>CAMRHE010000192.1:2787500-3387500 GCA_947044405.1 Leptodactylus fallax | reverse complement strand
ACCAGGAAGTACGTGTGCATCAAGTTGTAGGGAATATATGAATAGTGAGTCTATTCCGTATAGGCTACTCAAAACATGGTTCCTATTTAGAAGAGAAACAGAGAACAGGCTTTTTTTTTTTTTTTCATCCTAAGCATACCTTAAAGAGTTGTTTTTCGGTTGCACAAAAGTCCTAGAAAGCTGCCACCAGTCAAAATTATATTCCAAATGTGAAGTACAGTATATAAAGTCTGCTCAAGTGACTATTCATAGAGATTAGGGACTTTGAAAACCTTCATCTTGATTTTGGTAAGTAACTGTGCTATGGGGGCTGACTGGTTCTGATCAAGTGACCCGGTGGTTGGAACTAGGCTGGAACCCCCAGGGCCATCAAAGGATTTTAGGCACATTGCTTGAGTGACATCTTCCATTTTGTCTGCAGTTAGGGCTGGTTATCTAGAGCAGAGACAAGCCCTTGCAGGATAAGACATTCCCTTAAAGCCCTTTCAGCTAATTTGCATAAGAATAAAACATATAGATTTTTTTCTATGAAAATGGAACTGCAATGCAGAATAAGAAAGGCACCTTTGGAAAGTGAAGAAGCAGCCCTACAAGGGACTGTCATTAGTTTGATACCAATTTTCCTGCTGACAGACTCCTTTTAAGGTAAAGCCAAAGCAGTTAGAACAGGATTTCAACCACTAGAATGACTTTGCCATTAACAGGTAAGTTTTTAGACTTTCAAGGGTATCAGAGGTCTGTGATAGTAGTGCATTCAATTTTTTTGTGGATTTTAAGCAACTTGTGTAGGGCTCCCTACAACTTCTAGATGGCATCCATGTGCTGTCTGTGATTTTTCAGGGACCCATAGACTAGAATGGTGCTCTGTAGTCTGCAAAATGGACCAAAATGAAGCATATCATGTTCCCTTTGTTTTTGTGTTCCTAAGAATGCAGATGTTAGTTTACCCTTGCATGTGCCTTATAAGCAGAACCAAGGCTTCCATTGCTCTGGCATACAGAAGGAATGTTTATAAGGTAATGGCTCAAAACGCAATTTGTTTTTAATTTATTTTTTTAACCAATGTACATCAAGCCTGGAAGCCTGCTTTAATAGCCTCTCTATTCCAGCCCTGTAGGAAGTCTAATGGTGATTGTCATATGAATGCTCTAAGGTTCTGTCACAAACTCAACAGTTCCAACGGCAACATGTTGCATTGAGAGCTGAAAGCATGGCTCTGACATAAAATGTTTGTCACAAGAGCTTATTTCCATGAACAGGATCCTGTTACTTGCTTGGCTGTGCAGAGAAATAAGAGGCTGACTCCTTGTTCCTTAGTAACATCCACCTACAGGGTGGGAGAGAGGCTGTTTACTCTAATATTTATATGAATGTAACATGTAGTCATCCAGTGCTGTAGCCTTGTGTTCTGATCTGAATAAATGTTCTGTATAAAAATCACCAGTATACAATACAACAATCCGGGCACAGATAGACTAGTTATATTACCAATAGTTCATAGCAAACCTTCACAGCTGAACTAGAATTCATCTAAGAACTGTTCAGATATCAATGGTTTGACCTGGCAAGTTTTAGCTATTGAAGAGTTTTTTGGGGATATGAATATTGAAAGCCTATCCTTTAGTGCTTCTCTTCATGCCACTACCCCTTCAAACAGATGATTGGTAGGGGTGTCGGCAGTCAAACCCCCACTAAGCTGATGTTGATGAGCTATTCCAAACTCCTAGAAAATCCCTTCTAGGCTAAGGCCCCAAGTAGCAAGCTGCAGTGAAAAAGTGCTGCGGACAGGGCCGGTTTTAGACAAAATGAGGCCTTGGGCAAACTGGAAAGTGGGGCCCCAAATAATTATCATACCATAAACAGAGTCACATTTAGTCAGTTTAGGACAGGAGTCTCAAAACAAAGCCACTTAAATTGTAATCCAGCAGGATCGGCAGAACCATGGAGAAAAGAATCCCCAACACGGTTCTAAAGCTTCCCAAGCTTGTAGGCCACAAAACTGCAGCCTACAAACTTGGGGCAGATTCAGTATATATACTTACCTCTCCGCTCCCCAGCACATCCCACTCTCTTCCCTTGCTCCGAGTACACTGCTGTGATGTACAGTACAGACTGCTTCTATGCCTGGAGCGCTCTCTTCCCTTGCACCAGGCACACATACAGTATGTGTGCCTGGAGCAAGGGAAGAGAGCGCTCCAGGCATAGAAGCAATCAGGTAACTACTGACTGGGGGACAATTATCTATGTGGGGCCACTGTTAGGGGGGCATTAAAATGTGTGGGGCCACTGGAGTGGCCACTTATCAGTATATTGCATGTGTTTACTGTAGCCTGGGCACATAGTATACAGTGACTGGATAATACCACCATACTGTATCAAAACAACACAGCTATGAAAATAGCTAGATAACATCACTGTACTATGATGACTGGTTAGTACTACCATTAAGTAATTGAATAATACCACTACACCGCAACTGGATACACCACTACACCATACATTGACTGCATAATACCACTGAACTGTGACTAAATAATACCACCATATCATACAAACCAACAGCATTAGGACGTATTCACATGTCCGCTTTCAGCAGACATACAGTCTGTCTAATCACGGACAGCACATGATCCTGCTTCATTTGTGTGCTGTCTGTGGTTAATCCATTTTTCACATATGTGAAAAGTGGATCATTTGGATCTTTTTTTTTTCTCTTACTATACTTTACAACAGGGATCAGCAACCACTCGACACTCCAGCTGCTGTGAAACTACAACCCCCAACATGCTCCATTCACTTCCATGGGAGTTCCAAGAACAGCAGAGCAAGTATGCATGCTGGGAGTTGTCTACCCCTTCTTTACAATGTCTGTGGGTCTGTGAGGAACAAAAAGCAAATTGATGTCATCAGTAGGTTGCCTGTGATTTTCAAGCACTCAGAGATTAGAATAGTGATCTGTGATCCACAAAAAAAACCACAATATAGAGCATGTTTACATTTATTTTTCCATGGACCAAGAACAGATGTCTGCGTCTGTTAAAGTTGGACTTTTTCCTCTGCCGATTTCAGTTTAAAAAAGACGGACACCTGACGGACCCCATTATAGTTAATAGGGTCTGCTGGGCACCGTGTGTAACTGCCGTTTTAGTGGTCTGCCTCTCCATTGTTTGGGTTCCCGAGCGGACCCAAACAACGGAGATGCAATGCTAGTGTGAACCTAGTGTAAGCCCTTGGTGAGTGAGTATAGCTACACAGATGAAAAATCCCACTCTAAGGCCGGTTGCACATGACCGTGTGCTGCCAGCTGTGAATTAAAGGCACGGGCGGTGCTCGGCCGACACATGGATGTCCCCTGTGTGTCGCCCGTGCACCCGCCGTGATTCCACGGCCCCTTTCATTAAATGAATAGAAGCCATGGAAGCAAGTGCCGCAAAATAAGACAGGAATAGGACCAGTTCTATATTTTGCAGCCTGGACTGTCGGCCCACACCCGTGACCGTAATCGACGTAATCGACAGTCATGTGTACGGCTCCATAGAAATGAATGGGTCAGTGTGCTATCGAGTTATGTAAGCGCCCTGGCTCGTTGTTTCCCTGCCTTAATTATGTCCCTGGATAATGTTTCTCACAAAACCTCCATAACCATAATTTTACTCTGTGCCTTGAAATCTTGATTGTCAGTGCAATTCCGTCTTAACCTACGAAATTGTCCGAAAGGAACATTGTCTTTCCATTTTCTGAATTGAAGAATTTTTAATCCAGAAGGTTATTGCAATCGACCTTTTTGAAAAAGGTTTTGGTGAAAATTTTGCCTTTGTTTGTTAAAAGGACCAGATCTAAATATTAAATTTGGTTTGTGTTGGAAGTACATTCATTCACACTGTTATTGAGGTAGTCCATAAAGTCTGAGACTATTTGGGCCATCCCAAATAAAGAAGATGTCATCAATATACCGCTTATACATTATGATATAGTTGGACCAAGTTTGACATGAATATATCAGTTCTTACTTGATTTGGCCCTTATAAAGGTTTGCGACACTTGGAGTGAAACAAGTCCCCATTGCAGTCCCTCAGATCCAATTGGAAAGCGTTATGTGTCAAGATAAAATGTATACTGTCTAATATGAATAACTGTTGTTTGTCTGGGACTGTAGGGTCATTTGATAAAAACTGGAAAATAGTGGATAAACCTTTATTATGCAGGATGTTACTGTAGAAGGTTGATACATCTAGTATAGCCGATCTGTAGGTGGATTTCCATGTAAGGGGGATCACGTATCAGGCTTGCTGAATCTTTGAAATAAGATTGAGACTGGTCACATATTTTTGTAACAGTAGGTCAACATAATGTGAAAAAGTTGATCCCCGATATTATGGGTCTCCCAGGTGGATTGTTCAAGTTATTATGGACTTTGAGTAAATGATAAAACAAAGCTATGGTGGGGTGGTCAGGTAACAAAAATATGTTTTCTTTTTTTGTAAGTATGTTGTTTATGTGGGTCTATGTGCATTGGTGATCAGTTCAAGGTATAATGGAATATAATATGCTGTGGGGTGAACTGGGGCTTTCTGCGTGCGACGCTTCAGCAGGTGGGTGTGGGTCCTGTTTTTTTGAGCAAGGTGTTTTTCCTTTATGAACTCTTTCCCGGTACAGAATGGCACTCGAAAAGGCTGCCCTCTGTTGCCGCTGCTGTATGCCCTAGTTATGGAGCATCTGGCGGTGGTGATACGGCGGTGTCCGGACATTCATGGCCTTCAGATGGGCAGTCGCCAGGTTAAGGAGGCACTGTATGCTGATGACCTCCTTCTTTATGTCTCTCTGCCATGTGTGCCCTTCCCGTCTATCTTACGTGAGTTCAGCTGTTTCGGTCATCTTAGTAATTTTAATGTAAATCTTTCCAAAAGGCCCTCAACATCACGTAGCTCCACGCAGAGGTTGCTCATCTTGCAGGCAACTTCCCGTTTAAGTGGCAGAACACTTTCCTCAACTACCTCGGGATTTATATCCCCCCTGACCCTTCCCCCTTGTATTGTCTTAATTATTTCCCATTGCTTGAGACACTTGCAATGGACCTGCGGAAATATGGTACATATGCCCTTACCTGGTTTGGCCGTATTCACGCCCTCAAGATGGATGTGGTCCCTCAGCTCTTGTATCTGTTCCAAGTGCTTCCCATTCACCTTCCGCGTACCTTTTTCACCTGAGTTCAATCCCTGTTTGGGAGGTTCGTATGGGGTTCGGTGCGGAGTAGCATAAAATATCAGACAATGACTCGCTGCAAAGATAGGGGGGGTGCGGGCTGCCGGATCCTAGACTTTATTACTGCTCTGCGGTTCTGCTTCGTCTTTTTGACTGGAGTTACTGTAGCGTGGACAAGCAATGGGTTTCCATCGAGACTGACTTGCTCTCGGTTCCCCTCCGCTCATTGCCGTAGATTGCGGCTCATTTCCACCCGGGATCCGTCAGGCACTCATTCCTCTCTTCACACTTCCTTAAAACCAGGGATTCGGTGTGCTCAAGTGCGAGAGTGGCTAGAGTTCCTGGCCCCCTTAGGCCTCTCTTTTATAATCCTATGTTCCCCCCAGGTAGTTCCGCAGATAGATTCCTTTGTTGGCGAAGCGGCGACGACGTTAGACTTAGGCAGGTTGCTGGGGATCCGCCCCTTCCTCCGTTGGCCCAGCTGCGCGCTTCTTTTCTAGACCTTCATTTATCCTGGCTGGAGTACAGTCAACTTACGGCCTTTTTGCAGAAATTCTTTGTCCCCTCTTCTTTCCTCTACTATGACTGACCTGGAGTCCATCCTTTCCCACGCTGACTCCTCCCCGCGTGCACTCTCGGTTCTCTACAGCATTCTTCTCTGAGACGCTACTCCTGGATCCCACTCTTATACTGGGCCCTGGGAGTCAGACCTTCACTCGGGTCTTCCCCCTGCCGAATAGGGATAGGTCTTTCCTGTTCGCACATAAGTTCCCGTTGCCTTGCAGTGTGCAAGAAAAGAATTTCAAAATTCTGTCTCGGTGGTACCGGCCCTTCTGGGATGCTATATTCACCCTGTATGCTAAGGTGTGTGGTTATACCATCGCAGCAACTCCCTAACTGGCCCTTCTTTCAGTTATTCCTGGCAGGATTTCTGCGGTAAAGAAGGATCTCCTGCGACACTTTCACACGGCTGCTAGAACTGTCATTCCCAGGCACTGGCGGAGCATCATTGCGCCCTCCCTGGTTGAATTTCTACAGGAGCTCCTCCTAATAAGGAGAATGGAGTCCCTGTGGCGGAGGATTCCCCCAATCCTTCCAAATTTGACACTCTCTGGCGGGCTTGGGTGGTGTTTCAGGTATCGACTGAGTTCTCCTCTTTCTTCTCCTGATCCAGCATGACCTCTCTCTCTCTCTCTCTCTCTCTCTCTCTCTCTCTCTCTCTCTCTCTCTCTCTCTCTCTCTCCCCCCCCCTCCCCATATGTGTCCTCCTGATTGCTGTTTCCATTGTGTGTTCCCTTTGTCTGTTTGTTCATCTCCCATTTATTTCAAGACGTTGTGTTTTTTGGTCCCATATACCTGGGCCTTACATCCCTTTGTTAATGTATTGTGTCCCAAAGCGTTGGGCGGGGTTCCCCCCTAGCCTCTTGTATATATGCTGTGGGGTCTTGAGGGAGGCGATTATAGTAGGGTGTATAGGACAGGATTCTGTGAGCTTCCTTGATGAAATCAGAACGCTCCTGAATGACTATAACCCAGAGGCGTAGCTAGCAGGGGAGCAGAGGGGCGGCTGCCCCGGGCCCACTGCATTTTTGGGGGCCCATCCTGGGGCCGCTATTAATACATCCTTTATTTCTAACTAGATCGGTGTCTGCAGACACCAATCTAGTTAAAACATAACCTGCGACTTAACAGTATTGTAAATCGCAAGCCAATACAGGCTTGCGGTTTACAAGACGCCGAGACCACAGACGATGTCTGCTTCTCAGCACGGGCGGAACGATGACGTCACAACAACGCGCCGCCTGTGCTCAGACACAGACGTCCTGTGCGTGGACAGGGAGGAAGCGCCGGCGGCTCCATTCATCAGCATCGCAGGTGAGTATGACTTTTGTTTTTTAGCTTAGTTTTGGGTATCTTAATAGTATAAGGGGTGGTTAGGAGGGGGAAATATAACTATAACGGAGGATTCATTAGGGGGCATTATGACGATGGGGGGTCATTTATATAAGGGTTATTAGGAGGTATTATTAATACAAGGGGGGGTTATTTATATAAGGGGCCATTAGGGGGCATCATTTATATTAGGAGGCATTATGAACATAAGGGGGTGATCATTAATATAAGGAGCCATTAGAGGTGCAGTATTTATGTCAGGGGGAATCAGCGACATAATATGAGGGTCAATTAATTTAATTAAGGTGGCACTTGGGTTTTAATAAGAATAAGGCCCCACATAGTGGGCTGCAGAAAAAAAAGCGCTGCAGGAAAAACCGCAGCAGTAACATTGTGGTTTTTCTCGCAGCACTTTTCACAGAAGGTCCGCAGAGGTTTCCCCTGTGGACTATCTCATTTCAATACACCTATATGGAAACCGCCAGTGTTTCTGTAGGTATAATTGAAATGCGCCTGTTTATATCACATGCTGTCTGTTTATAGTGTCCGTGTGATGTAATTCCAGCCTTGTCACATAGACGTGTATAGGATGAGGTTGTAGTTACATTACATGGCCACTATGAAAAGAATGACACTATGTAAACAGAAAAGGGGTCACGGCGCTTACACAGGTACCACGGTTCACTCAAACAGCTGATCCTCGGGGTCCGGGGTATTGGAACCCCAATAATTTTTTTTTTCCTTTTTAATTAGGAAACATCTGGGGCATTATTAATAAGGGGCACTATTTAAAGGGGTGCACAGGGAAGTTATTAACTTAAAGATACACTTGGGGGTATTATTCATTATAGGGGGTTATATTATATATTTTATAATTGGGGTAGCAGCAGGATGGGGGCTTTGTGTAGATGAGGACAATGTGGGTCAGGTGCCTGGAAAAGTGAGGAGCCAAAGATGTCTGTGTTGCAAACTTTACAGAGAGTGGAAGAAGTGGTCATGGCCGTCCAGATGAAAGAGATGGGAAATGTGAAGGATTGGTCAGAGACGTCACCGGTAAGTCACTAAATGCTACTGCCCTGTATTCACCTAAATCGTCTGCAGAGCCCTGTGTTGAGCTGCTATATACCACTATACGCTCACCGTATACTGATAGTATCGGTATACGAACAAGTCCAAGTTGGGGGCCCACTTGGACATGTTCGCCCCCCTGTGCTGAACCACTAGCTACGCCTCTGCTATAACCCCTCCTTTATCTGCTCCTCTGATCACAACGTTATGATTATTAGCAAGTGATCTGAGGGTAGTTCTTTCTCCTCTATTGAAATTGTCTTTGAATGTTAGAGTGTTTTGTGAAATCTGATGCTACTAGAGCACAAAATGCCTCAATATGATAACCCTTGTGGTGTGTGGAGTATAAGATTTAGGTTTCAAACTTCTGTGTACTGGGATGGGGAATGTACAAAAAGAAACCATAGATAGATCTGATGTGGAAGGGATAGGGGACTGTGATGAAGATGGTGGACTGGTCCACGTTGTATTTGGAGGTAGATTGGGGTTACAATTGGTGATGGCAAAATGTCTGCCCAATGTCAATTTGCCAACTTATTTATGTAGATCTAAGAAAAGGTCAACTTCATTGATGTTTTGTTTAGGGCAAAAGAGACCTTTTTGTAGGAGGCTCTCTTCATTAGTAGTGAGTGTGCATTTGGACAAATTAAACAATTTTACAGGATTGTCTTGTTTCATTTTGGACTGGGTTCTGTCTTTGTTAGATTTGATACATTTGCAGCCACCTCTGCATTTCCCAGGGAGGGTTTGCAATCTGAGTTCATGTTCAACTTTCTTTTGGTAAGTAAAGAAGTGTACTGATCTGAAATTATGGTTAGTAGTGGACTTTCTTTCACATATTACTTAGTTAATGGGGTTAATGATGTAGGGAGACCTAAAAAAGACTCATTGATAGCAGATATATTGGTCATAGAAATGTTTGGCTCTTGTGAAGTAATCGACGGAGGGAGGAAATGTATTGTCGAATTTGAGCTGAGGATAACGGGGTGTTGTAGATGGTGACTAAGGAGTCCTCAAGATCACTATTTGTAGTATCAATAGATGAGGTTGACTGGGTGGTGTTAGTTGGTGCCATCTCTATAGTTGTTCCCAAAAACGTCGTAGCTGTCAGGGAGAGGGATACACCAGCAGGTACTTCTGGGGCATTTGTTTTGTTCTTGTTAGGTGGTGTATGTTGTGACGGTAGTGTATGGAGTTGGCTTCTGGAGTTTTCGGTGTTATGTGGCCCTTGGGGTTGGATCGTGTAATTCTTGGAATAGGTCTAGAAGAGAGACGATGATCTTTTTGTCTCCTACAGGCCTGCCTTAAACAGGAATTAAAAGCAAGGCAACAGGACAGGTAACAGAGGTATATACACAACTGAAGGCCCATAGGGCACAGTTAGCAGAGGTACAACAGAAGATTGAAGACAACAAGTAGCAGGGATACATACATAACATAAGTTTGTAGACCACATGTAGCAGATGTATAAACCTAACATAAGCCTGTAGGACACAGGTATCAGAAATTCATATATGGTGGAAGCCCAAAAGACACAGGTAGCAGAAGTACAGTGGGGAAAAAAAAGTATTTAGTCTGCCACGAATTGTGTAAGTTCTCCCACTTAAAAAGATGAGAGTGGCCTGTAATTGACATCATAGGTAGACTTCAACTATGAGAGACAAAATGAGAAAACAAATCCAGAAAATCACATTGTCTTATTTTTAAAGAATTTATTTGCAAATTATGGTGGAAAATAAGTATTTGGTCACCTACAAACAAGCAACATTTCTGGCTCTCACAGACCTGTAACTTCTTCTTTAAGAGGCTCCTCTGTCCTCCACTCATTACCTGTAGTAATGGCACCTGTTTAAAATTGTTATCAGTATAAAAGACACCTGTCCACAACCTCAAACAGTCAGACTCCAAACTCCACTATGGTGAAAACCAAAGAGCTGTGGAAAGACACCAGAAACAAAATTGTAGACCTGTACCAGGCTGGGAAGACTGAATCTGTAATAGGCAAGCAGCTTGGTGTGAAGAAATCAACTGTGGGAGCAATAATTAGAAGATGGAAGACATACAAGACCATTGATAATCTCCCACGCAAGATCTCACCCCGTGGGGTCAAAATGATCACAAGAACGGTGAGCAAAAATCCCAGAACCACATGGGGGGACCTAGTGAATGACCTGCAGAAAGCTGGGACTAACGTAACAAAGGCTACCGTCAGTAACACACTATGCCGCCAGGGACTCAGATCCTGCAGTGCCAGACGTGTCCCCCTGCTTAAGCCAATACATAAACGGGCCCATCTGAAGTTTGTTAGAAAGCATTTGGATGTTCCAGAAGAATATTGGGAGACTGCCATATGGTCAGATGAAACCAAAGTAGAACTGTTTGGTAGAAACACAACTAGTTGTGTTTGGAGGAGAGTGAATGCTGAGTTGCATCCAAAGAACACCATACCTACTGTGAAGCATGGGGGTTGCAACATCATGCTTTGGGGCTGTTTCTCTGCAAAGGGGCCAGGACGACTGATCCGTGTACAAGAAAGAATGAACGGAGCCATGTATCGTGAGATTTTGAGTGCAAACCTCTTTCCATCAGCAAGGGCATTGAAGATGAAACGTGGCTGGGTCTTTCAGCATGACAATGATCCCAAGCACATCGCCAGGGCAATGAAGGAGTAGCTTCGTAAGAAGCATTTCAAGGTCCTGGAGTGGCCTAGCCAGTCTCCAGATCTCAACCCCATAGAAAACCTTTGGATGGAGTTGAAAGTCCGTGTTGCCCAGCGACAGCCCCAAAACATCACTGCTCTAGAGGAGATATGCATGGAGGAATGGGCCAACATACCAGCAACAGTGTGTGCCAACCTTGTGAAGACTTACAGAAAACGTTTTACCTCTGTCATTGCCAACAAAGGATATATAACAAAGTATTGAGATGGACTTTTGTTATTGACTAAATAATTATTTTCCACCATAATTTGCAAATAAATTCTTTAAAAATCAGACAATGTGATTTTTCTGGATTTGTTTTCTCATTTTGTCTCTCATAGTTGAGGTCTACCTATGATGTCAATTACAGGCCTCTCTCATCTTTTTAAGTGGGAGAACTTGCACAATTGGTGGCTGACTAAATACTTTTTTTTCCTCACTGTATAACAGAAGCCCATAGATCAAACATGGATACAGGTCATAGGAAAAAATGCATCCACATAATTACAGGCATCAGAGATAAACATTACTCAGACAAGGATAAGCATCAATGGGGGATATTTATCATTCCCTCTATGCCAGTTTTCTGGCCTCGGCCAGACAGATTTATTATAACTCACGCCAGTTAAATTCCATGAGTTTTAATGGAAATCTATGCAAGTTCCTAACTGGCTGAGATTTCCATTTTGGCGCGGGGATTTCTGACTGATTTCAGCCTCTTCATAAATCTCTCTTTCCCTGCGCCAGTCGGCTGTTTATTAAGATTGGTGTGCAATACGTCGGCCTTAATAAATTTGCCTCAATGTTTCCAAATAACAGATCATGAAACAGACAACTGAAACATTGCAAAGCCAGGGTGTAGCTAGAGAAGCAGACTTTTATAAACACAGACAGACAGGGATTGGCAGAAGGAAGCTTAGCTGGTGAGCACACTAAACCTTAAAGAAACAGAAACACAGAGGTAAAAAGCTGGCTAGGTTACACAATTCTAGCATAGCCAACCAGAACATATCTTTTGGGGTTGACTCAGTACAGATCCTAATGACATATTGTTAAAATATTCTGAGAATATCAAATTTATGGGGGTCCAACTACCTCTGATCTTTAGAACAAAGTGCCAGCAGTGCTGGAATTGCAGCAGCTCCATTCAGCTTTTGCCATAAGATTGCCTAGTTGGGTTCATATAATCAATCCAAAAACAGCCAACAGGGGACAAAGTGGCATATTGCTTCCTAGCACTTCTGCCACTTCAAAGCAGTCAGACCCCCATCTTAGTGACACAGCATTAATGTCTTACTGAGACATTGTCCTTATGTCCTTAGTATTTATAAAAGTTTTAGACTTAACATTTAAAAGTTTATGTAACCTTTCAAAAGATTTGCAAACAACCAAAACAATAGTACAGTGTGTATACATGTTAGAGTATTTCTTGCCATTATATGACTTGTATTCTGAATTATTTCCGCATCCGGGTCATATAGGAAATTATAGATAAATTAAGTACTGACGTGCTGTAAAAAAAAAAAAAAATGGTAATATTTCTTTTTTTAGACTTGCCATCATTATATAAAAAAAAAAAAATCATATAAATGAAATACTACCGTAAATAATACCCAGAAAATAAGCCTAAAAATATAAAACTCACCATATAAAACCAAGGTCTAAAATAACTATGTAGCCTTACAAATAAAATAATCTAGTCTACAGAATGCAAGATAGCAAAAATATAGGTATGGACCTTAGAGGTTTAAGATATTTTCCACAACTAATCCTGTACATATATTATCAGTAAGATATACTGAAATATATCTATAAATATTTCTTTTAACGTATCACTAGATCATTTACAGGAATATGAATTCTAGATGCTTTCGTATAACACAGGCAAGTTCTCAAGTAGATTTGAAGAATATAAAACCCAAATAACATGACTTGCACAAACAGCTACTAGGCTCTTAATTGTAGATAGCAAATGTTATGGGACCTGTGAGACTGCCAGGCTGCTAGCTGGATCACTTTTCCTACTGTCAAGTTAAAAGCTGGGACCAGAGTGGCTGAAGAATTGAAAGCATGTGAGCTATTTCTATATTGGTCCCTGCACTGGCTTCTACAGAATGCCACAATACCACTGCAGTAATGTTTATTGATTCGCTGCTGTAGCAGTACTGCTTCTCACTATACATTGTCACATGTTTCAAGGGCTCATTTTAACCAGTTAATTGCTAGAGGCATTTGCATAGGAATGTGGAAGGGAATGTCAGACATTTCTGAACGTCTCCAGTATTTTTAGTGCTGTGTGTTATTTTAATACCCGCTCATTATAAAGATACATCAGCGTGTCTATAAACGTACTATAGCTTTAAAGTCACCACATCAGCTGGTTTGATAGGCTCTCGCTAATCATGTCATGTCTTTTAGTGCAGGAAATTTTTTCATATATTCCAAGTTATTAAGAGGGGTTATCCACAAAAAGTATTTATTCTCTTTACATAGGATAGAGGATAAATACCTGATTGCTGGGGGTCTGACCGCTGAGACCCTTACTATTACCGATTCAGGCTTAATGTACGTGTTGCTTAGTTAACTGTGCTCCCATTCACTTCAAGGGGAGTTCTGGAACCGAAGTAAAGCACTTGATTATCGCTACCACTCCCATTGAAGTCTAAGTACTGGGACAGGTCCAGAGTCAGAAACAACTCAGTCTTTGACCCTGGCGGGGACCACACAAGGGGCATGCACTTGCAATCAAGGACCGAGGGACCAATGAAATGGGCATGAAGCAACAGTATTATCTCCAGTGGCTTTTTGACTGCAGGTAGCTCCTGGGTTAGAGAGAGGGCTCCCTCAATTTGCTCAGTAAGTGTGGAAGAGTTGCTGACATGGATTTTCCCCCACCATGCGTGGGTTAAGTCTTACTAGGGGTTGTGTGTGTCTGTGAAGCTTGCTGCAATGTGACTCTAAATGGCATACAGGATGGAATTTGCTCAGGTTGAGGTCCTAAAGTTTAGGAGGCAAATGGTTACTTTTCCCACGGAGACAGTCACTAGATTATGAGCCACCTTCACAATAGAACTCCCTTCTGCATGGAATAGTTCCATCAGGCCCTGGTAGTCCTGCCCTCAGGGCGAGCTCTGCACTATAGCATGGTCTCAGTGCCAGGCTGCAATATAACAGATTGAGATTTCCTCCTTTTCATTAGTGAACTTCTATTGAACTTAGAATATGTAGACAGCATGTTGGATGGCCATTCTATCTGGAGGGGGTGCTGCGGGGAGCTCCGCCTGCAGCCAACACAACATTCTTTAGGACATTCATGCTCAAAATGACTAGAGGAAAGCCATCATCATGAACATCAACTACATTCAGTCACTGTTGGGAAAACTCAATGTTAACCATCTTAAGAGTAGGCTCCCAATAACCTTGATGAGGAACTGTTAGGCCTTGTTGCTGATATTGTAAACCCAGGTGTTAGGAGGGGCTATCAGTTGGTCTAAGCCACAGTACACAGTACAGTGTTGCTGAATAATGGTCACCTGGAAGCCTATGTCCTGCAAGGCAGGAAATGGAACACTGCCAATCTGGATGCTGCTGACATAAGCACTTTCCTCCCGAGAGGCAGTTCTTAGCCTGGGGGATTCTCATTTAACTGATGGCATTCTATCTCAATGTGGCCACATCTTTGGCAGGTCTATAGATAGATTTGATACCAACAAATGAACTGTCAGTGGAACGTCTTCTGGGGTTGTTGTACCTTTGTTTGCTGGTTCCATTGTAGTACCTGCTGAGAACATATCTGTGGTCATCGTTGAGGTAACATTGATGTACCAGACTCTCGGTCTTCTGACATATGTAGGAGAGACTCTGCCCCAGGATGGCAACTTGATTCCACAGCTAATAGAGGGGGTCCTGTACCTGGGAAAAGGAGCATTTGGTCAAAGTGTGACTTTTCCCTGACCTGCTGTCTGAGGAGGGATGATTTGAGCTTCCAGATGCTCTGATTCAGTGCCCAAGATGCGGATTGCCAGTTCCTTGAAGTTCAATGGGGACTTTTGAGGGTGCAGACAGCATCTGTAATTGGCTCTTTAGGGCTTCAGTCCCAGCCCCTTCAATGAACTCTTCCCTCAATGTCTTGTCAGCCTCTGAAGCTTCTCGTGGGATATCACTGGTGGGATAGCCTGTAGAGTTTCCTGAAGGTTCAGGGCAAAATCTCTCAAGCATTCCCCGGGCTGCTGCTTTTTTCCAAAACTCTAATTCTAAATTCCAAAATAGTTCTGATCTCAAAATGTGCAGGCAGTCAAAAATCTGTTCTACAGTCTTTTTCTGTAAGAGTGACCAGGACCCTCTAGCTGTCCAATCAGTACCTCAACTCTTTATTCTGCAGATACAAGCGAAACATGACCATCATCTCTTCCCTAAACTCACTGAGGCTATGAGCATCACCATTGTAGTGGGGAATCCAGGGGGCCCCAAAGTAATTTGGCTTTGTCAGGAGCATCATACACGGAGTATTTGTGGATGCACTGCACCTTGGGGAACCTGATTCGCCATCATTAGACATCTTGGTAATGTTGCCCAGGCAACAAATATTCACACTGGGTACAGAGAAAGGCTTTACTAAGACTCCCTCCAAGTGGTGAGACGTAGGCAGCTATTACATATGCTGTTTTCACTTGTGTTAATATATGTGCAGTTGTTTACACCAATGTAAAGATTGATACTGATCAAAAATGCAAAACGTGTGTGGTTTCAAAAAACACAAGTGTAAACGCAAGTAAAAATGTAGATGTGCAATAGCACCCTAAAATTTGTTGCAACGTATGCTTCTATTCTTCCATAATTGAGGCTCCTGAATGATAACAAGTGATTATAGTTACTCTCTGAAAATAGCTGATCCTGAACAATAAGATTTAATATGACCCACTGCTGTGTTGCCAGGACACACATACAGTAGTACTCAGTTTTCCTGAATACAGAATTATCATCCTCTAAAACTGATGTAAAGAAGCACATTGCTGTAGGGCAATAGAACTGAAGAATTCAACTGTACATGGTATACTACAGCCTCCATCTAAATATGTTTAGTGAACTAAAAACACAGCTTTATTTAAAATATTTCACATTAATAATTAATGTGGGACTAAAATGCATAATGAGGATGGCATCCAGTGTATGGCATAGCAGTAATTAAATATTATTTAGTGTATATAGCAAAATTTGAGATACAGTTCCCAGGATGAATCTGTTAAACCAAGGAATGCCACTGAAAATTAGGTACACTTGGTTTCTATGTACACAGCTGTGTAAATCCAATTTCGACATCTTGAATTTTAGCTGTGCTCTGAATTCTGTATGGTTTTTGTAGAATTGTTTACTGATGTTGCAAGGACTAAATGGAATTTATAATGCAGTAACATGCAGCACATTAATATAAAGTTTATAATCTTATATTAGTACAGCAGCCACAGTATCTATAGGGTCCTTTCCTGCAAAGTTTGTGGGCCCCAAACTGGAGAAATGGAGGAAGACTGCCTAGTCAGATGAATCCCAGTTCCTTTTGCACCATGCTTACATAGCTAGAATACTGATGTGTATGTTTCAGTGTAGCAGTGACTGTTTAATGGTGTGGGTATGGTCAAAGTTTTCTATACACACAGGAGAGCCATGCCTATAAGCAGTCTTGTCTGAAGGGCACCTACTGAGCAGATGCCCTCTGACTGTAATTTCACAGTGGCCTTGTGCTTTGTCAGCTGCTTCTTCTATTCCAAATGTTGCAATATATCCAATATGGATAGAGGAGCAGAAGTCAGTGACTGATATTCTGCTCATAAATAACTCCATGTAGGTGAGTAGCTGGCAAGCATTTTGGTCCCATGGATGGCTCTAATACATGTGATGCTATAGATAGCACTACTAGATGGGTTTAAGGTCTGACACTATTACATGGAGTAGTATGGTTACCTGTTTTTATGGGGATATGGTTAGCACTATTATATGGTCACCTTCTCTATTAAAACAGTGCCTTGCAAAAGTATTCGGCCCCCTTGAACTTTTCAACCTTGAAGCCTGAAATGTGGCAAAAGGTTGAAAAGTTCAAGGGGGCCGAATACTTTCGCAAGGCACTGTATATTAGGGCTATACCAGGTGTATGCAATCTGAATGGCATAATGAAATAGGGCTATGCCTGACAATACTACAAGAGGGCTATAACTCAAACTATATTGGTATCTGGTATTAGTACAAGGTATTTCTGATATTTATTGATATTGCCTTTTCCCACACAGTAAAACATAAAATCTTATCTGGTCGTATCTTGGACTCGTTTGTATACTGGTTCCCTGGGTGGATGTTAAAGGAACCTACCACAAGGAGCATGCTGCCATTCTATCTGGTGCACACATCACCCCTGGTGATGGTCATAAAACTACTGGCCTGGAAAGAGCAAATTTTGACACTGATGAATTAATCTCTAATTCATTAGTCTTACATTTCAACTTTTTACCATCAGTAAACAATATAATTCATTCACTCATATACTGTGCCTCAAATATATCTTATTCATATCATATCATTGATGACTTTTATCCTCGCTGAGCACTAAAGTCCAGCATTTTTTTCATATTGCAGTGCTGACTTTTCTTTCAATATATTTTGGATGGTCATATTGCCACTGACCAACTGACCATAGGTTAGGCACCCACCTTGTTTTCTTTACTAGTGCTGTTCCTTTTCATGGATTCTCTATATATTTTATATATATATATATATATATATATATATATATATATATATATATATTCCTGGATACCCTAAGGTCTGAATGATAGTAATTAGCTTCTTAAATAGACACTTGTTAACCAAAAGGTTGGCAAAGCCTCTGCTATCTTGAAGTCTTCTTGGAAGTCTACGTGTTCATTATGGTTGTCATGACAACCAGAAGCACACGTGTTCAATACACTGAACTATAGCTAAGATTTGTTAAATACATTGAAATGTAACTGATACATGGTACATTTATCATTCCCTTTTATTATTAACCCCTTAGGTATGTGGCTCTTCTGTGTCTTGTCACTTTAGCCCAAATTTTTCATTTTCACAAAGCGTGAAAGGAGAAAATGCTAATTATATGATTTCTCCTGAACACTGAAATACCCCATATGTGGTGGTAAACTGCTGTATGAGCTCATTGCAGGGCTCAAAACAAACATTACGGTATTTGACTTTTGGAGGGCAGATTTTGCTGGAATAGCATTTAGGTGCCATGTCTCATTTGCAGAGCCCCTGAAGTACCAGACAATGGAATATCAGAGTCTTGATATCTGCCCCTGAAACTGAAGGAGTGTTCCTGTCCTTGCACCTCGTGATAGCGTGTAAGTGTTTTACAGTGCTAACTGTACAATGTGCACAGCCAGCTTTTTGTACCATCCTTTTGTTTTCCTCTTGGCACTATATGGCTTCTGTACTTGGTCAGATAAACTAACCCCTCCCATGTACTTATTATAGGCCAAGATACCATCTGGCTTTGGGGTAGTGGTAATGGTACCGCGTACAGGGACAGAAGTGCTACCGTAAGTCTGAATTGTGGTCAGTACAAGGACATTCCTCTAGTCCTTATACTTGACCAACAACATGTTGTCACTACTTAGTGCCCTTCAGACTGGCTGTGCAACCTGTGCCCTAGCAAGGCCTATCTGATTTTTGTGGACTGTCCTCTAAAACTGAAGCTCTTAAAGAGTGGGAAGCTGGTATAGAAGTTAACCACATATAGATAATAAACTTGGTCCAGCAGTGGGTGCAGCAAATCCCACACCCTAAACTTGTGGGTGTACCTTAAGCTACCCTCGCACAATTTGCACATTTTACTGCTGTACCTTGCCCTCTTACTGGGCAGGTATTGGCGGAATTTAGGCCTCCCTTTGGAACTGATCATGGACTCATCTATAGAAATGTTCTGCTCTGGGATGTATGCTTCAGCAGATTTGGCGCTGAAGTGTTCAATGACTGACCTGATTTTGAATAAGCAGTCAAAGTCAGGGGCATCTCAGGGCACATACTGTGCATTATTGTTGTAATGCGGAAACTTCAAGATCACTTCAAAGTGTGTCCTGGTTATAACCATTTGATAAAGTATTTAGTCAGCCACCAATTGTGCAAGTTCTCCCACTTAAAAAGATGAGAGAGGCCTGTAATTGTCCTCATAGGTAGACCTCAACTATTAGAGACAAAATGAGAAAACAAATCCAGAAAATCACATTGTTTGATTTTTAAAGCCTTTATTTTCAAATTATGGTGGAAAATAAGTATTTGGTCAATAACAAATGTTCATCTAAATACTTTGTTACATATCCTTTGTTGGCAATGACAGAGGTCAAACGTTTTCTGTAAGTCTTCACAAGGTTGGCACACACTGTTGCTGGTATGTTGGCCCATTCCTCCATGCAGATCTCCTCTAGAGCAGTGATGTTTTGGGGCTGTTGCTGGGCAACACGGACTTTCAACTCCCTCCAAAGGTTTTCTATGGGGTTGACTGGCTAGGCCACTCCAGGACCTTGAAATGCTTCTTACGAAGCCGCTCCTTCATTGCCCTGGCGGTGTGCTTGGGATCATTGTCATGCTGAAAGACCCAGCCACGTTTCATCTTCAATGCCCTTGCTGATGGAAGGAGGTTTGCACTCAAAATCTCACAATACATGGCCCCATTTATTCTTTCATGTACACAGATCAGTCGTCCTGGTCCCTTTGCAGAGAAACAGCCCCAAAGCATGATGTTGCAACCCCCATGCTTCACAGTAGGTATGGTGTTCTTTGGATGCAACTCAGCATTCACTCTCCTCCAAACACGAGGAGTTGTGTTTCTACCAAACAGTTCTACTTTGGTTTCATCTGACCATATGACATTCTCCCAGTACTCTTCTGGAACATCCAAATGCTCTGTAGCAAACTTCAGACGGGCCTGGATATGTACTGGCTTAAGCAGGGGGACACGTCTGGCACTGCAGGATCTGAGTCCCTGGCGGCGTAGTGTGTTACTGACGGTAGCCTTTGTTACATTAGTCCCAGCTTTCTGCAGGTCATTCACTAGGTCCCCCCATGTGGTTATGGGATTTTTGCTCAGTGTTCTTGTGATCATTTTGACCCCACGGGGTGAGATCTTGCGTGGAGCCCCTGATCGAGGGAGATTATCAGTGGTCTTGTATGTCTTCCATTTTCTAATTCTTGCTCCCACAGTTGATTTCTTCACACCAAGCTGCTTGCCTATTGCAGATTCAGTCTTCCCAGCCTGGTGCAGGTCTACAATTTTGTTTCTGGTGTCCTTCCACAGCTCTTTGGTCTTCACCATAGTGGAGTTTGGAGTGTGACTGTTTGAGGTTGTGGACAGGTGTCTTTTATACTGATAGCAATTTTAAACAGGTTCCATTACTACAGGTAATTAGTGGAGGACAGAGGAATCTCTTAAAGAAGAAGTTACAGGTCTGTGAGAGACAGAAATCTTGGTTGTTTGGTGACCAAATACTTATTTTCCACCATAATTTGCAAATAAATTCTTAAAAAATGAGATAATGATATTTTCTAGATATGTTTTCTCATTTTGTCTCTCATAGTTGAGGTCTACGTATGATGTCAATTACAGGCCTCTCTCATCTTTTTAAGTGGGAGAACTTGCACAATTGGTGGCTGACTAAATACTTTTATTCCCCCACTGTAAATTGGAGTATTACACAAAACATTTACCCACTTCAAGGGCCTAGCATATGAAGAGGCTGCATTTTTTGCTGGGCATATAAATTTATATCTATTTCCTGGAGTGTAAATATACACGTTAATGAATAAAAAAAAATCCTATAAAAACAATCCCAATAACCAACAAGAATAAGAGCCCCCTTGTATACAGCACGTATGTGCCGATGTTCTTGTCTGGCAAGAGAAAATTAAATATGTTTGGACTCTTGATCTAACTGTTCAACTGCGGTGAGATCCATGAACATATCTTGAAGGTCTTGAGTGATAAATACATTGGGAAATCTGTATTGCCAAATACAGATGTCCCATACGTAAAGATAAAGGTTCCGTTTAAACATTTGTATATTCATTATTACAACAACGGGATGTTAATAATACACTACATCTAGGGAGTTAAATTGGCGAGGACCCCACCATACTCAAACACACTTAACATCAGTATCTTCTTAATTGTTTATTATTACTGATTTTTTTTTTTTTTTTTTTTATCGCTGTCAGTTTAATATTTGTCAAAATCCTTGATATATTTTCTAGCATGGTTATTGTGATTATATTTATATGCTATTGATTAAAGTGTACTGTATATTATATTTATTTTAAAAAAATGTCCACATCCTCAGGTATTGGTAAAAGGGTTCAAGAATAAAAAATAAAATATATATTAAAGGCAGAGAAGACACCACAGGGGAGGGATGGAGTGAGGGAAGGAGGCAAGCACAATCGCAGCTCTACCGCAGGAGAAAAATACATTTATTAGCTGCCCGAATTCACATTGTCTCCAACTGGAGAAGATCCTTTCTCTCAGTGACTGAGGTTGTGCGACAGGTCAATACCATTATGCTTCATGAGAAGATTAATTCTGTTATATCTGACACCTGTCCGCCTTTTGATAAGATTGGGGCTCCTTGGGTAAATAGGTCTCGCATCCCGAGTCTCTCATACTGTCTCTATCTTTAGCCCAGATACTGGATTGAGCCCTCCCTATCCACACCCCTCCCCTGAGGCGGATCCCTAGGTACCACTCTTTGCTTCTCGAGCCCATGGTAGAGCTATTTTTATTTTTTTTTTTATTTTTCCTCCCTTTTTTATCCTGCTTTAGGTTGAGTTCCATGTTTTTAAATTCTTTGTTTCCCCTATGTTCCCTTTGTATATTGTTTACTGGTATCTTGTTACCACAATGATTGGTGCTTCCTTTATGTCATTTTATGACTATTTGCTTTTTCTATAATGCTATCTATGTTCTTTCTGGTTGTTGTAATTTAATAAATACCTTTGAAACTAAGTAGCCCCCCACATAATGCTCATTGCCCCCTCAGTCACCATCGATATAAGTTAATAACAAATTAAAAGAAAAACGTTATACTCACCTAGCCTCCATTTCCAAGGAGATGCCTGCATCACACTTGCCTGCCGTAGCCGAAGCCTGAATAGTTGGGCATGGAGCTGATAGCTCCATGCTCCACCATTGTATTCAACTATTTATGCATTTAATGTGTGAGTCACTGCTGATGTCATAAGCAGTTAATAAATGCTCTGGATGAGCTGAAACTTGTCTTCTTGCTGTAAAAAACAAGAATAAAGCATAAGCACATGATTAATCTAATAAAAAGTACAATTTTTATTTTTGTAATTCATCAATTAAATAAACACATAGAGGAGGAATACAACCACATAAAAAGTACAGGTACAAAAGCATGCTAGAAGCTGTAAAGCAATAATACCAATAAAGCGCCACATGCACTAAATGTATAATAAAGTTAATAGTCAAATATGGGATGCATATATGAGGTTGTATCCCATATTTGGCTATTACTTTATTATACAGTTAGTGCATAATGCTCTCTGCCCTGCTCCATCCACTTTCACAAAAAGTGGCGATCAAGGCATGGAAAATGGATGTGGCACATCTTTGGTGCAAGAAAGCTCCGTGTGCCAAAGAGGCGCCAAATTAAAACTCATCTATACCAGAAAACTGGAATAGATGGGTAAATAAATTTCCACCAAAGCTCCAATGGTGGGAGGAGGATGTCACATACCTACATGAGCAGCTTCATATCATTTGATTTGTGATATGTCATGAATTGGCCGGTGTCTTTTAAAATGTCTTCAGTTATACTGATCTGATTTAGTCATGAAACATGTAGGCTATCATGTACTGAGCAGATCTGAAATATGTGAAATAAAGACATTGACTTTTAACCCTAATGTATTCTGTCATTTGTAGCCCTATGAATGGCCCATGCACCATAACCATATACTGGACTGCTGAAAACTGTAGAAATATATCCACATGGGTGAGATGTTCCAATTTTTGTATGTATTTCTCAGATTAAGGCTAAGGCTCCGCATAGCAGGAAGCAGCAAAAAAGCGCTGCGGGAAAAACCATGGCGCAACGCATCGTGGTTTTTCCTGCAGAGCTTTTCACAGGAAGTCTGCCCGGCCTCCTGGCTTAGGAGGTGGCAATGTTGCCCCCAGACCCCCTGGATGCCGCGATCGCTATTGATCACGGCATCCAGGGGGTTAATCCGTCAGAGTCGGAGTATCTTCTGACTCTGGCGGCTGGTCTTGGCCCTGTTTCTGTGCCTGCAGCATTACAGCACCGCTCTACTACGGCGCTGAGCGTTAACTATTTGTTCAGCGCAACATAATACCACAGCGCAGAGCGGAAACAGGTTAAAGGAGTTATCCAGTCCAAAGATCAATGACCTTCCCCCCCCCCCCGCAATAATCAGGTGTTCAGAGTATAGAGTATGGAGCCTGAGCTAGATTTTGTGCAGTGGCTAAGCTGCCCTGTTGCAAATGAAATGGGAGCTGTACACTATGCACAGCTATCGTCAAGGATACGGATAGGTCATTAATTTTTGGTTTTGGATAACCCCTGTAAAAGGAATTTATATCCAATTTTTTTATTTATTTATTAAAACCAGATAGTACATCATAACTTTTTTTCTAATCTGTTTTTGTTTTATATTCTGATTGTAGATTTTTAAAATTCTCTTTCTGTACGTTTTATGGAGGCTGCCATCTTGCCTGAGCTTTTCCTTTGTTCTATTAACAGCATTTCGTGACATGCTTTACAGTATAGTCATGGCCATAGGCAGCAAAAGTTTGGAGTTGACTCATGGAAGTCTAAGGCAGAGTTTTCTAGACATGCTCTGTGCAGGGAATAGATAAACTATGACATCATTTATTGTCAGTAGTGAACGTAATGCTGGGTGTGGTGTTATGTATAGAGCTGTTATGGTCTATTGTTATGCCATCTGTCTTGTATGTAAATGAGGTCACAGCTGTAAAGAAAATCCCTACAGAACTGGAAAGTGTCATTCTATTAGTAGGGGAAATTGCAGGCAGTGACATGTTTAACATAAAAACTAGGTTTTAAAAATAGATAATTTTTCTAGTGATACATTACTTTTTCCATATTCACTAATAATGTAATTGCAGTCTTTATTTAGTGTTTCCTTGCAGAAAAAAATGCAGGTGGCCGTGCTGTGGATTTTCTATTGCCCGATCACTACTGATTTATATTTGTGTTAATTACCGTAATGGTTATTTACAGGCAATATAGAATTTACTGCCTTGAAACCCAATAAGCGCTTCCATTTAAGTACTATAAATGTACATTTATGGCTACAAATTTCAATTGGTGTAACCTATGCATAGTTTTTTTCCTCGTATAATGCTTATGTGCTATTCCTTATTTATTACACTTCAGCTGAAATTTTGTTAAAAAAAGAAAGCAAATAAATATTTTATAAGGTTGCTTCTGGATCCCAAGCGAGCCCTTTAAATTTTTGGTGTAATACCATATTGTGTGTTGGAAATGTGACATATTTTATTTGGACTTGGGAAAAATTTATAATTATAAACCTCTTCCATTTCTAACCCCTCCCTGCTCTGCGCAATACTATTACATCACGCTGAGCATATAGTTAACGCTCAGCACCGTAATAGTACTGCAGGCACGGGGGCTATGTCTGTAGCATTACTTCTGGGTCTTGATCATCCGGGTGGTTCGCTTTCCGCTGCCACCCCTCAGATCTCATTGCGGGCTCCAAGGCTTGCCATGGCAGCCAGAAGGCCAAGCAAAGGCTGCCTATTTTGATTCTCCTGCAGGTCTTCCAATGTGGTGTACCTCATTGTGTGTGCAGTGTCCCAGCACAGGCCTCTATTTGGGGGAAACAAGGCAGAGACTTAGTCAACGAATGAACTCACATAGATCCAATATTAATAACAGCAGAACCGATCTCCCAGTGGCCGCACATTTCTCCGGAGAAAACTACTCTATTGAAGATTTGCGGGTTGTGGTTTTAATGGAACATTTTAAGACGCAGGAGAAAAGGAAAGAATCGGAATACAAGTTTATGCAAAAATTTCAAACTCTACAATTTGAACTTAATATTCATGCCAGCTTCATGTCACACTATGTATGAACTGTGAGGGTCACAAATAACCTCCTGATAGCAAACAGATAACAGATCCCTCTGTCATGCACCACAACTTTCCAGATTTTTTTTTGACCTGTTGTAAATAACTTCTCTACTTAGATTGCATTTTGTTTTGGTTTTTTTTAAGGACTCTAAAATCCTTTGAAGATCATGTGTATAGAGTATAAATAATCTGTGAATTTTCAGTTCTTGTATAACACCATGTCTGAAGAAAAGAGCCAGTACTCTTGAAAGCTTACTTATAAATATACTCAGTTAGCCTCTAAAAGGTATCGCCTGATTTCTTCACTCTTCCATTATTTTGATCTTCATTAGCCCCTTCCCAACGACGACATCTTTCATGTTTGCAGTTTTGTTTTTTTACTCCCCAACTTTTAAAAGCTATAACTTTTCTATTTTTCCACTTACTGAGCCTTGTGGGGGCTTATTTTTATGGGATATGGGAATTTCATATTCTGTACAATGTACTGGGAAGCTGGAAAAATTCAGAATGGGATAGAATTAAAGAAAAACTGCATTTTGTACCATTTTCTTATGGGTTTTACTTTTTCACCGTTCAAGTTGGAGCAATCCAGCAATACCAAATTTATTTAGTTTTTAATACCTTTACTGAAAAATAGGAAAGTAATTTTAGTCGCCATATGCTGATATCTGTAACTTTTTAATGTTTCTGTGTACTGACCTGTGTAAGACATGTTTTTGTGGCACCAGTTTTTATTTATACAATTTTAGGGAATTTTTATAAAATGTTTTTTTTTTTTTTTTTGGAGAGGTGGAGATACCGTGAAAAAATAGATTTGGCTAAATATTGTATAGGATAAATATTTTTTATAGTGTTCTGATACAGGGATACCTAATATGTATGTTACTATGCTTATTTTTATATCTGTTCTAGGGAAGGGGGAGATTTGAATTTGTATGTTATTTAAAAAAAAACATATTTAAAAAATAAATAAATAACTTTTTTAGCGCCCTGATGGCTTGAATCTGCAAACATAGTATATTTTTTTTATTAGATTTTTTCCCTATATAATGACTGAAGTCTGCTACAGGCAGGACATAGTAGTATAATGTTGTACTGTGTTAGCCATTGAAAGTAGTGGAAGAGTGAAGAAATCAGGCGATACCTTTTAGAGGCTAACTGAGTATTTTTGATAAGTAAGCTTTCAAGAGTCTAGCTCTCTTCTTCAGACATGGTGTTATACAAGAACTGAAAATTCACAGATGATAAAAATTTCCTATAACAACAAAAAAAGAACACAGGAGGAGATACAGGCCCTAAAATCATCATTGGATAATGACACAGAGGAAATGAAGGCCACATATACTACTGGAAACTTCAGGACATGCTTATTAACAACAAAAAGAAAAAGCTCCACAGACTGAGACAAAAAGACCTCATTACTACAACTGCAAGTACCAGCCCAGCTCAGCAAAGCTGTGTTGTGAATCTTTCCTCCTATGAGCCAACCAAACACAACATGTCAGTTGTCTCCAAAGGTCTCTCCTTCTGCCCCTCAGCACACACTGACCATATCAAACTCTGCAATGATATGGAGGAGTTTTTCAGAAAAATTAGATTGAGGGAATATTTTTATGACAAAGACCTTCCATACAGCAGCGACTCTGAGATGGAACAGCCCATAAGGAATACTACCAAAAAATCTACCTGGACCCCACTCCCTGGAACTAACACAGCACTGGATAAATATATTGACTGTTTCAGAAACAAAGTAAAATCAGAAATCCTGGAGAAACAAAAGAAACAGGTGCATAACCTAACTCTGCAGGAACAGAAGGCTATTACATCACTGAAAGAAAATCAGGATATAATAACAAAACCAGCTGACAAAGGGGGCGCAATAGTCATAATGAACACCTCTGACTATATCGAGGAAGCAAACAGGCAACTGTCAAATCCCATCCATTACTCCAAACTTGGAAGTAATCCCACAAAGGCCTATATGAAAGAACTAAAGAGTATGATCAAGAAGTTTCCAATCCATATCCAGAATCAGGTAAAAGGACTTATCCCACAAGATCCCAGGCCGGGCTGCTTCTATATGCTCCCAAAGATGACAGAAAACATCTGAGGTTGGGTGGAAAATCTCCTAAAACCCCTTGTCAGGGATACTCCAAGCTATATCCAGGACACAACTGACCTTCTTAACAAACTGAATGCCCTAGGCCCACTACCTGAGGATACCATTTTGGCCACCATGGATGTGGAATCCCTGTATACCAACATTCCCCACAAGGATGGAGTTGCAGCATGTCGGGTACACCTGGCAAAACAAAACCTCCCAACAGAACCAGTAACGCAGCTCATACAATTCATCCTTAGCCACAACCATTTTACCTTTGGAGAGGATCTATATCTACAGCGAATGGGAACTTCAAGTATGCAAATCTCTTTATGGCAGAACTGGAAGAAACATATTTATCAACATGCGCCACCAAACCTATGATTTACCTTCGTTATATCGATGATATCCTTGTCATCTGGACTGCAGGTGAGGAGGCCCTACTTCAATTCCATAATGACTTCAATGACTTTCACCCTACCAGCAACCTTAAACTTAGCTATTCAGAGAGTGAAATTCACTTTCTGGATACAACAATATACATCAAAGACCACCGACTACTCACATCAATATACCACAAACCCACAGACAGAACGGCCTACCTGAGAAACGACAGCTTCCACCCCAAGCACAAAAGACAATCTATTATTTACGGACAACCAATTAAACAAAGCGGCAGCCATTAACAGAGACAGTCTGCTCACTTAATATAAAGACCCAGAAAGATGATTGCCAAGGAGCTCCAACCTGTGCTACATAGGGACAACAGACTCAAGGACATATTTCCAGACCCCCCTCTCCTTTCCTTTCGACAACCACCAAACCTGAGGCGTCATAGACCAGCCGCAATAGTAATAATCCTATGGCAACGATAAAGGTACAGGGCCAGTGAGGACTGGCCCCGGAGGCCATTTTTTTATTGGGGGGGTCCTGGCTTGCAATGCCCACGATCAGAGTGAACTACAGAGTGGAATACAGTGGAGACCCAGTAGCTATAGCAGTCGCGCTTCAGGAGAGCGGCACCATCTTTAAAGATCCGGCATCCGCCGTAGTATTACGGCAGATGTCAGGAAGGGGTTAAAGACGCGACTGTACTATTACACAGGATGTCAGGAAAGGGTTAAAGCACATCCTTAATTTTCCTTTTTATTTTCGTGCAATAGTAATTATTTAAAATAATCTGAAAATGTTAATAATTTTTATGAAGATCTGGTAAAACAATAAAAACATAAGATAAAAAAAATGTACTTAACATTTGGCATGCTATTTGGTATTCAACATTTGTAGGCAAATAATACTTTATGTTTAAGCATTCTCCAGGATTACAATTATGTTAGAAAAGAGTAAAATAAGAAAAAATATACTTAAACCTCTAAATCTCATGTCCTGACACTGCACCATCCATAGGATGTCATATCCCATCTTTGTGACATCCTGTCCACAGCATCTTTGGCTGAAAGCTACTGCACATTCACTACCATGTACAGGACTGCTTATTAATTCTGCAGATTTCATTATTGTGAAAGACATTTGTAAGCAGCACCATCTGCTGGTCGACTGGTGTAATTTGTGTTATATATGGTCAAAAGTGGAAGAGTGAAGAAATCAGGCAATACCTTTTAGAGGGTATATTTGATAGTAAGCTTTCGAGAGTGCTAGCTCTTTTCTTCAGACATGGTATAATGCAAGAGATTGAAAATTCACACTATTTATACACATACAAGACATGGATCTTCAAAGGATCTTGGAATAACAAAATGCAATATACATAGAGAAGCTATTTCCAACAGGTCAGGAAATAAACAGTCTGGAAAATTTGTGGGGCGTGACGGAGGGATCTGTTATCTGTTTGTGACCCTCACAGTTCATACATAGTGTGACATGAAACTGGCATGAATATTAAGTCCAAATTGCAGAAATTTTTGCATTAAATTCTATTCCCATTCCTTTCTCTCTGCGTCTTAAAATGTCTCATTAAAACCACAACCCGCAAATCTTCAATAGAGCGGTCTTCTTCGGAGAAATGTGCGGCCACTGGGAGATCTGTTCTGCTGTTATTAATGGTGGATCTGTGTGAGTTCATGCATTGACTAAGTCTCTGCCCTGTTTCCCCCACACAGAGGCCTGTGGAGGGACATTGCACACACATGATGAGATACACCACATTGGAAGACCTGCAGGAAAATGTCCCCCTAATTCTGTGCACCTGTTGTGACTGTGGGATAGGTACACTGTCGTTGGCGTGGATGTGCTTGCAGGTCATGAACCTGTTTTGCAGGCAAGGTGAGGTGCCATTTTCAGTTGGGGCCTTCAGGGCACTCCGGACAATAATACGCCTCAGGTTTGGTGGTTGTCGAAAAGGAAAGGAGAGGGGGGACTGGAAATATGTCTTTGAGTCTGTTGTCCCTATGTAGTACAGGTTGGAGCTCCTTGGCAATCCTTTGCAGGATCTCCAGCTGTGGATTGTAGGTGACAACTAGAGGCACTCGGGCTTCTTTCTGGGTCTCTCTATATGTGAGCAGACTGTCTCTGTTAATGGCTGCTGCTTTGTTTAATTGGTTGTCCGTCACTTTTGGTTTGTATCCCAATCGGAGAAATTTTGTCCTCAGATCCAGTAGGTGCTTGTCCAGGTCTGCTTTGTCGGAGCAAATACGATTGTATCATATAGCCTGGCTGTAAATAATAGATTGTCTTGTGTGCTTGGGGTGGAAGCTGTTGTTTCTCAGGTAGGCCGTTCTGTCTGTGGGTTTGTAGTACAGTGGGGAAAAAAAAGTATTTAGTCAGCCACCAATTATGCAAGTTCTCCCACTTAATAAGAAGAGAGAGGCCTGTAATTGACATCATATGTAGACCTCAACTATGAGAGACAAAATGAGAAAACAAATCCAGAAAATCACATTGTCTGATTTTTTAAGAATTTATTTGCTAATTAGGGTGGAAAATAAGTATTTGATCACCTACAACCAAGCAAGATTTCTGGCTCTCACAGACCTGTAACTTCTTCTTTAAGAGGCTCCTCTGTCCTCCACTCATTACCTGTAGTAATGGCACCTGTTTAAAATTGTTATCAGTATAAAAGACACCTGTCCACAACCTCAAACAGTCACACTCCAAACTCCACTATGGTGAAGACCAAAGAGCTGTGGAAGGACACCAGAAACAAAATTGTAGACCTGCACCAGGCTGGGAAGACTGAATCTGCAATAGGCAAGCAGCTTGGTGTGAAGAAATCAACTGTAGGAGCAATAATTAGAAAATGGAAGACATACAAGACCACTGATAATCTCCCTCGATCAGGGGCTCCACGCAAGATCTCACCCCGTGGGGTCAAAATGATCACAAGAATGGTGAGCAAAAATCCCAGAACCACACGGGAGGACCTAGTGAATGACCTGCAGAAAGCTGGGACTAACGTAACAAAGGCTACCGTCAGTAACACACTACGCCGCCAGGGACTCAGATCCTGCAGTGACAGATGTGTCCCCCTGCTTAAGCCAGTACATATCCGGGCCCATCTGAAGTTTGCTAGAGAGCATTTGGATGTTCCAGAAGAGTATTGGCAGAATGTCATATGGTCAGATGAAACCAAAGTAGAATTGTTTGGTAGAAACACAACTCGTCATGTTTGGAGTAGAGTGAATGCTGAGTTGCATCCAAAGAACACCATACCTACTGTGAAGCATGGGGGTGGCAACATCATGCTTTGGGCCTGTTTCTCTGCAAAGGGACCAAGATGACTGATCCGTGTACATGAAAGAATGAATGGGGCCATGTATCGTGAGATTTTGAGTGCAAACCTCTTTCCATCAGCAAGGGCATTGAAGATGAAACGTGGCTGGGTCTTTCAGCATGACAATGATCCCAAGCACACCGCCAGGGCAACGAAGGAGTGGCTTCGTAAGAAGCATTTCAAGGTCCTGGAGTGGCCTAGCCAGTCTCCAGATCTCAACCCCATAGAAAACCTTTGGAGGGAGTTGAAAGTCCGTGTTGCCCAGCGACAAACCCAAAACATCACTGCTCTAGAGGAGATCTGCATGGAGGAATGGGCCAACATACCAGCAACAGTGTGTGGCAACATTGTGAAGACTTACAGAAAACGTTTGACCTCTGTCATTGCCAACAAAGGATATATAACGAAGTATTGAGATGAACTTTTGTTATTGACCAAATACTTATTTTCCACAATTTGCAAATAAATTCTTTAAAAATCAATGTGATTTTCTGGATTTGCTTTCTCATTTTGTCTCTCATAGTTGAGGTCTACCTATGATGTCAATTACAGGCATCTCTCATGTTTTTAAGTGGGAGAACTTGCACAATTGGTGGCTGACTAAATACTTTTTTTTCCCCACTGTATATTGATGTGTGTAGCCGGTGGTCTTTAATGTATATTGTGGTGTCCAGAAAGTGGATTTCACTCTCTGAATAGCTAAGTTTAAGGTTGATGGTAGGGTGAAAGTCATTGAAGTCATTATGGAATTGAAGTAGGGCCTCCTCACCTCCAGTCCAGATGACAAGGATATCATCGATATAACGAAGGTAAATCATAGGTTTGGTGGTGCATGTTGATAAATATGCTCCTTCCAGTTCTGCCATAGATTTGCATACTGGGGTGCACACCTGTCCCCATTGAAGTTCCCATTCGCTTTAGCTATAGATCCTCTTCAAAAGTAAAATAGTTGTGGCTAAGGATGAATTGTATGAGCTGCGTTACTGGTTCTGTTGGGAGGTTTTGTTTTGCCAGATGTACCCGACATGCTGCAACTCCATCCTTGTGGGGAATGTTTGTATACAGGAATTCCACATCCATGGTGGCTAAAATGGTACCCTCAGGTAGTGGGCCCAGGGTATTCAGTTTGTTAAGAAGGTCAGTGGTGTCCTGGATGTAGCTTGCAGTATCCCTGACAAGGGGTTTTAGGAGATTTTCCACTGAACTAGAGATGTTTTCCATCAGTGTCCCAATGCCAGAAATTATAGGCCTCCAAGGGTTGCCATCTTTGTGTATCTGTGGGAGCATATAGAAGCAGCCCGGCCTGGGATCCTCTGGGATAAACCCTTTTACCTGCTTCTGGACTAGGATTGGAAACTTCTTGATCATATCCTTTAGTTGTTTCATATAGGCCTCAATGGAATCACTTCCAAGTTTGGAGTAATGGATGGGATTTGACAGTTGCCTGTTTGCTTCCTAGATATAGTCTAAGGTGTGCATTATGACTATTGCGTCCCCTTTGTCACCTGGTTTTATTATTATATCCTGATTTTCTTTCAAAAGGACTTACAAATAATAACCTTTATTTATACAGTGGCAACATACTCCACAAGTACAGTGCTGGCCAAAAGTATTGGCACCCCTGCAATTCTGTCAGATAATACTCAATTTCTTCCAGAAAATGATTGCAATCACAAATGCTTTGGTAATAATATCTTCATTTAATTTGTCTTCAATGGAAAACCACAAAAAGAATTGTCAAAAAGCCAAATAGGATATAATTCCACACCAAACATAAAAAAGGGTGGACAAAAGTATTGGCACCCTTTGAAAAATCATGTGATGCTTCTCTAATTTGTGTAATTAACAGCACCTGTTACTTACCTGTGGCACATAACAGGTGCTGGCAATAACTAAATCACACTTGCAGCCAGTTGAAATGGATTAAAGTTGACTCAACCTCTGTCCTGTGTCCTTGTGTGTACCACATTGAGCATGGAGAAAAGAAAGAAGACCAAAGAACTGTCTGAGGACTTGAGAAGCAAAATTGTGAGGAAGCATGAGCAATCTCAAGGCTACAAGTCCATCTCCAAAGACCTGAATGTTCCTGTGTCTACCGTGCGCAGTGTCATCAAGAAGTTTAAAGCCCATGGCACTGTGGCTAACCTCCCTAGATGTGGACGGAAAAGAAAAATTGACGAGAGATTTCAACGAAAGATTGTGCGGATGGTGGCTAAAGAACCTCGACTAACATCCAAACAAGTTCTAGCTGCTCTGCAGTCCGAGGGTACAACAGTGTCAACCCGTACTATCCGTCGGCGTCTGAATGAAAAGGGACTCTATGGTAGGATACCCAGAAAGACCCCACTTCTGACCCAGAGACATAAAAAAGCCAGGCTGGAGTTTGCCAAAACTTACCTGAGAAAGCTAAAAATTTTTTGGAAGAATGTTCTCTGGTCAGATGAGACAAAAGTAGAGCTTTTTGGGAAAAGGTATCAACATAGAGTTTACAGGAAAAAAAAAAAGAGGCCTTCAAAGAAAAGAACACGGTCCCTACAGTCAAACATGGTGGAGGTTCCCTGATGTTTTGGGGTTGCTTTGCTGCCTCTGGCACTGGACTGCTTGACCGTGTGTATGGCATTATGAAGTCTGAAGACTACCAACAAATTTTGCAGCATAATGTAGGGCCCAGTGTGAGAAAGCTGAGTCTCCCTCAGAGGTCATGGGTCTTCCAGCAGGACAATGACCCAAAACACACTTCAAAAAGCACTAGAAAATGGTTTGAGAGAAAGCACTGGAGACTTCTAAAGTGGCCAGCAATGAGTCCAGACCTGAATCCCATAGAACACCTGTGGAGAGATCTCAAAATGGCAGTTTGGAGAAGGCACCCTTCAAATCTCAGGGACCTGGAGAAATTTGCCAAAGAAGAATGGTCTAAAATTCCAGCAGAGCATTGTAAGAAACTCATTGATGGTTACCGGAAGAGGTTGTTCGTAGTTATTTTGTCTAAAGGTTGTGCTACCAAGTATTAGGCTGAGGGTGCCAATACTTTTGTCCGGCCCATTTTTGGAGTTTTGTGTAAAATGATCAATGATTTGACTTTTTTTTTCATTCTCTTTTGTGTTTTTTCATTGCAAGCAAAATAAATGAAGATCTTATTACCAAAGCATTTGTGATTGCAATCATTTTCTGGAAGAAATTGAGTATTATCTGACAGAATTGCAGGGGTGCCAATACTTTTGGCCAGCACTGTAAATCATTCACTCAGTATTTTGCCAAGTGGGACCCAAACAATTAAGAAAAGGTGTTCTATGTTTTTAATAGTACTAAAACCAATGGCAGAAGAGAAGGCGTTGACTAACAATGTAGACTATGGACTGACAGAAATGGGGAAGCAAGAGTGCTAGACAGCTTACTATCTTCCATAGCGCCTGTCCGCTATACAATACGAAGCAGAAAGCTCTGTCCACTGTGTATTAGCTGGGCACCTTCACTACATCTCAGCACATATTGAAGTCAGTGGGAGCTGAGCTGCAGTGAAGGCACTGGGCAACTATACAGCGGATGGAGCTTTCTGCTTCCAGCCCTGTGTTGTGTACAGAACAGGCGCCGGAAGTGGCTCCGTACAGCTGATGGGGCCGTGTGTCAGTCCCCTACCGATCAGGTATTTATGGCTTATCCTGAGGATAGGCCATATTAAAAAAAATTAACCTTGGACAACCCCTTTCCGCTGGAGGAATTTTTCGATTTTTGCTTTTCATTTTTGACTCCCCCCTTCCAAACCCCACAACTTTTTTTATTTTTCCATTCTCAGAGCCATATGAGGTCTTAATGTCTGCAGGACAAATTTTTCTTCATTATGCTAACATTTATTATTGTACTGGGAAGCTGGCAAAAAAATCAAAATGGGGTGGATTTGAATAAAGTGCATTTGTGCAACTTTCTTAGGACTTCGTTTTTACAGTGTTCACTCTGCAGCCACAATGACATGTTATCTGGTATATGGTTTTATTTACATCTTAACCCCTTAACTAAAATCCAAAACTGTGCAAAATTTTTTTTTCTAAAAGTTGCCATATTCTGATTCTCACACAGCCTTCACCCCCATGTCCCCCTCTTGCTCACACACAGCCTGCGCCCCCATGTCCCCCTCTTGCTCACACGCAGCCTTCGCCCCCATGTCCCCCTCTTGCTCACACGCAGCCTTCGCCCCCATGTCCCCCTCTTGCTCACACGCAGCCTTCGCCCCCATGTCCCCCTCTTGCTCACACGCAGCCTTCGCCCCCATGTCCCCCTCTTGCTCACACGCAGCCTTCACCCCATGTCCCCCTCTTGCTCACACACAGCCTTCGCCCCCATGTCCCCCTCTTGCTCACACACAGCCTTCGCCCCCATGTCCCCCTCTTGCTCACACACAGCCTTCACCCCCATGTCCCCCTCTTGCTCACACACAGCCTTCGCCCCCATGTCCCCCTCTTGCTCACACGCAGCCTTCGCCCCCATGTCCCCCTCTTGCTCACACGCAGCCTTCGCCCCCATGTCCCCCTCTTGCTCACACGCAGCCTTCGCACCCCATGTCCCCCTCTTGCTCACACGCAGCCTTCACCCCCATGTCCCCCTCTTGCTCACACACAGCCTTCACCCCCATGTCCCCCTCTTGCTCACACACAGCCTTCGCCCCCATGTCCCCCTCTTGCTCACACACAGCCTGCGCCCCCATGTCCCCCTCTTGCTCACACACAGCCTTCGCCCCCATGTCCACCCTCTTGCTCACACGCAGCCTTCGCCCCCATGTCCCCCTCTTGCTCACACGCAGCCTTCGCCCCCATGTCCCCCTCTTGCTCACACGCAGCCTTCGCCCCCATGTCCCCCTCTTGCTCACACGCAGCCTTCGCCCCCATGTCCCCCTCTTGCTCACACGCAGCCTTCGCCCCCATGTCCCCCTCTTGCTCACACGCAGCCTTCGCCCCCATGTCCCCCTCTTGCTCACACGCAGCCTGCGCCCCATGTCCCCCTCTTGCTCACACGCAGCCTGCACCCCCATGTCCCCCTCTTGCTCACACACAGCCTTCACCCCCATGTCCCCCTCTTGCTCACACACAGCCTTCGCCCCCACGTCCCCCTCTTGCTCACACACAGCCTGCGCCCCCATGTCTCCCTCTTGCTCACACACAGCCTTCGCCCCCATGTCCCCCTCTTGCTCACACACAGCCTTCGCCCCCATGTCCCCCTCTTGCTCACACACAGCCTGCGCCCCCATGTCCCCCTCTTGCTCACACGCAGCCTGCACCCCATGTCCCCCTCTTGCTCACACACAGCCTTCGCCCCCATGTCCCCCTCTTGCTCACACACAGCCTTCGCCCCCATGTCCCCCTCTTGCTCACACACAGCCTTCGCCCCCATGTCCACCTCTTGCTCACACGCAGCCTTCGCTCCCATGTCCCCCTCTTGCTCACACGCAGCCTTCGCCCCCATGTCCCCCTCTTGCTCACACGCAGCCTTCGCCCCCATGTCCCCCTCTTGCTCACACGCAGCCTTCGCCCCCATGTCCCCCTCTTGCTCACACGCAGCCTTCGCCCCCATGTCCCCCTCTTGCTCACACGCAGCCTGCGCCATGTCCCCCTCTTGCTCACACGCAGCCTGCACCCCATGTCCTCCTCTTGCTCACACACAGCCTTCACCCCCATGTCCCCCTCTTGCTCACACACAGCCTTCGCCCCCATGTCCCCCTCTTGCTCACACACAGCCTTCGCCCCCATGTCCCCCTCTTGCTCACACACAGCCTTCGCCCCCATGTCCCCCTCTTGCTCACACACAGCCTGCGCCCCCATGTCTCCCTCTTGCTCACACACAGCCTTCGCCCCCATGTCCCCCTCTTGCTCACACACAGCCTTCGCCCCCATGTCCCCCTCTTGCTCACACACAGCCTGCGCCCCCCATGTCCCCCCTCTTGCTCACACACAGCCTTCGCCCCCATGTCCCCCTCTTGCTCACACACAGCCTTCGCCCCCATGTCCCCCTCTTGCTCACACACAGCCTTCGCCCCCATGTCCCTCTTGCTCACACGCAGCCTGCATCCCATGTCCCCCTCTTGCTCACACGCAGCCTGCACCCCCAATCCCCCCTGCGCACACGCAGCCTGCACCCCCAATTCCTCCCTTAACACGCAGCCTGCCCCCCAATTCCCCCCTTCTTGCGCACACGCAGCCTGCACCCCCAATTCCCCCCTCTTGCGCACACGCAGACTGCACCCCCAATTCCCCCCTCTTGCGCACACGCAGACTGCACCCCCAATTCCCCCCTCTTGCGCACACGCAGCCTGCACCCCCCAATTCCCCCCTCTTGCTCACACGCAGCCTGCACCCCCAATTCCCCCCTCTTGCTCACATGCAGCCTGCACCCCTCATTCCCCCCCTCTTGCTCTCACTCTTTCTGCGACGGTTCAGCAGTACAATACAGCGCTCTGAGAGGTCTCACGTGACTTGTACGTCACACGTCCAGATGATAGAGCGGAACGTCACTGTCAGGAAATGCTGCTGCGTGTAGGAGACGTGGAGCTTGGTGACGTGCGCCTGGTGACGTCACGGACGTCCTTACTAGACGTGAATGCTGATGAGTTGGTTGCCGGAAGTGGTGTCTGGATTGCGGCACAGGTGCTTCACCGAGGTCAGTGGCTTCTTTCATTGGCGGTCCCTATGATTTGCCCCGTCTGCGGTTCTTGGCTTTTAGCTGCTGTACACATCTAGAACAATGCACTTTGTATTGCTTCGGTGTGTATGCAGTGGTGTCACCCTCGGTTCACGTTGTGCTCTGTATCTCTATATGTGTCCTCATATATGTCATATATTTTCCCCTCTCTTCGTCCAGGGTTACATCATCTCCTGTATTAAAGGGGTATTGCAGACAAAGCATTTATCACCTGACCACCATTTATTGTCATTGGCTATTTCCATCACTACCACAGACAGTTGGCCAAGGATTAGGAATACCGCAGTCTAATATTAATCACTATACAGTGAATAGATGACAGAACCTGCTATCACTAGCTACTGCAGATGTGACCGCTCATCACACACCTATATAATGAAGGAGATCACAATGTAGCCGCTCTGACTATTTTTGGTCTCTTTGATTATTTAAGAGAGTAAAGGATAATTCCATTGCCCCGTAGCCGCAGTCATAGTACTATCCTCTAGCTGCCTATGTGATGCTGCGCCCAGGCATCATGGGATTCATAGCACAGCACAGGGGGAACTTCGTCTCTTTTTAGTGAGCTGGATCCAAACTATCCAGCTCTTTCGGCTTGTAAATGGCTGTTTAAAAAAAATCCTGCTGTCTACTTTGTGTAGATGGTCAGGCACCCCCTCCCTCTTCACTTTTAACCTTATGTTATGACATCCTGGATGATAATGTCATAACATCAGATTAAAAGGAAGAGGGTGACCCTTTTGGGGGGGGGGGGGGTGTAGATGTGTAAGTGGTGAGCTTAATTATGTGGGGTCAACAGTGTAAGGTGTTCTATTACAAAAGCTGACTTGTTCGCGAACGACACATCACTAATATAAAAGTCAAGAAGGAGTCTAATCAGGAGTGAGGGGAAGCTGGCTTGTAGGGATATGAGGGCCGTATACATGAATGAAGTCCAGAGAGTGGCAGGTAGTCAGGTGAGGGGTGCGGGGATGGGAAAAAAGTGTTTTGCCTGGTGTTCTTTAAGCAGATTTATGAAAACTGTCTTAGTTGCCTATAGCAACCAACGACAGCACAGCTTTCATCTTTATAGAGCAGTATAAAGAAATGAGATGAAAGCTGTGCTGTGACTGGTTGTACAGTTTGTATGGTGAGTGAGCAGCATGTCTCACAGCATGTAAACATTACCAGGAGCTGCACTGTTACAAATAGCAGATCTGCAGGGGTCCTGGCTGCCACACCCTCACAGATCTAATATTAGTGACCTATACTTAGGATAGGCCATCAATATTAGAAACTGGGTAACCCCTGTAATCACTAAGTCACCCTAAGTACATTGGGGCAATCATAAGGAAAGGTAGCCTGGAGGAAGGGTTAATCTATTCACTACATATGTACCTTCACAAAACCTATTTAAAGGGGACTTTTCACCACCTCCAACAAGTGCAGCTGTTTACAACAGTTAATAGTGGCTGCTCCTCTGATTCTGGCACAGTTGGAATTTTTTTTTCTCCAGCTCCGATTGTTCCTGAGCAGTCAATACTGTTGGTTTTGGTACCTAATATCCTATTTAGACTCTGTAGGAGGGCAGTGTCAGGCAGGAGCAGACGGGTTTGATTCTGAGCTCTGACACAGGCTGCCTCTGATTGGAGCCCTGAATCACGCCCCCTGTCTGATATGACCCTTCTGACATTACACAGCTTAAATAGCACATCAGGCACCAAAACTAACTGCGCTTGTTGCCTGGAAAGGGTGGGGGCTAGAGAGAAAATTCCAATGGTGCTGGAATCAGTGGAGCCGCAGCTATTAATATTGTGGAGATGGTAAAAGGTCCTCTTTAAGGGTATGTTCACACAGATTTTTTTTTCTGCTTCGGGAATTAGAAAACTTTTTTTGGCGCTTTTTTTTTTTTTTTTTTTTTTTTTTTTTTTTACATTATGCGGTTTTTGTCGTATTTTTCGTCACGGTTTTTGCCGTGGTTTTTTACTCCAGGACATTGTATGGACCTGGAAACTTCCTTTTAAAAAAAAGCACTAGCGGTTTTTGTTGCGGTTATTGCAAAAACCGCGTCAAAAAACTGTTGTGTTTTTTTCATGTTTGATCGCAGCATCCAAGGTGTTAAAACCCGCGATCGGTTATGGAGCAGGGTGTTAGGTGTCAGTTACAGCTAACACCCTGCTCCATAACTGATCGGGGGTTTTAATACCTTGGATGCAGCGGTCAAACATGCCGTGGGCGCTCGCAAAGGAGTTAAAGGGCTGTGACATCACAGGGCTGGCTGCTGATTGGCTGCACGTATGGCATTGTGGGTAATCCAGAGTTCCCTGCCCCATGTCCTAACATGTGCATCAGCCATTTAAAAAAAAAAAAAAAAAAAGAAAAGAAATGCAATTCGTTACCACAAAGCGTGAGGAAATCCGGATTCGTTGTGAATTGAATATTTACTGAAAATCGGATTGAATTCCAGTTCGTCAGCTTCAATTCCCTCATATCTAGTCATGTCACTTTTTTTTTCTCTAGCTGAAAAAAATCAGAGGGAAAAAAAACTTCTACTGACTCCCATTGAAATGAATGGGAGGCATTTTTTGAGGCAGATTCCGCCTCAAAATCAGCTTGGAAAAAAAAACTCCATGTAAACAAACCCTTAAGGAAGTCAGGTGCTGTTGGTGATGCAACAAAATATGAAGAATCCCTTTTCTTGTCTGTCTGTCTTATCAACAGACTTTGACACAGTGTGAGTGTGTACTTGATAAACAATATTTCCGGCCATTATATGACTTGAATTCTGCTTTTTTTGCAGTCTTTTTCCTCTGCCGGTTCTATCTTTGATTCTTACTCCTCTCTGAGCTACAGTAGCTTGCAAAAGTATTCATACCCCTTGAACTTTTTCACATTTTGTCACCTTACAACCACAAACTTAAATGTATTTTATTGAAATTTTAAGTGATAGACCAACACATAGTAGCAGATAATTGTGAAGTGGAAGGAAAATGATACATGATTTTCAAAATTTGAATCAAATAAAAATCTGAAAAGTGTGATGTGCAGAAAGTATTCAACCTCCTGTACTTTTATACTCTTAATCCCTTCCCGACATAGTAATAGTACAGCGGATGTCTGGTATTTAAACATGGCGCTCCGCTCGGGAGCTGAGCAGCCGCCATAGCCGCTGGGTTTCTGCTGTATTATACAGCAGACACCTGGCGCATATGCCCACAATCAGTGCCCACACTGATCGCGGGCATTAACTCCCTTGACGCCTCGGTCAACCATTTTACCGGCGGCACCTGCGTGCCTCCATTTTGCTGGGGATCGCCGGCACCCAGAGCAAACTGAAGGCTCCCAGGCTTGCCTGCTATTAACTTCTATTGCAGGCTGCTCAATGCAGCAGCCAAGAAGCCCATGGTCACTCTGGAGGAGCTGCAGAAATCCACAGCTCAGGTGGGAGAATCTGTCCACAGGACAACTATAAGTCGTGCACTCCACAAATCTGGCCTTTATGGAAGAGTAGCAAGAAGAAAATCATTGTTTAAAGAAAGACATAAGAAATGGAGTTTGCCACAAGCCATATAGGGGACACAGCAAACATGTGGAAGAAAGTGCTGTGGTCAGATGAGTTTTTTTGGCCTAAATGCAAAGCAGTATGTGTGGAGAAAAAGTAACACTGCTCATCACCCTGAACACACCATCCCCACTGTGACACATGGCAGGGACAGCATCATGCTGTGGGGAGGCTTTTCTTCAGCGATCCTGGAAGAAAACCTGTTGGGGGCCGCAAAAGACTTGAGACTGGGAAGGAGATTCACCTTCCAGCAAGACAATGACCCTAAACATACAGCCAGAGCTACAGTGGAATGGTTTAGATCGAAGAATATTCATGTGTTAGAATGGCCCAGTCAAAGTCCAGACCTAAATCCCATCTGTGGCAAGACATGAAAATGGCTGTTCACAGACGCTCTCTATCCAATCTGGCTGAGCTTGAGCTATTTTGCAAAGAAGAATGGGCAAAAATCTCAGTCTCTAGATGTGCAAAGCTGGAAGAGACATACAGTACAGACCAAAAGTTTGGACACACCTTCTCATTCCAAGAGTTTTCTGTATTTTCATGACTATAAAAATTGTAGATTCACACTGAAGGCATCAAAACTATGAATTAACACATGTGGAATTATATACTTAACAAAAAAGTGTGAAACAACTGAAAATATGTCTTATATTCTAGGTTCTTCAAAGTAGCCACCTTTTGCTTTGATTACTGCTTTGCACACTCTTGGCATTCTCTTGATGAGCTTTAAGAGGTAGTCACCTGAAATGGTTTTCACTTCATAGGTGTGCCCTGTCAGGTTTAATAAGTGGGATTTCTTGCCTTATAAATGGGGTTGGGACCATCATTTGTGTTGTTCAGAAGTCAGGTGGATACACAGCTGATAGTCCTACTGAATGGAGTGTTAGAATTTGTATTATGGCAAGAAAAAAGCAGCTAAGTAAAGAAAAACGAGTGGCCATCATTACTTTAAGAAATGAAGGTCAGTCAGTCCGAAAAATTGGGAAAACTTTGAAAGTGTCCCCAAGTGCAGTGGCCAAAACCATGAAGCGCTACAAAGAAACTGGCTCACATGAGGACCGCCCCAGGAAAGGAAGACCAAGAGTCACCTCTGCTGCGGAGGATAAGTTCATCCGAGTCACCAGCCTCAGAAATCGCAGGTTAACAGCAGCTCAGATTAGAGACCAGGTCAATGCCACACAGAGTTCTAGCAGCAGACACATCTCTACAACAACTGTTAAGAGGAGACTGTGTGCAGCAGGCCTTCATGGTAAAATAGCTCAAAAGGTGGCTCTACAAAGTACTGATATAGGGGGGCTGAATACTTTTGCACGTTACACTTTTCAGATTTTTATTTGATTCAGATTTTGAAAACCATGTATCACTTTCGTTCCACTTCACAATTATCTGCTACTTTGTGTTGGTCTATCACTTAAAATCTCAATAAAATACATTTAAGTTTGTGGTTGTAAGGTGACAAAATGTGAAAAAGTTCAAGGAGTATGAATAATTTTGCAAGGCTCTGTAAAACTCTCACACACTTAGAAACTGCAGTAGGACCATATAGAGAAAAATTCACCTGTATTATTTGAGTAAAGCATTTGGGCAGGATAGAAAGCTTGCAGTTTGGCTGCTTGTAGTCTCTTCTTTGTCTCTGTTTCTTCTCTCTCACTCACTCCTCCTCTCACTCCCCCCTTCTCCATACATCTATAATATGAGCTGTAACATGACATGTCTATGACCTGTCACGTTCAGCAGATATTTAGAAATGAAAGTCAGTATCTTCAATTTTTTGACAGCATTCTGAGACATTTTTTAAACGTTTTTCAGTCACTCAGACTATCCACTTTAAAAGAATTTTACTCTTATAAATCTAAGTAATGTTTATTTTGTGTACAGATTTCCAGCAGCACAACCTGCAAAGATGCCAAGTCCAAGAATCACCAGAGCAGCCAACTCTGGCAGTCCTAATGCCAATGGAAGGCTTGAGTTTATGGCCCTACTTACTAACAAAACCAGTGTTTCAGACCAGCCATCAGTAAGGCTTCGGACATCAGACAGTCCAGTCCACCATAAAGACTCAAATTCATCGCAGCAGCAGCAGCTTCCAGAAGAAGACTGCATGAAATTAAATCCATCTTTTCTTGGAATTGCACTAAGCTCATTACTGGCTGTGGATTTATGGTTGTCCAAGAAGATGGGAGTTTGTGCAAGAGAAGGATCTTCATGGGGCAGCGCCCGTCCTATGATGAAGTTGGTAGAGATTTCTGGCCATGGTATACCTTGGATTGCTGGTACATTATATTGCCTCTATAGAAGTGACAGCTCAGCTGGCCGGGAAGTCATACTAAATCTGATCTTTGGTAAATTACATTAGAGTCTGTTCACACTTCCATTCTGTTAAGTTTCAATTGCTTTAATGGGTAGAATAATAAAGTCTCCGTATGATTTTATCTCCACTCTTCATTGTTTGGCGCTGCTTGCCTCCTCTTATCTGTTTCTTCCTATTGTTATGGTTCTTGTGAGCACTTATCCTGTTACACTTTCCCATCATGTTTACATGTTTTCCTTTCCTGATTTGCTGTTCTTAGTTTTGGAGGTTCTTTTATTTATATATAATTTTTTTATTTTTATTGAAAAGTGCATTAAAAAGGATCTTTCACCACATTTTCCAATTCAAGAGCTTCGGTTAATAGTCGCCGCTTGACTGATTCCAGCGCAGTTGGAATTTTCTCTCTAACCTTCACTGTTCCTGAGCAACAAGAGCAGTTTGTTTTGGTATCTGATGTGCTACTTAAGCTCTGTAATGTCAGAAGGGTCATGTCAGGCAGGGGGACGTGATTCAGAGCTCCAGCAAGAGGCAGCCAGTGTCAAAGCTCAGAATCACACCTCTTGCCTGCTCCTGCCTGATACCGCCCTCCTGACAGAGTCTAAATATCATATCAGATACCAAAACTAACAGAATTAGTTACTCAGGAACGGTGGGAACTAGAGAAAAAATTCCAACTGTGCCAGAATCGGTGAAGGGGCACCTATTAACAGATGCTAGGAACTGGAGTCGGTAGAGGTGGTGAACGGTCATCTTTAAATAAAGAATTATGTGAAATGAGGTAGTAATGTTATTAATTTAACATTTTTAAATTCTGCAACTTTAGTCGTTCTTTTTAATTTGCTAATTCTTTCTCTTGGCAGCACTACTGTTGGATATAATTCTTGTGGGAGTTGTGAAAGGAATAGTGAAGCGTCGTAGACCTACCCAGAACCGCATGGACATGTTTGCTACGTTTTCTGTGGACAAGTATTCCTTCCCATCAGGTCATGCTACACGAGCTGCAATGGTTTCTCGATTTATGCTTAATCACCTGGTACTAGCTGTGCCAGTCAGGATCCTTGTGATGCTTTGGGCTATTGTGGTTAGCTTGTCCAGAGTCATGCTGGGGAGACACAATGTGACAGATGTGTTATTTGGCTTTTTCATGGGGCACATGCAGTATAGTTTGGTTGAATACTTCTGGCTGTCACCAAATACGTTACCTGCTCTGTTCAAAATCTGAAGTATTAACAGCAAGTGGCCATTTTGGAGGTATTATCTTAGCCTTGTTATCATTTAAACTGAATATGATTAGATTGCCTACCACATCTTGAAGCTTTTTGTACATGGACCTCCACCTATATCTCTGAGAGGTCAGCTACATGCAGAACCAAGGCAAAAAAAAAAATGACACTAGTTGATATAGGAACAGATCAGTAGACAGCATTGGCTGTAAAAATCATTGCACTTCAATCCAACATTCCCTCTTCTACAGTGTTGGGCCTAGAGTTATGGAAAACACTTTTTTTTTTTTTTTCTGAAAAAAAAAAAAAAAACAAGCTGCGTAAAAAGAAGTCCAGATTCTTTGTTCTACCTTTTCTTCAGAAGTTATACCTGGAAACATTTTATATTCTGTGAAAATCATTGTGGTTGGAAATGTTAGTTTTGTTAGGTTTTTTTCTTTATACGTTTTCAGTGTGATCACATTGCTTTACATATTGTTCTTTAGTAGAACTGATGTTAGAGGTTTTGTGTTTTTTTTTCACATGTTAAGTGCTTTGTTGCTGTGCTTGGTTTTTTGCATTCAGACTTGGGAAAATGATGAGGTTGTTGAACTTTTCATCTTTTGAGGGCACATTTTTGGTAAATGTATTATTTTCTGCCATACAAAAAAACTTTCTAGGTTTAGATTTTTGTCTTGAGAAGGAGATGAAATCAATAAAGCCATTTTAAAGGGAACCTATCGCATGAATTTTAGGTTTTAAATCCCCATCACCTGACTGTAGTGCTGTTCATGCATGCTTGCATCATAATAAAAAGTGCCTGCTCCCACGTATCTATCACACCACTATGGGCGTGATTATAGCAATAACTGTGACAATTTAATAAGGCTAACCTGCCCAGGTGACCAGATGAGGCAATTTGCATACAAATTAAGGGTGGTTTCAAACAAGTGTGCAAAAAAAAAAATGCTAAGATAAAAAAAATGGCCATAAAAACTACTTTTTATGGCTTTTCAATAAAATATTACCAAGTAAACTGTGCTAGAATTTTGGTGTAATTTTCACTAAAAAAATATGCGGAGTGATAAGTCCTGCAAGCAGGACTATACTTTCTGCCGATTTTGGGCGGAAAACCCGCGGACCCCATTTTAGTCTATGAGATCTGTGGGTAACCGCTTTTTAAGCGGATAAGGTTACCGTTTTTCATGTCCCCAAGCGGACCCAAAGAACGGAAACCCGAGCACTAGTGTGAACCTAGCGTAACATGCTAAGCACCACATTTATCAAGTCTTTTGTACACTTTTATGACTTGTATGAATGAGAGCGTTGCCTCACGGGAAAGGGGTGTGGTCTAACTTGCAATATTGTGTGCCAAATATTTTTAAGCCGACTAATAACTGTTGTAATATTAGACTAGACACTAACAGTATACCAGATTTATTATACCGCATTAGACCCTTTGTTAAATCTGACGCAGTTTAGGACTGTCTATTAGTAAATCTGCCCAATTAAGTTTGTTGCAGATTTTGCTGTGTGTTTTTTTTTTTTTTTTTTTTTTAAGGAGTCAATTCAAAATAAATACTCTGCTTATTCTTTCTGCAAAATCCACTCCTGGATTTGAGGTCAGACATTGCAGAAAAGCTGTGTTTTATGTTGTTGCCGCTGTTTTCCTGCAAAAAAAACAAAACGCTGCTTTTTTGCAGCTTGTGGTTACACAAATTTAGTTAATAAAAAGACTGCTCCAATGCAACTGTCAGAAGCAGGTGCCCTGGCTGTGTACTCCTAGCTGGGCACCTGCTCCGAACAGCCAGGATCTCCTGTGCGTTTAACACTTTAGATCCCGCGGACAATAGTGACTAAAGTGTTTTGGAGGGTGTGGTCTCCCTTCTCCAGGCATTGACACCCTACGAATGAGATTGCAGGAGTCCGATGCCTTTACACAGCACCAGGGGTTTAATGAAAGCCAAAGGCATGTTCTATACTATATTATATATATACTATACTATAGAATGCCTATCTGAATATGAGAGCTTGTATAATGAATTGCACTACATATAGGGTGCAATGTTTCATACAAGCAATCAGGAGATTGCAAAGTTAAAGTCCTCCAGGAAGGCTAAAAATAGTATTTAAAAAATACAGTAACCTCATGATAATACATTAATCCCTCCCATTCCAAAATCTTTAATAATAGTAAAAAAAAACAAAACACACATTTTGATTATTTCTGTTCCGGTAAATACCCATACAGTACCACTGTAATACTATTTTCCACACATGGTGAGTGGCGTAAAAAATGTTCAAAAAACCGTGCCAGAATTGCCGTTTTTCTTGCCTGTTGGCCACTGAAAAATCACTATAAAAAGCGATCAAAGAGTGTAGTAAAACTTAAAAAATATGCAAACATATATCTACAAATTTGCTATCAATTTAATCATATCGACACAGTGAATAAATATATCAGGTTTCGCTAGGTTGACACCTGCGTTCGGGTTTCTGTTCGGAGGGTCCGCTTGGAGACTCTAACCCCCCCCCCCAAACCGAAATCTAATGTGCTTTAAAAAGCGGTTACCCTTGGAAACCCATGGACCCCATTGACTATAATGGAGTCCACTGGGTTTCCACCCGAAAGGTGTAAACGAAAAGCGCTGCTTGCAGGACTTTTCTCTCTGCATTTCTAAAGCGGAATGGGGAACGGAATCCCCCATCGGAGACCGTGCGCAGGTGTGAACCTAGCCTTATTTAAGTTGCATAGCATAAAATTTATAGCATAAAAAGGAATAGCAAAATTGCGTTTTTTTTTTTTTTTTTGTTTTGTTTTTTCTATTTCGTCCCAGAAAGAGTTCAGAAGTTAATCAATGAGGTAAACCTACCCCAAAATAGTACTATTAAACACTACCACTTGTCTGACAAAAATACAAGTCCTCATACAGTTACATTGAAGGAAAAATAAAAAAAAAAAGCTATAGGGGAAAAACATAAAAATAGTCCCGTCACTATAGGGCTAATATGAATTGTAGGGTAAGGGGGGATAATTTCAACTTTATTTATACTATGGTAAAATCCCAGTATACTGTTAAAGCCACAAGCAGGCCTCGATAGTTATACTGCTATAGCAATCAAGCAGCTCTTGCAATCTCATCACATTGGAGCCTTTTGTTAAGTGAAAGTCTTTTTAATCCTCTCAGATGTAGTGATTACATGTAACTGCGGCATCTGAGGGGTTAAAGTGTCTGTGATCAGAGAATCTGATTGCAGGCACTGTCACTGGGTCTCTCATGTGTAGACCAGATTCCCTGCAGCTATGACATCTGCTCAGCTCCTGGCCCCTGGCAACCCTCACCGCAATGATATGCTGTGTTTTTCTTCACACTCATAGAAGTCCTAGAGGAAAAAATGCAACGTCTCTGCGGGTAAAACTAACTTGCTGCATTGTTCAAAAACATACAGTTTTTCTTTTGCGCAGCATTTTTTTTCCCTATAATGTGTGGAGGAGATTAAATAACATATCTTTTATTTTGCTGGGACTGTAAAATTTGCAAGGGCCAAAAATGCTACATTTCTGCAACATGCAGCTTTTGCCATGCAGTCTTTTTTTTTTTTTTTTTTGGCAGTAGCACTTCTCACACATTTTAGACTCAAGCATGCAATGAAAGCAGTGTGACAGCACTAGTCAGATGGTTGGGGTCTGAATCCTAAAATCCAGTTTCTCTTTAATGTGACTCTGTGTTGCACCAGCATAACTTGAACCTTGCCAATCAGCCAGTTGGCCTTAACAATAATGTGCATGATATGTTATTCTTATAGTAGAACGATACACGGAAAGTCTTGGGGCTAGTTACTAATATGCACTTTTCTATAACTAATGGCAGACTATTAAATCAGATCATTTTGCGGAAAAGCTGCATTTTTTTTTTTTTTTTTTTTTCAGATTTTGCTGTGGTTTTTTGAGCCAAAGCCAGGAATGGGTTGAGCAGAAGGGAGAAGTATAAGAGCTTCCTATATATTTCCCATTCCTTCTGGGTTTGGCTCAAAAAGCCGCAGCAAAATAAATCAGCTTTTCCGCAAAGTGGGGCCTTAGCCTTAAAGGGAGTCTATCATTAGAAAATCACGTTTTTAAGTAATGGCACATTGGAATAGCCTTTAGAAAGGCTATTCTCATACCTTTCTTTCTCTTGTGCTCCCTGCCGTTTCTGTAAAAAAAAAGTTTTTTCTGATATGCAAATTATGCTCAGGGAGCACACCAGCGTGATCCCCTGCTCGCCACCCCGACTGCACATGTGCGGGATTTCAACTGCAAAACGCACAGCATCGGATGCCTATGCAAGGCTGAGAAGAGCAGAACATGCAAGGGGAAGTGAACAGGAGGCACTAAGGGGTGGCGAGCAGGGGATGACGCTGGTGTGCTCAGAGCACAGGGGGAATGGGCATAATTTGTATATCAGAAGAAACTGTTTTTTACAGAGAAAAAAAAGGTATGAGTACAATATCCTTCTTAAAGGCTATTTCGAGGTGCCATTACTTAAAAACATGATTTTCTAATGATAGACTCCCTTTAAAATGGCCATGAAGGAAAGCTCTATTTCACACTGGACAAGCATACTGACAACTTTTATGTTGGGAACATGCATTTTGCTACAAAAACAATAATTGACAAATATTTAGTGCAACTGTATATTGCCTTAATTGAGAAATTATTTAGTCCATTGTTGCTAAATGACATTCATTTTCCATAAAAAAAAAAAAAAAAAAAAAAAAAAACACATGCCATAAAAGTTGTGGATGGAAAATGTCCATTTTTGGGAAGTGATTAAAATATGGATGCATTCACATTTGATCTGTATTTCACCAGTATGTCATTAGAATTGTATCTGTGTCTCATCCATTTTCAGTCATATTTCCTGCTTAGAAGACTGGCCCATCTGTATTGATGATACAATTGTGACATACTGATGCAAATTGTCAGTATGGTTGTTATGACGTGGCCAAGTTCAGACTGGGAAGCTCATTTTGTGTATTGACTAGAGTTGAACTGGACTGACATACCGAGGGACATTTTATTAAGATATTCCCCCACCATCTCTGCATGAGTTTTTCAGGGGCTCTAGTCTTTTAATTATTCAGGTTCACTCCTATGGACCAGAATCGAAATCTACACTAACCAGGGACTGGCCTAGATTTGAGGTATAACTTGTGCCAACCTTTTGACTCGTAGTAAATTTTTTAGGTCTGACCTGCCTTGGTTTCGGCTCCCTTTCACAAAAAGTGCTGATCGGGGTGAACAATGAACAATGTGGCACATGTTTGGCACAACAAAGGGCCATGTGCCTATGATGCGTCACATATACACCCATATATGCCAGAAAACTGGGGTAGATAGGTTTGCAAATTCTACCCAGTGAGTTCAGTTCTGCTGTGCTGGGTTTAAGGACAGTAAAACTGAACTCAGCCGTGTGAAACCAGCCTAATGTGTCCGAATTGGGAAAGCTTATTGCAGACCTATACCAAATACAGATGTGTAAAATAAGCTTTAGAGTGAGATCAGGCTTCTATACTTCTGTACTGTGAATATTCGTCCTAAAGGTACATTTACAATTTGCATTTTTCTTATGCTACTGTTGTCAGCCATCTTCTGAAGTTTTATGACTGTAAGATGGATCATTACATATATACATACTATTTTTATTATATATGACAAGTTAGAGGACAGCTATACTGTGACAGTATGCTTGATCTAGAAGGGTTTTATTATTCTGATGCTATTCTACATTCAACCTGCGCGTTGTTTGCACTTTCCGCCAAAACTCCGCCTAATGTACAGCTCACAACTGCTACCCGTAGATCTTTGTATGCACCATGTCCTGTTTCATCCCAAGTGTCCCTGGTGCAGCCTCACCATCCACCATCATGTTGTCACTCAGTGGGTATGTTATTTGAAATACATATATAGTGTAAAATATTTATTTTCCTATTTTCTACACTCTGAATTTGGGTACATTTTATCAGGTTTGTCCTACATTCCAAAATATAGCTGCACGCAAAGATACATATATATTTTTAGCTGTGGATAACCTTTGCTTACTTTCCATAGGGTTAGTGGACAGGTGCTCCTATTAAACTTTTGACTGTGTAGGAAGACTTAAAATTGTCATTTGACATTGATGCGCTATGAAACACTAGTCAAGTAATGGATTAATAATACTATTATATCATGGTAAAGTGGTTTCTATAGTTGTAAAATTGTATCATGATGGGGCCAAACCTGCTGCAGAATTTCCGAAAAGGATGTTTCTCTGCAAACTGTCATAGCCAAAATCACCAAAACTTGGTGGTTTTATTTATTTTTTTTGCTGTGGCTCACCTGCAGGTTTCTCTACAGCGCCCCTGCAACTTTTAACCTTTTCTGTGATGGGAGAACCCTGTTAAAAATGATGTACAATATTGTGCACCAACGATGTTTTAGATCCATGTGCATGTATGTGCCTTTATGAACATCTAAGTAGTAAAAATATTAGGGTGTTGGTGGTGTTAGGTGAACATATATTCTTTTCTATTATTGCCTTCAGAGAGATGGTGTATGTGTGTGTGAAGTGTTCCTGGCCCTATTGGATATAACTTGCCATGTAGATGCCAATGTGCAGAGTGTATATAGATCAGCATGTGACTTTTAAACCTGTTTTATTTTTATTTTTTTTTAACAGATACCAAAGTACAGATACTGTGTTGTCAATGTCATGCTCCACAGCATTTATAAATACCTTGTACTATGGTCTTTAAACAGTGACCTGTAAGTGTACAAATCCCTTTTTTTTTAACCTTTGAATTGCTTTTTTTGGAATACATATGGTTATAAGCACTGCACAGTGAACATACCAACTGTAAAGACTTGCTGACAAGTTAATACCTTGAAATCCTACTAGTATGGCTTCTGCTGGTTACCTTTGTGCACTCCCTCCCCATGGGAAGAGATGTTTAGGGCTGTGAAGTCAGAAAACCATTACCAGCTCCAGCTTCAAAATACAATGACTAGTTATTTTAAATGGTTATGCAATTATTGATATTGTATAATTAAGATGCATATGTTTTATGTATTAGAGGAGCTTTACTGCATCTCTCTGACTGGTTGTCAGCCATTTTTGAAGGAGTTAGTCCAGTAGTCAGTGGTTTGGCCTACCAACTACACAGTGCTGGACATATCTGCCATGTACTCATGGGGAAAAAAGACCAAACCATTACTTCTTTTATTCCTCCATGTATTCAGAATAGCTTAAACCTCTAGCCTTCTGTATGCTGCTTTATTGAAGTAGCCATTTCATGCTTTCCAGCATGTTGCCAGAGGGTCATCCCTTTTCACTTTGAAGCCAAGATAACCAATTTGCTGCTTCCTTGTCACAGTTTATTGCACATCCGAACTATTCTATTTTCTGTTGGAAGGGACCGCAGTGTCACCTACTTCTCTACATGCCAGGAGATTATAACGCTCCACGCCGTTTCTCTTGTTCCAGATGATAACAGACAAGCTCTTATCCTGCAGAGATTCCCTGATGACTGCTGTAGTACTACTAACCCTACAAACAACACTGCCATAACTTTTTTCAGCCATTTTTCTATGCTGGGGGCATATCATTATCGCGCCCACAACTCTTATTTGTCCAACAGCGGATTCTCCTGACTTCTGTATATTACATGCAATCTTGGTAAAGCATGCTTGTGTTTTCAGAGTGGAGAGGGGAATAATCTTTATAACCCAAGCACTGGATTACCTCTTCAAAGATTCAGAGCTGTTGAAATAAACAACTGCTTTAGCTTTTATGTTGTCTCTGTCTTGCTTTCCCTACCCTCCTTCTTTCAGTTCAGTCAAGCAAACAACCACCTCTAAATCGTGAAAATGGGCATGATAGTAATGTTACATTACCTCTGCAGAAATGCCTCCTTTCTTTTTCTAGAAGCCATCTAGAATCAATTTGTTTTGCAAGAATTATAATTTTACTTAAACGTTGAACTGAATATTGTACTGCATTATTATTGGTGTTAATTTATTGCCTCTTATTCTATATGTGCTTATGTGCATGCTCTCTGTTCATATGAATTAAATTCAGGGGAAATATATTGCTGTACTAGTGAAGTTTACATTACATTAACTATAATGGTTAAATTTGTTAATATTCATCTTGAACAATGAAAACTGTTAGTCCTCAAAATGTGCATTGCCATTGCATTTTAGTGCTTGAAAATGTTATCCTCCTGTATGTTCAGTAGGGCTGGTCGATTAGTCGAAAAATAACTGAAACCGATCAACTAGGATAATTGACGCGATTTTGTTCCTCTCGGTTATATTGGTTCAGTTATTAAAATATTTGCAGTTTTGTTGGCCCAGGGGAGGTGATCAAACATAAAATTCAATGTTACTCACCTCTCCTGGGCTCTGGCGCAACTCCCTTTTCTCTTTGGTTTGGCTTATTATACTCTGGGGGTCTGAAGAGATTCTGCTGTCTTTAGTCCAAGCTAAACCGCCAGGCGTACCTCGTGAGGTGAATCTTGTGAGCTTCGCCCAACATGAAGTCATACTGTAAAAGGGGCGTGGTTTAAAAGGATGTGACCTAAATAATCACCATTAATCGTAATCGAGGTAAAATTCTCGATTTAATTGCGATTTTGATTTAAGTCATAATCACACAGCCCTAATGTCCAGCCAGGAATCAAAGCTTATAATGTTATGTCATTACCAGCTCTTGACAAATCCATAAAATAACTTTTTATTTTTTGATCTAAGTTTTTGAGAATTATTTGGACATTGCTTTCTATTATATTTTCCTTATTGTTATTTTTGGTAATGTAATATTTGGTTGTAATTTTATTTTTAATAAAGTTATGATGGTGGATAGCATGTCTTGTCATCTAGGTTTTGCTTATGTTATGGGTTGTTATTAATAATAATAATTAATAATATAATTAATAATGTTTATATAGCACCATTAATTCCATGGTGCTTTACATTTGAGGATTTACATACGGTACACCAAATATACAAAACAGATAATACTAACAGTGACCAACTGGCACAGTGGGATAGAGGGCCCTGCCTGCAAGGACTTACAATCTATGAGGGAAGAGGGATAGAGACAGAAGTGGGGGTACAGGCTAGGCTGTTCAGGTGGTGATGTGGTGACAGTAGTGTTGTTGGAGGTTGTAGGCCTTCCTGAATAGGTGAGTCTTCAGGGCCTTCTTGAAGCTTGTGATTGTGGGGGACAGTCTTATGTGTCTTGGTAATGAGTTCCAGAGTATGGGGATGCACGGGAGTAGTCGTGGAGACAGTTGTGTGAAGAGCGGATAAGAGCAGAGCGGAGTAGGAGGTCTTCAGAGGATCAGAGGTTATGTGTGGTCAGGTAGCAAGAGATTAGGTCGGAGATATATGGAGGGGACAGGTTGTGTATGGCTTTGTATGTCAGCGTTAGTAATTTGAACTCTATTCGCTGGGTGATGGGTAGCCAGTGAAGGGATTGGCAGAGGGGGGCGGCCAATGAAGAAGGGGGGGGAGAGGTGTATTAGGCAAGCAGCACAGTTTAAGGTGGATTGGATGGGGGCGAGGGTGTTAGCTGGGAGTCCATGGAGAAGGGTGTTACAGTAGTCTAGGCGGGAGATTGAGGGCGTGGACTAGCATCTTTGTAGTTTCAGGGGTGAGGTTGTTTTATGATAGGCACTCGTTGCATCTTGTTAGGATATATCATCCGTGTCTGTGCTTAACTAGAACGTCTGCCCACTAACAATTGCGGGTATTACATTGACCATACCCTGAAACAAAGATACAATATTGTTGATTATTGATTCTCAAGCCATTTTCTAATATTTTTCCACAACATTTGATATCTCTGAAAATAATAGATAGAGCTGCATCCTTAGTGTCGGGTGCTGAGGTAGTAATTGCCACAGGGCCCAAAGGTCTCTCCACAAGATAAGACACCAGTATTCTAGATAGCAAAAGGTAAGACGGGGCCTACTACCATTTTGCACAGGGCTCAAGAACTTCTATTTACACCTCTGCTTAGTGTCATGTGAAAGATGAGGATGTCCTCTTTTATACGACATCAGAAGCAAGCTTTATCATTTCTGAGATATAACGGTTTGAAGTGAACCTCCCCCACCCTCATTTTCCCTTCAGTTTACTCCTATATATTATTTCCCCTGTTTCCTTTGCAGGTGAGGCAGAACTATGATCAACAACACATGCCTGGGTAATTAAACAAATCTTTCATAATTACTTATCTGCCAGCTAATTTATGTAGTTTAACTCCCTATGTAATACCACCCACAAGGTTTCAACATCTTCATACTCTTATAACTTACGCATAATTCGCATTTTTGACTTCGAATGTAGAGTTGTATCAGATGAATTTCTTTAGCTGCTGCCTTAACCCTCCACCCATAGTCCACCACTACTCCAATCAGAAGAACCTCCAAATGAATAGCAGTACTGTGAATAAAAGGGTAAGACTCCTGGAGAGTGCAAAGCTTCAAATGACCCAACACACAGTGACTCTTGTATCTACCATATGCAAAAAGGAAGCACTTCATTACAGTGAAAGCTATTGGAGATGACCACCCAAAATTGATTGTGATCTTCTCAAAGAAGTTGGTTAACATGGAAAACTGAAAATCCATCACAGAAATTGTGGTTTGGTAAGGGGATGGTTTTTCAAGAGGTTTCACTGTATCTTCAAGTTTTATTAATCCTTTGTCTACGTCTAGATTTTAGCTTACAGCATGGAGCCATTCTCAAGTATTAAGAATTGATAGTATCACAGTATATGCAATATACACACACCTACATAATTACCCTTTATTAGCTAATTAAATATCCATTAGGTATGAAAGTGGCAAAAATGCAGAATACATAATTTATAGTAAATATAAAGTGTAGAATGTATCACAGGTGTGTACATACATTATCATTAATGTGAAATTAATATGTGCATAAACATTATATAATAGATGTAAATCTCACCAGTACAGAATAATGTTTAATTAGAAATGGGACTTGCACACACCATGATCGGGCAAAAGGAGGAAAATTATATGCAGATAAAAAGTATAGAAGCTCTATTTGCACATAGAGCTCATGCACGTGTATCTAAAATAGCATATTCCACCTGGTCAAAATTACCTCTAACATCATTATTGATGGCACACACTAATATGACCCTGCAGTATCTTAAAACCGTGGACTGGCTTTTCAGCATAGTGTAATACACTAAGTGTTGGCATTATGAGCATCCTGGGGAAAATGGAGCTGCATAGTAATGGATGGAACCAACTAATCCAAATGGTGCACATATGCAGCATCATAACCCTAAGGCTGCTTTCACACGGCAGTGTTTGGTCAGTGATTGTGAACCAAAATTAGGAGTGGAGACTACACAGAGATCAGGCATAATAGAAATATTTGTACCTGTTCTGCGTTTTTAAACCACTCCTAGTTTTGGCACACAATCACTGATGAAAATCACTGACCAAACACTGACCGTGTGAATGCAGCCTTACCCAGAGAGATGCTAGCATGCTGCCTCACATGATCTCATTAGGGTCTGGCTTGTCATTGGGCTACAAACTGTATTCTGCAGATGATCTGCTGTGCTAGTAGCAAAGTTGGTGGAGAGTATAAACTAGGGATAGAGATCACGCAGCAACGCCTTGTGCTTTCTTCTGTCCAAAAAATATGGCATGCGGACAAAAGCAGCCTTTAGTTTTTATTGTAACGCTGTACTTCATGATTAATACAAACAGAGAGTTTGTAGGCACATGCACCTTTTGCCTAATCTGGCACAGTTTTACACCTGTAGAAGAAGCACGTGGTTATGTTATGCATGGTTATTAAATTGGTGACCTCTGTTTGATTTGTCTAGTTTAGTGGTCACTGTGAAGGTGCCCTGTTATGGACTGTAGTTTCACTAGGTCACTATGTCCAGTTATATACTGGTGCTTTTGCTTTAACTGTTCTATTTGGAACCCATGATATTTTGGGTGCCTTTACCTTTATTTTATGGATTTGGGCAATATTGGCTTTATTACAGGTATATAGAGTCCTTTTTTAAACCCCTAGATTGGGTGTAATACTGTACACTGTTCAATGACTGTTACTATGGTTATTGCTGTACAGCTGATTCATCCTGAAATCCAAACCGATCTCTTTAAAAAAGGGGAAAAAAACACCTTTCAAAACCTCTAGCATTTTCAGTTCTTTGCATTGTTGAATATGTGCTTCTTCACTGATTCCAGCTCAGTTGTAATTCTTCCTCTGGCTTTTACTGTTCCTGAGCAATTGGTACAGTTAGTTTCTGTGCCTGTTTTGCAAACTAGAATCTCTAATGTTAAAATAGATGGTGTCACGCAGGAGCAGGCAAGGGGGGGGGGTGATGTAGAGCTCCAATCAGAGACAAAGTAAGAGCTCTGTGTCATGCCCACTTGCCTGCTCTTTTCTGACACCACCAACTTCACATAAGTCTAATTAGCATATCAGACACCAAAAATGGCTACACTGATTTTTTGGGAACTGTGGGTGCTAAAAAATGAATTCCAACTGTTCTAGAATTAGTGGGGAGGAGCCTATTTAAAGGATGAAGAGAGCTCATGTTGGTGGAGGAGAGGAAAGTCCTCTTTAAGCTGGCCATAAACCTTAAACTTTAGTAGATCAAAATGGGCAATTTTGATCATTTCTGCCAAAAATCGTTTAAAATCAGGCAGTTTAGTTGTTCATGTTGATGGTGGGATTGTATTACAATTCTCACCATTGACCAATTGGCTGCATTGCTGCTGATTGTTATTTGATGTGTGTGTCTAGCCATGCGTCCTGTGTCCACATGGGATGGACAGGATTCCAAAGAATATGATTTAAAAGGCCCTTAACTTTAGCTTGGGACCTAATCCTTTACACTTAATCAATTAAACCCTTTTCTGCCATTTACCATTTTTTCATTTTCAATGTTTCCATTTTCATTGGCCTAGCTATGTGAGGGCTTGTTTTTTCCAGGATTTTCAAACAACACGATTCGATGTTCTATTGGGAAAGTGTAAAAAAAATAAATAAATAATAATTCATGAGAAATACACAATTTACTTTTGAAAGGTTTTGTTTATGTGGTGTTTACTGTGCAGTACAAATTATAACTTTATTCTGCAGTTTGTCTTGGAAAAAAAAAGAAAACAAAAATAAATTTGCTTTCCATTGCCATATTTTTGAAACTTAACTTTTTTTTATATTTGTTTTTTTTATGGGTTAGTTTCTATTGCTACCATTATGGGATATAAAAAAATAAAAAACTTTTGATCACTGTTCATTCAATTTTTTTTAGGAGAAGGACAGTAGCTCCTCATTAACCCCTTCCTGCCGGTGACCTTTTTCGATTTTTGTTTTTGACTCTCTACCTTCCAAACCCCATAACTTTTTTTTTTATTTTTCCGTTCTCAGAACCATAGGAGGACTTAATGTTTGCGGGACAAATTGTTCTTCACGATGCTACCATTTATTATTCTGTACAATGTACTGGGAGGCTGGAAAAAGATTCAGAATGGGGTGGATTTGAAGAAAAAGTGCATTTGTGCGACTTTCTTATGGGCTTCGTTTTTACAACGTTCACTCTGCAGCCAAAATGACATGTCGCCTGTATTCTATGTTGCGATACGATTGTGAAGATACCAATGTATATGGTTTTATTTACATTTTAACCCCTTAACAAAAATCTAAAACTTTGCAAAAAAATTTTTTTCTAAAAGTCACCATATTCTGATACCAAAACTATTTTAGATTTCCGTGTACAGGGATTGAATAGCGTGTCTTTTTGTGGAGTCACTTGTACTTTTTAGTTAATACAAAACCTATTTGCCTCATACAACAATATCCGGGCCATGCATACAAGCATTGCTGCACCACGGAAATAATAATAATAGTAATACATTTTATTTATATAGTGCCAACATATTCCGCAGCACTGTACAATTTGTAGGGTTCAAGTACAGACAAAAAAGACACACCGTGTCCATCATGCATAATGATATAATAAATATCAGATGAACCCCAATATAATAAATAACCAATTCATATAGTTAATAATTACTAAGACTATTCTAATATAATAATATCTGTTAGGTGTATTATGGTACATGTCAGGGGCATCTGTCACTTGGATGAAAAAGTCTGGCAATTTCAGAAACTGGGGCTCTTAACATACCCCAAATTATAATTTTGTCTTTTCAGTATCTCTAGGTTCACACTAGCGTCACCTCTCCTTTGTTTTGGTCTGTCGGGAGACCTGAACAAGGGAGAGAACTGCATGTAAACATGGAGCCCGGCAGATATAATTGAGTCTGGCATTTTTAAACTGTAACCTCTGCGCAGGACTTTTTCCTCCACTGATTTTAGCGGACACTGCGACAGAGTCTCCTCCGGAGTAGATGTGAATATAGCCTTATAAGTAGATTATTTATTTATTTATTTTGCTACAGTACTTACTACTACTACTAGTAAACCATAGTGGCTTCCTCTTCCTTTTTCTAATTTGTTTGACAAATAGTTTAATTTCCTTTAAAGGGGTTGTCCAACTGGATTTCTATTTTGTAAGGGCGAGAATGGCAAAATAAATAAATAAATAAATAAATAAAGAATTGAAACATCAGTGACCCCCTTACTCCTATTCTGACACTTTCTGGGTCCATACTGGTTTCTAAATCTTGGGCTCTTTTGACACAGATCTGCATAGACACTGTGGACACAAAACAGTAGGGAACATTTATTTAAAGACTATTTGCATATTTAATTTTTAAATTATTCAAAAAGTTAAAGCATCAGCTGCAAAACACTTAAGCAAGAAGTTTGAACTTTTGTATCAGTCGAAAGATCAATTAGATGAGTGACTGACCCTATCAACAGGCTTTCTAGATGTACAGCTGCTCAATGGTACATATTTCTATAATTATATCTCTTCTTATTATTGTAATAGTTCTTTCTTTCACGAGAAAGGACAGTTTGTTCTTTTGCTCAAGATCTCTAGCTAGCATTTTTAAATGTGCTGACTCCGGAGACTGCCGAACAACATCATGATTTATGTAACAGAAGCAATAGGTCTCTAAAACCTTTGGTGCCACCATAACACCAACCAGCTTTTATATGAGATATTTTAAATATAAACAATGTATTGTAAATGTATAAATACAATATGGTTTTCAATAAAAACATAAGCCCGAGTAACTGTGTGCAGGAAGACAAAATAGAGCCTTTGTTATAATAGTCATTCTTAGTGAATGTCAGAAAATGACCTGTATTAAAAATCAAGTTTTTATAATAAATATATTCTTAAAGGGGTTTCTCCGGGTCTAAGAAAATGAGACTAAAGGCAACACTGAGGGCCAAGACAGGGAGCTAACATGGAGTGTATTCATTAGACGATGAGCGTTCCAGCTCCCTATCTATACTTTTCTTCCTTTACTGCCTACTACCGTATTCTGACCTCCCTGATGAAGATCTACCTAAGCTGAAATGCTTAGTGAGGGAGTCTTTAAATGTGAACAGCCCATGTTGTGGCGTTCACTAGGCAGCGTTTGCTTACCGCTTATGTTTTTTCTGAGCGGTCTAGGATCTGGCACAGGTCATACCACTGATCCACTTAAACCTAAATATTGTTACTATTAGAGATGAGTGTATCGAAGCTGACTAAGTGGAATTCGATCCGAATTTTAGGAAATCTTCAATTCGCATCAATTCTGGATTTTCTCACACTTCGTGGTAATGAATCGCTCAGCTGCGATCAGGGGTTTTAACCCCTTGGATGCCGTGGTCAAACATGTCCGTGGCACCACAGCAAATGTTCTGCCATTCTACCTGTCGCTCTCAGCACCCTGCACGGTTATTAAAAATAAAAAAATACTGATACTCACCTGTCTGGTCTCAGCATTAACTCCGGAGCTCTTCCCGGCCTTCCCCAGGCCTTACTGCTGGGGCCTGTGATTGGGCCCCAGCTGTTATATGGAGCGCGCCGGAGTAATGACATCATCGCGCCCCCACATGACCGCTGAGGCCCAATCACAGGCCTCAGCAGTGACGTCTGGGGAGCAGGATTTCAGTTGCAAGGAAGAAGAGCAGCGAGGCGTAAGCAGACAGCCGGATTCCCAGGAGAGGTGAGGTTAAGGTGAGTATAAATGTTTGTTATTTTTAATCAAAATTCCCCTGGGCCTTTGATTATTATACACTGAGGTCTGAGGAGACCCCAGAGTATAATAATAGCACCAGCTCTGGGGAAGGGGGGGTGTCTTTTTTTTTGTCCCCATAGGGGATTGAAGCAGCGATATTCTGATCGCTGCTTCAATAGGTATACGCTGCAATACACATGTATTGCAGTGTATAGGAGGCTGTCAGCCCGTGCAGACGCATAGTCTGACAGTCTCCATTCAAGGATCAACCAGGTATTCGGAGGGACAGCAATGGGACAGATGTATGGTCACTGGTCAGACCCTGGACTGCCAAATAGGAGCAGTGGCACCCCCTGTCTCATCTCAGGGGTTAACACCCGATATCGGAGCTCAGCTCCAACTGGGGGTGTTAAAGGACAGTGTCAGCCATTACATACAGCTGACACCCGCAAAGCAGTTTCTGTGTGCGCAGCATGCTTCTGCCATGGTTTGCGGGAAGTCCTTCCCGGCAGCACCTTACTATTAGGGCGAATGTTGGGAAAAGGTTAACACGATTCGCCGCAAATTAATTCAGATCGAATCGAATTGTTTTGGAAAATTTGGAGAATCATTTGAATTGAATTTTTTAAAAATTCGCTCATCTCTAGTTACATCCTAGTGAGGATGTGGATGTCTTTTGTGGTGGACTATGTGCCTGTACCCTACATACACTGCATGCACTAGCCCTTAGTTATATATACAGCTGGGGGGATATTATTATGGTGCAATACATCAAGGGTGTTGATGAGTCATATGGCTGGCCGTGAATTAAAAGCACGGGGACATGCGGATGTCCCCCGTGTGCTGCCCATGCACGGCCCGTGCTTCCGCAGATCCTTTCATTAAATGAATAGGAGCCACGGAAGCAAGGGCTGCAAAACAGGACAGGAATAGGACCTGTTCTATATTTTGCGGCCCGGACTGTTGGCCTGCACACGGGACCGTGAAATTCATGCCGCCAGACCATCAGTGTCCATAAAACCCACTTGCAGAAAAATGCTTGGTCGATGGAGACAGCCGAAAGACTAGAATAGTTAAAAATAAAACAAATAAAAAAATGTGTTTGCCTACCTTACATGCTGCAACTGCTGCTGCATCTAATCGCTGCTGAAATCATATGTGTGAACCAGCCACCACTTACTGCTGGCAGTCAGTAAAGTTTAGACAAATGCTACTTTCATCAGTAATGACATCACATTCTTGGTGAGTGTGGCTAATAACTGAAGTCATGTGCACAATGAACGCCACATGATCTGTAAAAAAAAATAAATAAAAAAATCTTGGAGAATCCCTTTAAGAATATTTAGTGATGTTTTTAAAATTTCTTTGGTACTATCTATATTTAAAAAAAAAAAAAAATCAGTTTTCGTGCTGGCCACCTAAACCTAATAGACTGACAGTTACTTTATTTTGTAGAATTCTTTGCAGGAGTCCCTGCTTGTGCTGATCATGAAATATTATAATGACAGATCTAATTTATATAGGTAACATAGGGACCACCATTTACAATTAGTGTTGGTCACTGCTGGGCAACTCCCCATCAATGCACAATGATCTCTGCACAGGTCACACAGCATGTATAGAAAACTATCCCATATACAATAATGAACTCTTGAGACTGTTGTATCTTTGTAGCTGCTGTACACCATAACTCTAAATCCTGTTAGCAGCTCAGGCAAGAAGGCCCATAACCATTTACAGAAAATACAATTTAAAATCAGAAAATGTAAATGGATTAGACAGAAGTAAAGTCCTGCCCAAGAAACAGTGGGTTCCATAGGCCCCCCTCACCACACTTAGACTGATTACTACACCCCAGTGCTGGAGAGATCAATGCCCTTAGTTTCTGCACCAATATCTCTCCACTGTCAAAAAGGCAGGTCTTACAGCCTAGCGTCATGACTGGACTGTGAAGAACGCCCCCTTGACAGTACAAGGCTATGGAAGGGGGGCGTTTCTTACCGCGCAGCAAAGACTCTAGGCTGTAAGGCCCGCCTTTCTGACAGTGGAGAGATATCGGTGCTGAAACTAACAGCACTGATATCTCCAGTAACGGGGAGCTGTCGACTTTCTAGCGGTATGTAAGATCGAACATCTCTGAGGACATGAAAGGGCCTCTTTAACCCTTTCACGCATAATCACATTAATTTGCGTCATTATGTGCAAATAAGCGTATGGAGAGAGCTCAGGATATGAGCTCTCTCCTTACCTGACGGTTGCAGATTGTATAATACAGCCGGCACCCGCCACTAACAGTGTTGACACTTTAGATGCCGCGGTCAAACGCGATCGTAGAATCTAAAATGCACAGCCACCTTGGGCACCACCATCTCTGAAAAATTGAAGGCTCCCAGGCTTGTCATTATATCACTTCTATTGCAAGGCAATGTATTTTACTACTCACTGCAATATATTAGTATTGCAGTGAATAGTATGAACGATCAGACCCCCTAGGGTTTAAGGTCCCTAGGGGGTCAGAAAATAAAACTAAAATGACAAAGAAAAGTTTTTAAAAGTGTAAAAAAAAAACTGAAAAAATATAGAAGTTCAAATTACCCACCTTTCCCAGGATCACTTCTTAAAATAAATAAACAAAAGTAAACATAAAACACTTTAGGTTTTCCTGCGTTCAAAAATGCCCGAACTATTAAGACATAAAAATATTTATCCCATACGGTGAACGGCGTAGCAGGGAAAAAAAAAATTAAAATGGCCAAATGGCAAGCCTCAATAGGTACATTGCTATGACAGACCTAGGAAACTTTACAAAACTCCATGACGGATGTAGGACAAAGCCCGCAATAACATAAGTGAAAGGATGCGTGGGGACTGCAATGATGGTGGAAAAGGTGAGCATCGCAGGTCATAAAAAAAACGGTTAATGGCTGCGATCAGAAGAGACTCTAATCATGGGCATTACCACTGGGTCCCGCTGTATAAAACAGTGGAGCACTGGTGGTTATGGAGGTGCCTCTGCTTCTGAGTAGGCACCATATTTAAAGCGCTAACATCTGCTGTATTATTTCGGCGGATACCTGGTAGATCATCTGACATTACTGTTTTAATAAATGCTTCCCCACAAAATCACAATTTTGGAGCATCTTTTCTCATAACTGCATTATGGTGTTCCTCTGTTATTCCAAGCAAGAAATTTATGAATAAATAGGCAACTGGATGTTACTATTCTGCTTGTGAGATGTGTTTACAAAAGCAAACAGGTCAGGAAAGTCAACGCTTCTTTGTCCCGCAGCAAAAAAAGCTTTTCACAGAAAGTTTCCTCTGCGGACTTTCTGCTTCAATTATACCTATAGGGATACCACTGGCATTTCCGTAGGTATAATTGACATGCTGAAATTTCCAAAACCATCACGGATTTGGAAATCACAGCGTGTCCACCGCACTTACTTTATCGCAAAGTGGGGATAGGATTCGTTAGAATCCCATCCACTTTGCTGTGACTGTAAAACGCCATGGCTTTTTCCGCGGCCGGCAAACCGCGGCGTTTATGCCACGGCCTAAAACAGTCTTATGGTTGTTGTGAGTGGACGGGTGTCCAGGCATGCACAGCTCTCTCCATTCCCTTCTGTGGGAGTTCAAAAATAGCTGAGCAGTCAAGACTTGGCTATTTTTGGAGCTTGTGTCGATGTGAATGGCAAGAAGTGCATGAATGTAGCCAGCTTGTATGCCAGTTTGTATGTGATTTTATTCCTACATTCTAAGCTGAGACATCAAAAACCCAGCCATAATTTCCTTATTGTGGCCAGTTTATCAAAGAGAGATACTAGATGCACACGAAGATAATTCAGCTACATTAAGGAAATCATGGCTGGATTTCAGACCATAGAAAGTTCCTCTATTCATGGTCATATCCATTGACAACCGATAAAGACAAATGACATGGTTAGAGGAAATGTTTAAAACTCTGCAAAATCAACCAAGTATGATACATGAGTTGAAGCATCATTAAAATCTAGCAAGTGAACTAGGATCTGTAAAGATTTTTAATATAATATTGGTATATGATATTTTTGTTGGCCATGTTGTATGATATAAGCTACATTTCCATATAAAGGATTAATTATAACTGGATTATTGTTGAAAGCAATCATTTAAAGGGCTGGGATCCTCCCTGAATACTTGGTGTGTCTTTTATATTAAGGTGTTTCCTGGTCATTGCCTGAAGTCAGAAAGGTACAAGTCATATAGTGCACATCAAGAGATTACTGCTGATCTTTAATTAAATTCTTATTAAAGAAGACAGACGAGATCTTAAAAATAATCCTATAATTGCTCAACATTAAAGTTATAGAAGCTGGTGACAAGCAAGGAAGACTGTCACATTCCTATGGAATAATAATTGTAAGGTAGAGATGTAGTATAAACATATACCATATAAAATGATTTAGTTAATAATTTTTCAATCTTCTAGATCTTGTGTAAATGTCCTCTCTGCTAATGAGTAGTCTTTTCTCAAAAAGCACAGTATTGTACTTTTTCCACTACTAATATGGACAAAATATTTTAGTATGTATCACCAGAAGTGATAAATATTAGAATTAGTGGTGATCCTAGTGCTGAGAGCCTCCTTCCCCGATTACTGAAATAAAGGATGAGTATCATAAATTATAAAAGGAAACTTTTTCTACACACGTGTCGTTTAGTGAAGATGTCTCTTATTAGACTGGTGAATTAAGTGACTATATATTCATTTTAAAGGATTCTTTGAGATTGACTTTTTGTATATCAATTTCCCATTGTTTTAGCTATTGTAATTTCAGAGGCCCCTTTTTGGACAAAAGCTCCAGTCACTTAAATTTCATATTACATTTAATATATTTGGTGTTTGTATTATTAGAATGAAATTTTTGTTTATTAGTAATCTATTTGCAGAAAAAAAGTGATTGTGTGAACATTTACAATTCCCCTTATCTCAGGAAAAGGATTCCTAATGGATCTCTTTTGCATTATATTATTTTAGACAGCTTGGTGTTAAAGCCTGTGAAAAGTAATTCTTAGTAAATCTCCTTGAAATTAAGATATGCTTGAAGAATGACTCTGTACTAATGAGTTTTTGTAAAACTTTTTTGTATTAAAAGTTGTAAAAAATTTATAGATCACGTTAGGAAAAACTGATCTAGTGGTCTATTCACAGTACAGGGTCTGAAGAAATGATGCATGACCCAAATATTCATGCCAGCTTCATGTCACACTATGTGAGGGTCACAAATCACCTCCTGATAGCAAACAGATAACAGATCCCTCTGTCACGCACCACAACTTTCCAGATTGTTTTTTTTGACCTGTTGTAAATAACGTCTCTACTTAGATTGCATTTTGTTTTGGGGTTTTTTAAGGACTCTAAAATCCTTTGAAGACCATGTGTATAGAGTATAAAAATATGTGAATTTTCAGTTCTTGTATAACACCATGTCTGATGAAGGAAGCATGCGCTTCTGAAAGCTTACTTATAAATATACTCAGTTAGCCTCTAAAAGGTATCGCCTGATTTCTTCACTCTTCCACTACAGTCATGGCCAAAAGTTTTGAGAATGACACAAATATTATATTTTCACATGATCTGCTGCCCTCTGGTTTTTATGTGTGTTTGTCAGATGTTTTTATCACATACAGAAATATAATTGCATTCATATTATGAGTAACAGAAGCTTATATTGACAGTTAGAATGAGTTAATGCAGCAAGTCAATATTTGCAGTGTTGACCCTTCTTCTTCAGGACCTCTGCAATTCTCCCTGGCATGCTCTCAATCAACTTCTGGACCAAATCCTGACTGATAGCAGTCCATTCTTGCACAATCAATGCTTTAATTTTGTCTGAATTTGTTGGTTTTTGTTTGTCCACCCGTCTCTTGATGATTGACCACAAGTTCTCAATGGGATTAAGATCTGGGGAGTTTCCAGGCCATGGACCCAAAATCTCTATGTTTTGTTCCCTGAGCCATTTAGTTATCACCTTTGCTTTATGGCAAGGTGCTCCATCATGCTGGAAAAGGCATTGTTGAGCGCCAAACTGCTCTTGGACGCTTGGGAGAAGTTGCTCTTGGAGGACATTCTGGTACCATTCTTTATTCATGGCTGTGTTTTTAGGCAAGACTGTGAGAGAGCCGATTCCCTTGGCTGAGAAGCAACCCCACACATGAATGGTTTCAGGATGCTTTACAGTTGGCATGAGACAAGACTGGTGGTAGCGCTCACCTCTTCTTCTCCGAATAAGCTGTTTTCCAGATGTTCCAAACAATCGAAAAGGGGATTCATCAGAGAAAATGACTTTACCCCAGTCCTCAGCAGTCCACTCCCTGTACCTTTTGCAGAATATCAGTCTGTCCCTGATGTTTTTTCTGGAGAGAAGTGGCTTCTTTGCTGCCCTCCTTGAGACCAGGCCTTGCTCCAAGAGTCTCCGCCTCACAGTGCGTGCAGATGCACTCACACCTGCCTGCTGCCATTCCTCAGCAAGCTCTGCACTGCTGGTAGCCCGATCCCGCAGCTGAAACACTTTTAAGAGACGGTCCTGCCGCTTGCTGGTCTTTCTTGGGCGCCCTGGAGCCTTTTTTGACACCAATGGAACCTCTCTTCTTGAAGTTCTTGATGATGTGATAGATTGTTGACTGAGGTGCAATCTTTCTAGCTGCAATACTCTTCCCAGTTAGGCCATTTTTGTGCAGTGCAATGATGACTGCACGTGTTTCTTTAGAGATAACCATGGTTAACAGAAGAGAAACAATGATGGCAAGCACCAGCCTCCTTTTAAAGTGTCCAGTGGTGTCATTCTTTTTTTTTAAAAAAAATAATTTTTTATCCCCCCCCCCAACCACAACAACCACCACAACAAAAAAAAAAAAAAAAAAAAAAAAATAATAAGTGGTGTTTTTAAAAGAGGGGGGGAAAGATTTTTAATTTTTTTTTTTGGGATAATATTTTTTTTTTAAAAAAATTTTTTTTTTAAAAATTTTTTTTTTTAATGTTTTTTTTTTTTTTTATTTTTTGGTGTATATATATATTAAAATTAAAAAAAAAGGAGGAGGAGATTTTTTATAATTTTTTTTTTTTTTTTTTTTTAAAATTTTTGGCCAAGCCTGTATTTTCATGGGCTAACCCGGTACAACATTATACTACTTTTATTTTTTCTGAAGCACTTCTGGTCTATGAAGGAATATGTCCCTGCTGACTGTATATCTCACACTGGAGTGCATGAAAGCGCCAAAGATGAAAATATTGTGGTGCAGCAGCTTCAAGATGAGATTTAAACCATCAGGTTCATTTATGAGGATGAAATATCTGATTGGAAATGGCAACTTGAGGTATCAGAAAAAGAGAACCTTAAGTTAAAGAAAGAGCTTGAGACTATAAAGAGTTCATATCCTAGTCATTGTGAAAATGTGGTGCTGGGTTTGCCTGGAATGAACTGTGTCACTGAGAAGGAGTTTGCAGAAAGGAAATGCGCTCAATCTAATAAAGTGCTTGAGGAGCAATTGTAGCGTCAGGAGGACCAAGTCAGGAAGGGTGACAAACTTGTGGCTGCCTTAACTGATAAAATAAAGCAGTTTTGCCTAAACAATGGAGTTCTGGAACAAAGAGAAATGGAACTCACAGCTACAAAAGGTAGCCTGGAAAGGGCGCTCTCAGGATCTTGTGAAGATAATGAGAAATTGTCTGTTTTGGTGCCAAATAAAGACAAAGAATTGATGGAGATGTCGTCTGTCCATGCTCAGAAAGTGCAAACCTTACAGGAGAGTCACAAAAAGGTAGAGACTCAACTTCAAGAGCTGCAACTAAAAGTCACAGAAGGGGACAGGTTTCGAGCAGAGCTGCTAGACAAGGCAAACGGACTGCAGGTGGAATTGGATAAAGTCACAAGGCTTCTTTCTCAAGCAGACAGCAAGTCTAATCAAACTTTCCAAAGATTTTTCTACACTAGAATCTCAGCTTCAGGACACTCAGGAACTTTTGCAAGAAGAAACTCGTCAGACGCTTGACCTCAGTACAAAACTAACACAAATGGAAGATGAGAAAAATGGTTTCCTTGAGCAACTAGAGGAAGAGGAGATAGCAAAAAGAGATTTGACAAAGCAGATTTCAACACTGCAGGCTCAGGTGACTGATATGAAGAAAAAAAAAATGGAGGATAGTATTGGGTCCTTAGACTCTGTTGAAGAACTAAAGAGAAAGTTGCAAAAGGAGCTAGAAGCTACAAATCAACGGTTTGAAGAGAAGGCTGCTGCTTATGACAAACTTGAGAAGACGAAAACTAGACTTCTGTAGGAACTAGAAGATATAGGTGTAGATCTGGATCATCAACGTCAGATTGTGTCAAATTTGGAAAAGAAGCAGAAAAAGTTTGATCAGCTGCTTGAAGAGAAGACTCTTTCTGCTAGATATGCAGAAGAACGTGACCGTGCTGAAGCAGAGGCTCGTGAAAAAGAGACCAAAGCTCTTGCCTTGGCTCGCTCCCTAGAAGAGGCCCTTGAGTTGAAGGCCGAGTTAGAGAGGCTCAACAAGCAACTGTGCACTGAAATGGAGGATTTGGTTAGCTCCAAGGATGATGATGTGAAGAATGTTCATGAATTGGAAAAATCTAAGAGGGCATTGGAACAGCAAGTGAAAGAAATGAAGACTCAGCTGGCGGAGCTTGAAGATGAATTACAAGCCACAGAGGATGTCAAGTTGCGCTTAGAAGTTAATCTACAAGCTATGAAGGCACAGTTTGAGAGAGATATGCAAGGACGTGATGAGCAAATATGGAAGTCTTATAAACAAACCATTCCAATATATGATGTGACAGTTGTTAAAGTCATACCAGAAAATGTAGTTCAGCGTGATCTATTATGTGAGGGTGAACAGTATGGCACTCGTGCAGAAGGAGAAGATATTGCAGTACAGAGCTTCTGTTTCTCAAACAAAGAGGAAAGTAAGCCGACTGTCTCCTAAACTTCTAAGCTTTGATGGTGATGGCAAAAATCAAAAGGATAAGGAGTGTATTGTGAAAAATATATGCAGCAATTCCCCACAGCCACCTCGTGGAAGAGCACACTTTTCAGATAGAACAGTTAAAAAGAGAAAAGAGGATTGATTGCAGCAGTCTTTATCCAATACTGAACAGTCGGCATCTGCACTATCTTCAAAGCTGGCAACACTAGAAGCTGAGAGACTCGCTGCAGAGCCTGTTAACCTCTAAAGAGTCAGAGCTGCAAGGTGCACTAGTAAAAACTGAGGGGGAGGTTGCTCAGAAGATTGTGGCCACAAAGAAAGTTCTGGAGCTGGAATCAGAGATTTGTGCGCTACAGAAGGCGTTAGAATTGGAGAAAGCTGCCAGCATAGAGGCAGAGAAAGGAGAACCATTAAGGCAGGCAGACAGACATGAGTGACCTGTCCACTGGTGTTGATACCAATGATCCAATTAGGATGGAACCACGTGATTCTGTAAAACATCAAGTGGATGGTATAGTTCCCCAGGAAGATGCTGCTAAAGGTGGACTTCCTGCAAAATGTAAGGAGGCCAAAGAAGGTCCAACAGAAGAAGAAACTGTGATTGGTCACACGCTGCCTGGGACAGAGTGGGTCCAGCTTCAAACCAATGAGGTCCAGAGCTACGAGGGCTGTGAGATGGTAAATAAGGTGAAGGGTCATCAAAAGTGTGGAACAAGAGTCCATAAGACGACTGACCACGCGTATGTCGTCCCAACAGATAAAGTGTCTTAAGCCATTGTGGATAAAGGTGTTGCTGTGCCTGTCTCTAGCCAAATGTCTGGTGGACAAATGGTGAATAATGACTCCATGTTATCTGTGAAGTGGGAGTCAGGAAGTAATACAGTCAACCCAAAAAGAAGAGAAGAGGCAGAAATCGTTTTACCGCCTGATGCTATTAGCAATAAGAAGAGGCTGAGATACAATGTTGCTATGTCCCTAACTAGTGGAAGTAACCGTGGTAGAGGTTCTAGTGCAGAGACTGAGCAGTCGTCATTTGCATGCAGAAGTGAAGATGAAAATTCCTACGGCTATTGACTAAAGGGCTCAAAGTCATGCAATGGGGTGGCTGAAGATTATGTCGAGAAACATGATGAAAATGATGTGATCTCCTGTATGGCAAATTTTGAAGGTGATGAAGAAAAACTTGCTTTTGTAAAGAATGGCCAGGATCTTGGCGTAGCATTTGAAGGGCGGAGAAACCGGAAATGTCGAGTAGCCGGAATTTGGAAAATGAGACCGCCAGATTGGGACATGTGGACAATCACAGGATAGGCATACATGGTTGAAGAGGGACTACGACATAGTATGTCTCGTCCCATTGTAGCTCACCCCATGGGTAGTGAGCTGAGGGTGAGGGTATGTGATAGTGTGAACCCAGAGGGCGCTATTGAGCTACCCAGGGCCAGGCCTGAAAAGGCCCTCAGCCACACCTATGGGTGGGGCACCAACTCCAGACGGAGTGTCTGCAGCTGGAGAGAGGGCTGTGAAAACCTGCAGGAAGCAGGAAGTCAGGGACCCAGTTGAAGACAGACAAGGCGGTCTGTTCCCAGAGGGCTGGAGTCCTGAGAGGACTGACTGAGCCAGGCTGCTTGTTGCCCCAGAGACCCCCAAAAAGCAAACAAAAAAAAAGGCCCCAACCCCCACCCACCCCCCTTATTTTTTTTTTTTATATATTAAATTCACAAAAAAAAAAAAAAACAATTATTTTTTAAAACCCCCCCCCCCCCCCCCCCCCCCCCCCCCCCCCCCCCCCACCACCCCCCCCCCCCCCCCCCCCCCCCCCCCCCCCCCCAAAAACCCCCCCCCCAAAACACCCAAAAAAAAAAAAAAAGAGGAAAAAAAAAAAAAAAAAAAAAAAAAACAAAAAAAAAAAAAAAAAAAAAAAAAAAAAAAAAAAAAAAAAAAAAACAACCCAATAAATAATAAAAGGAAAACCCAAAAAACAAACCCCCAACCCCCACCCCAAAAAAAAAGAAAATAACAGATATAAAAATATAGAGGAAGAAAAAAAGAGACCCCCCCCCCCCCCCCCCCCCCCCCCCCCCCCCCCCCACCCCCCCCCCCCACCCCTTGTTGCCGCCCCCGGGCCCCGCCCCCCCCCCCCCCCCCCCCCCCCCCCCCCCCCCCCCCCCCCCCCCCCCCCCCCCCCCCCCCCCCCCCCCGCCCCCCCCCCGCCCAAAAAAACAAAACAACAGCCAACCCACACCCCCCCGGCGAGATATAATTATTATAATTTTTTTTTTATTTTTATTTTTAATTTTAAAAAAAAATTTTAAAAAAAAAAAAAAAAAAAAAAATTACCCCCCCCCCCCCCCCCCCCCCCCCCCCCCCCCACAACAAAAAAAAAAAAAAAAATAATATGAAACACATATACATTAGGTATTCCTGTATCCAAAAACACCTGCTCTACAAACTTTATAAAAATATTTTTCTCATACGATGAACGCTGTAGTGGGAAAAAAAAAATGAAAGCGCTATTTTTTCACATCTCATAAAAATTTTAATAAAAAAGTAATCAAAGCAATAGACATTACCCAAAATGGTAGATCTGGGTACATTTGGCCCCACAAAAAAAGATGCCTTATACATTCCCATACACGGAAATATGAAAAAGTTATGGGTGTCAGAATATGGTGACTCCAAGGAATTTTTTTTGCAAAGTTTTGGATTTTTTTTAAGGGTTACAACGTAAAAAATATAAATTTGATATCACCGGAATCATACTAACCCATAAAATACAGGTAACATGTCATTTTTGCTGCACAGTGAACACTATAATAACAAAGCCTGTAAGAATCGGAGAAATGCTATTTTTCTCTAATTCCATCCCATTCTGAATTTTTTTTCCAGCTTCCCGGTACATCATACAGAATATTAAAGGGAACCGCGACAGTTTTGGAAATTGCCGCATATCCGCAGCGTGTATTTGTTAGAATCCCATCCACTTTGCTATGACTGTAAAACACCACGTTTTTTTCCATGGCGTTTACACCACATGGGGCCCCAACCTAAAGGTTACAAACACAATTATGCTCCCTTCATTTAATGTTAGGTTCACATAGAGGTTTTTGTAGATGGAATCCGGCTGAAAACCTCCTCAAAAAACTCAGGTTTTGTATCCTGGGCTCCCTAGATGAAATGAATGAGTCCTTGAAGGCATGGGCGCCCAGGGCCGGCTCTAGGTTTGTGTGGGCCCTTGTGTGGGCGACAGAGCCTCAGTGGGCCCCTTTGCAACGCAATTCACGTGGCAGCAGATTTTGTGTCCAAAAGCGCTGCAGCAAAGAACACCTGAAATTGGGTGTTCTACTGCTGAGGCAGACCTGCTAGAATGGCCTCTAATACAGAGGATGAGGAGAAGATAGAACTGTATATAATTGTAATACAGAGGAAGTATATAAGTGTTAGATCCTATTCAGAGGTCAGAAAATGAAGAGGAATTCCTGTTTATTTTCTGCTGACCGACTTTTCACTAATTAGACCCAAATAAATTACCCTAATCAACAGGTAGTCTCGAGTCACGGACTGTGCGACTGAAGCAGCAACAGAATCCGTGGTAAGATCTAGCAGGACACTTATTTTTTTTTTTCTAAAAACAATGGGAGGGAGAATGAAGGCTGAATCTGCCACAAAATCAGCACCAGATTCCACCGTGTGAACAGGGCCTAATACTGTTGACAGTACAATGAACGCTTTCATATGTATTGATGGAAGTTCTCAATGCAGAAACTGAGTGGGCCCCCACAGATGCTAGATATATACACTGCTCAAAAAAATAAACACTTAAACAACACAATGTAACTCCAAGTCAGTGACAGTTCTGTGACATCAACCTGTCCATTTCTGAAGCAACACTGATTGTGAATCAATTTCTCCTGATGTTGCGCAAATGGAACAGACAACAGGTAGAAATTATAGCAAATTAGCAAGACCACCCCTATAAAGGAGTGGTTCTGCAGGTGGTGACCACAGACTATTTCTCGGTTCTCACTCTTTTTGGCCCTTGTTTTGGTCATTACTCTCACCCCTAGAGGTAGCATGAGGTGGTGTCTACAACTCACAGAAGTTGCTCAGGTAGTGCAGTTCATCCAGGATGGCACATCAATGCGAGTTGTGGCAAGAAGGCTAGCTGTGTCTGTCAGCACAGTGTCCAGAGCATGGAGCAGATACAATGATACAGGCCAGTACACCAGGAGACGTGGAGGGGGCCATAGGAGGGAGCAACCCAGCATCAGGACCGCTACCCTCTCCTTTGTGCAAGGAAGAACAGGAGGAGCAGTGCCAGAGCCCTGCAAAATTACTTCCAGCACGCCACTACCATCCATGTGTCTACTCAAACTGTCAGAAACAGACTCTATGAGGGTAGTATGAGGGCTCTACATACACAAGTGGGTGTTGTGCTTACAGCCCAACACCGTGCAGGGCGATTGGCATTTGCAAGAGAACACCAAGATTGGCAGATTCAACCATTGTGAGACCAAATGCAGGTTCTGTGGGCCCTGGGTTCCTTCTGATGCATGAGAATGCTAGGCCTCATGTGGCTGAAGTGTGTCAGGTGTTCCTGTATGATGAAGGTATTGATGTTATGGACTGGCCTGCCCGCTCCCCAGATCTGAATCCAATACAGCACATCTGGAACATCATGTCTCGTTCCATCCACCAACGCCACATTGCACCACAGACTGTCCAGGAGTTGACTCAGGGGCGCACCTCTAATGAGGCGAAGTGAGGCGGCCGCCTCAGACGGCACTGTCCGTCACTGTCTGGGGGCGGCATTTTTATTATTTATTTACCATAAACCAGCCCAGGACAGGCCGCTTTAATAGAAAAAAAAAAACAAAACTGCGCGGTACCTGTCCTGGGCTGGCTTACAAGACGTCTGCATCTTAGCGCAGGCGGCGATACAATGACGTCATCGCGCCTCCTGCATTGAGCCGCAGACGTCACGGACAAGAAGAGGAGGCGATGGCTCCATACAAGGATTGCAGGTAGGTGAGGATATCTTTTTTTTTTTTTTTTTAATAAATAGGCCGTTACCTGCTGGAGTAACCCCAGCAGGTAATGGCCTATTTACTTACCTACCCCCGCTCCTGCTCATGGCCGCCTCTGCTTCCCCTTCTGCTATGGGACGCAGAAGAGAAAGCGGAGGCGGCTGTGAGCACGAGTGGGGATCAGTAAGTGAGGCTCAAATACTACTACTGTATTATTATACTCCTGTGATCCGGTGTTACTCCCAGCAGGTTTCGGCCCTCTGGTGACGTCATCAGGTCGCAACGCCGGCCTGATCCACGTGACATCTGTGGGCAATTAAACAGGGCCGAAAGTTGCAGGGAGTGCACCGGTGCTAGCAGAGGTGTAGCTAGGGGTTCAGCACAGGGGGGGCGAACATGTCCAAGTGGGCCCCCAACTTAGGTATACCGATATTATCACTATATGGTGACCGTATAGTGGTATATATCGGATCTACACAGGGCTCTGCAGACGATTTAGGCAAATACAGGGGAATAACATTTAGTGACTTACCGGTGACGTCTCTGACTAATCGTTCACATTCCCCATCTCTTTCATCTGAACCGCCTTGCCCATTTCTTTCAGTCTTTGTAAAGTTTGCAGCACAGACATTTTTGGCTCCTTACTTTTCCAGGCACCCGACCCACATTGTCCTCACCTGCACACCCATCCTGCTGCTACCCCAATTATAAAGTATAAAATATAATCCCCCATAATGAATAATACCCACAAGTGCATCTTTAAATTAATAACTTCCCTGTGTACCCCTTTAAATAGTGCCCCTTATTAATAATGTCCCAGGTGTTTCCTAATTAAAAAGTAAACAAAAGGTAAAAATAATTAATGGGTTTCCAATAATCGGGACCCCCAGGATCAGCCGTTTGAACGAACCATGGTACCTGTGTAAGCGCCGTGACCCCTTCTCTGTTTCCATAGTGTAATTCATCTCATAGTGGCCATGTAATGTAACTACAACCTCATCCTATACATGTCTATGTGACAAGGCTGGAATTACATCACACAGTCACTATAAACAGACAGCGTGTGATATAAACAGACGCCATAGCCCCTTCATACAGCTGATCAGTGGGGAATCACTAATCTCTTATTGATGATTTATTCTGAGGATAGATCATCAATTAAAAATGAGCTGGAAAACTCTTTAAGCCTAAGGCCCCACGTGGCATCCCGCAGCAAAAAAGTGCTGTTCTTCTTGCTGCGCTTTGCACAGAAAGTTCGCAGAGGTTTCCTCTCCGGACTTTCTGCTTCAATTATATCTACAGGGAAACTGGGAGCGTTTCCATAGGAATGCTGCGATTTCCAAAACCACGACTGTTTTGGAAATTGCAGCATCTCCACTGTGCATATTTTACCACAAAGTGGGGTTGGGATGACGCCCCACGTGGCAAAAACGCCACAGGAAAAAAAAATGCGGCATTTTACAGTTCCTGCAAAGTGGATGGGATTCTAGCAAATCCCATCCACACATTGTGGAAAAATGCGTGTAGCGGACATTCTGCGATTTCCAAAACCGTTGCGGTTTTGGAAATCGCAGCATGTCAATTATACCTACAGAAATGCTGGCGGTTTCCCTATAGGTATTATGGAAGAAGAAAGTCTGCAGAGGAAAAATCTGTGGCCCTTCTGTGAAAAGCACTGTGGGAAAAACCACAATGTTACTGCCGCGGTTTTTCCTGCAGCGCTTTTTTGCTGCAGCCCGCTACGTGGGGCTTTAGTCTTAATAAAGCCCAAGTGTCACTTTAATTTAATTAATTGCCCTCTCATATTATGCCCCTGATTCCCCCTGGCATAAATACTGCACCCCTAAGACCTCTTATATCGATGACCACCCTCTTATGTTCATAACACCTCCTAACATAAATAACCTCCCCCCTTGTACCCTGTAATAACCCTTATATAAATGACGCCCCCTTATGTTCATAATGCTCCCTCCCTTATAGTTATAATTCCCCCTCCTAACAACCCCTTATACCATTAAAATACCCACAACTAAGCTAAAACGAAACAAATATAAGTTATACTCACCTACCTGCGATCTTGATGAATGGAGCTGCCGCTTTCTCTTCTTGACCCGAGCTCTGCGTGCAGGGTCCACGCACAGGAAGTCAGAGTCTCAGCGTAGGAGGCGCGATGTTGTGACGTCATCGCGCCGCCTGTGCAGATGACTGTGTTCTCGTTGTCATGTAAACCGCAGGCCTGAAGTGGCTTGCGGTTTACAAGACAGCAAGTTGCAGAAAGCGTTTTAACTAGATCGGTGTCTGCAGACACCGATCTAGTTAAAAGTAAAAGATGTATTAATGGCGGCCCCGGGGTGGGCCCTACAATGTCAGTGGGCCCGGGGCAGCCGCCCCTCTGCTTCCCCCCCCCCCCCCCCGCTAGCTATGCCTCTGGGTGCCAGGAGAGGTAGGTAACACTGGTTTTTATGTTTGTCACCACCTAGGTCTCCGATCATTATACTCTAGGGTCTGAAAAGACCCTAGAGTATACTAGTTCATGGGTGGGCCACTGTGGGGCATAATACCGTGAGAAGGGGCCACTGTGGAGCATAATACCGTGTGCAGGGGCCACTGTGGAGCATAATACCGTGTGCAGGGGCCACTGTGGAGCATAATACCAGTGCAGGGGTCACTATGGAGCATGCACTGTACACTGCAGATTTTAGGTGCAACTCATCCAGCTGCTACTTACAGAAGTATTCTGACGACTCTGCAATAGTAGGCCTCATCACAGACGATGATAACAGGGAGTACAGAAAACTGAACTGGGATTTTGTGGACTGGTGCCAGCAGAACCACCTGAAGATTAACGCTGGGAAGACCAAGGAGATGGTGGTGGATTTCTGTAAATGCGGATGCCCTCCTAAACCAGTGGACATCCAGTGGACAGGCATTGAGATTGTCAACACCTATAAGATTGTGCTCCTTAATAATAAGCTGGACTGGGCAGATCACATGGAGGTCCTGTACAGGAAGGGCCACAGCAGGCTCTACCTGCTTAGGAGGCTGAGAGCCTCTGGAGTCCAGGGGGCACTTCTTAGGACTTTTTTCAACTTGGTAGTGGCATCAGCCATCTTCTTCGGAGTGGCCTGCTGGGGGGGGGGGGGGAATATCAACCAGGGATAGAAATAAACTTGACAAGCTGATTAGAAGGTCCAGTGCTGTCCTGGGATCCCACTGGACTCAGTGCAGGTGGTGGGTGACAGAAGCATACTGTCCGTGGTGTGCTCCATGCGGGAGAATAACTCCCATCCCATGCATGAGACCGTGATAGCGCTGGGCAGTACTGCCAGTGACCGACTACTTCACCCTAAGTGTGAGAAGGAGCGCTATCGGAAGTCTTTCCTCCCCACTGCGGTCAGGCTGTACAAACAACACCGACCTAAACGGAGATAAGGCCATACAGAGAACTGAAATATCTTTCTGTCTGGGATATCCCCCCCCCCCCCATCCCGCTATTTCTTATCTGTCTGTCTACTATCAATGTAATGCCTCTATCTTGGGACATTCTTGTATATGTTGTATTTGTATTGTTTATCTTTGCTGCTGTAACACACTGAATTTCCCCATGGTGGGACTATTAAAGGATTATTATTATTAATACTGTGTGCAGGGGCTACTGTGGAACATTATAGTGTGTGTAAATGGGGCGTTATAAACAGGGGCTATGGCGCCTGTTTATATCACACACTGTCTGTTTATAGTGACCGTGTGATGTAATTACAGCGTTGTCACATAGACATGTACAGGATGAGGCTGTAGTTACATTACATGGCCGCTATGAGATGAATGACACTATGTAAACAGAGAAGCGATCACGGCGCTTACACAGGTACCATTCAAATAGCTGATCAGTAGGGGTCCTGGGTTTGAGCCCCACTGATTATTTTATTAATGACCTGGAAAACCTTTTAATTAGTTAACACCTGGGGCATTATTAATAAGGGGCACTATTTATACAGTGTACACATGGACATTATTAATATAAAGATGCATTTGGGAGTATTTTTCATTATGGGGGGTTATATCATATATTTTATAATTGGGGGTAGCAGCAGGATGGGTGTGCAGGTGAGGACAATGTGGGTTGGATACCTGGAAGAGTGAGGAGCCAAAGATGTCTGTGTTGCAAACTTTACAGAGACAAGTCACAGCTGGAAGAAGTGGTCATGGCGGTCCAAAGGGAAGAGAAGGGAAATGTGATCGATTAGTCAGAGACGTCACAAAATGTTACTGCACTGTATTCACGTAAATGATAGAGTATAAATACCTGATTGATGGGAGTCTGTCTGCTGAGACCCCCACTGAGCCTGAGAATTGGGTTTTTTCCCCCCACTGGGTGGGAATTCAGCCTGGCCGCAGCCATATAAATAGGTGTGTCGGTTGGTGGATGGACGAACCCGCGTGGCTCTCATTCACTTTAATGGGAGTGCCAAAGATAGCCGAAATCCAGTACTCAGCTATCTGCGGGGCTCCTATTATAGAGAATGGGGGCCATGCGGGTTCGTCCATCCACCAAGCAGAAGATGTGTGAAGTTACTTTCATTGTTAATGCTGTGTTGTTAAATCTGATACTGAAGTAATACAGGAAGAAGAATTCTTAAAAACTGTTTTATAACTTTGTGTATTGTGTATATTGTGCGACGATAACAGTGTGTGAAGCTAGTAGTATGTAAACTCGTCTTTCTATAGTCCGCCTCAGGCAGCAAAGAGGCTAGGTTCACCACTGAGTTTCTGATGCTTTAATCCAGGTCTGGAAGGAGATCCCTCAGGAGAACATCCGCCGCCTCATCAGGAGCATGCCCAGGCTTTGTAGGGGGGTCATACAGGCACCTGGAGGTCACACACTACTGAGCCTCATTTTCTTTGTCTTGAAGCATTTGCACTGAAGTTGGATCTGCCTGTAATTTGATTTTTAAAATACCCAAGACACATATGGGAACAACCCAAAAAATATAGTTTTTGTACAACAATTTATTCATATAAAATACAAATATAGAGAATAAATATCACATATAATGACGTTAGTAAATGCGAGGATACAAACAACTGCGTTGAAAAACAGCATACATAACACCTACACCCTCTCCCTATGAGTAGCAGCAGAAAGATAAACCCCCAAATACAATGTAGTATGATGCCTAATAATAAAAGACAAAGAGAGTCTCCAAAACAATATATATCATTACCAATCACAAAAATACGTGAATTGGATCTGGGTAAAATACATCCAGATTAACATATAAGCAATATTTATGAAAACTCAGTGTCATTTAATAGACCTAATCACAATATAATATGAGTACACATATATTGTCAAGAAGACATATAGATCAGCTCAATTGCAGTATAAACACTCCAGAATATTCAAGGCAAACATACCTACTGCCATTTTGGAGAGTATCAAGAGGGCTCAAATGAATGCAAACACCCAGGGCGCTCACACCCGACGCTCGTTTCGCAAATGAATGGCTTCATCGGGAGGCAAGGTCACAATAAAAATAGGGGATATATATACCGCCGTAGATAAGTGAGCACACCTGCTCAAAACATTTAAAACACTTAAACGTCTCACCGGGGCATGTGTATCACCATCGCACACAGACGGAGGACCACACACGTGTAACATTATCACGTCATTGCGCACTGAAAATATATTATCAAAGTAAGTACCAATCGCGCACACGTGAACGTGGCGATGCCTCTAGTTATAACCAAAAAGAGCCATCCAGTCAGAACATTACCCCTGCACATGCGTGGAAATGGAAAAGCCGCAACGGGCTAATATAGTGAAAGTGACACTTTATTATTAAAAACTGTGATAAATCTGGCATAGTTCAAGACTGTCTGGTCTAAGATTGCTCTATCTTACTTTTATACAGTATTAGTAAATCTGACCGCTGTTTTCACTCTGCACACAAACACTTGTTCAAATAACTGGAATCAGGTTCATGCAGGTGACTAAGGCTAGGTTCACACTGAGTTTTTTGCAGGTGGACATCTCACAATTTAAATGAAAGTCCGGCAAGTCTTTTCCTCTAGGTTTTCAGGTAGTGGAAAAAAAGCTCTATGGCCTATCCTAAGGCGAATTCTGCTTTGCAAAGCCCATTGAAATGAATGGAGGGAAAAAAAAAAAGTCACACTGTTTTTGCAAAATCTAAAAACTCAAGCTATGAAAAATGGGGGCCATACTACAGCTCCATACAGTTTAAAATCCCTATCAGTATGTGGGGGGAAACCCAAGCAAAGCCAGGGAGAACATACAAACTACATGCAGCTGTTGTCCATAATTCAATTTAAATGATCCAGCAAGACAATACAACAGAGGAAACCACTGTGCCACCATGGTTGAAGGCTACTAACAAACTGGGACGGGGTAAGTTATTTTAGAGGCAGATAAAGCAAGTTGCACCCGCTAGACCCTTACCTCCACCTTTTTACTATAGAATCATTTCAGAATGTTATTGGGTCATAGGTAGTGAAGAGGTTAATGAGAATATTTCCAAGTGAAATACTTGGTGTCCAGTAGTTCACTCACCTCATCAGTCTCCAGTACTGTCCACATTGGCCCACAAGTAAGCTGGCAGGAGCTGAGTGTGCTCAGATAACTTATGACAGAGACGGACATGCGGTCATTAACATACGATGAATCAGGAATAGGAGTACACTAGCAACAATAATGAATATACACACATACATTTATGCACACCATACTTGCTTACTTTTGACTGTTGACATCAGGGATATTCTGCAAAATACATATATAGAATGTTTTTGATACTCATTCAGTTTATAATAAATAGACAAATCGCCGGGTATAGATGGCATACACCTCAGAGTTGTGAGGGAATTATGCACAGTGATACACAGACCCTTATATGTAATATTTGAGGATTCAGTAAATACCGGGGATGTTCTACAAGATTGGCACATAGCAAATGTGATCCAATATTCAAAAAGGGGTCTAAAAGTGAGCCTAGAAACTATAGGCCAGTAAATTGCCAGTGGGCAAGATATTTGAGGGTTTTCTAAGAGATGCTATCCAGGAGTATCTCAATGAAAATAATCTTATAACACTCAATCAGCATGGGTTTATGAGGAATCAGTCCCATCAGACTAATCTGATTAGCTTCTATGAACAGGTCAGTTCTAGACTGGACATGGGTAATGTGATAGATGTAGTATATCTGGACTTTTCAAAGGCTTTTGACACTGTACCACATAAAAGGTTGGTATACTGTTATGTCTCTGCCTGTTCGGGTCTCTGCACCACCCTCTGCTCGCACGCTGCGGCGTAGGAGGCATCCTCAGTTTGATTCTTTGCTTAGGATTCTGGATGCTTAGTCTAAACACGGTCCTAGTTTCCTTGCTGTATAATGGATTCCCAGCCACACCCGTGTTCTGAGCATTGTTTCTCTCTGGGCCGCATAGAGTTAATCTTTACCTTGCCTATGTGATTGACAGCCTGTGTACCTATCAGTTCTGGGGCTGGGCCCAGACTTTCTATATACGAGATGTCACTTTCACAGCAAGTGGCCGGTTATTGCACTGACTTTGCCTGCTTTCTTTGTACCTTTGATTTTTACCTTGCTGACTTTGACTCTGACCTTTGGCTTGCTTTGTGACTACTCTCTTGGATTTCGATTTGGTACCACTTTTGCTTCTCTGGTTGTGACCCCTGGCTTGTTTACCATTCTTCTCTGTTGTTTGTCTTGTTCTGTGTGTCACTTTACTCAGTACAAGGCTCGTCTTCGAGTTGTCCTTTTACCGTTTAGGGTAAACTGAGGCAATAGGAAGGGACAGTGGCTGGGGTGAGATTAGGGCTCACTTTTCTCTGTCCTTCCTCCCAGACCCCTGCAGTAGTGTGAGGGTATTGCTACGTCTGGCAAGACTCTAACATATACAAAATGAGAATGTTGTGACTGGGGGAAAATATATGCATTTGGGTTCACAACTGGCTCACTGATAAGAAACAGAGGGTGCTTATTAATGGTGAATACTCAGACTGGGTCACAGTCACCAGTGGGGTGCCACAGTGGTCAGTATTGGGCCCTCTCCTGTTTAATATCTTTATTAATGACCTGGTAGAGGGTTTACATATATGCAGATGATACTAAACTCTGCAAAGTAATAAAAACTGAGGAGGATAATAGAATATTACAGGGGGATCTAAGGAAGCTGGAAGCATGGGAGGATACTTGGCAAATTAAGTTTATTGTAGACAAATGTAAGGTTATGCATTTTGGACAAAGAAATAAAATGTATGATTATGTACTTAATAGTAAATTGGGGATTTTGGTGGACAGTAAGCTTTCCTTTAGTAACCAGTGCCTGGCAGCTGCTGCCAAGGCAAATAAAATTATGGGATGCATCAAAAGAGGTATAGACACTCATGACAAGAACATAATATATCATACCTCTACACAAATAACTAGTATGGTCACGCAGACTATTTTGTGCAATTTTGTGCCCCAGTATACAAGAAGAATATAACTAATCTAGAGAGGATTCAGAGAAGGGCGATTTAAGTAGGGGAATAGAAAGATTGGAATACAATGACAGACTAACAAACTTGGGGTTATTCAGTTTAAAAAAAAAAAGACGTCTATGGGGAAAATCTAATAACAATGTACATGAGGGGACAGTACAAAGACCTTTCTAATGATCTTTTACTTCTAGGCCAGTGACCGTGACAAGGGGACATCCCCTATGCCTAGAGGAAAGAACATTTCACCAGCAACATAGACAGGAATTCTTTACTATAAGAACAGCGAGGCTATGGAACTCACTGCCACAGGATGTTGTGATGGAGGATTCATTATGCAAGTTCAAGAAGGGACTGGATGCCTTTCTTGAATGGAAAAATATCATGGGTTATGGATTTTAGATCTTTGTAAAGACAAGTTGATCCAAGATTTTATACTGATTGCTGGATTTGGAGTTGGGAAGGAATTTTTTCCCCTGATATGGGGCAATTGGCATCAGCCTCATGGAGTTTTTTGCCTTCCTCTGGATCATCACTGTAGGGTTATAGGTTGAACTTGATGTGTCTTCATCCAAACTCATCTACTATGTAACTATGTATTTTATGTTGGGGTTTGTGTAATGTTTTATGTATTATGTTGAAAAACATACTATATTGAAAACCTTATAATGAGGTATAGAATTGTGTATCGTTTGATCTGAGACTTTTGAATGTCATGACTAATAAAGTTGTTGATTAGGAGCCAATTGATGCAGTTTTGAATCCTTATTATCCAGATGAGCTATAAGTATCCATATGCACTAAGCATATGTATACCAGCATCTATGCTGTTTGCAAAAATTCTATTCTAAATGATTTTTATACTTATATTTTTGCAACAACAGTACTATAATTGTAGAGGGGTTGTCCCAGAGTAGATATTGATTGGTAGGTCATCATTATCAGATCACTGGGGGTCTGACATCCAGCACTCCTACTGATCAGCTGATATCTGCATAGCGTAGGGGGCTGGCAGCAGATGGCTCCATACACTGTGGTAGTGCCATGCTATTGCAGCTCGTCTCCCATTCACTTGAACACATGGCTTTCAACTCTGTACACTGTGCAGATATCAACTAATCAGTGCAGATGCCAGGTGAGGATAGGACATCAATATCTACTCTTATACAGCACCTGCTCAGTACAAGCTAGGTTTGCAGAGCAATACCTGTATTTACTAACATGAATGGAATTGAAGTTGTAACTTATTCCTAAACATATGCACTTGGTAGGCTAGGATCTGAACTAATATATACACCTTTTGCATAAAGGGCTGTGGTATGGTGAATATGGGGCTGTCCATACACGTAATGATTTTTTTTTTTTTTTTTTTTTAGAAAGGCGTATGGCAAAGTAGAAACGTTTTTAAAATCCCTAAATACTGACATCAAAGGTAGGAAAATATATATAATTTGGCTGAGTCAGTCTATCAACACACCAGGACTTGCCATCAATATTCAGCGTTATTAAAAGGTATGTCGTTTCACTATTTTATATATTTCCGATCAAAAGCACAAGGATTATTTTTATTTTTTTTCATTGTATTAAAACAGTTTTACGAATCATAGAGCTATGAATCTCAGAATCACTGCTTTCTTACATTTGTTACTTATGAATTCTTTCTTGGATATACTTTTAGCTTAATCTCATTGATTGGGCCCCTCTATAGCCCTTTTGGCAGAATGTTGAGAAGTTACAGAAAGACTGAAAAATTAAGAGATTAGTTTCTGTTGACTGTAATAGTTATTGAGCATTATATTATAGCAAACCCAGAAATATGCTACATATCCAGGTACTCGGGATCATGTTACTGAACTATCATTATAGACACAGTGATATAGCTCGTTTATTGACAAGTAGCTAACAAAAGGACCTGGCTTTTAATAATGAAGGAATAATTGTTAATATACCTGTTGTGTGTCCTAAGCTGCTGTAATAATGCTTCCTAGTATAATGTGTGAGTGTATGTAACTGTATCTTCCTATAATATTATGTATCCTTCACACAAACTATCATTATGTTTCATTACTAGATTACTGCTATAGAGCATATATAGCCATCCTGATGTGTGTGACATGATGAACATTTTAGAAATACTTTCTCCCTTGAATTTCCAATACACAATCTTTAAATTATCCTAACCTCCGGGATCCATATAGTATCTAAATATGGCTCTGAATTATCCATTCCCTTGGTAATAGCGACAATACATAAAATCATGTTTTTTGACAAGGCTGATGCCACCAAAACTGATATAGGTAGCCATGGTTATCCTCCTTCTATGCCCCTAAATGCAGTATTATTTCAGTATCTGTATTTCTAGTGTTTCATTGCCCTCATATACTTAGTACTATAAGTAACTTTTTAACTTCTCTGTTAGTTGTGAAAGAAACTTCAACCCAGTTTTTTTTTCTGCTCTGTTGTTATGTTCAATGTGTTTCCTATTTTCTTCTTATCCTCCTGCGAGGGGCAACTGTTATGCTTGCTTTTTTTCATTCATTCTCTGCTTAGGTGCAGATCCCAGAAATGGAGCTTGCATTTATCAGATATTTAGGGCGCATCCTGTTGATATGCCTGAAAAGGAGTTGGTCATCAGTTTTGAACCCACAAAACTGCTGATAGTGCTAGATAGGTGATGTGTAAAGGAGTTCCAACATATCTACCTTACTCTCTACCTTACTAAGTAACAGCTATAGGGTTCATCTACAATGCCACCATAGCTGTCACTCGAGCAAAGGCAAGGGGTTAGAGAGCGTATAGTGCAGAGAGTCCAGGACGATGTAAGGGACTACCCATGGCACTTGCAATTGCAGCATTAGGAGGATTCATTTTATAGTTATGTTTACTGTAAATTTCTTTACACATGACTGATCTAGAGCTGTCAGCAGTTTTGAGAGGTCAAGACTGATCACAGACTCTCTAAATGTCTAAAGGGAATACAGTTCCAAGGTTATGTTCACACATAATAGATTTAAATGTATAAAAAGTTCCTGCAACAAATTTTATTTTCTCTCTATCTATCTATCTATCTATCTATCTATCTATCTATCTATATCCATATATCCCTTTAATTGAAATTACTCTACAATGTAGAATTTTATACAACCAGCAACAGAGAGAATCAATAAACTCCTCCGCGAAAACAAAGTTAAGGCTTCTTCACACAGGACTTTTTTTTATAGTGTTTTTTAAAGCACACATTAAAAAAAAGACTGTAGTTATATGTATTAGGCTAGGTTCACATCTGCGCACAGGTGTCCATCATTCAGATCCGCCTGGGGACTCAAATGACGGAGAACCAGACTGCTAAAACAGGAGTTACCCGCGGACCCCATAGATTATAATGGAATCCGGCCGGGTGTCCGTTGTGTGTCCACCCTTTTTATACTGAAACCAGAGGAGAGATATTTCCTCCTTGCAGGACTTTTCTCTCCCCCGATTTTCGGTGGTTTCTGCAGCAGGGTTTCCAATGGCACAGATGTAAATCTAACCTTATAATATTATTATATATGTTATAGGTGTCTTTTGCAAAGGCATTTTTTTAAATTTTACTGAAAAACCTGTGGAGAAAAATGGCTGATAAAACATAACTTTCTCATTTTTACTTTAGCCTTCCAACAAAGCTTACACAACATATATTGTTGACAGTTTATTATAAGTATTATTATTTTTTATTTGTACAGTTTGATTTTATCTGATTTTTCATATATAATTATTTCAATTCATTTTAGCAATATAAGTTATTTTATGTTGTTTAATTTTAAGATTGTTTATCTAGGTGTCAGTAAATTTTGTCAATAAAATTGTCTTAGTTTCCATGTATTTTAAGGAGCTTTGAATACTCAGTGTTCTTTTACTATTACTAGTTTATACAGGGACACGCTGCCTTCTCTAGATCTGCAAATTCAAAATAACAGTTTGAGCTTTTCAATTTACTGTATAACCATTTAACCTCAGTCTAGATTATATCAAATCTTCTTATCGTATACAGGTGATGTCAGGTGTACTGAATCAAATGACCCTCACTCCCTTTAACGTTATAAAGAGAGCACAGTAATATATCATCCATTTACATAACAAAAAGCTACATATATAATAATTTAAGCTTTTGCATGGAAGTTTTGCAGTTGACTAGATGCAGTATGGTCACTTCTAGTTAATTTTTCACAACAACAAATACAACACTGTCCTTTGCACTGCATGATAAGCATTTTACAGCTTTTCTTTTTTTCTTATGTTGATACATCTTTAGGTGGAGAGGTATAAACAATTTTTCATTTATCTCAAGGATTAGTAGTTCAAGGTAAGTTGATTCCATTTCCTTTGTATTTATTTCTATGAATTATGGAGTCTGACTAACAATACCAGTGCATTTATTTCAGTACTGAGATATACTTTCCATTTTGTGTGCTCAGCAATCACTTACATAATAGATTATACAAGCAAGTGTGAACATAATGCCCAGAGGACAGCTAAATAACAAAACAGCACCACTAAATATTACAAAAAGCATGCTGTGCAAGAGAATAGCCTCGTATTTCATGTCTGTAAATAACTGCATATTATGGGAAGAAAGCAATGTCATACAAGCAGCTGCTGCTTCTGTAAGCAGGAATCCTCTTATGAGCTGAGCAGACTGTATTACAAAGAATTGTCGTCTTTTCAGTTACTCTAGCAAAAGAGGACTACAGCAAGGTTACACACTGTGCAGTTTCTATGAGAAGAATAGATTTCGAGATCATAGTAACAAACTAGACCTGCTCAGATTTAGTCTTCACTTTATGGTGCTGTCTATCCATAGAAAATAGACAATAAAGTTGGAATAATTCATGCAATTTTGTGTCAGTGTTTTCAACTAAACACAGTGGTGGGTACAAAGGAGAAAAGATGTATCTGTTTTTCCTGTATATGTTTACTTCTTTTTGGACCCAATTCTGATGTTGGCTCAAAAACATCAATAAGTGCCCAAAAAAATGTGAGTGTGATTCCATCCTAAAGGAACCTAGAGGAAATGCGTAAACTTAATTACATTATCACTATTTTCCTTCTTGTATGGTGCAAATCATCCTCAAGTTATTACAAAGTCTGCAGAATGTGTAGACATTTATATGTGTTTGTACTGAGTGGAGAGAGAATATTTACAATGTGTAATACAATGTGTATACTAGTACTGTATACCTAGAAGAGCAGACAACAAAACCTGAAGAGCGTGAACAACAGACAAGTGGAAAAAGATTCTAATTAGATAAAGGGATTATGGAAACTGTCCCTATAGAGGCTAATTGGATTTTGTCCTATTCTGAGAGTCCAGTATCAGAAATTTGAGTGGTAATAGATAAAATAGACAAAAATATAATGTATAAAAGTATCAAAAAGAAAAAGTACAGTAGTTTTGTTGCCCAATGCAACCAGAAATGTATTTTTACATCCTTCTTGAATACAGAGCCAGTGATATATTACCAGTTCTCACTTCACCTGCTGGAGGCAGTACACCAGGGCTGGCTACAGGTTAATGTGGGCCCTTGGGTGGAAGAGCCTTTCGGGGGCTGTGAAATCTGCAGCAAAATCAAGCAAGATGCTCATTTTTTCAACGTCCTGCTTCGATATCATTGAAAACAGTGAAATGCAGATTGCAGGCTGAACCTGCCACTGATTTAGGGGTGAAATCTGCAGCAAAATCAGCACCATATTCCACCATAAATGTGGCCTGAATTGGTCATTGCCCCCACAGTTGCAGTGTGATATAGATTTTTATATCAGTGCCTCTGAAGCCTGTATATACAGCCACGTGTGTGTGTGTGTGTGTGTGTGTGTATATATATATATATATATATATTTGTCTTCTGGGTGTGTTTGTGTGTAATATATATATATATATATATATATATATATATATATATATATATATATATAGTAGAGGATAGCACGGTATCTGCAGTGGTGCGTGGTGTGGACCCAAACGATCAGAGACAGGGACACAATGTCTGGTGAAAACAGGTTTTGACTCTGTTGCGTTTATTTGAAAAAAAAATAAAAAAAAAACAGCAAAATAAATGAACCTTAACTTCATGCAAAAAAGGTGAACAAAACCCCGCTCATCTGAGCTTCTACCTAAACAGAATCCATTCCTAACTATTCGTGTGGCTTGCTTCAGCCACACGAACAAAACAAAATAGCACACAGATCTCACCAGACTCTAGTGCTCTAGGACAGACCCAGGTGCCTCCTGTCACTCCCATGGTCTGCCCTGAAGTGCATGTACTAAAGCCTCTTATGGGCTAGTGATGAGTTCAAACTCTCCCATCTATGCTGAGGCATTCCCAATAGCCAGCCCAGACCCTACATATGTGAGAAACCTGGGGGATATGTAGAGACCTTCCAGTATTTGATACACTGGCGACTTTGCTAGTTTTCCCACCTACAAAGAATAGAGAGGTCTGTAATTTTTATTGTTGGTACACTTCAACTGTGAGAGAAAAAAAAAATCCAGAGAATCCCATTGTATGATTTTGAAATAATTAATTTGAATTTATTGCATGAAATAAGTATTTGATACAATAGAAAAACAGAACTTAATATTTGGTACAGAAGCCTTTGTTTGCAATTGCAGAGGTCAGACATTTCCTGTAGTTCTTGGCCAAGTTTGCACACACTGCAGCAGAGATTTTGGCCCACTCCTCCATACAGATCTTCTCTAGATCTGTCAGATTTCGGGGCTGTTGCTGGGCTAATTGAATTTCAGCTCCCTTCAAAGATTTTCGATTGGGATCAGGTCTGTAGACTGGCGAAGCCACTCCAAGACCTTGAAATGATTCTTATGGAGCTACTCCTTAGTTGCCCTGGCTATGGGTTTCGGGTCATTGTCATGCTGGAAGCCACGACCCATCTTCAATGCTCTTACTGAGGGAAGGAGGTTGTTGGACAACATCTTGCGATACATGGCACCATACATCCTTTCTTCAATACGGTGCAGCCGTCCTGTCCCCTTTGGAGAAAAGCACCCCCAAAGTATGATGTTTCCACCCCCATGCTTCACGTTTGGGATGGTGTTCTTGGGGTTGTACTCATCCTTTTTCTTCCCCCAAACACGGTGAGTGGAGTTGATACGAAAAGTTCTATTTTGGTCTCATCTGACCACATGATCTTCTCCCATGACTCCCCTGGATCGTCCAGATGGTGATTGTCGAACTTCAAACGGGCCTGGACATGTGCTGGCATGAGCAGGGGGACCTTCCACAGTCTCCTGACTGCCTATGCACAATTCCCATATGAACTAATGTGTGATGTTCTGCAATACTATGTATTGCAGGACATTGCACTGGGGATCTATGATCCTTGCTTCAAGTCTCCTTGTGGGACATGTAAAAAGTAAACTATGTGTATGGTTTTTTTTGTTTTGTTTTTTTAACATAACCACTAAATAAATAAACAATAAAAAGTAAAAAAAAAAAACTTTATATTTAAAAATACATAATGTAAACAAAAATAAACATGCATTTAAGTCCCCACTATCCAAAAATAGTGTTATTTATTCTGTACAGTGAACACTGTAAAAAAAAAAAAATACCACAATGAACAAATTAACCTATTTTGGTCACTTTGCTTTCCCAAAAAATAACAATAAAAAGTGATCAAAAAGTCATACATACCAAACATTGGTACCAGTAGAAAGTACAACTTGCCCCGCAAATAAAGAACCCTGACATATCTCTGTCAACAGTACAGTAAAAAAGTTATAGGCGTCAGAATACAGTGACCCCAGGAAAATTGTTCATTTTCAAAAAGTGACGTTTTATTTGTAAAAGCGGCAAAACGTAATAACAAATATAAATCTGGTATCACCGTAATCGTAATGACCTGCTGGACAAAGCTTCCATGTCATTTTTAATGCAGAGTGAACACCATAAATACAAAATGCAAAAAATTATGATAAATAAAAGCTAATCAAAACATTATATGTACCCCAAAATGGTGGCAAATGAAAGTACAACTCATCACGCAAAGAATAAGACCTCACATAGCTACAGTGGGGAAAAAAAGTATTTAGTCAGCCACCAATTGTGCAAGCTCTCCCAAAAAGATGACAGAGGCCTGTAATTGACATCATAGGTAGACCTCCACTATGAGAGACAAAATGAGAAAACAAATCCAGAAAATCACATTGTCTGATTTTTAAAGAATTTATTTGCAAATTATGGTGGAAAATAAGTATTTGGTCACCTACAAACAAGCAAGATTTCTGGTTCTCACAGACCTGTAACTTCTTCTTTAAGAGGCTCCTCTGTCCTCCACTCATTACCCGTAGTAATGGCTCCTGTTTGACATTGTTATCAGTATAAAAGACACCTGTCCACAACCTCAAACAGTCACACTCAAACTCCACTATGGTGAAGACCAAAGAGCTGTGGAAGGACACCAGAAACAAAATTGTAGACCTGCACCAGGCCTGGAAGACTGAATCTGCAATAGGAAAGCAGCTTGGTGTGAAGAAATCAACTGTGGGAGCAATAATTAGAAAATGGAAGACATACAAAACCACTGATAATCTCCCTCGATCAGGGGCTCCACGCAAGATCTCACCCCGTGGGGTCAAAATGATCACAAGAATGGTGAGCAAAAATCCCAGAACCACACAGGGAACCTAGTGAATGACCTGCAGAAAGCTGGGACTAATGTAACAAAGGCTACCATCAGTAACACACTACGCCGCCAGGGACTCAGATCCTGCAGTGCCAGACGTGTCCCCCTGCTTAAGCCAGTACATATCCGGGCCTGTCTGAAGTTTTCTACAGAGCATTTGGATGTTCCAGAAGAGTGGGAGAATGTCATATGGTCAGATGAAACCAAAGTAGAACTGTTTGGTAGAAACACAACTCGTCATCTTTGGAGGAGAGTGAATGCTGAGGTGCATCCAAATAACACCATACCTTCTGTGAAGCATGGGGGTGGCAACATCATGCTTTGGGGCTGTTTCTCTGCAAAAGGACCAGGACGACTGATCCGTGTACATGAAAGAATGAATGGGGCCATGTATCGTGAGATTTTGAGTGCAGACCTCCTTCCATCAGCAAGGACATTGAAGATGAAACGTGGCTGGGTCTTTCAGCATGACAATGATCCCAAGCACACCGCCAGGGCAACGAAGAAGTGGCTTCGTAAGAAGCATTTCAAGGTCCTGGAGTGGCCTAGCCAGTCTCCAGATATCAACCTCCCATAGAAAACCTTTGGAGGGACTTGAAAGTCCATGTTGCCAAGCGACAGCCCCAAAACATCACTGCTCTAGAGGAGATCTGTATGGAGGAATGGGCCAACATACCAGCAACAGTGTGTGCCTACCTTGTGAAGACTTACAGAAAACGTTTGACCTCTGTCATTGCCAACAAAGGATATATAACAAAGTATTGAGATGAACTTTTGTTATTGACCAAATACTTATTTTCCACCATAATTTGCAAATAAATTCTTTAAAAATCAGACAATGTGATTTTCTGGATTTGTCTTCTCATTTTGTCTCTCTTAGTTGAGGTCTACCTATGATGACAATTACAGGCCTCTCTCATCTTTTTAAGTGGGAGAACTTGCACAATTGGTGGATGACTAAATACTTTTTTTCTCCTCTGTATGTTTACAGAAAAATTAAAGTTATGAATTTTGGAAGACGGAGGGAAAATATGAAAAAAAGTCATCAAGCATTAACATACAAACTACTCTGCATCCTTAAAAGGTTAATTGATGATCTATCCTAAGGATAGATCAACGATAGAGATGGGTAAACTCACGTAAATCTGTAACAAACCAGTTATGACCCGATTTTTTTAAACTTTTTTAACAAAATCAAAATCTTTGCGATTTGTCTCAGGTGAACTAAAATGGCCATTGCGACATACAAAGGAGGAGGGTGATTACATGGTCTGTGTGACCTAGGAAGGCTTTTGGTATCACGCGATAGCCTCGCAGACAATAGTGGTGGGGAGGGGGAGAGGTCGCTGTGCTGATGTCACATATAATGATGCAGAGGAAGACAGAGCCATTTTGTGATCCTCAAGCTAGGGGACAAACGTATTATCATTACTCAATGATCCAAAGTGGGATCAATGCTATTTTTTTGTTTCTAAAATCTTGAAAAAACACTATGGTTTGTTAACCTTGGCCCATCTCCAAAAAGCCTAAAGATGAAACAAAAAAAGAAATAACTGAACGATCACTGTTTGTTTTAGAGATGGTAACCTGCATCTCTCTCAGGTCAGCTGAAATACAGTTGTATCAGCCACTGCTTATAGTGTCTGGTGCTAGGCAACAGTCTGAAGATACATCATTTTAACATTACTAGTAGGGGCACTATGTTTTTCCAAGGGCAAGCTTAGTACTTGTAATAATAAAAAATAGCTCAAACATTTCCTTCCAGCTAAATATCTGTAAATGCTGTAATGAACAGTCACAATTATCATTGGTTAGAAGATGAGAGATCTGTTCAGCCAACACTGCAGCTACTTGCATGACCTCAAGGCTAGTGTAGCATTATATCACACAATTGTCTTCCTCTATCCCTTCTAAAGAATTAAATGTTCAAATGTCTTTTAATGACTAACTGAAAAGATGATAAATCGCAACCCTTGATACTTCTTAGGCCTCTTCATCAGGCATGGTATTATACAATATCTAAAGAGTCACATATTTACTCAAAAGGACATACAGTAGGAACTGTGTGAGTGAGAAAAGTGATGTACAGCAAAATTATCAATATTAGGAGAGGAGTAAACAGCTAAGCAGTAAATATCTAAGCAGTACATAGACGGGGAGGGTGGAGGTATTATCCTGTGATTGTCCACTGATGGCTCCACTAGGTCTGAGGGCACATTCCTTAAAGGGAGTCTGTCAGCAGTAAATTGGTTATAAATCTAATCACAGTACCTTTGTAGAGGCGATTCCACAGTGTCCAAATGTTCCTTTGGTCAGCTATGGAGCCCCATTTTCACGTAGATCACAATATCTATTCATATACAAATATAAATACATATGAACAGTACTGAACAAGCTCAAAAGTCACTTCCTCTCCGCCTGCTCCATCAGGCCTCTGGTCCACTGTTACATTGACATTACATAAATCATCTGGACTAAGCCATAGCTAAAACATTCCATAAGGATATCAATCAGTCCCCCCTTGCTATTAACGTAATTCTTACCTATTCCTGTAAAGAAATAAACTTTATGGACAACATTGTCAAACATACTTCAGAAGGGACAGTGTTTATCCTGAATTGTATACAGTCAAGCTATAAGATACAACCACATAAGCTCTCACCCTGTAGTTCTAGACAAACAGACTTGGTCACCTTAAAAAGGACATATTAAAGTAGGACTACCATCCAAACAATAGAATACAAAATTGCCAGAGCCACCAGAATACCAAGAACTGAGCAATTACAAATATACATATATATACACACGTGGACAAAATTGTTGGTACCCTTTGTTTAATGAAAGAAAAACCCACAATGGTCACAGAAATAACCTTGAATCTGACAAAAGTAATAATATATAAAAATTCTATGAAAATGAACAAATGAAAGTCAGACATTGCTTTTCAACCATGCTTCAACAGAATTTTTTAAACAAGAAAACTCATGAAACAGGCCTGGACAGAAATGATGGTACCCTTAACTTAATATTTTGTTGCACAACCTTTTGAGGCAATCACTGCAATCAAACGATTGCTGTAACTGTCAATGAGATTTCTGCACCTTTCAACAGGTATTTTGGCCATTCCTCATGGGCAAACTGCTCCAGTTGTCTCGGGTTTGAAGGGTGCCTTTTCCAGACGGCATGTTTCAGCTCCTTCCAAAGATGCTCAATAGGATTTAGGTCAGGGCTCATAGAAGGCCACTTCAGAATAGTCCAATGTTTTCCTCTTAGCCATTCTTGGGTGTTTTTAGCTGTGTGTTTTGGGTCATTATCCTGTTGCAAGACCCATAACCTGCGACTGAGACCAAGCTTTCTGACACTGGGCAGCACATTTTTCTCTAGAATCCCTTGATAGTGTTGAGATTTCATTGTACCCTGCACAGATTCAAGACACCATGTGCCAGATGCAGCAAAGCAGCCCCAAAACATAACAGAGCCTCTTCCATGTGTCACAGTAGGGACAGTGTTCTTTTCAAGATATGCTTCATTTTTCCGTCTGTGAACATAGAGGTGATGTGCCTTGCCAAAAATTTCGATTTTTGTCTCATCTGTCCATAGGACATTCTCCCAGAAGCTTTGTGGCTTGCCAGCATGTTTTTATATATTATTACATTTGTCAGATTCATCAGATACAGCTGGTTCTCACTTACAACTCAAATTTTGAGAGATGCCAGAAAAAATGTTGTCCTTATACTAGTATTAACCAGTCTCATTTCTGCATCGTTTACATATTGTACATGCCCTGAAATGCTCTAAAGAAAGGGTCCCAGCACCCCAAAACTTGATACTTGTCTCAGACGTTTTCTCTACCAATATAACTACCATAAGAAGATTCCTCATTGTGTGAAGTACTCTTTATTGGGAACTCGGTTTATGTAATGAATGTTCAACTGTGGTCTATTGCCTAAATAAATGTCATCTCTGTGTTTTCTAATTTTGTTTATAACGGCAGATGCCAGTGAAGACTGTAGCTGTGATCGGCGCAGGATCCAGTGGTTTGACAGCCATTAAATGTTGTCTTGATGAGGGTCTTGAACCCACATGCTTTGAAAAGAGTGAAGATATTGGAGGATTGTGGCGATACAAGGTGAGAATTACAAATGAATGGCATTAAACCATTGAAAGGTGGCTTATTGTATTTTGGTATATCAATGTCATAGGGAGGCGTCCCACGCTTGGGACATTCTTCCATTTGCCAGAATGGAGAACCACTTTCAAAAATAGTGTAGATACCCCTGACATTTTTTTTAAATAGATGTAGACTGCATGATACAATCCCTTTCCCATTACTATCACCCAGTGGCGTAACTAGGAATGGCTGGGCCCCAAGGCGAACATTTGACATGGGCCCCCCCCAAGCCGCCGCCCCCAACCCCCCCAAGCTGCCGCCCCCAACCCCCCCCCACACACAAAACGCATTCCTGCGCACACTATTATGCCCCATAGTGGCCCCTGCACACGGTATTATGTCCCATAGTGGCCCCTGCACACGGTATTATGCCCCATAGTGGCCCCTGCACACGGTATTATGCCCCATAGTGGCCCCTGGACACGGTATTATGCAGCATAGTGGCCCCTGCACACAATATTATGCCCCATAGTGGCCCCTGCACACAGTAGTTTGCCCCATAGTGGCCCCAGCACACAGAAGTTTGCCCCATAGTGGCCCCGACACACAGTAGTTTGCCCCATAGTAGCCCCTGCACACAGTAGTTTGCCCCATAGTAGCCCCTGCACACAGTAGTTTGCCCCATAGTGCCCCCTGCACACAGTAGTTTGCCCCATAGTGGTGCCTGCATGCAGTAGTTTGCCCCATAGTAGCCCCTGCACACAGTAGTTTGCCCCATAGTGGCCCCTGCACACAGTAGTTTGCCCCATAGTAGCCCCTGCACACAGTAGTTTGCCCCATAGTAGCCCCTGCACACAGTAGTTTGCCCCATAGTGCCCCCTGCACACAGTAGTTTGCCCCATAGTGGCCCCTGCACACACTATTATTCCCCATAGTGGCCCCTGCACACAGTATTATGCCCCATAGTGGACCACCCATGAACGATTATTATACTCTGGGGTCTTTTCAGACCCCAGAGTATAATGATCGGAGACCCAGGGGAGGATACAAACATAGAAAACACTGCAACTTACCTCTTCCTCGCTCCGGTGCACTCCCGTGCGCTACTTCGGCCATCTTCATTGTCGGACCGGATCTCGCGCGATCTAGGCCGGCGTCGCGACGCATAATGACGTCGGCTGACATCTGGGACGTCACCAAACAGGCCCGAAGCCTACCCTGGGCCCCTGATCGTTATACTCCGGGGTCTCAAAAGACCCCGGAGTATAACGATAGCAGTGATTGTGGGGTTCGCGGTAGCGACTTCCACAGGGCTCCGGGCCCCGTAATGTTCCGGGCCCTGTGGCAGTCGCTACCACTGCTACCCCGGTAGTTACGCCCCTGCTATCACCTCACTGTCCTTTCATGTTGTAATAGCCATGCCACTCTGCTTAAAGGGGTTGCCTGGGATAAACTGATCTTTCTAATCTAAGCTACCCCCCACCTACCTTCTAAATTACCAAAAATCTATATTTACCTAGATCACTGGGGCGGTCATGTGACCGTCCCAGGCACTTTTTCCAATTTTCCGGTGACATTCCGTTTCCCTGTTTCCAGAACACCACCAATACTACCCCCCTCCCCATTCCACTCCATTTCTATTGCGCAGGTGTGGGTGGCCGGCAGACGTCATTAAGTGCAAGGCATCATGGTAGTTGTAGTTAAACAGAACAGAAAGATACCCATGTAAACAAATGTAGGGAACTGCCATTTCTACTAGTATATAATGTATCTGGCTTCTTTGCCCCTGCAGTTTGGCTTCAGAGACCCCAGGCATTCAGTGCAAGTTTTGTTTTGTAAATACTGTGAGTCAGACACATGTGAGGCAGAGCTGCTGGGGGGAGAAATGTGAGCAGAGCTGCTGAGACAGACATGTTATGTCTGGGGGAGTCTAAGAGCCACTTGTTCCTCTTTACTTCACAGTATATAGTTAGGTATGTGTTACCCCCTATATACTCACAGGACCTAGCTAGTAACCGTAGTTAGGGATCCATATATATATATAAGTTCAGGGCAGTGATAGGTTAGGCTTCCGAAGGCCAACTAGCTAGTTAGAGGCCCGGTGGCACTAGTAGTTTAGCTGGCAGGTTAAGGACTCAGTGTTAGGGTAGTCAGGCCTGCATCTACTGCCGTCACCGTCGCCCTGATTGCTGCCTGTGAAGAATCTCACCATCATCATCATCATCTCCTGATCGGCTGTCTGTCATCTCCTGGAAGAATCCGAGGATCCACAGTCATCCACAGGGGCCCCTGCATCTCTTCTGTTGCCTGGAGGTATTGTGCACTGGACTCTTGCTATATATCTATATATATACCCGGGTATATAACCTAAGACGGTTGAGGACTTGCTGGTTGTTGTAGTATTGCTGTGTTCTGAGTATATTTTATGTATGTATTATTACCCTGTTGATTCTTATAAAGCTACTGTTATAACCTTATGTGGTATCTGTATGTATTCTTCAGACTGTGAGATTAGTACAGTGATCCTTGTTAAGGCTACTAACTGTACTTCATGGGTAAGTCCCAGGAAGAGATCCTCCCTGTAATACAGAGGCTCTATCCTGGGTGGAGGCACTGATATATTTCATATATGTTCCCACTCTTCCCTTCAGCGAAGGCTTCAGGTCCCATTATACACACAGGTCAGCGCCAGAGTCTGTTGCGGGAGGGATAATACTCATACCCCCCCCCCAAATAGGGCTACATTTGGAGGCACTGCTGAGATTTAGAAGTGGGAATAGTCATTGATATGGAGAAGCGATATAGCTCAGAGGGGAACCTCCCACTAGCTACTACATGGGATTACCGACCTCCTGTTCCTCCCCTGGTTCAGGTAAAGGAAGAACCCCGCTCAGCCAGTTACCCCCCCAGTATGGCCGTCGCTAGCAGTTCCTCTAGTGACAGTGCTATTAGCACTTTAGCCAGGCTGACTGAAATGTTAGCTCAGGGCCTGCAGGCCACTCACTACAAGAAACTAAAAGTATTCTCTGGTAATGTCCCAGTACCACAAGGGGAGGAAAACTTTGAGATATGGAAAGAACATACTCTCCAATGCCTGAAGGAATGGTCTTGCTCTGAAGAAGGCAAGCGGCAGCGTATCAGTGAAAGTTTGCGGTCTCCTGCTGCAGAATTGATCCGCTTGTACAGAGACTCTCATGAAGGAGTGAGTGCATTGGACTATATACAAGTACTGTCTGATCACTTTGAGCCATACTATGACCTTGCCCAGATGGTTGCTGATTACCGAATGGTTCGTCAAAAAGAAGGGGAAAATGTCTCTACTTTTATTAACCGTTTACAGCTACTTCTTTCACGTCTGGTGTACCACGCAGCTATATCTACTTCAGAGGTAGACGCTATGAGAACCAGTCAGTTGGTGAGAGGGTTACAACCTCATCATCCTCTTGCTCAAGTACTCAAGGTCTTACTATCTGATAGAGTCCTTCCATTTCCTGACTTAATGAAGTTAGTGAAGAAACAAGAAGCTGACATTAGTTTTAGTACCCCTAAGAAAGCGAAAAGCATCTCTAAAGAAGATGTTGTTCCTAATTCAAACAAGGACAAACCTGCGGAGCGGTCAGAACTTAGACAGTCCGCCACTCCACCCACTGCCACTCAATGGAGGAAGGATGCTAGAACCTGTTATAAATGTGGTCAGACGGGCCATACTGCCAGACAGTGTACGGAGGACAGTGAGGGATTGGGACACAGTGCTGTCTTCTCTATTCAGAATCAAAGACACCGAAGGAAGGCGGGCCGAGTAAAGACCAGAGGCGCTATCGCGGGCTCCAGGTCCGTTGTCAAAGTCACTGTCAATGGTCATGCCGCTCCTGCCCTGTTTGATACAGGATCTCAAGTGACCCTGATTTATCGCTCGTTCTACCAAAAGTATCTGAGGGATATACCTCTTCAGTCTACAGGACAAATGAAATTGTGGGGGCTTAATTCAGGATCATATCCTGTAGATGGCAGCCTACAAGTAGTTATAGCTGTCCCTGAATTAGAAGATCAGAGTGTCGCTCCCATGAAGATTACGGCTCTTGTCTGTCCTGATACAGGGGATTCTTGTGCAGCTCCTGTGATACTTGGCACTAATTGTCCCGCAGTGCATTATGCTTTTCAGAAGTTTCTTGAAAGAGATTGGAACCCTGCAGCTCAGCTGGTGAATATATCTTCTGATCTTAGAGAACTCTGTGATGCCCTGTCTACTGGCTATCGACATGGAATGGTATATCATATCGGTGAGAGAACCGTGGAAGTTCCTGCCGGCGAGGAGAGAGTTCTGAGAGTAGCCTCCAGCATTGCTCCCGATTTGCTTGAAGGGGGGAGTTATGTCCTTATGGAAACCCCTGAAGAAATGATTAACCAGAATGGCTGGATGGTGATCCCAGAGAGAAAGGACTGGAGAAATAAAGTGGAGTTATCTACCTGTGTGACAGTGAGGAACTGTTCACCGCATCCGATCGTAATTGGACCATACCAGAATGTGGCCCACTGCTACCCTGTGCTTGGAGTAAATCCATACGCTGAAGTGTGCAGGATTCAAATCCGAGATGCAATCCCTAATCTCAATCTTGACTTGAGTGATCCACATTTACCAGAGGCCTGGAATCAGTGACTGACACAGAAGTTGTCTGAATTATCGGAAGTGTTCTCCATGGATGATATGGATGTAGGTTGTGCTAAAAGTGCTCAACACACTTTCCGATTGACCGATTCTACTCCCTTCCGGGAGCGACCACGGAGAGTTGCTCCAAAGGATGTTGATGAGTTAAGACAGACTCTACAGCAAATGAAAGGTCAGGGGATCATTGTGGACAGTAAGAGCCCCTATGCCTCACCTATTGTGGTGGTAAGAAAAAAATCTGGAGCAATTCGCCTATGTGTGGATTACAGAACTCTGAACCGGAGGACCTTACCTGATCAGTATACACTGCCGAGAATTGAAGAAGCTCTGGAAGCTCTGAATGGAAACTGTTGGTTCACAGTGCTGGACCTAAGATCGGGATACTATCAAGTCCCAATGGCACCTGAGGATCAGGAAAAGACAGCCTTCATATGCCCCTTGGGTTTCTTTCAGTTCACTCGTATGCCGCAAGGTACAAAAGGTGCGCCAGCAACGTTCCAAAGGTTGATGGAAAGAGTGTTAGGTGATTTAGTGCCCCGGGAATGCCTTGTATATCTTGATGACATTATTGTGTTTGGAAAGACGCTGGAAGAACATGAAGAACGACTCATGAGAGTACTCCAACGCTTAAAGGAAGAGGGGCTGAAGTTGTCGGCTGACAAATGCAAATTTTGTAGATCTTCGGTCACTTATGTAGGTCATATTGTTTCTGCTGAAGGAGTTGCTACCGATACTGGTAAGATTGAAGCTGTGGTGAATTGGCCCCGACCGCAAAATATTACAGAGTTGCAATCTTTCTTGGGGTTTTGTGGATTCTATCGACGATTTGTGGAAGGATATTCAAAAATTGCTCGAGCCCTCCTCGACCTGTTGAAGAGTGATGCAGGAGATCCGGGAAAGAAGAAAGGGTCTTCCAAAAGCCTTTTTGGCGATAGGTGGACTGCGGATTGTGAAGAAGCATTTAAGTTGTTGAAGAAGAAATTGACAGAAGCTCCCGTTCTGGCTTATGCTGATGCACAGAAGCCATATGTGCTACATGTAGATGCCAGCTTTCAAGGATTAGGTGGCGTGCTGCACCAAGAATACCCGGCCGGGTTACGGCCCATAGCTTTCATAAGTCGAAGTCTTTCTCCCAGCGAGAAAAAATTATCCAGTACATAAATTGGAGTTTTTGGCGCTCAAGTGGGCCATTGTTGATAAATTACATGACTATTTATACGGAGCCACGTTTGAAGTAAGAACAGACAACAATCCACTGACATACGTTTTGTCAACCGCTAAACTCGATGCTACAGGACATCGCTGGTTGGCAGCTTTATCCAACTACCAATTCACACTCAAGTATAAATCGGGGCCTAAGAACATTGGGGCAGATGCTCTATCAAGACGGCCTGGATTACCTAGTCCGGAAGTAGTGGATGAATGGGAAGAAGTGCCAAGTCCTGGAGTAGGAGCTTTGTGTGCCATGGCTGCTGTAGTTGAAGACCGAGTAGCCTTTTCTGAAACTCGGCTTATTGACTCTATTGGGGGAGGTCCCGAAGCTGTACCAGACATGTTTGCCTACCCTGCCGCTTTAGGATCCTTTGAGAGTTGTTCTATATCTTCAAAGCGAATGATCTGGAGTCAAAAGACTGATCCTTTAATTGGACCTCTTTATCAAGCAGCGAGTTCTCAAGACAGAGAAATGTTAAAGACATCCCTACCCTCTGAATGCAGTCAACTTCTACGAGATTGGGAGAAGTTTGAAATAGACAATGGCCTACTTTATCGTGTGGTGCTGTATCATGATCAACCTGGAAGGCGCCAACTAGTTATTCCAAGCTGCTTTCAGAAGATGATTTTCCGAAGTCTGCATGATTATCATGGTCATTTGGGACCTGAGAAGACTTATGGCCTAATACAAGACCGATTCTACTGGCCCAAAATGAGAGATACCGTGACTCGTCTGTGTAGGTGCTGTCGCAGATGTTTGCAGAGGAAGACTGTCCCGGTTCGAGCGGCCTTCATGGGACACTTGAAGAGTTCGGGCCCCATGGATCTTGTCTGCATAGACTTCCTTTGTATTGACAACGACTCCAGAGGATTTGGAAATGTATTGGTGGTGACTGATCACTTCACACGATATGCTCAAGCCTTTCCAACTAAGGATCAAAAAGCAGTCACTGTTGCAAGAGTGCTTTGGGAAAAGTATTTTATCCATTATGGCTTACCACACCGGTTGCATTCTGATCAAGGCCGGGATTTTGAGAGTAACCTGATCAAAGAGTTACTTCAGTTGTTGAACATCCGCAAAAGTCGGACGACGCCTTACCATCCAGAGGGAGATGCCCTTCCTGAAAGATTTAACAGGACTTTACTTGATATGCTTGGTACCTTACGAATTGAGGATAAGCGATCCTGGAGTCGAAAAGTGGAGGCTATGGTGCATGCCTATAATAGTACAAGGCACGAGAGCACAGGATATTCACCATACTTTCTGATGTTTGGAAGAGAGCCTAGGCTACCTATTGACATCTTGTTGGGAGTCTCTACCGATGGTATCAGTCATCGAGATCATTACCGATACGTGGCACGTTTGTAAGAAACGCTTAAGAGTGCTTATCAGCTGGCTGAGGAAAATGCGGCCAAAGTGAATGAAGGAAATAAAAGAAGATTTGATCTTCGAGTAAGATACCGAGAATTGAACCCTGGGGACCATGTTCTGCTACGGAATTTGGGAGCATCTGCAAAACATAAGCTGGCTGATCGATGGCGGAGTGAACTCTTTACAGTGGTAGATCGGTTGCCTGGAATACCAGTCTACAAGATAAAAGGACGGGACGGGAGGATCAGGACTTGGCATAGAAATCATTTGTTGCCTGTACCTCAGATTGATGGTATGGATATCTCCAATGATGGCTCGGCCTGCGATTCTCCACAGTCCTTAGCCGATATTCCACCTGACCTTCCTGAAACTCCTGAGAGTGATTGGACTGTGGCTCCTGAAGTTCCTAGATCACCAGTATCTTCTCCTTCAGGGAGACCTATGAACCCTCAAACTCCAGAATTCGTACCTAGATCTGTGTCTACAGATGAGCAGGGATCTAGCTCTCCTACGCCACCAGCACCATCCCCTCCCATGGCAGACAACCCTAGTTTAGGGCCTGGACATGCTAGTTTACCTCAGAGAGAGGTATGGAGAGGAGAGAGAATTAGACACCCTCCACCTATGCTGACATATGATAGTTTGGGGGACCCCAGATTTACTACTCAGCCTCATTTATACCATGCTTGGGTGGGTGCAGTGTCCACTTTGATCAATATGTTACCAATTTTCGCTCCTGCTGGCATGTATACCTATTAACCTGTTGTGACTCTGTAAATGCAAAAGCAACCATATTGATATTGTCAATGGTAATGTTGACTGTATACTATGACTTTGTATGTCTTTGACGTGACGTAAAGATTTCACCAGAGGGAGAGTGTAGGGAACTGCCATTTCTACTAGTATATAATGTATCTGGCTTCTTTGCCCCTGCAGTTTGGCTTCAGAGACCCCAGGCATTCAGTGCAAGTTTTGTTTTGTAAATACTGTGAGTCAGACACATGTGAGGCAGAGCTGCTGGGGGGAGAAATGTGAGCAGAGCTGCTGAGACAGACATGTTATGTCTGGGGGAGTCTAAGAGCCATTTGTTCCTCTTTACTTCACAGTATATAGTTAGGTATGTGTTACCCCCTATATACTCACAGGACCTAGCTAGTAACCGTAGTTAGGGATCCATATATATATATAGTTCAGGGCAGTGATAGGTTAGGCTTCCGAAGGCCAACTAGCTAGTTAGAGGCCCGGTGGCACTAGTAGTTTAGCTGGCAGGTTAAGGACTCAGTGTTAGGGTAGTCAGGCCTGCATCTACTGCCGTCACCGTCGCCCTGTTTGCTGCCTGTGAAGAATCTCACCATCATCATCATCATCTCCTGATCGGCTGTCTGTCATCTCCTGGAAGAATCCGAGGATCCACAGTCATCCACAGGGGCCCCTGCATCTCTTCTGTTGCCTGGAGGTATTGTGCACTGGACTCTTGCTATATATCTATATATATACCCGGGTATATAACCTAAGACGGTTGAGGACTTGCTGGTTGTTGTAGTATTGCTGTGTTCTGAGTATATTTTATGTATGTATTATTACCCTGTTGATTCTTATAAAGCTACTGTTATAACCTTATGTGGTATCTGTATGTATTCTTCAGACTGTGAGATTAGTACAGTGATCCTTGTTAAGGCTACTAACTGTATTTCATTGGTAAGTCCCAGGAAGAGATCCTCCCTGTAATACAGAGGCTCTATCTTGGGTGGAGGCACTGATATATTTCATATATGTTCCCACTCTTCCCTTCAGCGAAGGCTTCAGGTCCCATTATACACACAGGTCAGTGCCAGAGTCTGTTGCGGGAGGGATAATACTCATACCCCCCCCCCCCAAATAGGGCTACACAAATGCAAAAGATGCCAGGAACTCCCTGAGAAACCCAGAAATGACTCAAAACACTGCTAAAGGTATTTGGTTGCACTTATTAACCTATGAATAGCACTAACAGACCTTTTTTGAAATTTTTTTTTTTTTTTTTGCCCTGGAAAACCCCCCTTAAGCATTTGAGGCATCAAAGGCATCAAAACTATACCGCCAAGACTGCAATGTTAGAGATATTCTTTCTCACCACAGTCACTACTCATTACATGTACAAACGCCGTGACAAGTAGTGAACAGGGAGAAAGAAATGGCTGGTGACATCAACCTCTTAGATGCTGTGGGTTATAGTGACCACTACATCCAAGAGGTCTGAGCATTGTACTGCCACTCCTATCAGATTGCATCGTGTGCCGATTGGTTTTCTTTGCAGCCAGGGCCTAAGAATGGCTTTCACATCTTTTTTAAGAGGATTTGGGACGGAAACCCCAAACGGAAATCAAGCGCTAGTGTGAACCTAGCCTAAGCAAGAGGCAGGGTCTTAGCCCCTTTGCAGAATGACCATATCACTGTTCAGTGTGCTGTCCAGATTTTTCCCGGATAGCACACTGACCCATTCATTTCTATGGGCCTGTACACATGACCGTGCTTTACATGGTCCCGTATGCGGGCCGACAGTCCGGGCTGCAAAATGTGGAACAGGTTCTATTCCTGTCCGATTTTGTGTCCCTGCTTCCGCGGCTCCTATTCATTGAATGAAAGGGGCCGCGGAAGCATGGCTGGTGCGTGACATCCGTGACACGGGTGACATCCGTGTGTTGCCTGTGCCATCGTGCCGTTCATTCACGGCCGCTGGTTAGCACACGGTCGTGTGCAACCGGCTTTAGAGGCATCCTGTGTATTACTGACCAGTATAATAAACTTCAAAACATAATATTGCAGTGTGTTATACTAGCTATCAGTTATGAGACTAACGTAAAAGATAAAAAAAGAAAAAGTTAAAAAAATAAAATGACAGGTATGAAAAAAAAAACTTTTAAAAAAATCAAATTTTACCCATAAAAAATGTTTTCATGTGTCAATAAAGATAAACATTGTTTTGAATAGGAGCATTCTGAAGATGAAAGAGCTAGCATCTATAAATCTGTGATTATTAACACATCTAAGGAGATGATGTGCTACAGCGATTACCCAATTCCTGAACATTTCCCAAATTACATGCACAACTCCAAGATTATGGATTACTTCCGCATGTATGCCAAGAACTTCAACCTTCTGAATCACATCCAATTTAAGGTATGTCGGTATGGCATTTAAAGAAATCAGGTTACAGGTGTATTTTGGCATGTACACTGATGTTTTTACATGATATAAAAAAAACATTAGACTATATGGCAGCATTTTAATGTATGATATGTTTTTATGTGGTGCATTGTAGACTAATGTCTGATCTAATTCTGCCACCTTCTGGTACAACGGATACGCTATCTATAAAACATACAAATACTAAATGTGTCATAGAAGTTGTAATTAGGAATTTTGTTGGTAAAGTGTTTGCTCTAAATGTTTCTTTGTTGCAAATAAATGGTTGTCTCATTTTCTTGGTTATATAGATAAGAAATGTGCATTGTATTTTGCCTGTATATGTACTACAAAATAGTAATAGTTATTTAACTATCCAAAATCCAAATATCACTGCTAAAGTCTGTCATTTGCAAGAATTGTGAACTGGTTACATTTGAATATAGGATAACTATGAAATTTGTGTGTTCTTTTTCTATTCATGGGAACGTCCCAGGATTTTCTGGCCGCCTCCCTTTTATGCCCAAAGAGCTTCTAATCTGCAGGGACCTATTTTTTTACACTTTCTTTTCTAGCTCATTTTACGCCAGCGGAGGTGTGGATTAAGACCAGTACATGAAACATAATCTTAATATATTATCCCCAGTGTGTGGAAGAAGTCTTACGCATTGTTTACATGTGTACATTTGGTGCAGATTTTGCATGAGATTGTGTTAACCGCCAGTAAAAAAAAAAAAAAAGTAAAAATTAACATTTACTAATTTAAATATTTTGGTATGGTATTTTAGATAATTTATTAAAAGACATATTATTCAAGTTCATGTAACATTTTAGTCATGTATATGTTTCACTATTGTGTTATTGTAATTTGATAGTTTGGTGCGGTATTTTAGATAATTTATTAAATGTTATGCTTTATGATTTATTATTTTAGAGTTGAGTTATTTATGATCTGGTGATTACAGGTGGACTTACAAGCCCACTGTCACTCAGATTATTGGATTTTCTTGAAGTGGATTCTACAAATGGGGGAAATATATAGTAGAAACCTTTGTATTACTCCCATGTTTTTGGATTCACGTTTGAGTCAAAGCCAGGAGTGGCCACAAAAGAAATGGGATATATAGGAAGCTCTTATACTTCTCCCTTGAGCTCAATCCACTCCTGGATTTGGCTCAAAAAACAAAACAAAAAACGCAGCAAAATCTGAAACAAAAAAAGCTGCTTTTCTGTAACATGGGGTCTAACGCTAGGTTCACACCTTTGTCTGGTATCCATCCACTTGCAAACCGTTTTAAGAGAAAAACGGTTTGGTACAAAAAGGATTCCAAATGGTTACACAGCAGATACCCGAATACGTTTTTTAGATGGATTAGTCAATGGGTGTCCGTTCAAAAAAAAAAACTGACCGTTTGTGTTCATTTGTAATCCGTTTGTGTCCATTTTTGATCAATCCATTTCCCCCCCCCCTTCTTCATTCTGAGCATGCGCAGAGGGAAAAACGGATTGCAAAATGGACACAAACTTATATCCGTTTGTAATCAGTTTTCCATAGACCTCAATGTTAAAAAAAACAAAAAAAACTGGTTGCTGTCCGTCTGGAATCCATATTTTTTGAACGGAGTAAAAGTCCTGCAAGTCCGACTTTTTTCTCCGTTCAAAAGAGCGGACACCAGACGGAAATGCTCCAAACGCACACCTGCGGATCGTTTTTACAACCCATTGAAATCAATAGGTTTTAAAACGAACCATTTGAAATCAGCTTTTGAGAATTTTGAGACGGTTTCAAAAACTTAGTTCGTGCGGAGAGGCGAACACAGATGTGAACCCACCCTTAGCCTTAGGCTGGATTCACATCTGTGTCTGGTATCCGTCCGCTTGCAAACCGTTTTAAGAGAAAATCAGTTTGGTACAAAAAGGATTCCAAACGGTTACACAGCGGATACCCGAATCAGTTTTTTTAGACGGATTAGTCAATTGGGTGTCCATTCAAAAAAACTGACCGTTTGTGTCAGTTTGTGTCCGTTTGTGTCCGTGTTTGAACAATTCGTTTTTTTTTCCTTCCCACCTCTTCATTCTGCGCATACACAGAGGGAAAAACGGATTGCAAAATGGACACAAATTGATTACTATCCGTTTGTAATCAGTTTTCCATAGACCTCAATGTTAAAACAAACAAACAAAAAAAAAAAAAGCAGTTTAGGGTGGGTTCATACCTGCGCTTGGTGTCCGTCCGTCGCCAATCCAATGAAAATCTCGGCGAACTGGATTGGCGTCGGATACAGACCGGTCAGCGGCGCATTGGTTAAAAACCCATTCATTTGAATGGTTTTTTAAAGCAGTGCGCGGGTGTGCGCTTACACCCTCTGCGCTGCGAATCCTTTTTTTTCGTTGGAAACAAAGTCGGACACGCAGGACTTCGTGTCCGACGAAAAAAAAAAGGATTCGCAGCGCAGAGGGTGTAAGCGCACACCCACGCACTGCTTTAAAAACCCATTCAAATGAATGGGTCTTTAACCAATGCGCCGCTGACCGGTCTGTATCCGACGCCAATCCAGTTCGCCGAGATTTTCACTGGATTGGCGACGGACGGACAGCAAGCGCAGGTGTGAACGAAGCATTAGTTGCTGTCCGTCTGGAATCCTTATTTTTGGTACAGAGACAAAGTCTTGCAAGTTCTACTTTTCTCTCCGCACAAAAAAGCGTACACCACGCGGAAATGGCACAAACTGATATATGCGGATTACTTTTAAAACCCATTGAAATTGATGGGTTTTAATCCGAACCGTTCAAAATCAGTTTTTGAAGATTTCAAATACTGATTTCGAGCGGATTGACGAACGCAGATGTGAACCCAGCCTTACATGGTTAAAACTATAAAAAAAAAAAAAAATAATAATAACATACCTAGCAAGGAACTATGTAACAGCCTCAACTGGATGAACTGTTCTACCTCTTGTGGAAAAGTTGCATTTTTTTGTTGCAGATTTTGTTGCAGATTCAGCAAAATGGTGGACAACATAATTTATACCCACTGGACCCCACTATAAATCATAAGGATACATTTGAAATGGAAAACCCACTGGAGATATTAACATAGTCTAATGTATACACCAGTAGAGCTCTTGGTTTATCTATTAAATGTATCTACAGTCACTTATTAATCTTTAATCGGGTCAGTACATTGGGTATAGGAAGATACAGTGCGGCAAAATGCATGCTGGTAGATCTATATTATGTGCAATTTAAAGTGGGGGGGGAATAAAAACAAAAAGTTGAATAATTTAAAAAAAAAAAGTATAAAAATAATATATATAAATTCTAATACAGGTAAAATACATATAGAATACATATAAAAATATAAAAACAAAAATAAACACATTACACATCCCTGCATCCCCCACAAAATGCCTGGATTACTAAAATATAAAAGTGTTTATTCCATACTGTTAATGTGTGGTGGGGGAAAAAAATCTTAATGTTCGAATCACAGTTTTTTCACCCTTTTCGACCTCCCAAAAAGATTTCAACAAAGTGATCAAAACATCACACATTTCCCAAAATTCTTTCAATTTAAACTACATCTTGTGTTGCAAAATTAATATCTCTTACATAGCTTCATACATGGGAATTTTTTTTTTCCAAAGTGTTTAACCCCTTAAACTCCTGAAGTGTTTAACCCTTTATTTTGTACGTTAATGCTTGGCGACTTTTTAAATATTTTTTTTATTTTTCTGTCAACATAGCTATGTGAGGGCTTATTCTTCGCGTGACGAGTTGTACTTTCATTTGCCACCATTTTGGGGTACATATAATGTTTTGATTAGTTTTTATTTAAGTTTTTTGGGGTTCCATGTGAAATAGCACACAATTCTATCATAATTTTTTGCATTTTGTATTTACGGCATTCACTCTGAATTAAAAATGACATGGCAGCTTTTACAGTGATACCATTTTTATTTGTTATTACTACGTTTTTACTGCTTTTACAAATAAAACATCACATCTTGAAAATGAACGATTTTCCTGGGGTCACCGTATTCTGACACCTATAACTTTTTTACTATACTGTTGACGGAGATATGTCAGGGCTCTTTATTTGCGGGACAAGTTGTACTTTCTATTGGTACCAATGTTTGGTATGTATAACTTTCTGATCACTTTTTATTGTTATTTTTTGGGTAAAGCAAAGTGAATAAAATACGTTAATTTGCGCATTGCGGTATAATTTCTTTTGTACGGTGTTCACCGTATGGGATAAATAATGCTTTTTTTGGATAGTGGGGACTTATATGCACATGGGGACACTTAACATGTTTGTTTGTTCATTTGTTTTTGTTTACATTATATATTTTTTTAATATAAAGGTGTTTTTTTTTTTTTACTTATTTTTGTTTTTTGTTTTTTTTTTTTTTTTTACTGTTTACATGTACCACAAGGGGACTTGAAGCTGGGATCTCAGATCCCCAGTGCAATGTCCTGCAATACATAGTATTGCAGAACATCGCATAGCAGTTCCTATGGGAACTATGCATAGGCAGTCAGGAGGCTGTCACCCAGCCTCCTGGCTGCAGCAGAACCCCTTGTAGCGATCTATATACATGGGATATTTATATCATATATATTATACAGATGCATATAAATATCCTAATCCCAAGTGTGTTTTCAACCAGTGATACCTCTGGAATAATTTAGCTAGCACTTAGAAGAGAATCTCCTCTTTCATATGACACCAAAAGCAAGTTTGTACATTTTTATACAGTGCCTTGCAAAAGTATTCATACCCCTTGAACTTTTTCACATTTTGTCACCTTAAAACCACAAACTTAAATGTATTTTCTTGAGATTTTAAGTGATAGACCAACACAAAGTAGCAGATAACTGTGAAGTGGAACAAAAATTATACATGATTTTCTAAATTTTAATCAAACAAAAATCTGAAAAGTGTGACGTGCAAAAGTATTCAGCCCCCTGTACTCTGATACCCCTAAATAAAATCTAGCGCAATCAATTGCCTTCAAAAGTCACTTAATTAATCAACAGAGTCCAGCTGTGTGTAATTTAGTCCCAGTAAAAATACACCTGTTCTGTGAAGGCCTCAGTGCTTTGTTAGAGAACACTAGTGAACAAACAGCATCATGAAGACCAAGGAACCCACCAGAACGGTCAGAGATAAAGTTGTGGAGAAGTTTAAAGCAGGGGTAGATTATAAAAACATATCCCAAGCTTTTACCATCCCAAGAAGTACTGTTTAAACCATCAGCCAAAAATGGAAAAAGCATTATACAACTGCAAACCTACCAAGACATGACCATCCATCTAAACTGACAGATCAAGCAAGGAGAACACTGGTAAGAGAAGTAGCCAAGAGGCCCATGGTCACTCTGGAGGAGCTGCAGAAATCCACAGCTCAGGTGGGAGAATCTGTCTACAGGACAACTATAAGTCGTGCACTCTACAAATCTGGCCTTTATGGAAGAGTGGCAAGAAGAAAACCATTGTTGAAAGAAAGACATAAGAAGTGCCGTTTGCAGTTTGCCACAAGCCATATAGGGGACACAGCAAACATGTGGAAGAAGGTGCTCTGGTCAGATGAGTCCAATGTTGAACTTTTTGGCCTAAATGCAAAGGGCTATGTGTGGCAGAAAAGTAACACTGCTCATCACCCTGAACCTACCATCCCCACTGTGAAACATGGTGGTGGCAGCATCATGCAAAAGACTTGAGACTGGGAAGGATATTCACCTTCCAGCAAGACAATGACCCTAAACATACAGCCAGAGCTACAGTGGAATGGTTTAGATCAAAGAATATTCATGTGTTAGAATGGCCCAGTCAAATTCCAGACCTAAATCCCATTGTGCATCTGTGGCAAGACATGAAGATTGCTGATCACAGACGCTCTCCATCCAATCTGGCTGAGCTTGAGCTATTTTGCAATGAAGAATGGGCGAAAATCTCAGTCTCTAGATGTGAAAATCTGGTAGAGACATACCTCAAAAGATTTGCAGCTGTAATTGCAGCAAAAGGTGGCTGTGCAAAGTACTGATATAGGGGGGGCTGAATACTTTTGCACGTTACACTTTTCAGATTTTTATTTGATTAAAATTTTGAAAATCATGTATCATTTTCCTTCCACTTCACAATTATCTGCTACTTTGTGTTGGTCTACCACTTAAAATCTCAAGAAAATACATTTAAGTTTGTGGTTGTAAGGTGACAAAATGTGAAAAAGTTCAAGGGGTATGAATACCTTTGCAAGGCACTGTAATGTCTGAGATAGAACTGTTTGAAGTGACCTTCTCCAACCCTCATTTTCTCTACATCTTACACAGCCCTGACCTCCAAGCCCGTACTCCATACACAGTCACATCTAGTGACACAAATACTGCCAGAAAATCAAATGCTGTCCAAAAGTTTTGTTACACTTTAAAACATTTTGTATAATGTAGACTTTGAAAAAAAGTCTTTGCTTTGCCATATTCTGACACCCATAATGTTTTTTTTTTTTTTTACAATTCCTTCTAAAGAGCTGTGTATTTTTTGTGATGGCATGCTGTAGTTATCACAGATACCTTTTTGGGGAATGTATTGTATTGTATACTTGTCATTGTTACTTTTTTTTGGGGGGGGAAGGGGGGGTTCAAAAAATACCAATTCATTTTTCTTTTTTTCTCTGGTTAGGGCATTCACTGCCATTTTTGTATGGTATGCACATTATGTAAAATGTCAAGCTATTTTTTTCTTTGCTTTGACATCAAAAAATAAAAGTAAAATGAAACATTTCCATCAGTTAAATCTCCTAGTAAAAGACTCCAGTTTTCCAAAAATCTGTCCACTCAGCTAAAAAAGTTGAAATGAATGGCTTATTCTATAAACATTGGCATTTCACAGCTCTATACATGTACCATTTATCTAGCACCAATGACATGATAGTCTTTCCTGAACTCCTAGGGCGAGATCAAAGGTAATCTTTGACACTAGATATATAGCTCATACACAGTGTCCTAACACTGCCATGTGCATGAGTTATAAAGCAAAGTCTTATAAAATATGAAGAAAATAAATTGTTTGATATGTAAATGTATTTCAGACTACAGTGTGCAGTATAAAGAGAAGCCCAAACTTTTCAACAACTGGCCAATGGATTGTCACCACTGAAAAGGAAGGAAAGCAAGAGGCAGCTCTTTTTGAAGCTGTTATGATCTGTTCGGGACATCATACATTTCCTAACTTACCATTATCATCTTTTCCAGGTAATTCTTTATCATACCATACTATATATATGTAACACCAGTGCTCTGCGGCTGCTGGCGTTCTACCTTTCCCAGCAGACCTAGCCACTTGGTTACCTACATGAGTGCACTCCTATTTCTTTAAGGATTAGTGTGCTTACCTGCAAGCATACTAATGCTTTGCAATGTATTTTAAAATCCCTATAGTTTTAGTATAGGGCAATACGTGGCAAATGGGAATCAAGGGGGCACTGAACAGAAGGTGTAATAAGTGGCAAAAGGGCACCATTTACCACGTATTTCCAGCTTTAGACCATGGGATTCAACAGTCTGTGGCTCCCATGAGGTAACAGTGTCCCCTGAAAAGTAAGGGTATGTTCACATGGTGGAAATAGAAGAGGAATTTCAGGTGGACTTCTGCCTTAAATTCCTCTTCTCTTTTCACCCCTCCTGTTTTCATGTAGAGGGGGCTATTACCTTGGGGGGCACTGTTACTGTAATAGTGCCCTAATAGTGCCTCCCCCACAGGTAACAGTCCTCCCCTACATTAATTATGTGAGGCAGTCTATTACCAGTGTTGGTGGTCCCTATTACTGCAATAGTGCCCCCCACTGGTAGTTATCCTTCCCCACATACTGCTTTGGTGGTCCTCCCCCTGCTCTGCTGATCTTAATTTGTGTTTAGGAGGAGGTGAAGCCCCTGTTATCTGTATATTCTGGCCTGTTCCTGGTTTAGTACCTCTCTCACCAATCTTGAATTCCTGTCTGTTTTTACTCTGTACATGAATTCTGTCTGCTTTGATTTTAGCCTGTATTCACACTATTTATTTTATTTATTTAGCTTACTTGTATAGTGCCAACATATTCCGCAGAGCTTTTACAGACATTGGTGGAAGAATGAAGAAATCAGGCGATACCTTTTAGAGACTAACTGAGTATATTTGATAGTAAGCTTTCGAGAGTGCTAGTACTCTCGAAAGCTTACTATCAAATATACTCAGTTAGCCTCTAAAAGGTGTCGCCTGATTTCTTCACTCTTTCACTACTTTCTATGGCTAACAGGGTACAACATTTTACAGACATTGTCAGTCACTGTCCCATGTAGGGCCCCCAATCTACATTTCCCTATCTGTATGTCTTTGGACACAATTCATTTGCCTGAATCTGTGGTGTGCTGCACCATAGTCTCTTACCTGCCTAATCAGCTGCTTCCAACACCAAGACCACCTCAGGAAGTAGCGACCTAGCAGACCCGTCCCAGTGAAGTCCAGGTCCTCGTAATGGTGTAAAGGGTGAACACCAGGGAGTCTGATTAGACAACACCCATAGAGGTGGCTCAGAGTCAAACTGGTTTGGTAGCACAGTGGCCCCACAATCTGCTGCCTGTTACAATACAGTTTAGAATTATCAGACATTCAGTGCTAAATACATGTTGAGTACAGATGTTTACACCCTTACCTTAGCTTTCATTAAATCAATTCAATATAAAGTGACATATTAACAAAAGTTATGACAGGCTGCAACTCGAAACATAACCACTGGGTGGCCACATATAGGATAGCTATCTCATCATGACAAATAACAGCAAAATCATGTTTTATTTATAAGAAAAAAAAAATTGCCCTCTCGCACCAAACAACTTGGGATATGTTGAACCAAGTTCTTATAAATAAAATTCTTATATAATGAAAACTGATTTTCTTATGAGACAGCCTGCCATTACAAGAAAGTTTCAATTCAATTTCATTCCCCAATATCAAAATTGTTTGCATTAAATGTATACAAACTGAATTTTGCCCTGAGATGCATACTTTTGCCACATTTTTTTTTATTAACCCCTTCCTGCCGCAGTTTTTGCAATTTCGTTTTTTTCCCTCTCCTTGTCTTTCAACAGACATAGCTTTTTTATTTTTGTGTTCAGAGTCATATGAGGGTTTATTTTTCTAGGCAAATTGCACTTTCTAATGTCACCATTTAATATTCCATATGAAGTACTGAGAAAATAGAAAAAAAAAAATCAAAATGGGGTGGAATTGGAAAAAAGATCGGCAATTGCACCATTTTGGGTTTCATATTCATGGCATTCACTGTAAAAATGATATGTTCCTTATATTCTGCAATTACGGTGATACAAAATTTATACTGTATAGTTTATGTTTTAATACTTTTACAAAAATTAAACGCAAAAAAAAAAAATGCAAAAAAAATTATTTTAGTTGCCATACTCTGATACCTGTAACGCTTTTTTTTTTCATGACAAGATGTACTTTTTAATCAAAGCATTTTGTGAAATGTCTGATCTTTTGGTCTTTTTTATTACATTTTTGTTTTGGGAGGCAAAATACTACTATATTGCAGTCTTTCGTAAAATCCCTATATACTTATTCAAGCCTGCCATGGTAACTGATCTTATCATTATTTTATTTATTTAATTTTCTTACTTATATAGCGCCATCATATTCTGCAGCACTTTACAGACATTGTCAGTCACTGTCCAATATAGGGCTCACAATGGTAGCTTTCCCACTGATCTGGATGAAAATTAAGTGGGGCAGAGATTCAGTTGTACATGCAATTTTAAGTTATCACTTAGCCTTAAAGGGATTGTCCAAGCCTAGATCTTGATGGCCTATCCTTTGGGATGGTTCACCAATATCAGATCAGTCATGGTCTCACCCACAAGATCAGCTAATACACTCACAGCGTACAGGGCCTGAAGCAGCTGACTCTGTACACAGTGTGTAGAGATTGTATCCACACCGATCTGATACTGATGACATATCCTAAGGATAGACCATGAATATCCAGACTTGGACAACCCCTTTACTCATTGTCATTTTGCCATGTCAGGAGCATACTTGTATAGTGGTTTTACACATGCCTTCTGAAGTAGTAGTACTGCAGTGGTTGTCCCAAAGACCTGAATGGTACAGCTGCTGTAGTACTCACTTCAGATATTAACCCCTTAAGGGCAAGGCTAAAATCACCCATAAAAGACATTTATGGCATATCCACATTCTCTCAATACAATTGCTGCCTGGTTTTCAGGTGGAAGGTTGAGGTATCTGTGGATTTTTTTCAAGACTATAAAGGGATTCATAGAAGGATTTAAAACTATGGGTAATACCCTGTGGGTCATATATTTTTCTGTGGGTAGTACAGGTATGGAATTCTTGATTTGGAGTGTTGGATCTTAAATAGTCCTCACCTTTTTCAATTTATGTTTTTACCTATGTAATAGACAATAAGTAAGTTCATGCCACAGTTTGACAGGCTGGTCTGCCAAGGTAAGAGATGGTCTTAGATTTTTAGCTTTCAAGTTGTTAATATCGGACAACAGCTTAGAAATCTGGGCATTTCTTTCTTTTTTGTCTACGTGGCCTAATTTAATAAAGGTGCCCCTAATAAATGCTTTGTGGGCATTACACAGTGTTGCTGGGTTGGAGATTGTATATCATTCTCCAATACAGCTTTTTGGTGAGACATTTAAGTACATATTGCTATGCCATAGAAGCGTTGCTAACTGGGTCTATGACTTTTATGACATAGGGATGGCTGTGTGATCTGACTATGTTATAGTATGGATGGATGAGGTACTTGCTTGTGATAATGGGTGTCTGTGTACAGATCTATGCGGGAGTAGCTATTATGAACCCTTGAAAAGAATGTATAGTCTTTTTCGGTAATGTGATGATCTCTCCAGACATCATATAATAACTTCTTCCACAAGACATGCCCAGGGTTAGTTGAGCATTGTCTGGAGTGAAGGTGATATCCATCAAAGGGTCAGGGGTAATATTAAAATCTCCCATTAATCTCCCTGTTTGTGTGATTAGCTCTTTATTCAGACCATATACCAACACAAGGGTCTACTGTACATTGTTTATTAGACAAACCAAGATCACGTAGTGACCAAAGGCTACAGTATTTTTAATAGCTATGAATACACCTCTGCTTTTAGTGGATTGATGTGCATGAAATATATGGAAAAAGCAGGGTGTCTAATGTGAAAGTCATCTTTTGCTAGTAAATGAGACTCCATATATGTCACAAGGATTTTGTTTCAGACCACAAATAGGACCTTTTTTTTGGGGGAGAGTTTAGTCCTGTCAAATTCATGGAGCCCAATTTCACTACCACTGTGTGTCAGTAATGAACGCTAAGTAATATGCTTTTACTAACAATGATAAAACATACAGGTAAATATACATAAGGGAAAATAAACCCCCACATTGTAATAATAATAATAACTTTATTTATATAGCGCCAACATATTCCGTAGCACTTTACAAATCAAAGGACACATAAGACATTACGATGTGACAAAGAAATAAACATATCAAACAATAGGACAAACAAACATAAAAAACATATTCCCTAACTCTTCTACTGTCTGATAAAGTGGACATATCAGGCACATATCTGCTGTAACAGTGCGGCAAAAAGCAGCCATTTTCTGCAGCACTTTTACAGACATTGTCAGTCACTGTCCCATATAGGGCTCACAATCTAAATTCCCTATCATTATGTCTTTGGAGTGTTGGAGGAAAGCATACAAACTCCTTGCAGATGTTGTTCTTGGTTGGATTTGAGCCTAGGACTCAGGGCTACAGTGCTAACCACTAAGCCACTCTTTATACTCCACAACTAGTTTTGGCCTCAACTGCAACATTTGCCATTGTCTTATTTACTTGTCTAAATGCACCTCAAATTATGAAAGATAAGGTGTAAAACTGGTATGTTCGTATGTAAAGTATATATATGGTAGTATGGCACAACATTTGTCTAAAGCAATTTACATCTTGAGTTTATTCTCTTTCAAGGAATACAAAATTTCAAGGGTCAATACCTGCACAGTCGAGATTATAAACTCCCTGACAACTTTAAAGATAAAAGAATTGTAGTGATTGGGATTGGAAACTCTGGAGGGGACATAGCTGTGGAACTTAGCAGGACAGCAAAACAGGTAGGTATCCTGCATGAGAATTTGTAAGTATTTGGTTCTGTAATTTAAAGGCTACACATGACTTTCCACTGATTTTTTTTTTTTTAATGGTTCATTTACTTTCTAAGTGAAAAATTTAACAATTTTCTAAAATGCCTTAATTTTAAAAATATATATATTGTATTTTACTACTATAGAATCTGTGTAATCATACAACTGTAATCCAACTTTAAGGCTAAGGTCCCACATAGAGGCTTTTTTTCACAGCGCTTTTCCAATTTTCCTCTGTATTTCCGTAGGTATAATTGACATGCTACAATTTCCAAAAACGAAACGGTTTTGGAAATCGCAGCAATTTCGCTGCACATATTTTTCTAGCGAATCCCATCCACTTAGAAGGAACATCATTGGTGAAAGATGACAAACATTAATCATAGAACCAAAATGTTATATTTCCAATTATTTTATCCACTTAATAGTTTGTATTTATTTTCCTATTTAGAGCAAAGACAACTTAATGCAATTCAATTCCACAGAAAATATCTGTGTCTAATTATTCTATCTCATGATAAGGTATTTCTAAGCACAAGAAGAGGTGCCTGGATTATAAATCGTGTTTCAACTAATGGCTATCCTGTGGACATTGCAAAGAATTCTCGATTTAAAAGCTTAGTTCAAAAAACTTTTCCTAATTTGGTGAACTATTTGACAGAAAAACTACTAAACTCAAGATTCAATCATAGCAACTATGGACTCTTGCCACAACACAGGTAAAATATAGATAATTACTAATATGTATTAGTAATATATATATATTAGTAATTGGTTAATGTTATCTATATTTCATAGAGATAATAGTTTTGAACTGAATTAGATACCTTTGGAAGGTCAAATCCATATGATACATCTTTAAATGGGTGTTCCAACTCATAATTTTATCACTTAATACTGCTGCCGTGGGGCCCTTAAACATAGCAAACCATTAACACCTCTCCCCAGTCCTCCGTTTCCAGTGCTGGCAGCTCAGTTTGTCTGTGTACAGGGCCCGCTGACGTCACCAGTGATGTCTTGTTTGTGCAAGTGGACCACTGCAGCCACTGCAATGACCTCTTCACAAAAGGCATGTGACAGCTGTGTTGTGCCATTTCTAAAGAGAGGTGAATGCAGGTGACCTGTGATTGGCTGCATCATTAACCTTGCACAAACAGCCCAAAGACCTGTATACAGGGAGAGCAAACTATGCAACTGTCCAGGGCACCCATCCCCAAGAGGGCCCCCAGAGGTTCGGACGCCTGACCTGGTACTCTGTATGCTCAGTTTCAACTATATCCACATCCTGAAAAAAACGTGGATACAGTTAAAAGCAGTGGCACAACAGGGAGCTATTGGCTATTTGGCCATTAAGAGGGGACTGCTTGACTATTAGGGGGCACTGCCTGCTTTTTAAGGGGCACTCTCTGGCTACTGGAGCTCTATCTAGCTATAGAGACTGTATCTTTGTCTGGTTACTAATATGCTATCTGGCTATTAAGGGGACACTATCTGGCTAATGGCACACTATCTGGCTATTAAAGAAGCACTGTCTGGATAATGGGACAGTATCTGGCGATTAAGGGGTACTCTCTGGCTACTGGGCCTCTATTAAGGGGGCCCCCTATTAAGGGGGCACTGCCTGGCTATTAAGAGGGCACTTTCTTGCTACAGGCACTACTATTAGGGGTCACTGTCTGGCACTATCTGACTATTAAGAGGCATTACTGGACTATTAGATGGCACTGTCTGGCTATTGCAGGAACTTCCTGGATTTGAAGGAGCACTGCCTGTTTATTAGGAGGTACTGTTTTGCTAATAAGTGAACATAATTTTTATATTGGGGCACAAAGGAGGGCACTTTTATTGTGTGGGGGCATAAAGTTAGTTATTACTGTTTTATTTTGCAACCCTCTTAAAGCCCTCACACAATATAGACCCATTTTTATTGTTTTTGAGGGGGCATGATAGTTAGCATTTTTACTATGTTTTGATCACAAAAGATAGCGTTGCTGTCTAAATAAGGGAGTATCATTACTGTCTAAGGAGCACAAGAGTGAGCAATATTACTGTGGGGCCCCGCTTTTAATTTTTCCCAGGGCCACACTTTGTCTAAAACTGGCCCTGCCTGTATACAGATGAACAAAATCAGCTAGTGTTGGAAATAGAGGTCTGGGGTGGTGTGAAAAGGGAGCCACATCTCTCTGACACTCTGGGGGGTGGTGATTTTTCCAGTATGGCAACACCCATGAGCCTTAATGACTTATGCATCACTGTCACAATAGGCCACAGCATCTAAGTGTTTAATACTTTATGACAAACTTAACCAGCCACAAAGTTACAAATATTCACCCTTTGAACTACAAATTGCCTAAACTAGACGAGGTCCTTTTTCCATACCTCAAAAACATAACTTACTGCCATTAAAATGTGTTCTATTGGTGATTCACAATGAAAACCAACAAAGATGCTGTCCTAATACTAATTCCTCATTGTTTCCTATCATTGGAACAATATATAATATATAGTAAATCTCAGTAATATTCCACAGAGAATTGCAACATATTACTTTATGAACTGTAAGTCTAGCACAAGCTCAAATAATGGGTAACCACCTGACATAAAGATGTATTTGCCATTCCTAGCTAGATAACCCTGAGGCTCCCTTTAAAGCTCATTGGTAAATAATTAATGAAGTTCCTTGATGAATGCTGCAAGCTGCAGTCTAGTCAGTAACAACTATTATATGCCATTCCACTGATGTAATAAATAGAATAGCTTGCACTGATGAGGTTATTAGTAGTCAACACTGAGCTAAAAACAATATTAGTACAGGCCCATGCACCCCTGAGATTGGTTCAAACATGTCGAAGGAGCTGCATTGTTTTTAGCTTGATTACAATTTACAGACTCCGAATTCCCATCTAAAAGACATCAATATGATATTTTACTGAACCCTTTACACTGAACAAGACACTATGCTGACTGTTGCCTGAACATCTTGATTCGCTATATAGGCTGTTCACCCTTGAGGAGGTAGTAAAAATATTGAAAGCAGACAAGGGTCAGGACCCAGAAGGGCCCACCAGGGATTTTTTTAAGACTTTGTGTGACTAAATAGGCCTATGTCTGGTATCTCTATTTAACAGACTAATGAAGGAGGATCCATAACCACAAACTGCCACTACAGCTGATATCAAAGTACTACCAAAACCAGGCAAGGCCCCCCTTTTGCCAGGCTTCTACTGCCCATTTCAACTTATTAATGCATACATGTCTAAACTTATAGGCTGATACCTCCTCAGGTGGATTTTGTGCTAGGATGTAATGCAACAGCAAGTGTTCATAAGGTTTTGGTGGCTGATATGCAACTTCCACTGCTCAGCTGGCTGCAGTCACTATAAAACTGAAAAAGCTTTCAACAGGAGACGTTGGTTAACAGAGTGGGAACTAGTGGCTAAGTTCCAGCTACCACCAGGAGAGTACCTGTCATAAAACCCAAATACGTGCTTTTTATGTTATTAAACAATTAAATATTACAAAAGAGGTGGGGATCAAACCTTTTGATAACTGAATTTCACTGCCACTAGCACGTGGGTCCATGTCATGACTGTACAGGGATACATAAGTTATATTAGGCACAACTAAGGCCCAAATGTTTAGAGGTTGGGCTGCAACATTATAGGAATCTGAATTGCCAGTGAAAGTCAAGGAGGGTTTAAGGAAGATAAAAAATACAATCATTGAAATATGGAGATAAACAAATTTTCGTTTTATTCACAAGGCAATTTACATCTTTTACCATTCCAGCACATCCTAATGTTTCCAACCATCTGACTGTTTGCCCTAAGTGCAACTAGCGTAGAGCAGATTTATACCAATGTGGCAATGGCAATTTGACAAAATCAAAACTTACAGCATGTGAAGTTGCTTCTTGAACCACAACCTCTATTGTTTTTTATGTATCGACCCTCTGGCTCAGAATAACACTCTGATGTCAAGCCAAACTGTGTTCCACTGTATTTATTTATATATTTTTTAAACTGTAATTTTTATTAAAGTTCTCAGTATATAATACAAAGTATCCCAAACTGTATTTATTTTACTTTATCCTTCTCTTTCTTTTTTTTAATCATAGCATATCTCGCTCATTGCTATGGTATGTCTATTTTTGCAAAGTATGTTTGCAAAGCAATTTCAAATATACTTCATACATGCTTTGTATTCTCTTACCTGTTTGTTTGTGCACCATAATATTTTTGATAATTGTAAATTAAAAAAAAAAAAAAATAGCAAAGAACACCAGCACCCTTTCCATTCTCCCTTCCTTCCATGATCGGGAAAAGCACTTACTTGACTGAGCTCCAGCTAACCTTTCTATTGGAGAGATGAAATGGGGCTCTCTCCTCCTCAGCAGTGCCAGATATGGTGTACAGGCAGCCGATTTGTTTTATTTGTTCTGATTGGTGGAGATGCAGACTGAATGCTTCTCCACCAAACAACACTGACATTGGTACAGCAGGGGGAAAGGAACTGTTTGTTGTCTCCCTTTCTCCTATCTTAATGCTGTGTGACCATCCAACTGCAAAGTCAGGCTGAAGGTAAGTTTATAAAAATATACATATATATTGATATATACAGTGCCTTGCGAAAGTATTCGGCCCCCTTGAACTTTTCAACCTTTTGCCACATTTCAGGCTTCAAACATAAAGATATAAAATTTTAATTTTTTGGTGAAGAATCAACAACAAGTGGGACACAATTGTGAAGTGGAACAAAATTTATTGGTTATTCTAAACTTTTGTAAAAAATAAAAAACTGAAAAGTGGGGCGTGCAATATTATTCGGCCCCTTTACTTTCAGTGCAGCAAACTCACTCCAGAAGTTCAGTGAGGATCTCTGAATGATCCAATGTTGTCCTAAATGACTGATGATGATAAATAGAATCCACCTGTGTGTAATCAAGTCTCCGTATAAATGCACCTGCTCTGTGATAGTCTCAGGGTTCTGTTTAAAGCGCAGAGAGCATCATGAAGACCAAGGAACACACCAGGCAGGTGTGTGATACTGTTGTGGAGAAGTTTAAAGCCGGATTTGGATACAAAAAGATTTCCCAAACTTTAAACATCCCAAGGAGCACTGTGCAAGCGATCATATTGAAATGGAAAGAGTATCAGACCACTGCAAATCTACCAAGACCCGGCCGTCCCTCTAAACTTTCATCTCAAACAAGGAGAAGACTGATCAGAGATGCAGCCAAGAGGCCCATGATCACTCTGGATGAACTGCAGAGATCTACAGCTGAGGTGGGAGAGTCTGTCCATAGGACAACAATCAGTCGTACACTGCACAAATCTGACCTTTATGGAAGAGTGGCAAGAAGAAAGCCATTTCTCAAAGATATCCATAAAAAGTCTATTTTAAAGTTTGCCACAAGCCACCTGGGAGACACACCAAACATGTGGAAGAAGGTGATCTGGTCAGATGAAACCAAAATCCAACTTTTTGGCCACAATGCAAAACGATATGTTTGGCGTAAAAGTAACACAGCTCATCACCCTGAACACACTATCCCCACTGTCACACATGGTGGTGGCAGCATCATGGTTTGGGCCTGCTTTTCTTCAGCAGGGACAGGGAAGATGGTTAAAATTGATGGGAAGATGGATGGAGCCAAATACAGGACCATTCTGGAAGAAAATCTGTTGGAGTCTGCAAAAGACCTGAGACTGGGATGGAGATTTCTCTTCCAACAAGACAATGATCCCAAAGATAAAGCAAAATCTACAATGGAATGGTTCACAAATAAACGTATCCAGGTGTTAGAATGGCCAAGTCAAAGTCGAGACCTGAATCCAATCGAGAATCTGTGGAAAGAGCTGAAAACTGCCGTTCACAAACGCTCTCCATCCAACCTCACTGAGCTCCAGCTGTTTTCCAAGGAAGAATGGGCAAGAATTTCAGTCTCTCGATGTCCAAAACTGATAGAGACATACCCCAAGCGACTTGCAGCTGTAATCGCAGCAAAAGGTGGCGCTACAAAGTATTAACTGCAGGGGGCCGAATAAATTGGCACGCCCCACTTTTCAGTTTTTTATTTTTTACAAAAGTTTAAAATATCCAATAAATTTCGTTCCACTTCACGATTGTGTCCCACTTGTTGTTGATTCTTCACCAAAAAATTAAAATTTTATATCCTTATGTTTGAAGCCTGAAATGTGGCAAAAGGTTGAAAAGTTCAAGGGGGCCGAATACTTTCGCAAGGCACTGTATAATATATATTGATAATGGTATATAGATTTTTTTCTGGCAATATAGAAAACATACAAGCCAATTTTGGCGCAGGATTTCAAAGAAAGGAGCCAAAATTCATCCATAAAGTATAATACAAAAATTTGTTAATGACACAAATGCTGCAAAAAAATCTAAAGTTGTTCAAAGGTTTAAGCTTGCTTCAATAAAATGGTGATCTAAAATGTTTTAATATGTGAACATTCCTTTACAGATATAATGGCCAACATCCAACAGTCAATGATGACCTTCCAAATCGCATTATATCTGGATTTGTTCAAATAAGACCAAATGTGAAGGAGTTTACAGACACTGGTGTCATCTTTGAAGATGGGACAACAGAGGAAAACATTGATGCAGTCATCTTTGCGACAGGATACCGTTTTTATTTCCCATTTTGTGAAGAAACTGTCATAAATGTTCAGAGAAACAAGATTGCCTTATACAAATATATGTTTCCTTACCATTTGGAAAAGCACACACTAGTGGTAGTGGGTCTCATTCAGCCACTTGGTGCCATTATGCCAATCTCCGAGCTTCAGTCTCGCCTGGCGACCCGAGTTTTTAAAGGTATTATGCTATAAAATACACGTAAGTGTTTGTAATAGAATGTCAGTATTAGCTGTTCCCATTATCAATAAACAGTTATATACCTTCTATTAGGGTCCAGTTAAAAGTGTATAGATAATAAAAGCTTATAGCTAAGACTATTTATTTCTGGCTGTTGAAAGTTATAATATAAGTCAAATGATTCTTTTTGTAAAAAATCAGTAGGTCAGGATTTTTTTCATTATGTCACCAACTGATGTTTCAACATCTCTGTAGGATGCCAGTTTATCTGAGGTAGTCAGAATAACACTCACAGTTGGTGCTAAATATTTTCGCTATGGGAATAAGGAATAAACCATTTAATAGCAAGATTGGGCATCCAAAGTTTTACTCCCATGCTACAGCGTAAAGACTCACAAGGAATTCCAAATTCACATGCAAAAGACACAAATACAATATTATATGACTTGTACTAAACAAGACACCATGCTGACCGATGCCTATGGGAATAATAGCCAAGTCAGTGTGACTCTTCTAGAAGGAAGACTACTAAATCCATTATCACAAGCTGCCACAGTGGCCTATATCAAAGTACTACCAAAACCAAACAGGGACTCCCTCTTGCCAGACTCCTATGGTCTAACTTCACTTCTTAATGTAGACATAAAAATCATGTTTAAACTTAGAAGCTGGCTGAGATCCTCCTTGATTTTATGGATTTTGTGCTAGGACGTTTTGGTCCTGCTGATGACATGAAACTTTGACAATGGTACCATGTTTGGCTGGCACTAGTCACTATAGACACTGAAAAAGCTTTTAACGGGTGGTGCTGCCTGGGTATGGTATTGGACAGGGTGGGGTTTCCGGGCAACCTTTTTCGGGCAGGTTTCTTGTTGCCTACAATCCACCCGAGAAAGAACACAAGGCAGGGGTGCCCCCTTTATAATGTTAACCATTAGCTACAATTCTAAATTCTCACAGAACTTAAAAGATGGGCGAAAATCTACCCATTTTCTCTATTAGGTAGATGTTACCTTGTAAAAATGTTGAATTTCGTTTGACTCCTTTTATCAAAAGTACTCAGTTCCTATAGTACTGTGATACAAAAATGTAATTCCAGTTGGTCACCATGACCAGGTGTTCTCGAGTTGCAGAGGAAGAAGCAGCACATGTGTTGTGTATCTGCTGTATAGTGGCCAATGTGCTCATTCTGTCACGTCTGGATGCTGTCACTACTGGAGGCTTCTGGCTTCCAAGATCCATGCAGACTGCTACCTCTCTCCATCACAATGACAATCACCATCTTTTTCTATCCCTCAGCAAGGAATAGGGGCTGGCATTTCTCTGTTTTGTTCCTGCTGAGCCTTACAGGCAGCTACAGGAATGTAAGTTAGTTGTTAGTGTCCATTAGTTATACATCTAGTGTCCAAATTGGATCAAATGTCCAGTTAAGCAGTCCAAAGATGGGCTTTGACATAGCTTCCAGTTGTACAAATATCCCAAGAAGCAAAAAGTTCTTTGTCCCTGTTTAACCTATTAAGGATTAAAGTATTTAAAGATCTGAATATACAAGTTACATGCGCTCAGGCCAGAGCAAAAACCACAAGTGGTAACAGATGATGTTAAATACCAAAAGCAAAGCTCAGAATAATTCACATAGCCGCTTTGTAAATCACTACCAAAGAAAATATCACTTGCAGAAAGAAAATGCACTCCAATCTTTTTATTGATTCAAAAGTGCGGTAGGGTCAATATTAAAACTGAAACTAAATGCCCAGATAACTTCAGGCGGTTGGATGCCACTACAGGTGTCTGGCTGATACCTCCAATGCTGCCTACTGTATATTCCGTGGTCAGCAGAATTACTAATACAACTAACCATCCAGAAGCATTATTTTATTTTTCATAATATCTGTCTAAATACATATCTATCTATCTATCTATCTATCTATCTATCTATCTATCTATCTATCTGTACATACTGTGTGTAGATATAAATATAATATATTTAGTATAGAACATGATGGTGAATATTATTATCTGACTGGTACTTTTCAATTACAGGTTTGGTACAGCTGCCAGATAAAGAAAGTATGACAATTGATATAGCACTAAAAAAGTTCAAAATGTCCAACCGGTATGTTTTAAAGATTGTGCAAAAAAAATTAACTCCATATAGTGTAAGATCTTGGAATGTGCAAATAACCATACCACATAGTCTGTATGGTGCCCAAATAACAGTATCATGCCATGTATTGTACAAATACACCTGACTAAATAACAGTGCTATGCAGTGCTGCCTGACACTACTATTCACTCTAAAAAATAATATACATTATGTTCCATTTTGTTCAATACCTTTGATATAATGCTTAAATAATTCCAACCTATGTCATATTAGGCATATTAGAACAATGGTATGGTCAGCATCAAACAGGTATGCCACAAGTGGGATTTATTATAGCAGAAGGGTTTTATTTTCTCAGCAAATTAAACAGGGTAGTTCTCCAGCAACAGATACAATCCAAACAAGTTATATGTGCTTTCTTGAGCAAAAAGTGATGTTCTTAAAAGTCTTTTTACATAATTAAAGTTCAGTTTGTTTGCTCACTCAGTATTATTCAGATTCTGGCAAAGGTTTTCTCGGTTAAGAATAGTCCAGTAGACTTCAGCCTCATGTGCTCACACATACTTGCTCTTAACTGCACAAGGCAGATGGTCTCCTATTAAACTGGGTGCTCCCACCTGTACTGTCCAATGTTAGGACAGTGAATTACACTGTACCTGGAGGGTATTACAGGAGTGTCTATCCTACTATCACTACAGTAACCCCCAAATCCAGGGCCCTAAAATCAAGTTCCCCCAGCATCTATGTCACTGAGAGTAGAAGACTCAGTGGCACATACTACCATGCATAGGTATAGCAGAGCGGTGCGATTTTCATGCATTTATGTGCGAGTGGCAGGATGGTTTAGGATAAGTTCACACAGCAGAAAATGAAGAGGAATTCCTCTTCATTTTCTGCCGCTATTTTCCGGCCGCGGTCTGCCCGCACTGGGATGCCGATTCAGGGCATTGGCATTCAGTCACGGATTTACACTGCTGATTAGGCCAATTATTTTTTCAGTGGAATCTGCCACAGATTCGGGGGTGGAATTCGCTCCCAAATCCATGGCAAATTCCACCGTGTAAACTTACCCTTATTCTGTATACCAACTGATGAAGGGCCCAGTCCGAGTCTGAAGCACATTTTCTATTGCACAGATAATGTACCTATTAATCTCAATCTCATCTACTACATTTGAGGGTTCACATCATTGAGAGGGGCATTTGTTGAAGTACACCCAGTCTTGAATTACACAGGTAGTAAGTATACTGTAACTCTTACATTACCGCAAACTGAACCAACAATGTAGAAAAAAAGGGGACAAGAAAAAAAAGTGAACTGCTACTTTAATGTTTGGAGATACTGTATGTAGATCTAAAATGGGCTGATTTATAGAACTTTTTAGTGGTAAATCAAGAGGTCGGTCGGGGTAGGTTAATTGTAGTTAATTGTAGTCAGTATGCAGCTCAGAAGCAGCTCAGAAGCAGGTCATGTGGTGCAGCACGGGTCACTATATCTACGGAATTACACTAGTATAATAACTTTTGCATCACCATACTGAACCACTAATGTAGAAAAAAAGAAGACAGGGGCGGGGCAGACATACCATTGGTGCACAAAGGGGTCTAAGTAGGTAAGGGGGTCTACTGTCACCCTAAATCTGTTTGTCTATTAGATTGCATATAAATCCCTAATCTATTGAATTTCATGGCTAAACAATTACTAACAAATTGCTTTAGAGACATAATAATGATCCTCTATGATAAGATATGGACATATATTATATATAATAAAAAGGGGGCCATATAATGTTCCTGCGCAAGGACCCTCTAATTTCTGTTTCCACGAATGAAACAAGGGTTATTTGCTTAAGGTTAATTGTAGTAAGTATGCAGGAAGTAAGATTATAGACAGCTCCCGTCTTGTTAGGATCTCTGATGGAGGGTCATTTAACCTGGCACATCCATCACTGGCTTCCAATGAAACACCCTGCACATGTACAGTGTGCAGCTGTTGATGGATGCCAAAACACATGACCCTGCATCAGCAGCCATTATATGATGAGAACTCTGAGTGGTCCAAAGAGAATGTTGTCGCTTACAGACATGTCAACTTACCTGATCAATGTTCACTTTTGCCTGTTTGCCTGTCCTGCTGCCTCATCTCTGAACTGTAAGGTCAGCTCAGTGAAAGGAATATTAATAAGGAGGTCCCTGGTGGATTTCACCATTTATTTAAAGTTTTATTCTATTTATTTTTTTCATTAGGTGTGACCAGAATTTTTAAGCATACAATGTACTGATTTCTAGAGATATATCTTTATATACCCGTCCATTATGCATGAAAAGAACAGAATGGAATCAACCATTATGGTGGCAGCCTTGCATACACCCTGTCCTTTGTTCAAGACCCAGGTCATGCCTAATGAAAAAATAAATGCAATAAAACTATATACAGTGCTGGCCAAAAGTATTGGCACCCCTGCAATTCTGTCAGATAATACTCAATTTCTTCCAGAAAATGATTGCAATCACAAATGCTTTGGTAATAATATCTTCATTTAATTTGTCTTCAATGGAAAACCACAAAAAGAATTGTCAAAAAGCCAAATTGGATATAATTCCACACCAAACATAAAAAAGGGGGTGGACAAAAGTATTGGCACCCTTTGAAAAATCATGTGATGCTTCTCTAATTTGTGTAATTAACAGCACCTGTTACCTGTGGCACATAACAGGTGCTGGCAATAACTAAATCACACTTGCAGCCAGTTGAAATGGATTAAAGTTGACTCAACCTCTGTCCTGTGTCCTTGTGTGTACCACATTGAGCATGGAGAAAAGAAAGAAGACCAAAGAACTGTCTGAGGACTTGAGAAGCAAAATTGTGAGGAAGCATGAGCAATCTCAAGGCTACAAGTCCATCTCCAAAGACCTGAATGTTCCTGTGTCTACCGTGCGCAGTGTCATCAAGAAGTTTAAAGCCCATGGCACTGTGGCTAACCTCCCTAGATGTGGACGGAAAAAAAAAAATTGACCAGAGATTTCAACGAAAGATTGTGCGGATGGTGGCTAAAGAACCTCGACTAACATCCAAACAAGTTCTAGCTTCCCTGCAATCCGAGGGTACAACAGTGTCAACCCGTACTATCCGTCGGCGTCTGAATGAAAAGGGACTCTATGGTAGGATACCCAGGAAGACCCCACTTCTGACCCAGAGACATAAAAAGCCAGGCTGGAGTTTGCCAAAACTTACCTGAGAAAGCCAAAAACTTTTTGGAAGAATGTTCTCTGGTCAGATGAGACAAAAGTTGAGCTTTTTGGAAAAGGGCATCAACATAGAGTTTACAGGAAAAAAAAAAAGGCCTTCAAAGAAAAGAACACGGTCCCTACAGTCAAACATGGCGGAGGTTCCCTGATGTTTTGGGGTTGCTTTGCTGCCTCTGGCACTGGACTGCTTGACCGTGTGAATGGCATTATGAAGTCTGAAGACTACCAACAAATTTTGCAGCATAATGTAGGGCCCAGTGTGAGAAAGCTGGGTCTCCCTCAGAGGTCATGGGTCTTCCAGCAGGACAATGACCCAAAACACACTTCAAAAAGCACTAGAAAATGGTTTGAGAGAAAGCACTGGAGACTTCTAAAGTGGCCAGCAATGAGTCCAGACCTGAATCCCATAGAACACCTGTGGAGAGATCTCAAAATGGCAGTTTGGAGAAGGCACCCTTCAAATCTCAGGGACCTGGAGAAATTTGCCAAAGAAGAATGGTCTAAAATTCCAGCAGAGCATTGTAAGAGACTCATTGATGGTTACCGGAAGCGGTTGTTCGCAGTTATTTTGTCTAAAGGTTGTGCTACCAAGTATTAGGCTGAGGGTGCCAATACTTTTGTCCGGCCCATTTTTGGAGTTTTGTGTAAAATGATCAATGATTTGACTTTTTTCTCATTCTCTTTTGTGTTTTTTCATTGCAAGCAAAATAAATGAAGATATTATTACCAAAGCATTTGTGATTGCAATCATTTTCTGGAAGAAATTGAGTATTATCTGACAGAATTGCAGGGGTGCCAATACTTTTGGCCAGCACTGTATATACCCTCTGTAATTTACTTACAATTTTAGATTTTTTTTAAATTATATATGTATAAATTAATTAGGAAATTACAATGAACCCATTTAGTAATACATTTTATTAAATGACCTTCACAAAACATAGAAAGTAACATAGACCTATTGGTATTTAACATGATCACCAAATGGCATAAATAAAAATTGCACAATTGTCTACTTTATTTAACTAGTAACAATCTGGGATCTAATATTATATGGGGTTTGAATATATTTCGCTGTACCCTTTTATAAAGACTACATCCCTTGAAAAGGCCACTTTTTGCTGTGATTTGCTATTCAAGAATCACCTGGTGAAGTGTTCTCCCAGTTTGATGTTTCTTCAAGTTAGGAGATATATGGGTGAACTCAGGGCCGGCATGGGGTGGGGGGCAAACTTGGCAATTGCCCAGGGCCCCCACAACTTAAGGGGCCTCCTGACTTCAGCACCATTAGTTGTTGATCAGCACCCGGGGCCCCAAGCTCCTGAGGGGGCTCACTGAGCTACCAACAAATACCAAGTACCGCAGCCGTACTTACCGATATCCGTGCATTCATTATCATGTCCCTGTCAGCAAAGTCCTGACAATAATCAGTGTCAACGGTGTGATATGGGACACACAGGGCCCCCTGGAGGGCTGAAGAGGAAGCGGGGGAGGCTGTGGGCAGCAGTGGGGACCAGTAAGTATATAGGGCCCATTACCTGCTGGAGTAACTCCAGCAGTTAATAGCCTATTTAAAAAACACTAAAACCGGCCCTGGGTGAACTTTTAGTAACATAATTGTTAACTGTCTATAAAACCATTAAAGGAGCCAAACCCTTTGAATAATGAGAAATCACACAGGGAAAATGTATTGAACATGCTTACTGAAATTTATTTAATACAAAAGCCTTTTTTGGTGATGACAGCTTCAAGACACCTCCTGTATGGAGAAACTAGTCGCATACATTGCTCAAATGTGATTTTGGCCCATTCTTCCACACAAACACTCTTCAAATCCTGAAGGTTCCTTGGGTTCTTTCTATGAATTCTGAGCTTTATTTCCTTCCATAGATTTTCTAGGGATTCAGGTTACTTGATTGGCTGGGCCATTCCAGCAGCTTTATTTTCTTTCTCTGAAACCAATTGTCCACCCTCATTTCATCTTTATCATCCTGGTAGTTGGAAGCAGATTTTTATCAAGAATGTCTATTCATCCTTCCTTCAATTATTTGAAGTTTGCTAGTGTCATATGCTGAAAAACAACCCCAAACCATGGTGTTCCCACCTCCAAATTTGGTATGGATTTTTTTGGGGTGATATGTAGTGCCTTTTGGCCTCCAAACATGGTTTGTATTATGGTATCCAAAGAGTTCAATTTTGGTCTCATCTGACTAGACTATATTCTCCCAGTATTTCACAGGTTTGTCTAAATGTTGTTGAGCAAACTTTAATATGCGCTTGAACATACTATTTGTTCAGCAATGGAGTCTTGTGTGGTGAGCGAGCATACAGGCCATGGAGGTTGAGTGCATTACTTATTGTTTTCTTTGAAACAATTGTACCTGTTGATTCCAGGTGTTTCTGTAGCTCCCACATGTGGTCCTTGGCTCTTGGACAACTCTTCTGATAATTCTTTTCACTCCTCTGTCTGAAATCTTGCAGGGACCACCTGGTTGTAGCCACATTATGCTGAAATTGTCTTCTTTCCACTTCCGAATCATGGCCCCAACTGCTCACTGGAACCTTCAGTAGTTTAGAAATTCTTCTGTAACCAATGTCATCAGTATGTTTTGTAACATCTGACACCTGATCTGAATCCAATAAAAATCTATGGAAGAATCTAAAGCTCAAAGTTCATAGAAGGAGCCCACAGAACCTTTGGGATCTGAAGAGTGTTTCTCCACTAGTTTCTCCTCACAGAAGGCATCTTGAAGCTGTCATCACCAACAAAGTCTTTCGTGTCAAGTATTAAATAAATTTCATTAGGCATGTTCAATACTTTTTTTCCTGTGTCATTTTTCATTACTAAACATAACTTAATTTATGAACATCTATGGCTTGATTTCTTAGAAATATATTTACTTAGAAATTTGGTGAAGTGTTGAATACTTGTTTCACCCATTGTATGTAGTAGATTACAAGGTATTTCAACCAGTGATTTACTCTGACAAATTTGGAGTCAGTAAGGATTATTTTTCTCCTTAATATGGGGCAGTTAAAACTTGAGGATTTTTTTTGCCTTTCTTTAGATGAACACTGTTTCGACTGATTCTAGGTTGAATGATAGATTTGATATACCTTTCTTCAAACTTCCTATATTATTTATTTTTACATAATATGGTAGCCTTTTACAGTTTGCTATTCCATTTCAGCTACATAAAGATATTATGTAAAATATTTAAAATTGTATTTTATGATAAGACATTTCCTTCTTTTTTTAAGCTATGTGGAAAGCCAGCGTCATACTATACAAGTGGATTATGTGGAGTACATGGATGAACTGGCAACACTTGCTGGTGTAAAGCCCAATCCATTCAGAATGTTTGTTACAGATCCTCGGTTGGCTTTGTATGTTTTTTTTGGACCTTGTACTCCTTACCAGTATCGACTTACAGGACCCGGGAAATGGAATAGTGCCAGAGAGGCCATCCTTACTCAGTGGAAACGTATTATAAAGCCAACTAAGACCCGTGTTCTTAAAAATAGCACAGAAGACAATTGTATTCCGCTAATGCTGAAAGTCTGTGTAGTTTTCATTATTTTAGCAGCTCTTTTCTTACAATATCTGTAACTTCAATAATCTCCAAGGTTTAAGAATAATCATTCTAATAAAATCTACTCTACAGTGAAAGACAGATTATATTAGGCATTATTTTATATAATGCTACTGCAACATTTTATTAGCATTATACTTTTTTTTATTAATACCATGACTTTTTGGTGCACCTCTAAAAATTTTAGCATATGTTAGACCAAATGTTTGCCAAAACAGGGATGATTTTCACGGTATTCAAAGTCTTCAATTACACTACTCAAAATAGGGGAAGCCTATACCACCCATTATATAGCATACAGTTCGGCTATGTATTGAGGGATTTTTTTTTCTAGCATATTTGGCAAATGTCCAAACAAACCTAGAGTGAACAATACCTCCTAGTATGAGCAAATAAATAGGCAAACAGAATCATAATAGTTGTGCTGATACAATTTTTAATGTTTATCCTATAACAGGGGTCAGCAACCTTTTTTGTATGGTGTGCCAATATTTTTAATAAATCAAAGACTAGGTAGTCAGAGTGCCATGCAATAATTGTAAAGATGTCGATCTTCATAAAAGTCATAAATCACAAACCGTATCAGCAACCAATGAATTAGTTAATTAAACTTATATTTCTGTCTGATCCTTCTCTTGTGGATCGGCTGCATGAACAGGGGACTCACAGTGGGATCATACCTTTGCATAGCCCAATGATTATGTTGACCAAATTCATACAAACTTTCCAGCCTTGTTTAAATGAATAAACGCCCACTTTAGCGTGTTTCCATATTATGCTTTTACACTTGCTTCAAGGTAGAATAACAATTGCTGCCCTCTGAGCAGGCTAGTTCATGCCCAGCCACAATGTCACACCTCATGCTTCCCAGCTTAGTACTGCCCCTGCTGTAGCATCACAGCTGAGAGAGCCCTGTGCCAAGTAGATATGTCTGAAGTGCTGACTTCGGCACAGGTGCCGGAGGTTGCTGACCCCTGTCCTATAACATATTTTCTTACTTCCTTTTTGTATACATGCTTATATTATTCCCCAGACCTCTTGCGCTTTTTTTTGTTAACCAATTACTTTAAGGTCCCGGGTAATCTTATTGCTGTTCCCTTTATCCACTTGCTTGTCGCTATATTACCACAATGCTTTCTTTTGCCATTATGTTCTTGCACCTCAAGATACATGTATGTCTGTCCAAAATCACCTGAAGAGGGTGTTGAAACCCCCTAAAAGTGTTATGTATAAACCTAAATAAAGAAACTTTGAACTTCAGCTGGCAAGCTCTGTTGTCTGACATTTTTTCGCTGGCTATCCTGCAAGCTCTTTCACACAGTTTGGTTCAATATCCAGAGGAATCTTTGATGAGGTCCAGATGCCTGCAGCTTCCAAAGCTGATGTTAGTATAAATATCTTCTGAGACAGTTGTGAAGGTGAGAGCAAACCTAAAAGTAGTATAATATAGTGTTTATTGTCTGACGTTACTACTCTATGTAGTGTCTATCACTGTTGTCTTTGTATTTTTTAAGTAACCTTGCGATACAAAGAAAGAAAATCTTAGTTGTGATCAGGGTCGTACCTGGAAATCACAGGGCCCCATAGCAAAAGTCAGAACTGGGCCACCCTTTACAAAAACTACTTTTTATGATCTGGCAGTGGCAGGTGCTGCCACACAGTTCAATGTTCTCTTAAGACCCCATGCACACGACCGAGTGTGCATCCGATGTGGGTCCGAGTTTACAGCAGAATGCACTCAGATAACAGTTGGAATGAAATCCGAGTGCATTCCATTATGCATTCTATTGGGGATTCCAATTCAGGATAAGACTTGCTCTATATTCATATATGTCATCAGAATGGAATTAATAGACGCATAATGGAATGCACTTGGATAAGAAATTATAACTAGCCTTACATACTCTGAATTTTTTTTCTTGGCATTTTAGTTTCTTTGGTGCCTTTTTCACAATTCAGCATGCTCTGGGTCTAGCGTTATTTTTTTCAGGGTGTTTATTGCTATAGAGGTCACTATTATGGAAAAAACACCAGAACAAATATAGCAGAAAAATGTTTTTGTGCACAAAAATTTTAAAAAGTTTAAAAAAATGCCCTGAAACCTACTATGCAAGACAGGCTTTGTGGCTTTTACAATATAAAAACCCCAGGGTAAAAGTATATATGTCAGAAGTCAATAAGATATGAGAATTCAATATCAGTCTGAATATGTATACAGCATAGTTGTCATGACTCCATTATAAACAGAAGCCATAATACTGGTGTAAACAAAACACAACAGTATGGACAACTATCATATTGTCAACTAAAACATTCACCACAAAAGATACAGTAGCTTTTCCATATTAAGTTTATAGCGCATGTAACATGCTTAATGCATGACAGTCCTCATTGATATGGTTTTTTTTAAATGTTTTCTTGTTCTGTACAAAAAAAAAAAAAAAATAAATTATAACCTGCATTTTACAAGACTTACGCTAGGTTCACCCCTGCGTTTGGTTTTCCGTTCAGGGGACCCCCCCAACTCCACTCATTTTTCTAAACGCTACCAATCTACCAAACATTTATAAGGTCGGAGGAATTATTCTGGCTTTGCTTTATCCCAGATCTTTCCTCTAGGTTTTTGGAAAACTGGCATTGATCTACTGTATAGGGAGCTACCTTCCAAAAAGTGTCACTGGAGCAAGTTTTCCTTGACTTTTGGATATGGGATGGACCCTCACTCCTTCCTAAAACCATCCAAACTACAGTAAACATTGACTTTGGAATAAGCACACAAAAAACTTTATTTCGGGTGTAAAAATGGCCACAGCTTTATTTAAATCACAGAACTAAAATAATCCCAGAAGGAGTCAGGTGAAGTGCTAGACTATTGGGATTCACGAATACTGTGAGATCCCCAGCTGTCTGACATACAGCACCCTGCCAGACAGCAATAAAGGGGCGGCAAGCTCTGGCTTGCAATTCTAGCAGAGCCAGTACACTTTAAGGGCACCAACAGCCCTGTGCTTAACCACTGTGCCCGCCCCTGGATGATGTTACTATTACCACATCCTTCAGGCTGGCTATTTCCAAAGCTCAGCCTGTTCACCACCATGAGGTTTAACCTCCTCTATTAGTTAAAATAAGTCCGCAATAACTTGCCTGCAACTTCCACCTGACTCCTCAACCTCAAAAGTAAAGCTGTGACAGTTCACTAATGGACCATGTGACATGTAACACTTTATTACATACAACTGACTCCCTTTATAATTTTTTTTTTTTTTGCTTAATATTATTTCAATTCATTTACACACTTATTCCCAATGCCATGAACAAATAACTTAAACCTAAATGTTCAGGCAAATACTATGAAATATGGACTAAACATGGCAAACCCCCCGACTCACGAAGAGTCATCCTACAGCACTCAGGAGAGGAAAAACCCCCTGTGGAGGAAACCTCTAGGGAACCATGGCTGGAGGACTGCCCTTCCCTTGGGCTTAGAAGGATAACGCCAACTTTAACTCATGAAAGTAATCTTAGAATTGTATATATGGCCAGAAACGCAATTAAGGTATCAAACAAAGAAATAATACAATAATACATACATTATACAGATAAACGTGAAAAAAGCAATTGTAAAATAGTGATTAAAAGAGGGCGGGTGGGAGGGAAATGTTTCCTCCAGTCCTTGTGGTGAGAGAAAGAGGAAGAGATGAATGAGACAGGAAGTTACATCTATTCCTAAACTCCTCCCTCCCTACAGTAACACACTAGGCACTATATAGTCTCACAGCGGGTTCTACACCATTTCCTATTACTTCATATCTCACAGAAAATAAATGGTTTCAAACGATAAAACTTAACTTTTAATATCTTAAAATAAAAAATACAAAGGACGTCCACTAGTCTACTAAAAGACAGATCAATGTGGTCTGTGCCTGTCTATTCAGAGTTTATTCAGGGTTTAAATGTTAGACAGTATTCACACTCTCCAACTTTCCATTGGACCTAGGGTGTAATTAGATACTTTACCACCCTTAGACTAGGGTTGTGGTATCACGACTGCATCATGCAACAGGTCAGTATTATGTCAGTTGCTCTTAGTGCTAGGAAAACCCAAACACTTGGTCCCCACACACAATTTCTAAAGCATCACTGACTAAACTCCCGCACAGCCATGCTATACCTCCACAAATTGTTGCTGGGCTGGGCAGTAGAGCAGATACCCAGAGGACTGACAATGGAGCCGTAACAGCTGCCCCTTCAAGTCTGGAAATAAGGTTGCAGTAGATCCTCATTGTCATATGACTGGAGAGAATTATGGTTTCTGGTGGAGCAGAGGTAGTCCACAACACAAGGTATGGCTCAGAATAGGAGACCTCAAGATGCAGTGCTACAGAGTGAGCTGCTGACAGAGGAGATGTTGCTGCTGATGGAGAAACATGGGGTGCAATATTCCTAGCCTCTGCCTGCTGAGGTCCTCGAGTCAGGAGGGAGAACAAGTGAGTGACTTTCTCAAAGATACCTACTGAGAAAGGATTGTGACTGATGGTCCGCCTGAAAAGAAGGATTTCAAGCAATGCTAGAATTGATGTTTTTTTATCCCCCTAAAGAAAGTTAATAAAATTTAGTCAATAAGTTGTAGGCACCCCAAAATGGTGTCATTGAGAAATGTATCTCATGCCACAAAGAGAAACCATCATATGACTACATCAACAAAAAAAAATATAGCTTGTACAATGCGGCAACGAGAACCCAAAGATTGCCATATCCTTTAGGGCAAAACTGGCTGTGGCAGACAGGGAAGTGTATAATGTGGGTGAGCGTACACCAAAGTACACCTCAGACTTAAGTTCACACAGTTTTCTACAGGCTGATTTTGAGGTGGAATCCGCCTCAAAAAAATCCTCCCATTCATTTCACTGGGAGTTAGTAGCAGTTTTTTTCCTCTAGCCTTGAAAAACCCTTTTAAATTAATGGGGGGCGGAAACAATGCAATGTGGTTTTTTGATGCAGTGTTTGGTGCGTGTTTTGACGCGGTTTTTGCAAAAAACGCATCAAAAACCACAAGCATTTTTTAAAGGGAAGTTTCCAGGTCCATACAGTGTGCTGGAGCAAAAAAATGCGGCAAAAACTGTGACAAAAAAACGCAAAACAAAAACACAACAAAAACCGGATCATGTAAAAAAAAACACATCATAAACCATTTCCTAATTCCTGAAGCAGATTTTTTCAGCCTGCAAAAAACTCAGTGTGAACATACCCTTACAGTTTACAAAGAAAAACACCAGAACTGACACCACAGACTGCCCCCCTCAATCCTAGGAGCTAGAAGTAGTAGTACACGTAGTTCAATATACAGTAAGTGTGGAATCAATGATTTTACAAATTGTTAAAGATTTGTTGGTTTCCCTTCTTCATTTACCTTGCTCACCTTTGGTATATACAGTATGTCCTCACTATATGATAATAATTCTTAGTTTCAAAGGACAATAATGAACCATTGACATTGCTCATGAATTTCAGTCCTAGTTGATTATTAATCAGAATAACTAGAAAAGAGTTAAGCGCTTCAGCAGTAAAGGTCCAGAGTATTAGGATATTATAGTCCAGACTAATAGGATGTCGTCACTATATCATACCCAAAAACATATAGGCAACATAACCCTCAAGATCACAGTATCCTCCCACTAGTCGAGGTACAGATTAGGATAAACTGGGGCTGTTGGGCCTCTCTTAGTTGTATCCTGCTGCTGGTGGAAGAGGAAGATGTTACACTCTAGGACAAAGTACATCAAAGAAGCACAAATTCTTTGTGGGCAGTGAACTGTGTACCCCCTGATAACAGAAAGTGTCCCAAATCATAGGTATAGATGAATACAACACCGTTTAGGCTAGCCAGGAGAATAACCAGGTACAAATTGATCTCATTGATCACCTGAGCACTTTGCCCCCAAGCATTATCCTGATCGGTTGAGCAGAACTAGATTTAATTTTTTAGGTAGGTGTTTTTGGTTTATGACATATTTGCACACTGGTGTTATTATTCCTGTTTTTATTGAGTAAAAGCTATATTTTAACTCTCTCGTCACTTTATCAGTTAACAGTTGTTAGATATTTAAAGGGGTTATGCCACAAAGAATATTTATCCTCTAGTCATAGAATAGAGGATAATAAGGGGGTTTGTTTTTCCATTGAGACCCACACTGGACCTTTGTGCAGCGGCCAGCTGAATTCAGGTACGTTCAGCTTGTGGCTGCAGGCAGGCTGAATTAGCAAGAGGGTTAAAACACCCCCATTCTGAGGATCAGTGGGGGTCTCAGCAGTCAGACCTCCTATGGATAGAGGATAAATATTCTTTGTGGCATAACCTCTTTAAGAGATATCTTCCTTTGTTTTTTTCAGTAGTGAAAACAAGCAACATACTTCTCGTATTGCACATACATGGCACATTGCCAAGTGGAAAGTGTAAATTCAGTTTTGGAATTTATCCTGTTCTTTTTCATTATTACACAATCTCCACAGCCAGAGGAAAAGAAGTGGAGAGCAGCGGAGAGAGCTGCGAAAACTGTTTTTTTTTTTATTAGTTTACCTATATTAATTGTATATTTTATATTTGTTTCAGTGATCAGAAACATCTGAAGTCATGGTGCAGAAGATTTGCATCATTGGGGCAGGTTCTAGTGGTTTGACAGCAATAAAATGCTGTTTAGATGAAAATTTGGAGCCCATTTGCTTTGAAAGCTCTGAAGATATTGGAGGCTTATGGAGGTTCAAGGTAAGTGAAGCATGAAGGCAATATTCACATAGTGCAGTTATTTTGTAATTTCTGCATGTTTTTAACAAAGCCAAAACTGAGACTACCAGAATGTGTGGATTTCCTCTATCTGTTTTATCATTTCTGGAGCCCCCCTGGTTTTGGCTAAGAATAAAAAAAATTAAAAATGCAATGCATGAGCATAGCCTTTCCGTGGGTTGCCTTGCTCTTTATTATTTAATTAGCTTACTTATATAGTGCCAGCAAGTAAGTAAATAAATTTGTATTAAACATCACTTGCATTAGATTATGACAGTTTAAAACATCTTATTTCTGCAGGAGAACCCAGAAGATTCTAGAGCCAGTATCTACAAATCTGTTATCATAAATACATCAAAGGAGATGATGTGCTTCAGTGATTACCCCATCCCAGATGACTTTCCAAATTACATGCATAATTCCAAAATTATGGACTACTTCCGAATGTATGCCAAACATTTCGATCTTTTGAAATACATACAGTTTAAGGTAAATACATTCATTTGAATGTATTTTTGCAGTACTTTGCCATGTCTGACATATGTAACCGTGCTGTATTTTGGAATATAATATTTCAATAGTATAGTTGCCAAATTTCTTAATAATAACCAGGAACATTTGCTGGCACATTATGGGAACAAAAGGGGGAGGTGGCCAATTTACAAATGACTGTGAGGCTGAAGCCCCATGTTGCATAAACGCTGCAGCAAAACCTGTGGAGTTTTACGGTCCTTGCAAAGAGGATGGGACACACATTGCAGAAAGATACGCACAGCGGAAATGCTGTGATTTCCGTTGCGTTTTTGGAAATCGCAGCATGTAAATTATACCTATGGAAATGCTGGAGGTTTACCTATAGGTATAACTGAAGCAGAAAGTCTACAGAGGAAAACTGAGGACTTTCTGTGAAAAGCACTGCGGGTATTTTTTAATACCTTTATTTTAAGCAGTTGTTGGTTTGCATTTGATATTTTAAACTGTCTCTTATAAAGTCAGTTTAGTTTATGTAACAGTAAATTTGGTAAGCAAATACACATGCTTGGACTGCAGAAACAGTACAGTACATAGCATTCAAACCCAAAATCTAAGGGAAAGCCTCTCCAGCATTATCACTGCCAGATTTCTTCATTAAAAAACAGCATTGTAGCAAATTTTGGGAGGGTTCCAAACTTAAAATAGCTCACACATGGCTAGTCTAACACTTAAAATTTTTAGTATTACAATTTACTTATGTTTAGTAAATCTCATTAGATATGTGTGGTCATATTTTTGCATAGTTAATTCTATAAACTAAATTATTATGCAATAATTTGAGTTCAAATAAGATCTAGAATTTATGGGATTAACTTGTTCTGAAAGTTAGGAAAACATACATGCCAACTGAAATAGATGCCAAACTGTGTAAACAGTTGCATGTAGGTGTGGTAGTGAAGATCGGGATAATTATAGGTTTCCGTGGGTTGCATGCTCTTTATTATTTAATTAGCTTACTTATATAGTGCCAGCATATTTTGCAGCGCTTTACAGACATTGTCAGTCACTGTACCATATAGGGCTCATAATCTACATTCCCTATCAGTATGTCTTTGGAATGTGGGAGAAAACCGGAGTACCCGCAAGAAATCCTCACAAACATACACACTTCTTGCAGATGTTAACCTTGGTCAGATTTGAACCTAAGACTCCAGTGCTGCAAGGCTGCCCAAATACATAATGGTTTGGATGGTAGTGTATTTCTAAAATATATTTTGTAACATACCTTAAAATTTAAATTAGAGAATTCCCTATAGTTGAAAACTACACCACTACTACAACATAAAAATCAATTATGCAAGAAACAAAGAATTTTGCTACATTTTGCATACTTTGCTTCAACTATATATATTTTATTTAAAAAACTGTTCATAGAACTATTCAGAATGTACAACTGTGTATTTAAATTCATGGTAATGTGATTTTCTCTCATTGAAAAACAATTGAGTGATGCCTCACCAAGTGATGGTTATTTTATAACCACTAAACTGACATTAACTACAAATCATAATACAAAACCAATGTTTTTGTTTTTTAACTTTTTTGTTTCAGACCAAGGTATGCAACATCAAAAAGCGACCTGACTTTGCTACCACAGGCCAATGGGATATTGTGACAGAATGTGATGGGAAGCAAGATGTTGGAATTTTTGATGGCATACTTGTCTGTAGTGGACACCATACCTTTCCACATTTACCACTACATACTTTTCCAGGTATGAATAAGCTTATAATGCCATTTTTTATTCAGTTTAAAGATTTATCTAAAATGATAGGAGATTAAGTGATGGTTAAATGATTAAGAGATACTGAAACTCCAGAAAATGTTTTAAAAAGCTTTTCTTCTTTCTTCATAAGGGCAGGACTAAAGCACCACAGGATTTTGTTGGTGACTATGGGTCGATTTTAGACAAATTGTGGCCCTGGGCAAAATAAAAATGGGGCCCCAAATGCTGCAATATTGCACTAACACCACATCCTCAATATTAGAATAATAGGAAATAGTGCCCTCTCATAGGTATTAGAGCACCCTGATCTGTTACTATGCCCCTTCATCAGTTACATTGCCTCCTCATCACTGATAATACCACCATTTTTACTAATCATGATTTCCCACAGTGCCTCATCGTCCCCCATCATATCTCCTTGTCTCCAATAGTGCCTATGCAGAAAAGTAAGGGCACTAAGAAAAAAAAGGGAACATTTATCTCACTTCTATTGGCACCTTCTTCAGGTCTACTGCCTGTGCCAGTTCACAGGCAGCTCAGATAATAGGCCAGAAGAGGCTTGTGATTGCCTCTAACCGCCGAAGACACGCGATGATGTCATTACGGCATATAGGCCTAATGTGGCCTGGATGGTGACGGGCTATGCAGGGAGCTATATGTTATTTTGCCTCACCACAGTATTTAATGGGGGATCCAGAATGACATCCCATTTCTGCCCGATTCTTCAAACCAGCTGTTATTTTAACAATCAATTCAGGATAACCAGGCTGAAGTGGCCAGATACCACCCTTGTATCAGGTATCTATAACAGCTTCAGTATCTTTTTTAAACACTATTTGGAAACACTATCTCTTATTCATATTATGGTTCCCTAACAGCCGACAATGAAATGAAAGCTGGGATTTCTTAGGGCAACAAAGACAGATCTTCTTTTAGATAGTTTCATAAACAGCTGTGTGGTCCTTTATAGGTCCCTAGACTAAGTATATTGGGGTCCCCGGTTGCATCACCTTAGTGCCATGTGATTTCCTCAAAGGAAACCCCATGGACCATGCCACAGTCACTACTGGGGCGGAACTTGGTAAAGCACAAAGCTGGTGTCATTTTCAACAGTGCAACATAGAGAGGGAAATGAATTAGAGCTCCCATCATTTCACATCATTGTGCATACTTAGCAACTTTTGGAAACTGTTTTCAGGGAGAGGCCAGTGGCACGTGTAAAGTTCCACATTTTTTCAGGCCACAGCCCTTGTGCACATGCCAGTCCCTTGTTTTCAGGTAATATACCCTATTTACAGGTCAAAACCTCCAGACAAAATAGTGCAGCATGCTGCGTTATTTTCTCTGGTAAAATGTCTGGCTCCCTATGCTGCACCCTTCCATGTTAGTTATGGACACATTTATTCATGTGTCCCTAACCCTGCTCATGTTTGTGTAGTCTCTTTGTGCCACCATACATTAATACTGCTATTCCTTGTGAACACAAATTATAACACTCATGCCCCCACACATTATAATGCCTCTCTAGTACCCCAAACAGTATAATGCCCCCTTAATGTTTCCCATACAAAATAAGGACTCAAATACAGTTAAACTCTTGACAGCACCTGAGAAATTTGCCAACTGCTGAGGAATGTCGGCATGTATGTTATTGTGTAATTGTGGTACAACTGACATAGTAAAATTTCTACTTAGGATTCTGTATTTTCACTGTCAGTGTGACTTTTTATTTGCTTAGAGTACCACACCCAACAGCAACCCCAGAGTCCCAGACTGTAAAATGCCCACCTTAAATTAATATTTCTTATTTACTGTCAGTGTTCGCAACATTCAATCATTTTTTACAGTTCTTGCCTAAAAAAGGAAACTCTATTAAAACATTATGTACCAAAATAAATACAAAGAAAAGATATCCATGGCAACATGTCAGCTCACTCACTACTTTTGTTTTTCAAATGGTCTCAGAAACAATGAGAGGTGGAAACTCTTTGGCCACTTGTCAAAGCATGAAAGACAAGACTGAAGCTAAGTGAGGCCCCTCATCTACAAAATATGAGTCCACTCAGCTCATTGAAAGAGAATTGTTAGAGCCGAGAATGAGAGTGTAACAGTGATTTATTAACAACTGGCCCACATGTGAACAGGTGAATCCCCCAGGTGGGACCCCAGCTCTCTCTGGCATGGCAATGTACGTTCATTGTACTTCATACAGATACTCATGGTACTACATAAAGATACAGCACCTCCATCATAACTCCATATGTCACTATAATATACTGGGTAGATTATTTAAGAAACTACCCAGTTTATTTTATATACTGTAGACATATTGGGTGGCTGAGATGACATTTAGGTGCAACATTTAGGAACGAGTGTTAGGTAATACTTGCATGTAGCTGTATAGTGAGCCACTAGAATGAATTTTACTGTTGGGCCTTAGGCACCCCAGTTCAACGCTACCAAAATTGCAACCAGCTCGGACCTGGAAGCAGTAGTGGTACAGCAGACCTTGGTTGAAACAGAAAATGGCCACAGATGAAATCAGGAGACACTGAGAGCAGTGACTAGGCACAGGTCCTAGGCTAAGTACCAGGAGACACTAGGAACAGGATCCAGGAACAGCAACAGGCAGGCTTGTAACTAGACACATTTCATGTTTGGTAGCTCAGGTCCCTGATTTATTTGGTGTCGTACAGGTTTGGTACAAATCATGCCTTAAATTGGCTTAAATCTCCATTTGTTTGGTTTCATGAAAAAAAAAAAAAACAATTTGGAATATTTGGATCGAATATCACCTATCTCTACTTGTAACAGACTACAGGAAAAAGGCACGACAGGGCAAAAGCTTGTCCACATTACACAAGTAAAATAAGACAGAGGATACCAGAATACAGGCTCAGGTTTTGGACTAATCACCAGACCAGGATACCGACTCAGGTTTTAGGGTACTCAGAATACAGGCTCAGGTTTTAGGGTATTAAGGATATAACTTCAGGTTTCAGGGTTCACATGATGCCAGATTAAATACAGGCTCAGGTTTCAGGCTTCCAGCTTCCAGGCACTTAGGATATCACGATACAAGCTCAGGTTTTGAGTACACAGACTACCAGGAAACTGGAACCCTGAGACAAGAGGTAGAATTCACAGACAAAACATGACTAAGCAGGTCCAGAAACAGAACAAGCAAAAAAAAAAAAAAAACAAAAAAAAACAAACAAAGCAAAACATAATGCATAATAATCCTCAAGCAAAAGCTGAAGGGAAAATCAGGTTTAAACAGCAGAGTCAACCAGCAACAGTTTATTGAAAAATAGATGTTGCAAAACTCGGGAGCCCAGAACAGGAAGGGTTAATGACCATTAGCTGATGTAGGGTGTGGTTGAGAAAAAGTGTAGAAGAGGCAAAGCACATGAAGTACCAGAGCTGATTTAGGAAATAATGCAATTCATAACAAGATTATAACTAGAGACAAGCAAAATTTGTTTTGTCTCAGATTTGCTGGTTTAGACCAAATGTTCAGTTCATGTATGACATTCTGAGGTCTGCTAGGACCAGGGGCGTAACTACCGCGGTAGCAGTGATAGCAGCTGCCACAGGGCCCAGGACATTACGGGGCCCCGTGGGCCCCCGATGCGTTTTTTAATAGTCCGTTACCTGCTGGAGTAACCCCAGCAGGTAACGGGCCCTATATACTTACTGTTCCCCATGTCAAATGTTCGCCTTGGGGCCCAGCCATTCCTAGTTACGCCACTGGCTAGGACTTTATCTAACACTAGAGATGAGAGAACTGGTTGAGATCAAACTAGATTAGACCCAAATTTTCCAAAAGTTTCAGGTTCAACAAAGCAAGGGTACCAAAAAATAAATGAAAACTTAACATGTAATAATCATAACACAAAAATTCAAATACGTCCAATTGGTAATGACTAACTACAGATGTTAAATTAAATAAATTGGAACTGTCTTACCGGGTTAAATCCAAGCGCAGTCTAAGGGACCAAGGTTCAGGTGGGGAGTCAGAGTTAGAAGGGGGGAACCATTGCCCTAAATATTACCCTAACACCCCAAAATTAGATTCCCGCCCTAATAAGGGTGGTCCCCATAACTCTCCCTGATTAAACCTGGCAACTTGTTAGCTCCTTTTTTTCTGACATGTTTCATCCCTCTAATGTAACAGAGGGGACTCCTGAGTGGTTATAGCAAACAGCAATGCACAAGGTTCCACCCTGACACAACAGGGGAGCGATACCAGCAAGCTAGATGGTTCCAATTTATTTAATTTAACATCTATAGTAAGTCATTACCTTTGGATGTATTTGAATTTTTATGCTATGATTACTAAAAGTTAAATTTTAATTTATGTGGCTATGTAATAGATGTCTGGTACAGGCAATTATTTTTACTCCTTTTTGTTGCACTTTAAGTTTCAGGTTCAAGCGATACCCCAAATTTTGGGGGTTTGTCACCCGCAAACCGAAGTGAAATTATTACACTCTAGGGTCTTTTTAGACTAATGATGCGTGGGCAATATACTCGTCATTTGTATCTGCTTCCTCCATAAATAATTTTATGTTATTATGCCATTGCCTACTGTACATACCAGACAACTATTATTAGCCAGATGGCTGACACTCAAATTCTTACTGGTGATGGCAGATGGCAATCTACAGATATTTCCTCCTAAACTGCCACTACTTTGCCACTTTACCAGACATTTCTTATTCAGGCACTTTTAACCCCTTCCCGACATCCTCCGTAATATAAAAAAAAATAAAAATATTAAAAATTAAAATCACCCCCCTTTCCCTAGAACACATATAAAAGAACTTAAATACTGTGAAACACATACACATTAGGTATTCCTGTGTCCAAAAACACGCAGTCTACAAATCTATAAAAATATTTTTCCCGTACAGGGTAAAAATATCAAAAGTGCCAAACTGTCATTTTTTCACTGTTTCACCTTTGATAAAAATTTGAATAAAAAGTGATCAAAGCAATAGCAATTCACCAAAATGGTATAACTAAAAAGTACACCTGGCTCTGCAAAAAAAAAAAATTGGATGTCATAGGGAATCTGTATTACTACACACACGCACACAGACTCAGACACAAGACAGAACATGTGTACACACACACACACACACACACAGATACAAGACAGAACATGTGTACACACACACACACACACACACACAGATACAAGACAGAACATTTGTATATATAAACACACACACACAGAACATGTGTACACACACACACACACACACACACGGACACAGCACATACCTGGAGCCAAGTGATTACACTGGGCTGCAGCAGCCCAATGTAACTGATCTTCCCCTACAGTGCAAGACTCCAGGAGGAGGAGGAGGGGGATCTGTCAGCACCCAGTAGCCCAGTGGGCCCCCTCAGGAGCTTGGGGCACCAGGTGCTGATTAACAACTAATGGTGCTGAAGTCAGGGGCCCCCTTAAGTTGTGGGGGCCCTGGACAATTGCCCAATTTGCCCCCCCTCCCCCCCAATGCCGGCCCTGGATACTGTCACATGGTTCTTCTGCTGCAACTGATCATTGGGGTTGCCAGATGTCAAACTCTCACCATCTGCTTTTGACGACTTATCCTAAAGACACTGTTGACATGACAGTTCATGGGACTTAAGGAAATGGCGTAGCACATTGAAAAACACTGTTTGCAATTACAGAAACTGCATACTGTAGCTCCCTTCACTTTTCTGGGAGTTTTAAAAACATAGCATAGCCACCTGGCTGTTTCCATAATCCATAATTAAATGAAAAAGTACAGTTAACATAATATACTGTAAATGTACCCACTGTCCCAAGTGTTTGAATTTCTAATCTACTTTTCATAGGTATTGACAAGTTTAAAGGACAATATTTTCACAGTCGTGATTATAAATATCCTCAGCAATTTGTAGATAAGAGGATTATTGTGATCGGAATTGGGAACTCTGGTGGTGACTTGGCAGTAGAATTGAGTTCTGTTGCCAAACAGGTAGGTCTGATCATTAGAAAAAAAAGGCTTGCTCATAATGATATGGTTTCAGTGATATACTGATAAATAATCTTATATTAAGTTATAATGTATGATTTTACATACTGTTTTACTTGAATAGCCACAAAAATGTAATGCTGACAAATGTTAGCAAAAAGGCAGTTGTGAACTGTAGCATAGTCAGGGGCGTAACTATCGGGGTAGCAGTGGTAGCAGCTGCCACAGGGCCCGGGACATTAGGGGGCCCCGCGGGCCCCCGATGCTTTCTATTTTTAATAGGCCGTTACCTGCTGGAGTAACCCCAGCAGGTAAGGGGCCCTATATACTTAACGATCCCCGGGCTCCCGCTCACGGCCGCCTGAGCTTCCGATTCTGTGGAGGCGGCTGTGAGCAGGATCGGGTATCGGTATGTGAGGCCGCGGCTGAACCCCACAATCTCTGCTATCATTATACTCCGGGGTCTTTTCAGACCCCGGAGTATAATAATCGGAGGCCCAGGGGAGGTGAGGGAACATAAAAAAACACTGTACTTACCTCTCCTGCGCTTCTCCAGGCTTCGGGCCTGTTTGGTGACGTCCCCGACGTCATTTTGCGTCGCGACGCCTTGCCCGCATCACGTGACGCCGGCCTGGTCCAACGTTGAAGGCGGCCGAAGCAGCAAGGAGAGGACCGGAGCGAGGAACAGGTAAGCAACGTTGTTTTTTTATGTTTATATCCTCCCCTGGGTCTCCGATCATTATACTCTGGGGTCTGAAAAGACTCCAGAGTATAATAATTGTTCATGGGTGGTCCACAATGGGACATATAATAGTGTGTGCAGGGGCCACTATGGGGAATAATAGTGTGTGCAGGGGCCACTATGGGATATAATACTGTGTGCAGGGGCCACTATGGGGAATAATAGTGTGTGCAGGGGCCACTATGGGATATAATACTGTGTGCAGGGGCCACTATGGGATATAATACTGTGTACAGGGGCCACTATGGGGAATGATACCTTGTGCAGGGGCCACTATGGAGGATAATACTGTGTGCAGGGGCCACTATGGGACATTATACTGTATGCAGGGGACACTATGGGACATGATACTGTTTGCAGGGGTCACTATGGGACATGATACTGTGTGCAGGGGCCACTATGGGACATGATACTGTGTGCAGGGGCCACTATGGAACATGATACTGTGTGCTGGGGCCACTATGGGACATGATACTGTCTGCAGGGGCCACTATGGGACATGATACTGTGTGCAGGGGCCACTATGGGACATGATACTGTGTGCAGGGGCCACTATGGGACATGATACTGTGTGCAGGGGCCACTATGGGGCATGATACTCTTTGCAGGGGCCACTATGGGGCATGACACTGTGTGCAGGGGCCACTATGGGGCATGACACTGTGTGCAGGGGCCACTATGGGGCATGATACTGTGTGCAGGGGCCACTATGGCACATAATAGTGTGCGCAGGAATGCGTTTTTTTGGGGGGGGGGGTTGGAGGGGGCGTTCCGGGGGAAGGCGATTGGGGGCAGCGGTTCGGGGGGGGGGGGGGCCATGTCAAATGTTCGCCTTGGGGCCCAGCCATTCCTAGTTACGCCACTGAGCATAGTCATAGTACAACATAGGCAAGGTGGGCAACTAATAGAAAGGTTAGAGTTCAGTACCTACAAACATAAAGCCTGGGTTATTTATTTTATAAAAAACACAGTTAAAGAGGTTGGCTGGGCAAAAGAAAAATATTTTAATAATTTAATAAAAATATACCCGAGACGTCACAGGTAGTATGGTAGTATGGCAATAGTTACTACAGGGTTATTATAATTTCACTATATTACCATTTAAATGTAATTATTGTATCCATTCGTGCCTTATTCACATGTCCATTTTTTACATCTGTATGCTGTTCACATTCATCACAGTATACAGATCTATTACTTTTCAATGTAGTCATACATGTGATTCTTTTTACGGACCAAGGTTCCATTAAGGAATAGAACTGGTAGCATGTCCGTTTTTTATTATTTACTTCGGGTTTTTTTCTAGCTATTTAAATGTTATTTTTAGGAGTCACAAAAATGCTTTAATATTCATATAATGGGCTATCCAGTTTTCTATTTATGTTTTCAACAGGTCTATCTTAGTACCAGGAGAGGTGCATGGGTTGTTAATCGTGTAGCGGATGAAGGGCTTCCACTAGATGTAGCTCTGTACAGCCGATATAAGTTCTTTCTCAAACAATTCATGACCACTGAAATGTTGAATAACTGGGGAGAAAAAAAAATGAATAACCGTTTTAACCATGAAAATTTTGGCCTAAAGCCCAAACACAGGTAACTGCAATTGCATAGGATTTGGAAACAAAACAAATTTTGTACTTGTCCTTGTCCTTGTATTAAATAACCTCTATCTTTGATACCCACAGCAATCAATTACAGCACACCATTTATTTATTAAAAAATTAAAGCTCCACACTAGTTGGTTCCAATGGGCATTTAAGACATTTATTTTTAGACAGTTTTCATAAATCTGCCTTATAGTGTATATGATGAAATAGTTTACAGTTGTGCTAAAAAGTTTACATACCCCGGCAGATTTTTTTGTTTTTTTGGCCTTTTTTCAGAGAATATGAATGATAACACAAAAACTTTTTCTCCACTCATGGTTAGTGGTTGGTTGAAGCCATTTATTGTCAAACTTCTGTGTTTTCTCTTTTTAAATCATAATGACAACCAAAAACATCAAAATGACCCTGTTCAAAAGTTCACATACCCCAGTTCTTAATACCATGTATTGCCCCCTCTAACATCAATGACAGCTTGAAGTCTTTTGTGGTAGTTGTGGATGAGGCTCTTTATTTTCTCAGATGGTAAAACTGCCCATTTTTCTTGGCAAAAAGTCTCCAGTTCCTGTAAATTCTTGGGCTGTCTTGCATGTACTGCGCGCTTGAGATCTCCCCACAGTGGCTCAATGAAATTGAGGTCAGGAGACTGAGATGGCCACTCCAGACTGTCATTATGATTTAAAAAGAGAAAACATAGAAGTTTGACAATAAATGGCTTCAACCAACCACTAACCATGAGTGGAGAAAAAGTTTTTGTGTTATCATTCATATTCTCTGAAAAAAGGCCAAAAAACTAAAAATCTCTGGGGTATGTAAACTTTTTAGAACAACTGTATATCATATGATACAAATTATGTGTTTCACTGTTATGCTCAGTGTTGCAAAGGAGTTCACTCCAATGTGTCAGTGCAGCCTGTGTAATTGGTATAGTCACTGTAATGCTTAGAGAACAGTCTCTGGGGTTAATTAAACTAGTGCTTATCTAATTAGCAGCCAGGGTTACTGACCATCTCATGACTGAGACATTCATGTGGGTGTTAATTCAATTATGGTTAGTCTAATTAGCAAGCCATTCCTGACCATCACAGACATTGCAACATCAGAGCCTGCTGATCAAAAGCCCTACTTTTCCAACAAAACGAATTTATAACATCACAAGTGAGAGATTGCAGGAAGTAGTTTGAGGGGTCAGAGTTCCATAAAAAGCTATTTGACAGAGGACCCTGTTGTCAGATTCTTATGAGCGGCATCTACTGTGGGATTGGTCCGTTTTTTCATGCTGAAGCTTCCAGCCACACTTAAACTAACAGAGCTGTTTTTGGTTATTCTTTTTTATGTCACATTGTATGTTGTATGTATTTGTCTTTGTTTATTCCATTTTTTTATTGTTATTGCACTGTACATTTATATGTACCTGTATATGGGTCCGTGTAAAAAAAACAAAAAAACTGATGACATCTGTGTGTCATCCTTTTTTCATGGACCCAGAGATATACAAAGTGTAGAAAATGAAACAACAAAAAAAGTTTACCTGCTTTTAACAGGCGTGAAAAGTGGATCAACCATGGACAGCACACCATCCGCAAATGAGCAGGGTGGGGTGCTGTCTATGAATAGCACAGACCTCACACAGCCGCAGATATGGACGTGTTGTATGCTAGTTGTACATGGTGTGGGTACATTGATGTCTTACCGTAAGTGGCAAGCTTTGGCAGATTTGTATGAATGCATGAGTGTAAAAGGGTGCTTCCCTCTCTCTTCACTTCAGTGTTAGACGTGAGTTAAAAGGGAGCGGAGTACCCTTTTATGATTGCATCTAGGGTCAATTGTGTGTGTGCAGTGAATAAGGTGAATGGATAACCCCCAGAATTGGTATACTGTGAGTGGATGTATCCAGGGTGTAACCTCCGATCCCTGACAGTGTATAAAATTACTGTATGTACACTATGAAATCAGATATAACATGCATAAAAATCACCAAGGAAATCCACATGTTTACATGCGGAATTTGTTGGGTACTTCCATGCAGAATAGGCCATTGTATTGCATGAGGTCAAATATATAGCAAAAATTCACAACAGATATGGTAATATTTTGATGTGAATTCTGCAGCTGAAATAAGACAACAACCCAGCTTTTATCACTCTTATTTTTATATTTGTTACTATTTTAATTTAAATCCATGTTTTTGTATGTAGAATTCTCAGCCAGCACCCAACTATTAATGATGATCTTCCCAATCGAATCATCTCAGGAAAGGTTCTTGTAAAACCCAATATCAAAGAGTTCACAGAGAAGGATGTCATTTTTGAAGATGGTACTGTGGAGAAGAATATTGATGCTGTATTTTTTGCTACTGGCTACAGTTTTTCGTTCCCATTTTTTGACGATCCTGGCCTTAAAGTAGAAAGTAATCATATATCTTTGTACAAACATGTATTTCCACCTACGTTGGAAAAGTCAACTGTGGCTTTCATTGGTCTTATTCAACCTATTGGTGCAATCATGCCTATTGCAGAGCTTCAGTCTCGATGGGCCACACGAGTTTTCAAAGGTGAGCACAGCAGGTAACATATTGTAGCATATTAAATGTGGTTATGTTTGTGTTTTTTCAAAGCATTTATTTTCCCTTAAATTTATCCACATTTTATTTAGGTACAGCAAAGCTAAACCATGTAATAAGTAGAAATTAGATGCAAACACACTTCAAAAAGGTAATGAGTTCATAGAGAAAACACAAAGTCTCATTAAATTTATCAATTTAATACCCAAAGGGTTCAGTGTTATATATTAAAAGAATAAATCAAATGACACACAAGCAAACAGACTTAAAAACAAAAGGAGAAAAATATGAAACACTCATATACTTAAAATTATTTGTTTCCAGGAAGCTTATAGGAGAAATATGGCCAACATCCAACTTTGTTAGCTGACTTCCAGTGATGTAACATAGTGGTAAATAAAAAAAAGTCTTTTTTGGCTTGTGCTTAGTCACACCTCCTGCCAGGATGCCCCCTTCTCCTGCTACTGCCTGAGGTGGGGAATGAACAACTCATATTCATCTGGAAAAGATTAATGTTTTATCTTTGCCTTGTAGAGCTGTGTACCTTCCAGACTTTTGAAGTCAATATGAAATTCTTGATACAACCCCCTCCCTATGCCTGATTTATCAAGCAATAAGTTTGGGTTTAGCTGGACATCTGACTCTGCACAAAAAGGAAGGGGCATTTTCACCTTTGACCCTTCCTCCCTTCTTTTGTATACACACATACCTCAGGTAGACTGATAACACAGGCATAAACAATACATTCACTAACGATATACATATAAATAATTTGATTCAGTAATACATACAAGTAATACATATACAAATAGGCTCCTTTCATCACAACATCACATAACATGTTTAGGTTCAATTTACAATTTGCAGTTTAAAAGCAGTTTTTTTCTGTTATCACAAACAGGAGTGGTGCCAACAGAGAGACGTATAAGTGAAAACCTTAGGCTGGGTTCACACTACTGTAGTTAATGTCCATTGCTGCATCCTATGACATTAAACTATTACTTTTGTAAGATAACAGAAGATAAAGTCATGCATGCAGTTAGTGACCATTTAAAAAATGTGCACAGAGTGATCCAACCAGACTGAGCTAGTGGTCACAAATGGTATAAAATAATGAGCAAATAGCTGTACATAGTACATAGTAGTACCATGTACCATGAATATATAACCAAATCATATAAATTGATACATGGGCTGTAACCACTAATTGGAGAAGTTGCCCATAGCTGACAGTGAGGTTGCCACTGTTAGTAAAAAAAATAAAATAAAAAATGTTTAATCTGACTGGTTACTATAGGCGTATGCTTAATTGTGCCGAAACTTGCATCATAAAGGATGCCATACAGTAGTCCAGAAGCAGTATGGATGCGTTTTAGTGGATACAGTGGTGAGATTTGTCAAAACGTATTGTTAACAGTGGAGCATACACCTATAGTAACCAATCAGATTACAATCATATGCTGTGGGCATCTGCTCCGGTTATTTCTTGGACTAGTTCTTATATGTTTTCATTATCTTTCTAGGACTGTCCAAATTGCCTTCATCAAAATGTATGCTAAAGGAAGTATCTATGACCAAGGGAGAAATGGCTAGACGGTAAGTAAGCTATGATTAAGGCTGGAGTCACATGGTAACATATTATATTATAGTCTTATAGCAGCAGCGGCTTGAAAGCATATGACTGTGATTTATGTAAATGTGAATAAGGCATAAGATGTTGTGTGGCTGTAACAAAATGTAATATTGATCTGGGTTGTCTATAATATCATGATCCACTAAAACAGGAGTACAAACTATCATATCATATGCAAGAAATACAAGCTGTCCCACTGCTTGTTTAGCATGGTATGCCTGTTGTGCAGTAATAAAATTGCGGTCAATAAATTTCTCTCTCCTTCAGGCAGAGAGTCCAGGACACAGCACATGAAAGCAGGGAAACTGAGGCCTTATTTTTCACAAGTTAGTGTTTTGGTCAGTGTTTTACATCAGTGACTGTTATGCTGAGGCCACTCAGAGCAAAAACACTACTGAGTGTCCCACATTCCACTGCAAAATCGCTGCAGCAAAACCACCTAAAATCAGGTGGTTTTAGCTTGTGGGTCACTTGCAGATTTCTTTGCAGTTCTTCCATCATATTTTGCAGAGATATTGTCAACACTGTCCCAAGTAGGGCACACAATCTAAATTCGCTATCAGTAAGTCTATGGAGTTTGGTAGAAAACGAGGGTACCTGGAGGAAACCTACACAAACACAAGAAGAACATACAAACTAGCTGGATTTAACCCCTTCCCGACATTCCGCTGTACTGTTACAGAAGTGCACATGCAAAGTAAGTGTCTGCTGACACTTTTCTCTAACACGGGTGACATATGACCACAGCATCTAACGAGTTTATTTGGTATTTGGTGGCCCCAATTGCTCCCCCCACTTGGTGTATTCGAGGGGGGGTTCCAATGTCCCTATATGGTAGCCCAGGATCTGACCAGTGACCACAGTTCTACCAGTTAACATACCTGGTTGATCCTGCGTCTATATTGGCTAACAACCGCAGAAGGGAAGTCTGGAGAGGAAGACATGTAAGTATGATGGGGTGGAGGGGGGGTATTGGTGACATTCCGTTTCCGGAAACGGGGAAACGGAATAATCAGAAAATGTGCTTGGGGCGGTCACATGACCACCCCAGGGATATGGGTAAAAATACATTTTTGCTGAGGTATGTAATTTAGAAAGTAGGTGGGGGGAGGAAGGGTGTTTAGATTAGTGTAGAAAATGCATTTTATCCCGGACAACCCTTTTAAGGAAGGGGTATAGCAAGCATTATTACCCCCGAGTGTTGCATTTTTTTCATTTCCAGAAATAAATAAGTAGCTGCGAATGTTCCAGACACATGCCATTACAGTGCCCAATATGTTGTACCCAGCTGTGTCAGCAGAGGCACACACTACAAAAACTGTTAAGTGATTATCCTGGGCGCAAAAGCAACAGCTTTTGGAATGCTCGTCCCTGACACAATATGGGCACAACATATTGTGCACTGAAATCACTTGTTTCTAGAAAAATTGCAATTTTCGCTTTGTGCAGTTGATGGTGCATTCATTTCTCAAAAATAAATTAAAGCAGGATGTGGGGGGTAAAGATGCTCACTACAAACCTGGATAAATTCCATACAGGGTGTAGTTTTCAAAATAGAGTCACATATCAAGGGATTCCACATTACTGGCATTTCAGGAACTCTGCAAAAGTGGCATAGCATCCAAAAACTAATTGTCTAAATCTGTGCTCTAAAAACCAAATAATGTTGTTTTCCTGCCAAGCTTTGTGCCCAAACAGCAGATTTTACCCACATATGATAATGTACCGAGGATACCCCACTTAATGTCATATACAGACGTGGACAAAATTGTTGGTACCCCTCATTTAATGAAAGAAAAACCCACAATGGTCACAGAAATAACTTGAATCTGACAAAACTGGAATTTGGCAAACTACATGTTGACAAGCCACAAAGCTTCTGGGAGAATGTCCTATGGACAGATGAGACAAAAATCAAATTTTTTGGCAAGGCACATCAGCTCTATGTTCACAGACGGAAAAATGAAGCATATCTTGAAAAGAACACTGTCCCTACTGTGAAACATGGAGGAGGCTCATTTATGTTCTGGGGCTACTTTGCTGCATCTGGCACAGGGTGTCTTGAATTTATGCAGGGTACAATGAAATCTCAAGACTATGAAGGGATTCTAAAGAGAAATGTGCTGCCCAGTGTCAGAAAGCTTGGTCTCAGTCGCAGGTCCTGGGTCTTGCAACAGGATAATGACCCAAAACACACAGCTAAAAACACCCAAGAATGGCTAAGAGGAAAACATTGGACTATTCTGAAGTGGCCTTCTATGAGCCCTGACCTAAATCTTTGGAAGGAGCTGAAACCTGCCGTCTGGAAAAGGCACCCTACAAACCCGAGACAACTGGAGCAGTTTGCTCATGAGGAGTGGGCCAAAATACCTGTTGAGAGGTGCAGAAGTCTCATTGACAGTTACAGGAATCGTTTGATTGCAGTGATTGCCTCAAAAGGTTGTGCAACAAAATATTAAGCTAAGGGTACCATCATTTCTGTCCAGGCCTGTTTCATGAGTTTTCTTTTTTAAAAATTCTGTTGAAGCATGGTTGAAAAGCAATGTCTGACTTTCATTTGTTCATTTTCATAGAATTTTTATATATTATTACTTTTGTTTGATTCAAGTTATTTCTGTGACCATTGTGGGTTTTTCTTTCACTAAACGAGGGGTACCTACAATTTTGTCCAAGTGTGTATGTGGGCAAACTGCTGTTTGGGCACAAAGCAGAGCACAGAAGAGAATAAACGCTGTTTGACTTTCAGAGCGTAGATTTAGATGGTCTTGTTTCTGACGCCATGTCATGTTTGCAGAGCTGCTAAGATGCCAGTAAAGTGAAATCCCACAAAAAGAGACCCATTTAGAAAATTATACTCTTTAAGAAATTTATAAAGGGGCATTAGTTTCACAGAAGTGAATATGTAAGCTGTGTGGAGTACATTGGGAACACCAAATCCCACGCTATTTTCCCACTAGCTCCTACAACCAGGGGGAGGGGCATTCTGGGGGAATCAGATCTGGTGTCTTTTCCTCAATTTCTGCCAGTTATGCAGCTTTTTCTAAAAGCTGAGAAGTTTAGACATAGGCTTCAGTGCAAGGCCAGGACTATTGCGCACGTGCTGGCTGACTCTGCGTGTGTGCAATAGTCCCGGCTTTGCACTGTAGCCGGGTACTCCATCTCTACTGTGCAGGCATCGGAGGTACCTCCAGCCTACGCACGCACCGAAAGGGTCAAAGAAGAGGAGGAGCCGTCCCGCTGAAGGGAAGTCTGGAGAGGAAGACATGTAAGTATGATGGGGTGGGGGGGGTGGGCTGAGTTAGCTAGTTAGTTGGGAAGAGTTACTAGTGGTCGGGAGAGCTAGGGAGACAGGGAGGGGGTGTGAGTGAGGGAGAGAGGATGGGGGAGGGAGTGAAAGAGAGGTAGTGTGAGTCAGCCTACAACTACCTTGATGCATTGCATTAGCTAAGACAACAGGAAGCTACACAATGTAAACAAATGCAGTGGATGCCAGCAGCTCCCAGAGAAACCCAGAAATCACTCAAAACACTGGTATAGGTATTTTGGTGCACTTATTAACCCATTAATAGCGCTAATAGACCTTTTTTAAAAAAAGATTTTTTGCCCGGAAAACCCCTTTAACCACTTCCGGACTGCCCATTGGGTTTTTACATCCAGAGAGTGGTTGTCTAGTACTGCAAGGACGTACCGATAAGTCCTAGCAGTTTTCAGCAGCTGCACAAAATTGTGCAGCTGCTGAAACAAGGAGCCGGCTGTAACTTCAGCCCGAGCTCCCAGAGAGAAGGCAGGGAAGGTTTATTACCATCCCTGCCATCCTGGTCATTGTATACACAGTGCTCAATGAGCACTGTATACACAGCTATGGGCGTCGCCATGATGTGGCTGCCCTCTGACCTGGTGGTCACGTGGGTCCTACAGGACCCAGATCAGCTCTATAAGCTCTATAGTTATGCACAGGAGGCTGTATTCCTCCTGCAACAGGGGCTAAATGTACCAGCCCCAGCTCCAGGGGAAATCAGCCTCCCCCACAAAAAAAACAAAAAACAGTGATTAGATGCCCACAAAGGTCTATTATGACCTTATGGGGACACAATGTAAAATAAATAAATAAATAAAATGAATAGAAAAGTAAAAAAAAAATTATTTAATTAAAATAATTAAAAAAATAAATCAAATAATACGTCAAAAACACGCCCTTATTACAGGTTATAGCCCCACTCCCGACGACACCATACAAAATAAAAATTACTGTAATGGAGAGGAAAAACTATTTTTAAAAGTTTTTTAGTAGCACTTTGTGCACTTTGTATTTTCCCGGATATAAAAAAAATTTAAAATCATGCAAAAATAAAAACAACATAAAAATAAAGTCCTATGTGTCACCAAAAAAGACGTAGAAATTAGTTAAATAATCCAAATGATAAAAATGTTACAGCCCTCAAAACTGCACACACAAAAAACCCAAAAATGTGTCTGGTCCTGGACCAGAAATTGGCCCGGTACTGAAATGGTTAAGCCTAGGTCTAGTTTCTAGTTTGTTGGGGGTTTCCACTGTGCTGGTATGTCAGGGGCTCTGCAAATGTGACATGACGCCTAAAACCAATTCCAGCAAAATCTGCCCTCTGAAAAGCTCAGTCATCCTCCTTCCTTGCTGTGTGCCAATACAGAAATGTACATCCACATGTGGGGCATTTCCATAATCTGGAGAAATTTCTTAACAAATCGTGGGGAGCATTTTCTCCTTTAACCCCTTGTAAAAATGAACAATTCATGGTTAAAGCAACATTTTATAGATAAGAATGTAATTTTCCATTTTCACAGCCTCTATTCTGTGAAAGACATGTAAGGTCAAAATACTCACTATATACCTTGATAAATTCCTTGAGGGGTTAGCTTCTAAAATGGATTTCCACTGCTTTGGCAGTTCAGGGGCTCTGCAAATGGGACATGATACAGTGGGGAAAAAAAGTATTTAGTCAGCCACCAATTGTGCAAGTTCTCCCACTTAAAAAGATGAGGCCGGCCTGTAATTGACATCATAGGTAGACCTCAACTATGAGAGACAAAATGAGAAAACAAATCCAGAAAATCACATTGTCTGATTTTTAAAGAATTTATTTGCAAATTATGGTGGAAAATAAGTATTTGGTCAATAACAAAAGTTCATCTCAATGCTTTGTTATATATCCTTTGTTGGCAATGACAGAGGTCAAACATTTTCTGTAAGTCTTCACAAGGTTGGCACACACTGTTGCTGGTATGTTGGCCCATTCCTCCATGCAGATCTCCTCTAGAGCAGTGATGTTTTGGGGCTGTTGCTGGGCAACACGGACTTTCAACTCCCTCCAAAGGTTTTCTATGGGGTTGAGATCTGGAGACTGACTAGGCCACTCCAGGACCTTGAAATGCTTCTTATGAAGCCACTCCTTCATTGCCCTGGCGGCGTGCTTGGGATCATTGTCATGCTGAAAGACCCAGTCACGTTTCATCTTCAATGCCCTTGCTGATGGAAGGAGGTTTGCACTCAAAATCTCACGATACATGGCCCCATTCATTCTTTCATGTACACGGATCAGTCGTCCTGGTCCCTTTGCAGAGAAACAGCCCCAAAGCATGATGTTGCCACCCCCATGCTTCACAGTAAGTATGGTGTTCTTTGGATGCAACTCAGCATTCACTCTCCTCCAAACACGACGACTTGTGTTTCTACCAAACAGTTCTACTTTGGTTTCATCTAACCATATGACATTCTCCCAATACTCTTCTGGAACATCCAAATGCTCTCTAGCAAACTTCAGACGGGCCCGGATATGTACTGGCTTAAGCAGGAGGACACGTCTGGCACTGCAGGATCTGAGTCCCTGGCGGCGTAGTGTGTTACTGATGGTAGCCTTTGTTACGTTAGTCCCAGCTTTCTGCAGGTCATTCACTAGGTCTCCCCGTGTGGTTCTGGGATTTTTGCTTACCGTTCTTGTGATCATTTTGACCCCACGGGGTGAGATCTTGCATGGAGCCCCTGATCGAGGGAGATTATTAGTGGTCTTGTATGTCTTCCATTTTCTAATTATTGCTCCCACAGTTGATTTCTTCACACCAAGCTGCTTGCCTATTGCAGATTCAGTCTTCCCAACCTGGTGCAGGTCTACAATTTTGTTTCTGGTATCCTTCCACAGCTCTTTGGTCTTCACCATAGTGGAGTTTGGAGTGTGACTGTTTGAGGTTGTGTACAGGTGTCTTTTATACTGATAATGTCAAACAGGAGCCATTACTACAGGTAATGAGTGGAGGACAGAAGAGCCTCTTAAAGAAGAAGTTACAGGTCTGTGAGAGCCAGAAATCTCACTTGTTTGTAGGTGACCAAATACTTATTTTCCACCATAATTTTTCAAATAAATTCTTAAAAAATCAGACAATGTGATTTTCTGGATTTGTTTTCTCATTTTGTCTCTCATAGTTGAGGTCTACCTATGATGTCAATTACAGGCCGGCCTCATCTTTTTAAGTGGGAGAACTTGCACAATTAGTGGCTGACTAAATACTTTTTTTTCCCCACTGTACCTGAAAACAATTCCAGTAAAATCTGCCCTTCAAAAGCCAAATAGTGCTTTTTCTGTTCCATGCCCTGGCACATGCCTGGACAGTAGTTTACAACCACATATAGGGTATTGCCGTATTCAGGAAAAATTGTGTAATGAACCATGGGTGACTTTTTCTCCTTTAACCCTTTGTGAAGATGAAACATTTGGGGCTAAATAGACATAGTATTAGTAAAAAAAGGAATTTTTCATTTGTACATCCCAATGGTAATAAATTCTGTGAAAAACATATAGGTTCAAAATACTCACTATACCCCTTGATAAATTCCTAGTTTCCAAAATAGGGTCCCTTTCTTGGGGTTTCCACTATTTTGGCACCTAAAGGGTTCAGCAAATGTGAACCTGAAAATGATCACAGCAAAATTTGCCCTCCAAAAGCTCCAAAAGTATTGCTGTTCCTTCCCTTTTGCATCTTGCTGTGTCACCCATACATCAGTTTATACTTACATGTGGAGTATTTTGGTCGCCGGGAGAACTTGCATAACAAATTGTGGGATGCATTTTCTCCTTTAACCCATTGTGAATACGTAAATTCTAGGACTAAATGAATGTATTATCAAAAAAATTGAAATGTGTAAATTTCACCTCCAGTTTGTTTTAATTCTAGTGAAATGCTTAAAGGGTTAACAAACTTCATATGTGCTTTTTAGAATAATTTCATAGGTGCTGTTTTCAGAATGGGGTGATTTATGGGGATTTCTAATACAGAGGCCTTCAGAACTGAATTAAGCCCTTGAAAAAAAAATCGGCTTTGGAAATGTTCTTAAAAAGTTTCTGCATAGTTTTTAAAAATTTTCAACAAATTTCCTATTTTTACATAATTGAACATAAAATATATCAACCAAAATTCACCATTAGAACAAAGTACAATGTGTCATGAAAAAACAATCTCAAAATCACTTTGGTGAGTTAAAGTGTTCCAAAGGTAATAATAATAATGTAATAATAAACTTTATTTATATAGCGCCAACATATTCCGTAGCACTTTACAAATCAGATATTACCCCGCATCAAGTGATTTGTCAGATCTGAAAAATGGAGATCTGTCAGGAATTCAAAGTCTGGCTATGTGGCTAATCTGGGTTAAACCCCATCTAATATGTTACAATTGTAACCTGCACCAGCTATAACAATTTCACCCAAATAGTGTAAAGATCTGGATATATATCTGCACCTGTTCAACCAAGAGTGGGTTGAAAACACAAAATACATGTAAATCTTCCTATTATACCATGTCCCTGTGTAGCATCTTCTCCTGGTTTTGGCTGAAAATACTGACCAAAACACTGACGTGTGAATAAGGCCTTAGGTGTCCATACAGTTAGGGTTGCTACACAGACAACATTCTACAGACCTGGACAATATTTCTACTCTCCAAGTTGGTTTCAATATTATTTTATATATTATATATTCGACTTCCTCTAAATATTCACAGTACCTCTCTAAAGCATTTATGGCTGACTGTTTGACTAATGTAGGAGTGAAAAATTTCCAGCTGACAAAAGCATCACTATATTCATCAGCCACTAAGAGTGAATTATACTGTGTGTGGGTTGGGGTTTTTCTGTATGGAGGCAATAAGGGGTAAGTATATTGTATTGGGACATCAAGGAAGCATTATACTGTGTGAATACACAAAAGAACTGGGTGGAATCAAAGGATAAATGGGCAGGGTTGGTGCTTTTAATTGTCTGACAGAATTTGTGACATTACTAAATATGGCAATATGCATGTACCTTTTAACATATTTTACCTTCATTCTGTGAAATACTGTAATGAAATCCATTTTGTTTTCCTATATATTTGTAGGTGAAATCTGCACACTCCTTGTAACTGGAGTAGGGATGAGTGACCTGAGGTGACAGCCTCCTGGTACAATCTGAGGAACAGCATTTTTCAATCATCCACTACCTATTGATTTATTCCAACAACTAGCAACCAATATTTTACTAACCGATCCCTGTTTCAGTCAGGCCTCTGTGAACCGAGAGCAAGGCAGGTGGTTTGGTCTCCGCAACCAGAAATGAACGCACACGCGGTAGTTCAAGAAAAGAATATATATTTACTATAAGTTAATAAAGGCTATTTGAAGGTAAAATGACAGGGATAAAGACAAGCAAAAAAATATACAATATAGCATGAACAATTTCAAGGCAAATTCTGCAATGGTTTCTACTTTTACTCTGTCCAATTCTGCAGTATGGACACTGAATGAACAATATACTCAAAACTATCCCTAACTGACCCTGACATCACATTTGGGTGCACCCCCTTTTCGCCAGTGGTCCAGGTGGACCGCTTACAGTCCGTAGAAGCGCGCGGTGGGGCCCAAAGTCGTTCCTTTCTTTTATAGTGAAGCGTCCTCTCCTCACTGTTATCAGGATCTTGGGAGAAATGAAGTCCTCTTTAACAGGGAAACCCAATGAATGCAATGTAATCCAACAGCAGATTCCACTCAGCACACTGACAGTCCTGCCGAATCCATACACTGAGCTGGGTTGTAAGCCGGGGGTTTAGCAGGTGCTGTCCAGTACATCAACAGCACTGCGAGTCTCTATCTGTGGTATCCATATACACAGTCACAATGTCAGTCTCACTGATCAGCCACTGAGCACAGTTCCTTTCACGTGGACTCACTAGTCCTGTTGTCTCTTTACACTCTGTTTGTCTCTGGACCAAGATACAGCTTAGCTGTACAGAAAAATCTCCACACCAGTTCAATACAACACTTGCTAAGATGGCTGCTGCTCTCTGTCTCGTCACTTCCTGCTGCTCTGCTCACACTCTGTCTGCAGAACAGGCAGGCTGACATAAAAGGGGGGTTGCTGTCTTAAAAGAACAGAATCACAGAAATACATTCAACATTAACAGTTTATACAGACAAATAAAGCTTAGGACAACATTGGCTGTCTCTTACATATTCCCCCCCACTTTAAGATTGGCAGTCCCTGCCTATGACTGTATATCCAGAGGGTTGTACTTTTATGCACAGGGTGGTAGTATACCGATGTATGGCAGGCCAAACAAACTCATCCTGCGCATACCGAACAGGGGGAATACCAGCATTTGGCCTAGTGGTCCGTCTGAGGACCGGTGGTATATTATGGGGTGCTGCAGCTATGGGCTGAGAAGGACCAGCGGATTCCGCACCAGAGGGGGCACAGGCCGGAGATACAGTAGTCACAGGTGGAACATCCCCAGGAGCAGGGATCGGCCAACAATCATCCTCCTCGTCTGAGGCCCATTCCGCACCTCCATTCTCTGACTGTGGGAGCTCATTCACATTGGCAAGCCCATCATGATTTGTCCCTTCAGAATGACACAGGCGCAACATATTTCGGTGAAGTACTCGAACACAATCAGTTCCTTCTTTCTGGACCTGATAGACTGGCCCATTCGCATACTTGCGGCCAACAACACGATACGGCAAAGCCTCCCATCGGCTTTCCAATTTCCCTTGGGGTTTCTTGACACGAACTAGCACCAGGTCGCCTGGTTGCAATGGTGCTTCTTGCACTGGGGTCTTATCAGGATGGGGATGTTCTTGCAGGCGCTGCCGCACCAATCGATGGATCGTCTCAAGTCTCTGCCGGTGCGCCCGCACCCAAGAGGTTGGATCCCTCGGAGGGAACCCATCCACATCATCCAACTGTAATTCTCCTACACTTCGCCCAGACCGCCCAAAGAGAAGTGTATAAGGAGAGTACCCCGTTGTAGAATGGACCTGATTGTTATAGGCCCACACCATTTCAGACAAGAACTGAGGCCACTGTAACTTCTTGTCTTCCTCCAGAGTCCGCAGCATCTGTAGCAGAGTTCTGTTGAATCTTTCACAGGCCCCATTTCCCTGAGGGTGGTATGGAGTCGTGTGCGACTTCTTTATCCCGTAGATACGTTGAACTTCTTTCATTACGTGTCCCTCAAAGCAGGCACCCTGGTCGGAGTGGATGCGTTTAGGGCACCCATATACTCGAATGAAATCTTGGCACAGAGCACGAGCTGCTGACTCAGCTGTCTGGTCCTTGGTGGCGGTTACCACCGCAAATTTGGTGAAGTGATCCACCATTACGAGGCAATACTGGTGTCCGCTATTGGATGGGCCCACCATTAGATAGTCTATCATGACGATTTCTAAAGGTTCCTGGGTCACGATGGTTTGCAGGGGAGCTCTCTGTTCTATTGCCTTATGGATCTCACAAGTTCGACAGCTGCGGCATACTTCTTCGACCATTTGACGAAGACCAGGGCAGTAAATCAGTCGCTGTAACCAACGAAAGGTCTTCTCATGACCAAAATGTCCATTCTTATTATGAGCCTCAACTGCCAACGAGCGAGCCAGTTCACTAGGCACCACAATTTGGTATCGAATGTCGATCTCAGAAGGTAAATAGACCTTTCGGCATAGCACTCCATTTTTCATCTCCAACTTTTCCCACTGACTCAGAACAGATAATATCTCACGTGTCAGTCGTTCTCTTTCCTCTCTACAGGGCTTCTGGCCTTTCTCAACACACTTGATCATCTGTGCCAGCCCCTCATGGGTCTGTTGTATCTGTGCCCATTCCTGTCGTGAGGGACCAAAGAAAGGAGCCATTTCAGTCCCCTCCATCTCAAACTGATTAGTGGCGGTCAAGGCCTGTGAAAATCTGCTGAAGTCGGGCACCTCCACATGCTCCAACTCATGATCCACGTCTACTGTGGGGGTCTGGGCGGTTACCCTAGAAAGCCCGTCAGCATTCTGGTTCTCTGTCTTGGACCGATACTTAATGCGGTAATTGAACTTAGTCATTCGGGCTATCCACCTCTGCTCTAACGCCCCGAGCTTGGCATTTTCCAGGTGAGCTAGTGGGTTGTTGTCAGTCAGTACTAAAACTTCAGCACCGGTCAAATATTCAGAGAATTTCTCGGTCATGGCCCATACCAGTGCCAACAGCTCCAACTTAAATGAACTATAATTCTCGGGGTTTCTTTCAGAATCTCTCAAAGACCGGCTGCCGTACGCTATGACCCTCTCCTGGCCATCCTGAAGCTGGGAAAGCACTGCTCCAAGACCATACAGGCTTGCATCCGTATACAGCTGGAACGGCAAGTGGTAATCAGCATATGCCAAGATTGGGGCTGTTGTCAGTGCATCCTTTAATGCCTGGAAGGCTTGTTCCTGTTCAGGTCCCCACTTCACGGACCGGTTCTTTGGACCACCGGATGTGCCTCGTAGGAGAGCATTAAGTGGTGCTGCTACCTTGGCGAAATCCTTAATAAACCGTCGATAGTAACCGGCTACTCCAAGGAACGCCCTCACTTCTCGCAGGGTAGTCGGTATTGGCCAATCTTGAACAGCTGCTATCTTGTCTCTTGATGGTCTCACCCCTTCTCCTGATACGCGGTGACCCAAGTAATCAATTTCAGATTGGAACAACCGACATTTACTGGGTTTCAATTTGAGCCCATGTTCCCGCAATCTTCGAAATACTTGCCCCAACTGGTGGAGATGGTCTTCAAAGGTCGCAGAATACACTATAATGTCATCCAAGTAGATGAGAGTGAACTCAAAGTTGAAGTCACCGAGACATTTCTCCATCAACCGCTGAAACGTTCCGGGTGCATTTGTCAACCCGAAGGGCATCCGGTTAAACTCGTATAGTCCCATGGGCAAGATGAATGCCGTCTTCTCCTTGTCTTTTGTGGCCATCGGCACCTGCCAATACCCACTAGCCAGATCTAGTGAGGAGAAGTACCGGGCTCTCCCCAGCGCTGAGAGGGACTCCTCAATCCGTGGCAAGGGGTAGGAATCTCGTACGGTGCAAGCGTTTAACTTCCGATAGTCTACGCAAAATCGGATGGACCCATCTTTTTTTCTTACTAACACCACAGGAGCTGCCCAGGGACTCTGGCTTTCTTGGATGATCCCACCCTGTAGCATCTTAGCTAACAGTTCTTTTACTTCCTGATACAACTGTGGAGGAATTTGTCGGTAGCGCTCTCTAATTGGAGGGGTGTCTCCTGTGGGAATCTCATGGTAGATCCCTGTGGTACATCCAAAATCTTCAGCATACCGTGAAAAGGCGGCTCGGTTCTCCCACAACAGTTCATCTACCTTCTGCACACATTCCAGAGAACATGAACTTGCATCCATCTTCATCTGTTCTCGAATTGCACGGCCATTCCATTCAGAGGTGGGTTCCTCATCTTCTCCCATGGACACAGTTACGGTCCACTCATCCCTTTCAGTCGGCTTCAGCTGCATTGGAGTTACTTTCCTTACTTCCTCCGGAGTCACATAGATGTTAGCCAGCTGCCTCCCTGGGGTCAGGTCCACACTCTGGTCCTGAGTGTTTACACATCGAAGTGGTACTCTTCCATTGCGAACTATTGCCAAGGAACGGGCCACTAGCGGATCAACACCTCCTTCGGCTGCCTGCAGTGGTTCTACCAACACAGCTATGCCCTCTAGTTTCCGACAGGTGCCTACGGGCATAGACACTATTGTCTCCCGACTGGGTGGCAGTGTAACTTTTGTATGCAAAGGAACTGAAATTCGAGCCAGAGGACGCTGCGCATCCGAACTTTTCTGTAAGCCACATGTCCGGATCAGCCGCTGGAAAGCTGTTTGAGTAGGCCGATGGGTGGTGGTTTCTTTCCAATAACCGTGACCTTTCTTTTCAAAGAGGATCTGATCTAATTCTTTTAACACATTCATCCCCAAAATGACAGGGACCTTTACTTCATGTGACTCCTGTACCACCACAATGCCTTTCCTACCCAGATCTTGGCCACATACCCGGACATTCATCCAGGCCACTCCCACGACTGGAACTGGTAACTGGTTAGCTGCGACCACTCGTACGAATGTATGGGGATCATATTTCACATGTTGCTGGAAGTACCGTTCATAACAGTCTCTACTCAAGGTCGTTACTTGGGAACCCGTGTCAATCATCCCGGTAACCGGAATACCCTCCATTTCCACCTGTATAACAGGACTTGCTGCGATCAGGTCATCATTAGGGCATTCTCCCCACATAGTCTCCTTGTCAGTCTCCCCTACTACACGCCCTACAGCAGCAGGGGACTTCAGTTTAACGGCGGTCTCTCATAAGTTTGTCGCTGCTCTGGACATCTAGCAGCAACGTGGCCCATCCGTCCACACTCCCAGCAGCGTATCTCCCGTCGTTCTGGCCATCTGTTTGGGCCCCTTCGGTAAGCCCCTTCGATTTCTCCTGAGCACTGCATTAACTGATTTGGACCCCTTCGGTAGGTCCTATCCTCATCCCTCCAGTTGGGTGGTGGGTGATTCTGATTTTCTGGGTATGGACGGCTCACCCTTTCACCTCCAGTTTTCTGGAAGTCTGCAATTTTCATAGAATGTTCATCACAACGGGTGTGCAAGTGTTCCATTTGCTCTTGCAGTTTCTGCATTACTGTGAGAATTTCTTTAACCGTCCCCTTTTCTACTGTCTCTGAGCCAGAACTAGCCCCCTTTGACAAAGTAACTCCAACTGCGTTCTGGGGCTTCGGGAACATACTATTGGCACGGGAGATGGCCTCTACCTGTACATCATGGAATTTAGCATCAGTCTCTCGTCGTATAAAATCCTGCATAGTCACAGTTAAACTGCCGTCACGTATCCCCAGGACAAACTGGTCACGGAGAGTCCGATCAGGGTTACAGAAGGCTGGCGAGCCCCCTCTTTCCTTCACTTGAATATCTCGGAGCAGTTCTTGTAGGGCATTTGCATATTGGGGAAGGCTTTCATTCTCCTGTTGTACCCTCTGGAAGAACCGAGCCTGCAGAGACCCCAGCAATGCAGTTTCTCCATAAATGGTTTCTAGAATCTGGACTACTTGCTCAAATGTCTGCCTTTGTTCAAATGGCCTCAGTATCACCGTGGTCTTAGCATCCCCTTGTAATGTCAATATTGCTAGCTCTACTAGTACTTCTGGTGCGGTCTGGTACATTCGCTGTATCATTCGTATCTGTTCCACCCACATACTCACTGACATATTATTGCCATCAAATTTAGCTAACTGACTCATTATAGCCCCTGCTGGCATTCTTCCTCCAGCACCATTCTCCCGAACGGGTGCGTCACCGTCCATTCTGGTAAGCGGATCCTGCCGACTACGCCAATTTGTGAACCGAGAGCAAGGCAGGTGGTTTGGTCTCCGCAACCAGAAATGAACGCACACGCGGTAGTTCAAGAAAAGAATATATATTTACTATAAGTTAATAAAGGCTATTTGAAGGTAAAATGACAGGGATAAAGACAAGCAAAAAAATATACAATATAGCATGAACAATTTCAAGGCAAATTCTGCAATGGTTTCTACTTTTACTCTGTCCAATTCTGCAGTATGGACACTGAATGAACAATATACTCAAAACTATCCCTAACTGACCCTGACATCACATTTGGGTGCACCCCCTTTTCCCCAGTGGTCCAGGTGGACCGCTTACAGTCCGTAGAAGCGCGCGGTGGGGCCCAAAGTCGTTCCTTTCTTTTATAGTGAAGCGTCCTCTCCTCACTGTTATCAGGATCTTGGGAGAAATGAAGTCCTCTTTAACAGGGAAACCCAATGAATGCAATGTAATCCAACAGCAGATTCCACTCAGCACACTGACAGTCCTGCCGAATCCATACACTGAGCTGGGTTGTAAGCCGGGGGTTTAGCAGGTGCTGTCCAGTACATCAACAGCACTGCGAGTCTCTATCTGTGGTATCCATATACACAGTCACAATGTCAGTCTCACTGATCAGCCACTGAGCACAGTTCCTTTCACGTGGACTCACTAGTCCTGTTGTCTCTTTACACTCTGTTTGTCTCTGGACCAAGATACAGCTTAGCTGTACAGAAAAATCTCCACACCAGTTCAATACAACACTTGCTAAGATGGCTGCTGCTCTCTGTCTCGTCACTTCCTGCTGCTCTGCTCACACTCTGTCTGCAGAACAGGCAGGCTGACATAAAAGGGGGGGGGGGGTCTCACTCCAGCATCATGTCACAATTACAATGGCTGCTGTCTTAAAAGAACAGAATCACAGAAATACATTCAACATTAACAGTTTATACAGACAAATAAAGCTTAGGACAACATTGGCTGTCTCTTACACCTCCACTTCTTCCTTTTCCTTCTTCCGCATCTGCGAACTGGAGTCAGAAGTTGGAGACACATGTAACATGAGCGGGGATCAGTGAGTAAAACATTTGCTGCTACGTGTTGAAATAATCCAATAGGTAGTGACTGAACTTGTGTGGCATTAGGTAAGGTGAGTGCATACAGTTGTGCCCATACAGAATGCCCAAGTTCTGTCTGTTTGAAGTGACCACCTTAGCCTTTGCTCCACTGTTCTATACATGAGCCTGTAAGCCCATACTCCGGGTACAAGCAGTAGTGCAGACAGTTTCTCAGATGGTTGAAAATTAAATGTATTGGTTCAAAATTCAAACAGGTAAAATACAAAGTGTTTCTCTTCTCACATAAAGCTAGCACGTTCTAATATGTATGTGCCCAACTGAAACCCATGGTCAGCATATTTGTATCAGCCATTGCACTTTATTCAACTTTCTTTTTTACCTGTTTCTGAGTATCTTGGAATAAATGCTTTTATTTTTTCAACCATCCTAGAGACAGCCTGCATTATGTCGTCCACTTTATTTATAGAACTATAGTATTCAATGCCTTTGTGCTTCCACTGATATCCTAGGATGACTACAAGTCACAAAGAACTAAATATTTGCTTTTGTCTTTTTCTTGCACCGGTGGAATTTGTGCGGTGATGTGACTGAATCTCAGAGTTTTTACCCATTTTTCTTGATATTGATCTATTGATGAGTAACACTTGTTGTGTCTGAAGGTTTTATTTTCTGCTTGTCCTTCTGTGTTCTTGCTTCTACAACTTCTGACTGCGGAGTTGCTTAACTAGTTGACTAAACTTAATATGACTAAAGTGTTATTTTTTTAATTTATCACAAAAACGTGTTAAAAAAAAAAACCAACAAAAAACAGTACTCACCTCACCGATTTTCTGGCGCTCTTTATTTCCTGGCTCTCATCTTGACATGGAGGAAATGGATGGGAATGGCTATTCAGCCAATTACTTGCTAAGCAGTATTGAGGCCAGTCGTTGGCTGAGTGGATATTCTTATTCATTTGCTTAATGTCAAGATGGAAACTAGGAAATGCAGAGTGCAGCGGTGCCTGGGCAGCATTGGAATGGCAGTAGTGGCAGGCCGGTGAGGTGAGTACTGCTTATTTTTTACTGCTTTATTTATTTTATCTTTAACCCATTCTGCCAATTAAAAAATACTTTTTTTTTTTCAAGGTATGTTGAGAGCCCAAGACACACAATACAAGTTGACTTTATGGAATACATGGATGAAATTGCATCTCAGTATGGTGCTAAACCAAACATCCTACTGTATTGGATTACAGACCCTAAACTTGCTTCAGAGTTATTTTTTGGGCCCTGTACACCTTACCAGTATCGCCTGACAGGGCCTGCTAAGTGGCCAGGAGCCAGGAAAGCTATTTTAACCCAGAGAGAGCGCATTATTAAACCGACTAAGACTCGCATTTGCATGGAAAATATGAATGAAGGCAAATCTCCAATAACATTCCTTCTAAAATTAGCAGCCATCTTTGCCATCATGGCAGCTGCTTATTTTGCTTCTGTTTAGGATACATCTCTTTTTGTCTGAGCCTTCACCATTTCATGATATACTTCTATGAGATATTTACGGCACTATTACTTTCTAGAAATGGTGTTACTGTATGCAGCTGTTTTCATGCGTACTAAAATGGAAAAATTCAACCTGACCAAGTAACCATAATCTTGAATTACATTCTATTTCCCTTTAACAGTTATAAAATATCTTTATTCACCAGTATTTTTCTGTACCAAATCCTCAAGTCCAGAAGAACCAGAAGGACTTGAAGAAAAGGGAAATTTTTTTTTATTATATACTATATTAAACAGTTGTCTTTATCACATAATGGAGCAACGATGACTGCATAAATTCAATGTAGACATATTCTATAAGTGATTGCTATAAAGAGAAGAATATAAATCTGCATGGAAATTGTATTAACACTATAATATGATAATAACACAGAGCAATAAAATCATCACTTCAATACTCAGTTTGTCAGTTATTTATCCCTTCCCGCCGGTGGAATTTTTCGATTTTCGTTTTTGACTCCCAAATCCCATAACCTTTTTATTTTTCCGATCTTAGAGCTATATGAAGTCTTAATGTTTGTGGGACAAATTGATCTTCATGATGCTACCATTTATTATTCTGTACAATGTACTGGGAAGCTGTAAAAAAATTCAGAATGGGGTGGATTTGAAGAAAAAGTGCATGTGTGCGACTTTCTTATGGGCTTCATTTTTACGGTGTTCACTCTGCAGCCAAAATGTCATATGTATTCTATGTTTCGGTAATATTCCGGGGGATACCAAATTTCTATGGTTTTATTCACATTTTAACCCCTTAACAAAAATCTAAAACTGTCAGAGGCGAAACATTGAAAAAATGGCGGTTTGGCACTTTAGATTTTTTTTTTTTCCCGCTACGGCATTTTCGGACACAGGGATAGCTAATGTGTATGTGTTTCACAGTATTTAAGTACTTTTATATGTGTTCTAGGGAAAGGGGGGTGATTTGATTTTTTTTTTTTTTTTTTTTTTTTTTTCATTTATTAGACCCCCTAAAAGGGTCTTGAACCCCAGGGAGTCTGATCACTAATGCAATGCATTACAATACTAATGTATTGCAATGCATTGCAAAATAATAACACTTCTGCATACAGCAGCCTGCAATAGAAGAAAATGAGAGACAGGCCTGGGAGCACAGGCACCTCCAGCAAAATGGCACCTCGGTCAGCTTTGACAAAGGCGTCGGGGGGGAATAATGCCTGCGATCAGTGCGGGGCACTGATTGTGGACATTAGCGCCGGGTGTCTGCTGTATAATACAGCAGAAACCTGGTGGCTATTATGTTTAAGTTTATGAGAAAGCCCTCGGTGGACATTTGAAGGGTTTGAGAGTTTTGGGTGGTGTGAAAGTTCCAGATGTATAAGCATCAGAGAATGTATGCTGTGGTGTGACAAACTATATTGATTCCCAAAAAGAAGGGTTTTAGAATGTGTAACCTTCAGTCCCTGTAATTCATCAAAACAGCTGTCTTGTCAGGAACTGAGCTTGCTGGGTCTTGAACCCTTGACTTCCCAACCATGTTCTGCAGCCTTGACCATTATGCCATTGTAGAAGCCTGTTTGTTCTTTGCTTTGCTGAGCCTGGTCCTTTCTATTGGAGTGATTAGCTTATGGATCTCACCTGCTCTGTGGCCAATCACAGGGTAGCTGTACTTATATAAACCCACAGTTTACTAAATCCTGTGTCTGATTATTCTGGATATCTGCTTCCTGTTTGCCCTGACCCCCACCATCACGCTACTGCTCCTGTGCATATGTCTGACTACGGATGATCTACTGCTCCTGTTTACCGAACTCTGCATACGTCTGACTACGATTGATCTGCTGCTCCCGTGTACTGAACTCTGCAAACGTCTGACCATGGTTACTTCTACTCCTGAGGTACTATTTCTGCATCTCTTACTATTTAAGTACTGTACGGTTAGCCTCATAAATTGGACTCCAGACCTGATAACTAGCATTGTTACATGTCTGATGTTACTCCACCTTCATCCTCACTACAAATGTGCAGCTTTCAATGCAGCACTGGAAGGCCATCCTACCAGGTAGTAGGGACCTATAGTAAGTCCGCTGACCCACACCTTTCTTCAATACAGGCAAGCAATGGCTCTTATCTCATAGTGCAATTTTACTCCGGTGTCACAATAGCTGTACCCATTGATGTTTATACTAGATAAGAGTGCATTTCTTAAAAATTTGATTCGGCAGCTTCGCCGAATTTCCCGAAAAAATTTGCTTTGATTCGAATTACTTCTCGGCGAATAACGTTAAAAAAAAAGCTATTTTCCTGGCTGCAGAGAGCCTGGGGATATGGGACTATGCATTTTACACTAAGGACACATTGGAATAGCCTTTAGAAAGGTTATTCTACTCCTACCTTTGCTGTTGTATCATGCCCCTTGCGATGTCCTGGTCTGCCGTGCATGCGCAGAGCAGCTCGGAATAGAATCAAGATGGCTGCCAGACATGCACACAAACGGTCTTGTATGGGATATAATCAAAATGGCCGCCGGACATGGGCAGAGCCGCTCGTGTAGGAATGGGATAAAGATGGCCCCCACAAGCAGCTCTGCGCATGTCTGGCGGCCATCTTGATTCTATTCCGTGTGGCTCTGCTCATGTGCGGTGGCCATTTTGATTACTACACAAGCGAGGAGGACCAGGGCATCGCAGGGGGCGTCGTGATGCAATGGCAAAGGTAGGAGTAGAATAAAGGCTATTCCTACTTCTCCTTAGTTTAAAATATGACTTGATACCATGAAGCTTGAGGAAATCCAGATTTGATACGAATCGAAGATTTCCTGAAATTCGGATCGAATTCCACTTCATCACCTTCGATTCGCTCATGTCTAGTTTCTACCATAGCAGGGTAGTCAGATCCTTCTCACAATACTTTGGTCACTTTTGATGTCTGACGGTCTAAGTATGATAAATAATTCCTCCCTGCTTTATTTGCTGACATTTATGATATAGTCCGTGAAACATACCCTACTACCCTGTTAGGAGACCATTAACCTTAATGAGAAATATATCATGTCAGTGTATGGTCAAATAGGGAAGGCTGTGCAGAAAAATGTAGCTGCCTGTATTCTGTCTGTCAGTTAGATCAGTGGACTCTGTAGGCAGAGGTGAGCACACAAGTGTTGTAATTGTTGCTGATTTTTATTTTTTTGCTCTTCTAAGCCATAAGGGGCCTCCCCTCAGGACACACTGTATGCTAAAGCAGTTGTAGCACCATCCTGTAGCTGTATAGACAGACTGACCCTCACGGAAACCTACACACTCATTTATGTAGCCTGGTGCTATGATTACATAAGCTTATGGCAGGGAGGAGGGTGCTCTTGTGAGAAGTAACTATTCCCTAACTTACATGGCCAGTCCAGAAGTACAGACAGTAGTACATAAAGGTAAGATGTTTGGGCCTAATACATCTTCCTGTTCCTAATCCATGTGTTCATGTTCTGGGCTTGGTAGCTGTTGGACATGGCTCTCTAAACCATAGGGAGTTCTAACAGCTCCCATATTGTATACCATTGTTTAGTTGTAACTTGCTGTTACGGTTGTACTGCTGGCGTATATAGTCAATGTCATTTAGGCAATATGTGGTGTAATACCAGCTTCTACCTGCTGCCCTCTTTCAGGAAAAGCTCCCATACTGTATATACTAGTCACATATGAGGCAGAATTTATAGTTATTAGCTCCCACAGGCCGGCGTCCCAATGATGGCAAAACTCACGTTTTTAGGGTTACTTACCCCAACAACCAGTAACAGGAAACAATGATTAACCCCTAAATGCATCATGATGTAATAGTATTGCATGGAGTACTGTAACAATGCAACAAGACATACCATTGCACTACACTATTTTGGTGTATCCAATGTACGCTGCAAAGCTTACATATTCCCTTTCACCATCCGCTGTAAAACTTGACCAGGTATCGTCAAGTCCCACATGCTCCACTTTCACTTGAATCTGAAATAAAAATTCCACACCAAGGTTGGATTAACCCCTTAACGACCTTGGACGTACTATTACGTCCCGGGCGCTAGGTACTTCGCGCACCAGGGCGTAATACTATGCCCGAGGCCGGCCGTCCGCTCACTATCTGAGCGGGTGGTATCGCAACCGGGTGTTAGCTGTAACTGACAGCTAACACCCTACTCCATAACCCCCCGTCAGAACGATCGGAGGTTTTAACCCCTTGGATGCCGCGGTCAAACATGACCGCAGCATCTAAGGGGTTCCGGCACCCCCTGCGGCGAAATCGGGGGGGGGGTGCCGATATCTATAATCTGCAGCCCAGGGTCTGCCCATTGACCCCAGGCTGCCTGGAGACCCCACTACCTGGTTTATCCTTCCGAGCCCTCCGGAAGTCAGTGCTATGCATATGCATAGCCTCACTTCCTGTATAGACTGCAAGACACTTGTATGCTCGTGTCTTGCAGTCTATAGTACTGAGCCAGAGGTCAAAAAGTATGTGAAAAAAATTAATAAAAGAATAAAGCCCCAAAAATTCCCTTTTCCTATATAACATGAATTATATAAAAATAAACCTAAAAATTAATAAAAACAATACATATTTGGTATCGCCGCGTCCATAACAACCTGTACAATGAAACTGAAACCATATTTAACGTACACAGTGAACATCGGGGATTTTTCGCCATCTCACCTTACAAAATATGCCATAAAAAGTGATAAAGTCATATGTACTCCAAAACAGTACCAATAAAAAGCACAGGTTGTCCCGCAAAAAATAAACCCTAAATCAACTCTCTAAACTGAAAAATAAAAATGCTACGCATCTTAGAAGATGGCGATGCAAAAACAATTTATGTCCCCAAATGGGTTTTTGTTCTGCAAAATTAGTATTGCATAAAAAAAGTATAAATGAGGTATCGCTGTAATCGTACCGACCTGCAGAATAAAGGTAACATGTTACTTACGCTCTACGCTGCATGACGAAAAATTTAAAAGGTAAAATGCAGTGCCAGAATTGATGGGGTTACTTTTTTTAACCCCTTAATGACTGGGCCTTTTTTGTTTTTGCATTTTCATTTTTCCCTCCCCACATTCCAAGAGCCATAACTTTTTCATTTTTCAGTTCAGTCACATGATGGCTTATTGTTTGCGAAACAAATTGTACTTTGTAATGTCACTATTCAATATGCTGTGCAATGTACTGGGAAGCTGGAAAAAAATTCTGAATGAGGTGCAATTGGAGAAACTGCATTTGCGCCAAATTCATATGGGTTTAATCTTTACAGCATTCACTGTGTGGTAAAAATGACATGTTACCTGTATTCTGCGGGTCAGTTTGAACACGGCGATACCAAATTTATATAGTATCTGTAATGTTTTGATACCTTTTAAAAAATTAAACTTTGCTAAATAGAAGAGAAATTTTGCGTCGCCATATTGTCACCTGTAACTTTTTTTCATATTTACATGTATGGAGCTGGGTAAGGCGTCTTTTTATGTGGGACAACATGACGTTTTTATTGATACCATTTTGGGGAAAGATCTGATGGTTTGATCACTTTTTATGGCATATTTTGTAAGGTGCAGCAAAGCAGCCCCAGAACGGAAGACAGTGCGGCAGATGCGGAGATCGACATAAGGAAGCTTCCACAGAGACATCTCCTGTAAACAAGTAACTGTTCCTATACACACGTGGACAAAGTTGTTGGTACCCCTCGTTTAATGAGAGAAAAACCCACACAGAAGTAACTTGAATCTGACAGACTGGAATTTGCTAAACTACATGTTGACAAGCCACATAGCTTATGGAAGAAGGTCCTATGGACAGATGAGACAAAAATCGAAATTTTTGGCAAGGCACATCAGCTCTATGTTCAGATGGAAAAATGAAGCATATCTTGAAAAGAACACTTTCCCTACTGTGAAACATGGAGGAGGCTCTGTTATGTTCTGGGGCTGCTTTGCTGCATCTAGCACAGGGTGTCTTGAATCTGTGCAGGGTACAATGAAATCTCAAGACTATCAAGGAATTCTAGAGAGAAATGTGCTGCCCAGTGTCAAAGCTTGGTCTCAGTCGCAGGTCATGGGTCTTGCAACAGGATAATGACCCAAAAACACACAGCAAAAACACCCAAGAATGGCTAAGAGGAAAACATTGGACTATTCTGAAGTGGCCTTCTATGAGCCCTGACCTAAATCCTATTGAGCATCTTTGGAAGGAGCTGAAACATGCTGTCTGGAAAAGGCATCCTTCAAACAACTGGAGCAGTTTGCTCATGAAGAGTGGGCCAAAATACCTGTTGAGAGGTGCAGAAGTCTCATTGACAGTTCCAGGAATCGTTTGATTGCAGTGATTGCCTCAAAAGGTTGTGCAACAAAATATTAAGTTAAGGAAACCATCATTTCTGTCCAGGCCTGTTTCATGAGTTTTCTTTTTAAAAAATTTCTGTTGAAGCATGGTTGAAAAGCAATGTCTGACTTTCATTTGTTCATTTTCATAGAATTTTTATATTACTTTTGTCAGATTCAAGTTATTTCTGTGCCCATTGTGGGTTTTTCTTTCATTAAATGAGGGGTACCAACAATTTTGTCCGTGTGTGTGTATATATAAAGGAGGGACAATAGTTTAGGTCCTGAACTACAGGCTATCAGTGGCCAAGCTGAACAATGACAATTATCAATTATGGAAATTTAAAGTGGAAATGCTATTATCCAGGGATGACTTGTGGGAAGTTATCACTACAGAGAGGCCACAGGATGATTATCAGGACTGGGACAGGAAAAAAACAGGCGCGGACCACCATAAGCTTACTAGTAGAAGATGATCAGCTTATTCACATACGCTGTGAGAATACAGTTAAAGGCTTGTGGGATGCACTGAAAAGACTGCTGCAGCCATTTTATTATGAAGTTTACCTGACACATACACTGCACTGATCAATGCGCTAGAGATATGGCCTGAGACAGATCTCACAATAACATTTGTAAAGACCAGGCTCATAGATGAGTATCAGCGAAGAAAGGAGTTTACACATGACTATACAGAAACTCACTCCAAGACTGCTCTTAAGACTACAGATACAAGGTCACACAGGAAGGAAACCAGAGTGTGCTTTAGATGCCAGACAAGGACACCTAAAGAAAAACTGCACTATATGGAAAGCAGAGAAGATGAGACGGCATCCCTCTTATACTAAGCAGAAAGTCAAAGCCACAATTTATGACTCAAGTGACAGGAACTGGAATGCCACATTTAAAGTGACAAGCAACCATAAATTGCAAGGCTGGTGCATTGACTCTGGAGCAACCAGTCACATGACAAATGATAGAAGTTTTTTCACAGAACTTGATCTGAATAACAAAGACTATTTACCTAGCAGATGGGAGTAAAATATGTGTAGAAGGATATGGGCATGGAACCTTTGTATGCCCCAATGATGCGGGACACAATTTAGTAATACCAGTAAAAGATGTACTTTGTTCCTGATCTAGAAGGAGGACTCTTATCTGTGTAGCGTCTGACAAGCAAGGTAAAATCCCAAGGTGACAAGTGTTCTAGCCTAGATGGCAAGCAGATGATAGCAAGTGCCAAGTTGGATGATCATCTATATCACCTCAACACAGTGAAGGAGCAGGTGAGACTATGCACACAAGTACAATGACTGTATACACGTGTGACACAGGCATTTAGGTCACAGACACCCAGAATCCATACAGATACTGTTAGACAAAGGATCTAACAGTATCCCCTTGTTCAGTTATTAAATGTGAATGTTGCATCAAATCCAAAGAAACAAGAACAACAGTTCCTAAAGTAAGTCACAATAGAGCTTCAAGACCTCTTGACCTAGTTCAGTGATGTATGTGGTCCCCTAAACCCACCTACAGCTGGAGGCAACAGGTACATAATGACTTTCATAGATGACTATTCAAGATATACAGTCACTTACCTAATGCAACACAAGAGTGAAGTTTTTGACAAATTACAGGACTATGTAGTAAGGACAAGTAACAAGTTTCAGAGAAAACCTCTCATACTTCGGAGTGACAATGGAGGTGAATTCACAGGACATAATATAAGAATGGAATAGAGCATCAAAAGACAGTCCCCTACCCACCAGAGCAAAACTGGGCAGCTGAAAGAAAGAACAGAACTCTGACTGAAATGATCAGATGCATGCTGACAGACTCTGGATTACCACAAAAACATTGGGGTGAAGCAGCAATGACAGCCACTTATTTGCAAAACAAACTTTTCTCTAGAACAATGGAGAAAACTCCATATGAACTGTGGCACAATGAGAAGCCGAGTGTAAAACATCTAAGAGTTTTTGGATGCAAGGCGTTCATCTACATTCCAGAAGAAAAACGCACCAAACTTCAAAATAGAGCATTTGAAGGCGTCTTTGTTGGATACAGTGACAATGTTAAGGGTTACAGAATCCTAAATCCCAAAACTGACAAGGTTACCATTAGCAACAGCATAACTTTTGTTGAAGATCTGAGAGACAATGTAATGACAACCGAGGAAGTAAGAAAAGAAGAGAACTGACACTGATCAGCCAACATCTGTAACTTCCGAACAAACCGTTGAAGTGAGCGCAGAATCCATCAGTAATGAAGGACAGACACAACCAAGCTCACACACAGAACCAAGACGCTTGATGAGAGAGATTAAAGGTAAACCACCTGTACGTCTCATACAAAGCAAGCACTGCAACTTGGGAAGACATATCTCAGCTTTCAGAAGGGGAAGCCAGTAAATGGATAAAGGCTGCAAAGGAAGAGAAAATCCATGCATGACACTAAAACATGGACACTTACAGAACTACCACCTGGAAGGAAATCCATAGGTTGTAAATGGACTTTCAAAGTAAAATACAATGCAGATGGTACAGTGGAGCGATACAAAGCAAGACACGTAGCCAAGGGATATTCTCAAAAAATATGTAGAGGACTATGATGAGACATTTGCGCCAGTAGTCAAACATGCTACAATAAGAACTTTGCTGACAGTAGCCGCAATAAGGAAAATACAAGTAAGACACTTTGATGTAAAAACAGCGTTTCTACATGGCGAGTTAGCCGAAGAGATCTACATGGAACAACCACCAGGATTCAAAGATGAGCAAAGGCCAGACCTAGTATGCAAACTACAGAGGAGTATATATGGTCTAAAGCAAGCCACCAGAGCATGGAATATGAGAATAAATGAAGTGCTTACACAGGAGGACTTTCAGAGGAGTAAAGCAGACCCCTGTTTATACACAAAGAAATTGGCAGACAGGTGGATCTATGTACTCATTTATGTGGACGATATTCTGATTTTTCAAGCAAGAAGAGGATGGAGAAATACTCCCAACCCTAAATCAGCACTTTGAGACCAAAGATCTTGGCAACATAAAGAACTATCTAGGCATTCAGATTGAGAGAGAGGAAGATGGCAGCTTCTTTCTGAACCAAAAGCACAAAATACAAGAAATAATTGAGACATTTGGAATGGAAGATGCAAAACCAGTAAAATCTCGTATGGAAACCAACTACCTGATGAAGATAGACATCCAAGATTCGCCACTACCAACTAACACTCAGTACAGGAAATTGCTGTACATTAGCACCGCTACAAGGCCTGATATTGCAGCAGCAGTTGGAATCTTATGTAGAAAGACTTCAACACCAAGTCAGATGGACTGGAATGCTGTGAAGCGAGTCATTCGCTATCTTAAAGGGACTTTACGCTACAAGTTACCAGCAAGTGATGAAAGCACCCTGACAGGATATGTGGATGCTGATTGGGCCGGAGATACCAGTGACAGAAAATCTACAAGTGGGTACCTGTTTCTTCTATCAGGAGGTGCTATCTGTTGGACTAGTAGAAAGCAGCATTCTGTTACATGATCATCTACTGAAGCAGAGTATGTTGCAGCAGCGCAGGCAAGTCAAGAAGTCCTATGGTTGAGAACTATTAAAAGACTTGTCAACCACAGATGAAACCAATGAGAATCTTAGAGGACAATCAAGGATGCCTTGCACTTGCGCAGATGGAAAGGGTTAGCTCGAGAACCAAGCATATTGATGTGAAGTTCAACTTTCTGTGGGATCTTCAAGAGCAGGTACTTATTTAGTTACTTTATTGCCCGACTGAGGATATGACAGCAGATAGCCTTACCAAGCCCCTGACCGCTGAAAGACACTTGAGGCTTACAAAGAAAATGGGCCTAACAGACTAAGCCTTAGCTGTTGAGAAGGGGTGTTGGAGATCTGCAATGGCCAGCTTCATCTCTATATTTGCTGGATTGACTGCAGGTCACATTTGACACTAGATGTAGCTGTTACTAAATGTTTCTGTAGACACTCTATACTTTGTTGTTTTGATGCTGTTGATATACTTCCTGTATTTTAGTGTGTGCTGTACTAAATCTGTTAGGGTAGGTTCACATATACAGTGGGGGAAAAAAGTATTTAGTCAGCCACCAATTGTGCAAGTTCTCCCACTTAAAAAGATGAGAGGCCTGTAATTGACATCATAGGTAGACCTCAACTATGAGAGACAAAATGAGAAAACAAATCCAGAAAATCACATTTTCTGATTTTTTTAAAGAATTTATTTGCAAATTATGGTGGAAAATAAGTATTTGGTCAATAACAAAAGTTCATCTCAATACTTTGTTATATATCCTTTGGCAATGACAGAGGTCAAACGTTTTCTGTAAGTCTTCACAAAGTTGGCACACACTGTTGCTGGTATGTTGGCCCATTCCTCCATGCAGATCTCCTCTAGAGCAGTGATGTTTTGGGGCTGTTGCTGGGCAACATGGACTTTCAACTCCCTCCAAAGGTTTTCTATGGGGTTGAGATCTGGAGACTGGCTAGGCCACTCCAGGACCTTGAAATGCTTCTTACGAAGCCACTCCTTTTTTGCCTTGGCGGTGTGCTTGGGATCATTGTCATGCTGAAAGACCCAGCCACGTTTCATCTTCAATGCCCTTGCTGATGGAAGGAGGTTTGCACTCAAAATCTCACGATACATGGCCCCATTCATTCTTTCATGTACACGGATCAGTCGTCCTGGTCCCTTTGCAGAGAAACAGCCCCAAAGCATGATGTTACCACCCCCATGCTTCACAGTAGGTATGGTGTTCTTTGGATGCAACTCAGCATTCACTATCCTCCAAACACGACGAGTTGTGTTTCTACCAAACAGTTCTACTTTGGTTTCATCTGATCATATGACATTCTCACAATACTCTTCTGCAACATCCAAATGCTCTCTAGCAAACTTCAGACGGATCTGGATATGTACTTGCTTAAGCAGGGGGACACGTCTCACTGTAGGATCTGAGTCCCTGGCAGCGTAGTGTGTTACTGATGGTAGTCTTTGTTACGTTAGTCCCAGCTTTCTGCAGGTCATTCACTAGGTACCCCCCCATGTGGTTCTGGGATTTTTGCTCACCGTTCTTGTGATCATTTTGACCCCACTGGGTGAGATCTTGCGTGGAGCCCTTGATCGAGGGAGATTATCAGTGGTCTTGTATGTCTTCCTTTTTCTCAAATGCCCTCCATGACAGCACCACAGGAGGTTGTATCTCCTCCCACTATTAGGGACAGGAAAAGCACACGAGGTTAAATAGCCCCTCCCCTTCCTCCCTCTTCAGTGTTTTTTCCTGTCTCTATTAGTGGGCAGACAAGAGGTTTGGCGCACACTTACCCAGCAGAGTGGGGTCCAGTGCGGCTGTCCCTGCAGGTCTGCGCCGTCTCTCTGCAGAGTCTCGGTGGGTCCAAATCCTCCTGCACCATCCGGGGACAGTGGAGATGAGTATCGCGGTCCTTGGTCCCTCTTCGGAGGCTCCCTGGCCTGTAGAGTCCCCTGCCTGTACTCAGAGCCGGTGTTCCCGGCTGGGATACACGCCGATGCCGCTTCCGGTCGTGGTGACATCACTTCCGGTTGCGGAGAGACTCTAAAGGAGGGAGATTTGAAAACTTTAGCGTCCTGAACAGGTACAGGTGGACCGGAAGCATTCCTATTCATGGAATACAGTACGCTGGTCATCGGTGGCTGGATTTAAAAAGCCTCCCAGACCAAGAGGCTTTCTCCTCAAGGTAGGACCATCTGTGTCTGTTATAATGCCTAGAGATGAGGCCTCTGGAGTGGTGTATGAGCCTGGCGTACCCCCAGCCCCAGTAAGTAATCTGGTAATGGGATGTTACATGGTATGATTAGGGGAGTTCTCATGTCCCTTTGTCATGTATTTATTTAGGAAAAAGAAGCTAAAGACGTGTCTTCTAAATCTAAGAAAGTGGCTGTCCGTAAAAAATGTGCCATCTGTGAGAGCTTTCTTCCAGCTTAAAGACCCGCTAGATAGGAAAGCTGACAGCCTCCTTAAAAAATCTTGGGAGTGCTCTTCAGCCCTATTACAAGTTAATATTGGATCAACTTGTGTGGCAAGGTCTATGTATAGATGGCTAGACCAACTTGAGATCCATCTTAGAGAAGGCACCTCAAGGGAAGATATCTTATCCTCCATTCCGCTGCTACAGAAGGCCACTGGCTTTCTTGCAGACACCTCGGCAGAGTCAGTAAGGATTGCCTCCAGATCTGGAGTCCTCTCTAATACAACTCGCCGAGCATTATGGCTGAAAATGTGTGCCGGTGACCCAATTTCTAAACAAAAGCTCTGTGCTATTCCCTTCCAGGGAGAGTATGTTTTTGGTCCAGAATTAGATATGTTGCTTGAAAAGGCAACGGATAAAAAGAAGTCACTTTCAGAGCCAAAACCTTCTAAAAGAAAACAGCCATTTCGTCCCTTTCAAGGATACAGTTCTGAATTTAAATCCAAGGGTAAAACAGGCAGATGGAGCTACCCTAAGGGAGGCAGGGGGAAGAATATCTTCTTTAACCCCAATAAGCAATCCCGGGACAAACAATGACGCCAGGAGGATAGGGGGCAGGTTGTCCAGGTATGCCGTACACTGGAAGGAAATAACATCCAACCTGTACATCCTAAATTCTATAACAAACGGCTTCAAAATAGAATTTTCGACCTATCCCCCCAGGAGAGTAGTGTTCACAGCCATACCATCTCCTACGCTTCACCTGGCTTTGATGGAAGGTGTCCAGAAACTTCTGGACACCAAGTAATTTGTCCTGTTCCCCCCCCCCCCCCCATTAGAAAGAGGGGAAGGTCATTATTCCCGTTTGTTTATGGTAAAAAAAACCAAGTGGGGCGTACAGAATAATAATAAATTTGAAGCCTCTAAACAATTACATAGTTTATCATCGCTTCAAGATGGAGTCAGTAAGGTCCACAATTCCCCTGGTAGGACAGGACCATTTTATGGCCACCATCGACCTTCAGGATGCATACTATCACATTCCTATTCAATTTTTAAGGTTTGCAGTCCAAAATGGGGGGGGAGTCGCTCCATTTTCAGTTTCGGGCTCTCCCCTTTGGAATATCATCAGCCCCAAGGCTATTTACAAAGGTGATGGTGGAAGTAGTAGCTTTTCTAAGAAAACAAAATCTGATAGTGGTTCCTTATCTAGACGACCTCTTAGTGGTAGCTCAGTCTTTTTCTCTTCTCCAGTATCACGTTCAGATAGTATGTCAGACTTTACAAAAAATAGGATGGGTAATAAATTGGGGGAAATCCAATATAGTCCCAAAGTATCGCAAGATTTTCCTAGGTATCCTGCTCGATTCCCATCTGCAGATGTCTTTTCTCCCTCCAGACAAGATAGTGGCTCTAAAGTCCAAAGTTGCTACCTTTCAAAGGAAGACAAAGGTATCTATAAGGGAGGCAATGTCTGTACTGGGGTCTATGACCGCTTGTATTCAGGCAGTTCCCTGGGCTCAAGCTCATTCAAGAGTACTTCAGTCCTTGATACTATCAAGTTGGGACAAGAGTCAGCTGTCATTAGACAAGATGATCTATGTGTCTCACAGTATAAAAGTCTCCCTACAATGGTGGAGGAAGACCGCAAACTTACAGCAGGGAATTCCTTGGAATCCCTCTCCAGTAATTCAGATTACTACAGATGCAAGCAGATTGGGTTGGGGAGCAACCCTTTCTCAGAGATCATTTCAGGGGGCCTGGTCTGCAGCTCTCCACAACCATTCCTCAAATTTCCTGGAGCTCAGGGCGGTTTGGGAAGCCCTAAAAGCAACCAGACCATTGATAAGACTCTCATGTCAGGATATTGTCAGACAACATGACAGCAGTGGCATTCCTGCGCCACCAGGGAGGTACTCAATGGCGGAACCTTCAGGCTCTCTCAGCTCAGATAATCACCTGGGCAGAGAGACACCTAAAATCCATCTCTGCTCTCCATCTAAAAGGTTCTTCAAACCATCAAGCGGATTTTCTGAGCAGAAAACATCTAAATCCAGGAGATTGGAGTCTAAAGGCAGAAATTTTCCAGCAGGTTTGTCAGGTCTGGGGAACCCCAGAGGTGTACTTATTTGCCAGTCGTCAAAATGCGAAGGCTCCTCAGTTCTTCTCACTCAATCCAAGAGAACCTTGTCTAGGGGTAGATGCCCTTTCCCACAGCTGGGATTTCACTCTGGCATATGCCTTTCCTCCACTTCCTTTACTTCCAAGGGTTCTGCAAAAGATCATCAAAGAGAATCTGAGGGTCATTCTAATAGCCCCAGTATGGCCCAAGAGAGCATGGTTTGGGCTCCTAAACAGTCTCAGAATGGCAGATCCATTAATACTCCCATTACTTCCAGACCTTCTACATCAAGGTCCAATATTTCATCCAGATCCTCAGAAACTCCGGTTAGCAGCCTGGCTTCTGAAATCTCCATTTTAAAATCAAGAGGACTGTCTGAGTCGGTTATTCAAACCTTCCAGGCGGGAAGGAAGAAAGTTACCCATGCTATCTATAGTAAGGTGTGGAAGAAATTCCTTTCCTGGTGTGGCAGTAGTGTTCCTGATATCAACCATCCAAATATAGCAAAAATCTTAGATTTGTTGCAAGCAGGTCTGGATAAGGGTCTAAAACCTAGTACTTTAAAGGTACAAGTATCAGCCCTTAGCAGTTATTTTGATTCTGACTTAGCTAACCATCGCTGGGTTAAGAGATTTTTTTTTTTTTTTTTTTAGTGGGGCCTGCAGGCTTTTCCCAGGGAGAAAGGTGTTACTTCCACAGTGGGATCTCAATATAGTCCTTAAGGGCCTGACGCTGCATCCCTTTGAGCCAGTCGCTGAGGCTAATATAAAAGAACTGTCCTGGAAAGCGGCTTTTCTGGTTGCCATAACATCTGCCAGAAGAGTTAATGAAATTCAGGCTCTCTCTATCAGAGAACCTTTCCTAAAAATTTTAGAGGACAGAATAGTTTTTCGGCCGGACCCTACCTTTTTTCCAAAAAGTAGTTTAAGATTTTCATATGTCTCAGGAGATCATTCTTCCTTCCTTTTTTTGTCAACATCCGTCTAATAGGAGGGAAGAATCGTTTCATAGGCTAGATGTCCGTAGAACTATCCTTTCTTATCTGAAAGCCTCTTCAGACTGGAGAAAGGATGAGAATCTTTTTATACAGTTTTGTGGCCCTAACAAGGGGAAGAAACTGTCAAGGAAATCCCTTGCCAGTTGGATTAAAAACGCAATTTGTAAGGCCTATCTGTGTCAGAGGTTATCTCCCCCGAAACACCTTAAAGCTCATTCTACCAGAGCCATGTCTGTTTCTTGGGCTGAAAGGGCTGATGCCTCCTTAGACCAAATCTGTAGAGCTGCTACTTGGTCTTCGGTCCATACATTTACTAAACATTATAGATTGGACCTTTCTCGCAAGTCGGACCTCTCCTTTAGGAGGAAGGTCCTGCAGGCGATAGTCCCCCCCCCCCCAGAGTAGTTATTTGGCATTCTTCCTGTGGTGCTGTCATGGAGGGCATTTGAGAAAATAGAATTAGTACTCTACCGGTAATTCGGTTTCTGTTAAGCCCTCCATGACAGCACCCTGATTTCCCTCCCATTAGCTAGACTATATTTGGTTTAGGATATACTAATAGTGGTCATCTGGAATACACTGAAGAGGGAGGAAGGGGAGGGGCTATTTAACCTCTTGTGTGCTTTTCCTGTCCCTAATAGTGGGAGGAGATAAAACCTCCTGTGGTGCTGTCATGGAGGGCTTACCAGAAACCGAATTACCGGTAATTACTAATTCTATTTTCTAATTATTGCTCCCACAGTTGATTTCTTCACACCAAGCTGCTTGCCTATTGCAGGTTCAGTCTTCCCAGCCTGATGCAGGTCTACAGTTTTCTTTCTGGTGTCCTTCCACAGCTCTTTGGACTTCACCATAGTGGAGTTTGGAGTGTGACTGTTTGAGGTTGTGGACAGGTGTCTTTTATAAAAACAATTTCAAACAGGTGCCATTACTACTGGTAATGAGTGGAGGACAGAGGAGCCTCTTGAAGTTACAGGTCTGTGAGACAGAAATGTTGCTTGTTTGAAGGTAACCAAATACTTATATTCCACCATAATTTGCAAATAAATTCTTTCAAAAATCAGACAATGTGATTTTCTAGATATGTTTTCTCATTTTGTCTCTCATAGTTGAGGTCTACCTATGATGTCAACTACAGGCCTCATTTTTTTTTAAGTGGGAACTTGCACAATTGGTGGCTGACTAAATACTTCCCCCCCCCCCCCACTGTATATTAGCGTGTAACGGATATCACTAGAGGCGGGCGGCATATTTTACTGTATAAAGATCAGGTATGGACAGGACAGGGACAGTGAAAAAATGTAAACTTTATTGGTGACTGTGTAGTGTTTGGTGCGACACTTTTGGTGCTGCGACCTGGATGATGGTAAACATCTGGGTCACAGCACCAATAAACTTCCTGGTTAGGTTCAGAGGGGTATTACATTATCCCTCTGTGACAATCAGAGCAAAAGTATAGTATGCTCTCTGATAGGAGAGGGGTTAACATGGACAGAAGTCCTTGCTACCCTCCTGGGGTTATTTGCAGCTTATGCACAGACAATGATGAGTTATCATTGTCTTTGCAGTCTGCAGCTCCACTCCTCCCCCTCCTTCCTTAGCTCTAAGATGCTGCCTGAGGCAGGAGGGTGGGGGGGGAACACTTTTTTAGAGCCCCATTTCTAAGGATCTGTTAGGGCCACAAAGATGCATCTGGATTCATTTTAAAGATGAGAATCTCATCTTTAAAAAGATACCAATAGTATTGATGACACCACTCCTTTTGCCCCCCAATCCCTATTGGCCCTTATTACGGTTCTCCCCAAACCTGGAAAAGATCCATCCTGCTGTGCCAGTTATCGCCCGATTTCCCTGCTCAACATTGACATCAAACTATTTGCCAAATTGCTGGCTAATCGTCTGTCCCCTTTAAAGCCGGGCCTGATCCATACTGATCAGGTTGCCTTTATTACAGGCCGCGAGGCCAGGGACAATGTCTGCAAGACGCTCATGGCGATCTCTGCAGCCCACACTACCAATGTCCCTATGTGCTTGCTCTGTGGACGCTGAAAAAGCGTTCGACTGCGTTCACTGGGGCTTCCTGCGGGCCACACTTCAACAAGTTGGAGTCGGCCCAGGGTTTCTGGGTAAGGTGCTTTCTCTTTTTGGCGACGCATCGGCAAAGGTGCGGATCAATGGGCTCCTCTCCAACTCCTTTCCGGTTTGGAATTGCACGCGGCAGGGTTGCCCCTTGTCCCCTCTTTTATTCGCACTGATCATGGAACACTTAGCGACAGCCTTACGGAACTGTCCTAGCGTCCATGGTTTGCAGCTGGGCAACCGACAGGACAAAATGGCCTTATACGCTGACGACCTCCTCTTGTACGTCTCTCAGCCGTGCGTTTCATTTCCATCCATCTTGCGCGAGTTCCGGTGCTTTGGCCACCTGAGCAATTTCAAGGTGAACCTCTCAAAGAGTGAGGCCCTCAACATCACCTTGCCCCCAGCAGAAGCAGCCCTCCTAGCGAACGATTTCCCCTTCAAATGGCACCCTACCTCCATTAAATATCTCAGGATCCACGTCCCTTCAGACCTCACCCTTCTCTACCGCCTTAATTACTTGCCGATCCTCGAATCCCTTTCGACAGACCTATGGAAATATGGTTCCCTCATGCTCTCCTGGTTCGGCCGCATCAACGTGCTGAAAATGGATGTCATGCCTCGTTTATTATATATGTTCCAAGCTCTGCCCATTCCTATACCATGTTCTTTTTTTTTTTTTTTTTTTTTTTTTTTTTTTTTTTTTGCTCGCGCTCAGACTCAGTTTGGGAGGTTTGTATGGGGAGCAGCACAGAGCAGGATGCGCTTCCGGACGCTGACACTCCGTGGCGGTGCAGGACTGCCTGATCCTCGACTATACTACTGCGCGACAGTACTGTTACGCCTCTTTGGCGTTATTGTGGGGCGGACAAGCAGTGGGTCTCTATAGAGGCTGACTTGCTTTCGGCCCACCTCCCCTCCCTACCTTGGGTTCCCTCTCATTTTCGCCCCAGCACTATCAGACACTCCATTCTATCCTCCCACTTCCTCAAGACTTGGGACTCCATATGTACGGGCGGCCGCATAGCCATAGCCTCAGCCCTCTGTTCCAAAATCCAATGTCCTCCCCCTTCCCCCAGGTCACTCTGCTGACAAATTTCTTTGCTGGCTGGCCAGGGACGACGTTCGCCTACATCAGGTCAGACAGTGCTTCTCTTCCCTCTCTGGCACAATTGCAAGCTTCCCATCCCAACCTCCGTTTGTCTTGGCTAGAATATGGCCAGCTCTCAGCCTTCGTTTGTAGGTTCTCCCTGCTTCCCACGCTCTCCTCTTCTCTAACCGACCTGGAGTTTGCCCTCTCCCGGACTGACACCACTCCGCGTGCCCTCTTGGTTCTTTACGGTATCCTCCTCCAGGAAACTACACCCGGGCCCCCCTCCTACATTGGCCCCTGGGCATCTGACCTTGGTACCTGCCTCTCCACTGCCAACTGGGATAAGTCCTTCCTGTACACGCATAAACTCCCGCTGCCCTGCGGTGCACAGGAAAAGAACTACAAAATACTGACCCGCTGATACCGCTGTCCTGACCTCTTGCATAGGATCTACCCTGGTGTTTCTGACCGGTGTTGGCGCTGTGGTTCCGAAAGAGGCACCCTGTATCATATTTGGCGGGAATGCGCAGCCCTCAAGCCATTTTGGGATACCGTCTTTATGCTTTATGCTAAAGTGAGCGGCAGATCGGTCACACCCTCGCCCCAGTTTGCACTTCTTTCCATCATACCAGGGAGGGTCTCGGCTGTTAAGAAGGACCTCTTGCGACATTTCCTCACTGCCACCAGAACAGTTATTCCCAGGCACTGGTGCAGTACTGCCACGCCTACTGATGGAGTTTCTTCAGGAGCTTCTCCTTATCAGGAGAATGGAAGCCCTGGTGGCCGAGGACTCACCCGATCCCTCTAAATTCGAGTCCCTCTGGCGGCTGTGGGTGATGTTTCAGGAGTCCTCGGAGTTCTCTTCTTTTCTTGATGTAGGGTTGCTTTGCTCCTCTGGTGCAGTATCCAGCTGCTCTCCATAACCAAATTTTCCCTTTCATCCCTCCCCCTCCCCTCTTGCCCCTGTGCACCCCCTCTGTCCTTGTCATGTCTGTGGTTTTGTGTGTCCCGTACACGGTGTACTCCCTATGATTTCCCCCCCCCCCCCTCCCTTTCAACATTTGTCTTAATCTACTGTTAGGTGGGTGGTCCTATGGTAGCTCTCTACAGTTCGATTTTTGTTCTTTCAGCCATCACCCACCTATTGTTAGTTATTTTAGTTGCCACTGTGTTATTCATTGCCGATTTTTTTTTTTTTTTTTTTTTTTTTTTTTTTTTTGTTTCATCTGACCAGAGCACCTTCTTCCACATGTTTGGTGTGTCTCCCAGGTGGCTTGTGGCAAACTTTAAACGAGACTTTTTCTGGATATCTTTGAGAAATGGCTTTCTTCTTGCCACTCTTCCATAAAAGCCAGATTTGTGCAGTGTACGACTGATTGTTGTCATATGGACAGACTCTCCCACCTCAGCTGTAGATCTCTGCAGTTCATCCAGAGTAATCATGGGCCTCTTGGCTGCATCTCTGATCAGTCTTCTCCTTGTTTGAGATGAAAGTTTAGAGGGACGGCCGGGTCTTGGTAGATTTGCAGTGGTCTGATAGTCCTTCCATTTCAATATGATCGCTTGCACAGTGCTCCTTGGGATGTTTAAAGTTTGGGAAATCTTTTTGTATCCAAATCCGACTTTAAACTTCCCCACAACAGTATCACGGACCTGCCTGGTGTGTTCCTTGGTCTTCATGATGCTCTCTGCGCTTTAAACAGAACCCTGAGACTATCACAGAGCAGGTGCATTTATACGGAGACTTGATTACACACAGGTGGATTCTATTTATCATCATCAGTCATTTAGGACAACATTGGATCATTCAGAGATCCTCACTGAACTTCTGGAGTGAGTTTGCTGCACTGAAAGTAAAGGGGCCGAATAATATTGCACGCCCCACTTTTCAGTTTTTTTTTTTTTATTTTTTACAAAAGTTTAAAATAACCAATAAATTTCGTTCCACTTCACAATTGTGTCCCACTTGTTGCTGATTCTTCACCAAAAAATTAAAATTTTATATCCTTATGTTTGAAGCCTGAAATGTGGCAAAAGGTTGAAAAGTTCAAGGGGGCCGAATACTTTCGCAAGGCACTGTATGTGAACGCACTCTTATTCATCATGTGAGGTGGACCTTCTCTTACTGCACTCAGGTTCCACTATAGCCTGTTCCTGTTATATACAAATGTTTATCTGATTTTTACTCTGCCACATCCAGCAATCACACTCCGCAACACTCGAGGCCCAAAACCCAAGTTTTGACAACAGGTCACCAATTTAGTTAAGGTGCTCACTATCCCCTAGGGCCCTAAAGCCCTTAATACCCCTTGAACCATAACAAAACCCCTCCAAACACAGCCCAATTGGTCTGGGGAGTCCAGTCCCTACCCTGGGGCCCTCCCCACCCCAACCATTTCCAGTACCCCCAGCCTCGAGGATTCCCACCGCCACGACGAACGCCGATAAAACGTCATCGGCGAGCGTCTCGCCACACCCGCAGCGCTGTCTCAATGCCCTGCAGCAAGCCCAGACACCAAATATCAATTTCAACGGCGTTCAAATGAACCCCGTCCCTCCTCCAAATGCCTCCTTCCCCAGGCTCCAAATCCGAGTGATGCATGGACACCGCCCCATGCATGCAATCGGACACATCATGCAACCAGGCACAGAAAACAAACAAACCGCACAACCCCGCCCTTCCTGGTCAGTCTTAGACTGACGCAACCGTCATTCCACCCCATCCCCAAACAAGTCCACATCTTTCCACATCAACCTCCCAGGATGAACTGTGGAGCTGCTAACTCCCCAAATGCAAAGCACCAAAGGCAGCCAACGAAAAAGCCGTCTGGAACAATCTGACCTCCCGCTGCGATGACCCCACCGAGGTCAAAGCAGTGCCCAACTCCTGCAGCAACAAAAAGGACACCGGCCGACGAGAGTCACTCACAGAACGAAAATGCCATCCTTTTAAAGCCTGTCGAACTAGAAATGACTTTGTAAAGTTTGTCAAGTCCCGATTCTTAAACCCAAAAGTCAAGCCCGCCAAGCAACTATTTAACCTGGAAATAGACCATCCCTCCTCCCTACAATGCCCTACAAATAACACTAATAGTATCTCAAGATCACCCGAATCCACCCCTAAAAAAACCCAACCAAGCCTTTGCATAAGGAGCCCAAGTACCGTCCGCCAGGGAGGCACAAATCAAGGCCTCAGCTGTCCGACTGGCACAGTCCACAACTCCTTCGGCCACTCCACTCCGAGCTCGTCCTCTTCTGGCACCACCTGCCTGAACTGATCCTAGTGCAAACGAGAGAGTGCATCTGCAACGACATTCAGAACCCCCGATACATGGACAGCTACAACCCACACATTCAACCGCAAACCTTCCAGTACCAAATGCTGCAAAACCCAGACCACTGGAGGGGATGAGGCTGACAATCTATTTATCGCCTGCACCACCCCCATATTGTCACAATGGAAATGAACCCCCTTGTTATGAAAAAATTCCCCCCAACATAACCACCGCCACCAAAATGGGGAACAGTTCCAATAACGCCAAGTTCCGAACTAACCCATTCGACACCCAAGAATCCAGCCATGATCCCACACATCAACTTCCTCTAAAGTAAGCCCCAAACCCCACACTCCCTGCTGCGATCGTAAACAAATCCCAATCAACTGCATTGACCACCTCCCCCACCCAGAGCGAACACCAGTTAAACTGTTCCAGAAAAGAATCCCAAACCCGTGATTTTTCCTCCCCCAAGCGAATAAAATTAGACAAAGCAGACACACCAGCCATTGCCGCTGCCAAACGGTGAGAGAACACCCTCCCCATCGGCATGATCCAGTACGCGAAGTTCAGCTTGCCTAAAAGACTGCAATTCCTGTAATCACAGCTTCTTCGGCCGACATTCCCTCTGAACTTCGGTCCACAGTCCACACAGCTTGTCGTCAGGAAGATGACACTCCATGCGGACCATATCTTTTGTAATGCCCAGAAAACTAAGGACTGTTGACGGACCCTTCGTCTTACCCTGCGCCCCCCCGTTCCACCGAATGCAACAAAACCAAACAGACAGCTTAGACCCCGGGACCAATACAAAGAAAGTCATCCAAATGAGTGACCGAAGCACAACCGGATACATCCCTAACCGCCCATTCCAAGAACAAACTAAATTTCTCTAAGTAAGAACACGAAAGTGAACAGCCCAACGGCAAACAGCCCTCAAAAAAACTTCCCATCTCAAACACAACCCAACAAATGCAGGCTATCCGGATGTATCGGCAGCAGCCAGAACACCGCCTCGATATACGTTTTCGCCAAAAAACGCCCCTTGACCAAACGGTGAACCCAATATATCACAGCATCAAGCAAGGTATATTCTACCAAGCACAATGCTGGATCAATCCCATCCTTCACCGAAGACCCTTCAGGGAACGAAAGGTGATGAATCAGCCAAAACTTATTCAGCTCTTTTTTGGAACAACCCCAAGGGCGATCACTGCAAGTTCAGAAAGGGAGACTCCGAAAAGTGGTCCGCAACATCCACTAACGCCCCCATAAACTCCAACAAACCCCTCCTTAACTCCCTGGGGTGACCCCCTAATCCCCCCCCCCCCTCCCAGTGACAGCTACCAAAGGCCCTGCTACAGGAAAAGAAGCCTCACCTGGGTGCTGTGAACCCAGTGACTGCAAAATCCTGATCCAGTCATCCTGCAGAAGCTCTGGCCGACTCCACGCTGCCATCATCTACAGACCCCATGGCCAGGGTCTCCGCAAAGCTCCGCCCCCCCCCCCCCCAGCAGCTCCACTGTGGGTGCTATCTTGGATCACTCATTCACCTGCTCCCGCTGGCCTGTCGGCACCCCCTTGAGAAAGCGCAGGCCCCGCTGCTCCCCTGCTGACAGATGCCTCGCTAGCATCATGCAGCACTCCAGGACGCTGAGCCCGCACCTCTGACTCCACCGAAAAACCTGCTGCTCTCGCTCCAACCACCACCGAGGTGATCGTAGAAGGAGGGGGGATTCCCCTCCCCCACTGCGGGTCCAGCTATGATCCCGGATTCCTCCTGATCCAGGTCGGCCGCTCAGCAGCATACCGAGCGATGCCCTGGACCGGAGGGTCCCATGAGGGGCTTCTTAAACTGTGCCGGACCCCAGGGGTCTCCTCGGGGCTAAGGCACGCCAGAGGCCTTGTCCTCCCCAGCTGTCTGCCTGGAGGAGAGGGGCAGCATGCCACCTCCCCAGACCCCTGAAGCAATACCTGTAACTGGAACTGCAGCCACTGAGGACCTCACACTCCCACTTCAGCCCTAAGCTTGGCCAGCATCTCCTCAACATTCGATATAACAGGCCATGGACTGAAGCACACAGAGCTGTGTGTGGCTTCTCTCAGGCTCTGTTACACAGAACTGGCAGGAATTTCCCCTGCATTTCTTTAAATACACCCCCCACCCTCCCCCTTCAAAGATACCTCCCCTACCCACAATACTCTATGTATCCCACTAACTGCCAATTTAACCCTTTAGTATATCCCCCTGTCTGTACTCCTGGCTAACTCCTTTCATGTAGGCCTCCGCTTCCAGTCTTCGCCTTCGGACCGGCCTCACTATTCCTCACTACACCCCTAACTAAATTCTTTGAGGGGGTTTAATTTCCAAAACTGGGTCACTTCCTGATGGATTGCATTTTACTGGCACCTCAGGGGCTCTGCAAGTGTATTATGGCTTCCAAAAAACATACAATCCTAAATCTGTGCTCTAAAAAATCAAATACTCTTTCCCTTCTGCACTCTGCTGCAGCCCAAGCAACAATGTATACCCACATATGTGACAGTGCTCTACCTGGGAAAACCCACTTAACAATGTCATTTAAGTGGATATTAACTGCTGTTTGGGCACACAGCAGGGCAAAGTGCTATTTGATTTTAGGAAACCAATTTAGAATTTTTGTTTTTTGAATGGCATTCCACTTTGCAGGGCCCCTTAAGTGCTGTGTCCTGGAGACAGATGAGGACAGATAGGTATAGACTATTCTTCTTGTACACTCTATCTTGCTATTGCAGACCCAAAAAGATTTATCCCAGACAACCCCTTTAAAGGAGCTATAGTTTTCTGGGTCCTTCATATTTTGGCAACAGGATCAGAGGATTGTGATCAAACCTATGGACAAGGGAGGGGCAATAGTGATTATGGATAGGCATATCTACCTAGATGAGATTAGATCCCAGCAATCTGATATCAGAAAATACCAATCCATATCACATGACCCTATAATCACACATCTCAGCAAGGATTAGCAGGGCTCTGAAACATTATCATACCTTTGGGATTATAGATAATACAGTAACATTCCTTAAAAAGGACTTTCCTATTACACATGTGTTTTATATACTCCCTAAAAATACAGAAACATCTCTAGAACCCCCTGGGATGACCCATAGTGACATCCACTGAATAATTTCTTTCACTTCTGGCCATATACCTTGATAGATTAATCACAACCTTTATTAAGAGTTCATGCTCCTTCCTTTCGGAGACTTCAGATTTTCTTTCTAAACTGCCTCACTTTGGTTTCATTCCCCCCACAGTACTCATGACAATGGATGTGAACAGTTTAAGCATATCCACTGAATATGAGAAAAGTGTAGCAGCTGCTGCCACACTATTGTCAGAACACCCCAACTTGTCCCATGACCAACAGGACTTTTGTTTTATATTACTTGGGGTTATATTCGAGGGAATTTTTTTTTCCTGTTCGGGATGATTTCTACATATAGAAATGAGATACCGCCATGGGATACAATGTGTCCCCCCCCCCCCATGCAAATGCATACAAAGGAGCATTTGAGAGAGTGTCTATCCACATCTTCGTTTCCTTGAAGATGCATTTATCTGGCTATGTTACATTGACAATATCTTGGGGGCCTCAAATCATTCAAATCAGACTTCCTTAATGACATCTTCCCCAACCTGGGTTTAACATTACACCACAGCCTGAATAAGGTTGATTTTTCTAGACACTACAATCGCCAAAAATTTGGATGGATCCATTTCAGTTCACCTCTTTAACAAAACAAGTGATCGCAATAATTACACTACTCAAGTTGTTATCCCAAGCCACTAGAAACTTCCCCAGTCAGTTTACATGGGTTAAGTGCATTGTATCAGACCAGAACCAGAACAAAATATTGGATAAACTAAATGCCTATGGGTCACCCCTCCAACTTATTGACACATGAATTCCAGAGAAGAACAGAGAACACATCACCACAGTAGCTACTACCAAACCTCAAAGGTTGGCATGTGTCACCACCTATCATCCACTTACACCGATGATTCACCAATGTAACCGGAAATTTTGGTCTGTGCTTACACATAGCTCTAACGGATCTTGAGATATAGGGCTCTAAAGTGCCCTCCAGCCTCAGGCAGCATCTCAGAAGAACGGTGGAGGAGGAAGGACAGAGGAGCAGAGCTGCAGACTGCAGAGACAATGATAAATCGTCGTTTGTGCATAACCTGTATGTGACCCCAAGAGGTCCATGTTTTCCTCTCTCCTATCAGAGTATAAATTTTCTGATTGCCACATAGGGATAATCAGAGGGGTATTCTTATGTAATACCCCTCTAAACATAACCAGGAAGCTTTTACCATTGTCCAGGTGGCAGCACCAAATGAGTTGCACCAAACTTACACAACACATACACAGTCATCAATAAAGTTTACATTTGACACTGTCCCTATCCATACCTAATCTTGGAGTAAAATAAGCTGACCACCTCTCTAGCAGTACTCGTTACATGCTAAAATAATAACAATAACGATTATTACTAGAGATGAAATTATAAAACGCTTCTGTCAGGCGGAAAAGTTCCATCAGTCAGAACACATTTTCACTCATTGAATGTCACCATATAAAATCCCAGTTTTTGGCAGCTTTCAGTATAATAACGGGCAGTGGCGTAAAGATCACGGTCGTACCTCGGGCACCGAGGGGTACAGGGCCCAGGGCCAGCTGGAGATGGCCATGGCCCTAAACCACCTTGATAGCGGTCGGGGAAAGCCTGGTTTCCTGACCGCTATACATATTGTTAACGGAAAGGGGCCCGACATGTCACCCGGGAAGGTGACTAAAAATAAATAGATATATTCACCTCTCTTGGGCTTTTGATGATCCCGGCATCCTCTCCGTCTGAGGAGATCCCAGAGTATAATAGCAATGTGGGGTTCAGCTGAAGCGGCTCTGGGGGGGGGGGGTCTTGGGAGTATTTTATACTGTGTGGGGGCCAATGTGGAGCGTATAATACTGTCAGGGGCCACTGTGAAGCATATTATACTGTGAGGCCATTGTTGAGCATATTATACTGTGTGGGGACCCCTCACTATTCACATCACACGTTATCTATTTTATAGCATCCATGTACTGTTATTACAGACTGTAAAAACATTACATGGTGATTATACAGTCATATGAAAAAGTTTGGGCACCCCTATTAATCTTAATCATTTTTAGTTCTAAATATTTGGGTGTTTGCAACAGCCATTTCAATTTGATATATCTAATAACTGATGGACACAGTAATATTTCAGGATTGAAATGAGGTTTATTGTACTAACAGAAAATGTGCAATATGCATTAAACCAAAATTTGACAGGTGCAAAAGTATGGGCACCTCAACAGAAAAGTGACATTAATATTTAGTAGATCCTCCTTTTGCAAAAATAACAGCCTCTAGTCGCTTCCTGTAGCTTTTAATCAGTTCCTGGATCCTGGATGAAGGTATTTTTGACCATTCCTCTTTACAAAACAATTCCAGTTCAGTTAAGTTTGATGGTCGCCGAGCATGGACAGCCCGCTTCAAATTATCCCACAGATGTTCAATGATATTCAGGTCTGGGGACTGGGATGGCCATTCCAGAACATTGTAATTGTTCCTCTGCATGAATGCCTGAGTAGATTTGGAGCTGTGTTTTGGATCATTGTCTTGCTGAAATATCCATCCCCGGCGTAACTTCAAATTCGTCACTGATTCTTGTACATTATTCTCAAGAATCTGCTGATACTGAGTTCAATCCATGCGACCCTCAACTTTAACAAGATTCCCGCTGCCGGCATTGGCCACACAGCCCCAAAGCATGATGGAACCTCCACCAAATTTTACAGTGGGTAGCAAGTGTTTTTCTTGGAATGCTGTGTTTTTTTGACGCCATGCATAACGCCTTTTTGTATGACCAAACAACTCAATCTTTGTTTCATCAGTCCACAGGACCTTCTTCCAAAATGAAGCTGGCTTGTCCAAATGTGCTTTTGCATACCTCAGGCGACTCTGTTTGTTGCGTGCTCTCAGAAACGGCTTCTTTCGCATCACTCTCCCATACAGCTTCTCCTTGTGCAAAGTGTGCTGTATTGTTGACCGATGCACAGTGACACCATCTGCAGCAAGATGATGCTGCAGCTCTTTGGAGGTGGTCTGTGGATTGTCCTTGACTGTTCTCACCATTCTTCTTCTCTGCCTTTCTGATATTTTTCTTGGCCTGCCACTTCTGGGCTTAACAAGAACTGTCCCTGTGGTCTTCCATTTCCTTACTATGTTCCTCACAGTGGAAACTGACAGGTTAAATCTCTGAGACAACTTTTTGTATCCTTCCCCTGAACAACTATGTTGAACAATCTTTGTTTTCAGATCATTTGAGAGTTGTTTTGAGGAGCCCATGATGCCACTCTTCAGAGGAGATTCAAATAGGAGAACAACTTGCAATTGGCCACCTTAAATACCTTTTCTCATGATTGGATACACCTGGCTATGAAGTTCAAAGCTCAGTGAGGTTACAAAACCAATTTTGTGCTGCAGTAAGTCAGTAAAAAGTAGTTAGGAGTATTCAAATCAATAAAATAAGGGTACCCAAATTTTTGCACCAGTCAAATTTTGGTTTAATGCATATTGCACATTTTCTGTTAGTACAATAAACCTCATTTCAATCCTGAAATATTATTGTGTCCATCAGTTATTAGATATATCAAATTGAAATGGCTGTTGCAAATACCCAAATATTTAGAACTAAAAATGATTAAGATTAATAGGGGTGCCCAAACTTTTTCATATGACTGTAAAATAGATACTGTGCAATGTAAATAGAGAAGGAGTTACAACACTCGCAAAAGCACCACAGTACCTTCAAACAGTTGATCAGCAGGGTGCTTGGGTGTTGGACCAACACTGATCTCTTGCATCTCTTAGGCTGTTAGGACCCTGCAGATCAGCTGTTTTCCACAGCACGCAACTCCCAGTATTGTTTACATGCTGGGAGCTGCGCTGCTCACTCACAGTATTCTTGATAACTGCAGTTGTGGGTACTAAAGCTGTATCCTTTTCAAGTATCAGCACCCGTAACCGTCAGTAGGGAAGAATTCGCTGTATGGTGGGGGTAGGGGGCCCCAAACAAAAGTTTTCACCAGGGCCCACAAGACTTTAGCTATGCCACTGATAGCGGGTACAAAATTAAATATCTGGACTTCCAGTAGGTCATCAGATCTAGAATTATGGCTCTCTAACGCAAATAATGAGGAACTACAGAGGTTGCATCCATAATATGAGCAATAAAGTGGCCATGTTATGCCAATCTGAAACCGACCCCAGTTATCACATTAGTTAGGTATAGAAATTATAATTATTCATTAGTTACAATTTTTAAAGGCGGATAGAAAAATATGTTCTTATGTAAGCCTATTTAATTTGCATGGACAAAATTGGTTGCAGCATTTTTGCTGTTTCTTTAAAGGGAGTCTATCATTGAGATTTTAAATTTTTAGTTAAGGCTATATTCATGTAGCCTTTAGAAAGGCTATTGTAGACATACCTTTTATTTCCTGACTCTTGCCAGCATTTTTCTGAAAAAGCCTTTTTCTTATGTAAATTATGTTCCACAGAGCACAGGGGGCATTTTCCCTGTGAGCCGAGCACCCCTCGCGTCATCACTCTCTCCCTGCATTGCTGCCCCTTTCTTCCTTCTTGTTGACGCCTTCTCCTCCTCTTCTTTGCTTCTTCCTCCTGTCAGCTTGAATATGCGCAAGATTTCGTTCATGCCAACGGGAGAAAGAAGCTTCTTCCCTGTCAGCTTGAACGAAATCTCACACATGTGCGAGACTTTGTTCACGGAGATGGGAGAAAGAAGCAAAGAGGCGGAGGAGGCGTTAACAAGAAGGAAGAAGGGGTCGGCGATGCAGGGAGAGGGTGATGATGCAAGGGGTGCTCAGAGCACAGGGGGAATGCCCCCTTTGCTCCATGGAAGCTAATTTACATAACAAGGAAAAGGCTTTTTCTGAAACACCGGCAAGAGTCAGGAAATAAAAGGTATGCCTACAATAGCCTTTATAAGGGCTACATGAATATAGCCTTAGCTAAAAATTGAAAATCTCAATGATAGACTCCCTTTACAGAACGGGATTGCTTGAACATGCACTATAGTGGCAAATTTGAATTCTTGTGCAATTTTTGCTTGTAATCTATGTTTGCTGTAAAGTTGAAGGTGGTTGTATATAAGAAATATTAAGTTGTGTTTTTATATACGGCATGCTGTGCAATCTCAATAAAGTTAGATTTTGGTATCACAGTCAGAGTTTGCTATGTGCAGCATAGATTTTTAACATATTAGTGAATGACAGCAAAATATCAGTATTTTTGAGAGTACGAGCTCTTTTAGTTTGTTTGCGTCATATACAGTACAGACCAAAAGTTTGGACACACCTTCTCATTCCAAGAGTTTTCTGTATTTTCATGACTATAAAAATTGTAGATTCACACTGAAGGCATCAAAACTATGAATTAACACATGTGGAATTATATACTTAACAAAAAAGTGTGAAACAACTGAAAATATGTCTTATATTCTAGGTTCTTCAAAGTAGCCACCTTTTGCTTTGATTACTGCTTTGCACACTCTTGGCATTCTCTTGATGAGCTTCAAGAGCTAGTCACCTGAAATGGTCTTCCAACAGCCTTGAAGGAGTTCCCAGAGATGCTTAGCACTTGTTGGCCCTTTTGCCTTCACTCTGCGGTCCAGCTCACCCCAAACCATCTCGATTGGGTTCAGGTCTGGTGAATATGGAGGCCAGGTCATCTAGCGTAGCACCCCATCACTCTCCTTCTTGGTCAAATAGCCCTTACACAGTCTGGAGGTGTGTTTGGGATCATTGTCCTGTTGAAAAATAAATGATGGTCCAACTAAACGCAAACCGGATGGAATAGCATGCCGCTGCAAGATGCTGTGGTAACCATGCTGGTTCAGTATTCCTTCAATTTTGAATAAATCCCCAACAGTGTCACCAGCAAAGCACCCCCACACCATCACACCTCCTCTTCCATGCTTCACGGTGGGAACCAGGCATGTAGAGTCCATTCGTTCACCTTTTCTGCGTCGCACAAAGACACGGTGTTTGGAACCAAAGATCTCAAATTTGGACTCATCAGACCAAAGCACAAATTTCCACAGGTCTAATGTCCATTCCTTGTGTTCTTTAGCCCAAACAAGTCTCTTCTGCTTGTTGCCTGTCCTTAGCAGTGGTTTCCTAGCAGCTATTTTACCATGAAGGCCTGCTGCACACAGTCTCCTCTTAACAGTTGTTGTAGAGATGTGTCTGCTGCTAGAACTCTGTGTGGCATTGACCTGGTCTCTAATCTGAGCTGCTGTTAACCTGCGATTTCTGAGGCTGGTGACTCGGATGAACTTATCCTCCGCAGCAGAGGTGACTCTTGGTCTTCCTTTCCTGGGGTGGTCCAAATGTGAGCCAGTTTCTTTGTAGCGCTTGATGGTTTTGGCCATTGCATTTGGGGACACTTTCAAAGTTTTCCCAATTTTTTGGCCTGACTGACCTTCATTTCTTAAAGTAATGATGGCCACTCGTTTTTTCTTAGCTGCTTTTTTCTTGCCATAATACAAATTCTAACACTCCATTCAGTAGGACTATCAGCTGTGTATCTACCTGACTTCTGAACAACACAACTGATGGTCCCAACCCCATTTATAAGGCAAGAAATCCCACTTATTAAACCTGACAGGGCACACGTGTGAAGTGAAAACCATTTCAGGTGACTACCTCTTGAACCTCATCAATAGGATGCCAAGAGTGTGCAAAGCAGTAATCAAAGCAAAAGGTGGCTACTTTGAAGAACCTAGAATATAAGACATATTTTCAGTTGTTTCACACTTTTTTGTTAAGTATATAATTCCACATGTGTTAATTCATAGTTTTGATGCCTTCAGTGTGAATCTACAATTTTTATAGTCATGAAAATACAGAAAACTCTTGGAATGAGAAGGTGTGTCCAAACTTTTGGTCTGTACTGTGTGTGTGTACAGTCATGGCCAAAAGTTTTGAGAATGACACAAATATTATATTTTCACATGATCTGCTGCCCTCTGGTTTTTATGTGTGTTTGTCAGATGTTTTTATCACATACAGAAATATAATTGCATTCATATTATGAGTAACAGAAGCTTATATTGACAGTTAGAATGAGTTAATGCAGCAAGTCAATATTTGCAGTGTTGACCCTTCTTCTTCAGGACCTCTGCAATTCTCCCTGGCATGCTCTCAATCAACTTCTGGACCAAATCCTGACTGATAGCAGTCCATTCTTGCAGAATCAATGCTTTAATTTTGTCTGAATTTGTTGTTTTTTGTTTGTCCACCCATCTCTTGATGATTGACCACAAGTTCTCAATGGGATTAAGATCTGGGGAGTTTCCAGGCCATGGACCCAAAATATCTATGTTTTGTTCCCTGAGCCATTTAGTTATCACCTTTGCTTTATGGCAAGGTGCTCCATCATGCTGGAAAAGGCATTGTTGAGCGCCAAACTGCTCTTGGACGGTTGGGAGAAGTTGCTCTTGGAGGGCATTCTGGTACCATTCTTTATTCATGGCTGTGTTTTTAGGCAAGACTGTGAGAGAGCCAATTCCCTTGGCTGAGAAGCAACCCCACACATGAATGGTTTCAGGATGCTTTACAGTTGGCATGAGACAAGACTTGTGGTAGCGCTCACCTCTTCTTCTCCGAATAAGCTGTTTTCCAGATGTTCCAAACAATCGAAAAGGGGATTCATCAGAGAAAATGACTTTACCCCAGTCCTCAGCAGTCCACTCCCTGTACCTTTTGCAGAATATCAGTCTGTCCCTGATGTTTTTTCTGGAGAGAAGTGGCTTCTTTGCTGCCCTCCTTGAGACCAGGCTTTGCTCCAAGAGTCTCCGCCTCACAGTGCGTGCAGATGCACTCACACCTGCCTGCTGCCATTCCTCAGCAAGCTCTGCACTGCTGGTAGCCCGATCCCGCAGCTGAAACACTTTTAAGAGACGGTCCTGCCGCTTGCTGGTCTTTCTTGGGCGCCCTGGAGCCTTTTTGGCACCAATGGAACCTCTCTCCTTGAAGTTCTTGATGATGCGATAGATTGTTGACTGAGGTGCAATCTTTCTAGCTGCAATACTCTTCCCAGTTAGGCCATTTTTGTGCAGTGCAATGATGACTGCACGTGTTTCTTTAGAGATAACCATGGTTAACAGAAGAGAAACAATGATGGCAAGCACCAGCCTCCTTTTAAAGTGTCCAGTGGTGTCATTCTTACTTAATCATGACAGATTGATCTCCAGCCCTGTCCTCATCAACACCCACTCCTGTGTTAATGGAGCAATCACTGAAACGATGTTAGGTCCTTTTAAGGCAGGGCTGCAATGATGTTGAAATGTGTTTTGGGGGATAAATTTCATTTTCTAGGCAAATATTGACTTTGCAAGTAATTGCTGTTAAGCTGATCACTCTTTATAACATTCTGGAGTATATGCAAATTGCCATTAGAAAAACTGAAGCAGTAGACTTTGTAAAAATTAATATTTGTATCATTCTCAAAACTTTTGGCCATGACTGTATATATATTTATATAGGGTTAAGGGGGTGCACTTGCTTTTCATGGTGTGTAATCCCTACATTTTATAGTATGATACTTTTTTAACATTTCCAGCTTCAAAGCAGATTTTTGTTCCTTCCAGTTCTGGTGATTTTATGAAGATATGTTAATGCAGGTGTAGCCCTATTTGGGGGGGGGGGGGTATGAGTATTATCCCTCCCGCAACAGACTTTGGCGCTGACCTGTGTGTATAATGGGACCTGAAGCCTTCGCTGAAGGGAAGAGTGGGAACATATATGAAATATATCAGTGCCTCCACCCAGGATAGAGCCTCTGTATTACAGGGAGAATCTCTTCCTGGGACTTACCCATGAAGTACAGTTAGTAGCCTTAACAAGGATCACTGTACTAATCTCACAGTCTGAAGAATACATACAGATACCACATAAGGTTATAACAGTAGCTTTATAAGAATCAACAGGGTAATAATACATACATAAAATATACTCAGAACACAGCAATACTACAACAACCAGCAAGTCCTCAACCGTCTTAGGTTATATACCCGGGTATATATATATATATATATAGATATATAGCAAGAGTCCAGTGCACAATACCTCCAGGCAACAGAAGAGATGCAGGGGCCCCTGTGGATGACTGTGGATCCTCGGATTCTTCCAGGAGATGACAGACAGCCGATCAGGAGATGATGATGATGATGATGATGGTGAGATTCTTCACAGGCAGCAAACAGGGCGACGGTGACTGCAGTAGATGCAGGCCTGACTACCCTAACACTGAGTCCTTAACCTGCCAGCTAAACTACTAGTGCCACCGGGCCTCTAACTAGCTAGTTGGCCTTCGGAAGCCTAACTATATATATATTGATCCCTAACTACGGTTACTAGCTAGGTCCTGTGAGTATATAGGGGGTAACACATACCTAACTATATACTGTGAAGTAAAGAGGAACAAGTGGCTCTTAGACTCCCCCAGACATAACATGTCTGTCTCAGCAGCTCTGCTCACATCTCTCCCCCCAGCAGCTCTGCCTCACATGTGTCTGACTCACTGTATTTACAAAACAAAACTTGCACTGAATGCCTGGGGTCTCTGAAGCCAAACTGCAGGGGCAAAGAAGCCAGATACATTATATACTAGTAGAAATGGCAGTTCCCTACACTCTCCCTCTGGTGAAATCTTTACGTCACGTCAAAGACATACAAAGTCATAGTATACAGTCAACATTACCAATGACAATATCAATATGGTTGCTTTTGCATTTACAGAGTCACAACAGGTTAATAGGTATACATGCCAGCAGGAGCGAAAATTGGTAACATATTGACCAAAGTGGACACTGCACCCACCCAAGCATGGTATAAATGAGGCTGAGTAGTAAATCTGGGGTCCCCCAAACTATCATATGTCAGCATAGGTGGAGGGTGTCTAATTCTCTCTCCTCTCCGTACCTCTCTCTGAGGTAAACTAGCATGTCCAGGCCCTAAACTAGGGTTGTCTGCCATGGGAGGGGATGGTGCTGGTGGCGTAGGAGAGCTAGATCCCTGCTCATCTGTAGACACAGATCTAGGTACGAATTCTGGAGTTTGAGGGTTCATAGGTCTCCCTGAAGGAGAAGATACTGGTGATCTAGGAACTTCAGGAGCCACAGTCCAATCACTCTCAGGAGTTTCAGGAAGGTCAGGTGGAATATCGGCTAAGGATTGTGGAGAATCGCAGGCCAAGCTATCATTGGAGATATCCATACCATCAATCTGAGGTACAGGCAACAAATTTTCTATGCCAAGTCCTGATCCTCCCGTCCCGTCCTTTTATCTTGTAGACTGGTATTCCAGGCAACCGATCTACCACTGTAAAGAGTTCACTCCGCCATCGATCAGCCAGCTTATGTTTTGCAGATGCTCCCAAATTTCGTAGCAGAACATGGTCCCCAGGGTTCAATTCTCGGTATCTTACTCGAAGATCAAATCTCCTTTTATTTCCTTCATTCACTTTGGCCGTATTTTCCTCAGCCAGCTGATAAGCACTCTTAAGCGTTTCTTTCAAACGTGCCACATATCGGTAATGATCTCGATGACTGATACCATCGGTAGAGACTCCCAACAAGATGTCAATAGGTAGCCTAGGCTCTCTTCCAAACATCAGAAAGTATGGTGAATATCCTGTGCTCTCGTGCCTAGTACTATTATAGGCATGCACCATAGCCTCCACTTTTCGACTCCAGGATCGCTTATCCTCAATTCGTAAGGTACCAAGCATATCAAGTAAAGTCCTGTTAAATCTTTCAGGAAGGGCATCTCCCTCTGGATGGTAAGGCGTCGTCCGACTTTTGCGGATGTTCAACAACTGAAGTAACTCTTTGATCAGGTTACTCTCAAAATCCCGGCCTTGATCAGAATGCAACCGGTGTGGTAAGCCATAATGGATAAAATACTTTTCCCAAAGCACTCTTGCAACAGTGACTGCTTTTTGATCCTTAGTCGGAAAGGCTTGAGCATATCGTGTGAAGTGATCAGTCACCACCAATACATTTCCAAATCCTCTGGAGTCGTTGTCAATACAAAGGAAGTCTATGTAGACAAGATCCACGGGGCCCGAACTCTTCAAGTGTCCCATGAAGGCCGCTCGAACCGGGACAGTCTTCCTCTGCAAACATCTGCGACAGCACCTACACAGACGAGTCACAGTATCTCTCATTTTGGGCCAGTAGAATCGGTCTTGTATTAGGCCATAAGTCTTCTCAGGTCCCAAATGACCATGATAATCATGCAGACTTCGGAAAATCATCTTCTGAAAGCAGCTTGGAATAACTAGTTGGCGCCTTCCAGGTTGATCATGATACAGCACCACACGATAAAGTAGGCCATTGTCTATTTCAAACTTCTCCCAATCTCGTAGAAGTTGACTGCATTCAGAGGGTAGGGATGTCTTTAACATTTCTCTGTCTTGAGAACTCACTGCTTGATAAAGAGGTCCAATTAAAGGATCAGTCTTTTGACTCCAGATCATTCGCTTTGAAGATATAGAACAACTCTCAAAGGATCCTAAAGCGGCAGGGTAGGCAAACATGTCTGGTACAGCTTCGGGACCTCCCCCAATAGAGTCAATAAGCCGAGTTTCAGAAAAGGCTACTCGGTCTTCAACTACAGCAGCCATGGCACACAAAGCTCCTACTCCAGGACTTGGCACTTCTTCCCATTCATCCACTACTTCCGGACTAGGTAATCCAGGCCGTCTTGATAGAGCATCTGCCCCAATGTTCTTAGGCCCCGATTTATACTTGAGTGTGAATTGGTAGTTGGATAAAGCTGCCAACCAGAGATGTCCTGTAGCATCGAGTTTAGCGGTTGACAAAACGTATGTCAGTGGATTGTTGTCTGTTCTTACTTCAAATGTGGCTCCGTATAAATAGTCATGTAATTTATCAACAATGGCCCACTTGAGCGCCAAAAACTCCAATTTATGTACTGGATAATTTTTCTCGCTGGGAGAAAGACTTCGACTTATGAAAGCTATGGGCCGTAACCCGGCCGGGTATTCTTGGTGCAGCACGCCACCTAATCCTTCAAAGCTGGCATCTACATGTAGCACATATGGCTTCTGTGCATCAGCATAAGCCAGAATGGGAGCTTCTGTCAATTTCTTCTTCAACAACTTAAATGCTTCTTCACAACCCGCAGTCCACCTATCGCCAAAAAGGCTTTTGGAAGACCCTTTCTTCTTTCCCGGATCTCCTGCATCACTCTTCAACAGGTCGAGGAGGGCTCGAGCAATTTTTGAATATCCTTCCACAAATCGTCGATAGAATCCACAAAACCCCAAGAAAGATTGCAACTCCGTAATATTTTGCGGTCGGGGCCAATTCACCACAGCTTCAATCTTACCAGGATCGGTAGCAACTCCTTCAGCAGAAACAATATGACCTACATAAGTGACCGAAGATCTACAAAATTTGCATTTGTCAGCCGACAACTTCAGCGCCTCTTCTTTTAAGCGTTGGAGTACTCTCATGAGTCGTTCTTCATGTTCTTCCAGCGTCTTTCCAAACACAATAATGTCGTCAAGATATACAAGGCATTCCCGGGGCACTAAATCACCTAACACTCTTTCCATCAACCTTTGGAACGTTGCTGGCGCACCTTTTGTACCTTGCGGCATACGAGTGAACTGAAAGAAACCCAAGGGGCATATGAAGGCTGTCTTTTCCTGATCCTCAGGTGCCATTGGGACTTGATAGTATCCCGATCTTAGGTCCAGCACTGTGAACCAACAGTTTCCATTCAGAGCTTCCAGAGCTTCTTCAATTCTCGGCAGTGTATACTGATCAGGTAAGGTTCTCCGGTTCAGAGTTCTGTAATCCACACATAGGCGAATTGCTCCAGATTTTTTTCTTACCACCACAATAGGTGAGGCATAGGGGCTCTTACTGTCCACAATGATCCCCTGACCTTTCATTTGCTGTAGAGTCTGTCTTAACTCATCAACATCCTTTGGAGCAACTCTCCGTGGTCGCTCCCGGAAGGGAGTAGAATCGGTCAATCGGAAAGTGTGTTGAGCACTTTTAGCACAACCTACATCCATATCCTCCATGGAGAACACTTCCGATAATTCAGACAACTTCTGTGTCAGACGCTGATTCCAGGCCTCTGGTAAATGTGGATCACTCAAGTCAAGATTGAGATTAGGGATTGCATCTCGGATTTGAATCCTGCACACTTCAGCGTATGGATTTACTCCAAGCACAGGGTAGCAGTGGGCCACATTCTGGTATGGTCCAATTACGATCGGATGCGGTGAACAGTTCCTCACTGTCACACAGGTAGATAACTCCACTTTATTTCTCCAGTCCTTTCTCTCTGGGATCACCATCCAGCCATTCTGGTTAATCATTTCTTCAGGGGTTTCCATAAGGACATAACTCCCCCCTTCAAGCAAATCGGGAGCAATGCTGGAGGCTACTCTCAGAACTCTCTCCCCGCCGGCAGGAACTTCCACAGTTCTCTCACCGATATGATATACCATTCCATGTCGATAGCCAGTAGACAGGGCATCACAGAGTTCTCTAAGATCAGAAGATATATTCACCGGCTGAGCTGCAGGGTTCCAATCGCTTTCAAGAAACTTCTGAAAAGCATAATGCACTGCGGGACAATTAGTGCCAAGTATCACAGGAGCTGCACAAGAATCCCCTGTATCAGGGCAGACAAGAGCCATAATCTTCATGGGAGCGACACTCTGATCTTCTAATTCAGGGACAGCTATAACTACTTTCAGGCTGCCATCTACAGGATATGATCCTGAATTAAGCCCCCACAATTTCATTTGTCCCGTAGACTGAAGAGGTATATCCCTCAGATACTTTTGGTAGAACGAGCGATAAATCAGGGTCACTTGAGATCCTGTATCAAACAGGGCAGGAGCGGCATGACCATTGACAGTGACTTTGACATCGGACCTGGAGCCCGCGATAGCGCCTCTGGTCTTTACTCGGCCCGCCTTCCTTCGGTGTCTTTGATTCTGAATAGAGAAGACAGCACTGTGTCCCAATCCCTCACTGTCCTCTGTACACTGTCTGGCAGTATGGCCCGTCTGACCACATTTATAACAGGTTCAAGCATCCTTCCTCCATTGAGTGGCAGTGGGTGGAGTGGCGGACTGTCTAAGTTCTGACCACTCCGCTGGTTTGTCCTTGTTTGAATTAGGAACAACATCTTCTTTAGAGATGCTTTTCGCTTTCTTAGGGGTACTAAAACTAATGTCAGCTTCTTGTTTCTTCACTAACTTCATTAAGTCAGGAAATGGAAGGACTCTATCAGATAGTAAGACCTTGAGTACTTGAGCAAGAGGATGATGAGGTTGTAACTCTCTCACCAACTGACTGGTTCTCATAGCGTCTACCTCTGAAGTAGATATAGCTGCGTGGTACACCAGACGTGAAAGAAGTAGCTGTAAACGGTTAATAAAAGTAGAGACGTTTTCCCCTTCTTTTTGACGAACCATTCGGTAATCAGCAACCATCTGGGCAAGGTCATAGTATGGCTCAAAATGATCAGACAGTACTTGTATATAGTCCAATGCACTCACTCCTTCATGAGAGTCTCTGTACAGGCGGATCAATTCTGCAGCAGGAGACCGCAAACTTTCACTGACACGCTGCCGCTTGCCTTCTTCAGAGCAAGACCATTCCTTCAGGCATTGGAGAGTATGTTCTTTCCATATCTCAAAGTTTTCCTCCCCTTGTGGTACTGGGACATTACCAGAGAATAATTTTAGTTTCTTGTAGTGAGTGGCCTGCAGGCCCTGAGCTAACATTTCAGTCAGCCTGGCTAAAGTGCTAATAGCACTGTCACTAGAGGAACTGCTAGCGACGGCCATACTGGGGGGGTAACTGGCTGAGCGGGGTTCTTCCTTTACCTGAACCAGGGGAGGAACAGGAGGTCGGTAATCCCATGTAGTAGCTAGTGGGAGGTTCCCCTCTGAGCTATATCGCTTCTCCATATCAATGACTATTCCCACTTCTAAATCTCAGCAGTGCCTCCAAATGTAGCCCTATTTGGGGGGGGGGGGTATGAGTATTATCCCTCCCGCAACAGACTCTGGCGCTGACCTGTGTGTATAATGGGACCTGAAGCCTTCGCTGAAGGGAAGAGTGGGAACATATATGAAATATATCAGTGCCTCCACCCAGGATAGAGCCTCTGTATTACAGGGAGAATCTCTTCCTGGGACTTACCCATGAAGTACAGTTAGTAGCTTTAACAAGGATCACTGTACTAATCTCACAGTCTGAAGAATACATACAGATACCACATAAGGTTATAACAGTAGCTTTATAAGAATCAACAGGGTAATAATACATACATAAAATATACTCAGAACACAGCAATACTACAACAACCAGCAAGTCCTCAACCGTCTTAGGTTATATACCCGGGTATATATATAGATATATAGCAAGAGTCCAGTGCACAATACCTCCAGGCAACAGAAGAGATGCAGGGGCCCCTGTGGATGACTGTGGATCCTCGGATTCTTCCAGGAGATGACAGACAGCCGATCAGGAGATGATGATGATGATGGTGAGATTCTTCACAGGCAGCAAACAGGGCGACGGTGACGGCAGTAGATGCAGGCCTGACTACCCTAACACTGAGTCCTTAACCTGCCAGCTAAACTACTAGTGCCACCGGGCCTCTAACTAGCTAGTTGGCCTTCGGAAGCCTAACCTATCACTGCCCTGAACTATATATATATATGGATCCCTAACTACGGTTACTAGCTAGGTCCTGTGAGTATATAGGGGGTAACACATACCTAACTATATACTGTGAAGTAAAGAGGAACAAGTGGCTCTTAGACTCCCCCAGACATAAAATGTATGTCTCAGCAGCTCTGCTCACATCTCTCCCCCCAGCAGCTCTACCTCACATGTGTCTGACTCACTGTATTTACAAAACAAAACTTGCACTGAATGCCTGGGGTCTCTGAAGCCAAACTGCAGGGGCAAAGAAGCCAGATACATTATATACTAGTAGAAATGGCAGTTCCCTACACAGGTGTAGGTCTTAGTGATATGCTTGAACTCTGCACATGTTGAACTCTTATTTTTAGGAGGTTTGGTGCATATAACTTTTTGTTTGGTTTCCACTTTCAGCAACTAATATAAATTTATTTGCATTTTTTAAAAATAAAACATACACTATAAATCAAAATTGCATGAAGGTGCCTGTCCGTATACAGTACCAAGTGACAATGTTGCAGGTGTCTAATTTCAGAAAATTTATTGGTATGGGAAGGGTGGTTAGTGGAATTTTTTTAAGATTGACAAAAAAAACCTAAATTGCAATCTCAAAACTGTGAAAATTACCCTGGCAGTCAGAGGTGCAAAATATCCAAAACCCACTGGCAGCAAAAGGGTTAAACATAGATTTTATTGAGTCAGTCCTGTTAGTGAAAGATCTTTTCTTAAGGGTTCTTTTTGGGCAAGAGCTTGCATTTTTTTCATTAAATACTGTACATACAAACTGCTGTTGTAACAGCAGAATGCCGATTCCTCCTGCGCTAACCAGAAAAAAATCTGTTATTTAAGCAGTTTATTTGTTGCTCACCCAATAAACAGGCTCGTATTTTGCGCTAATCTGAAAAAAAAAATCTCCATTATTTAAGGTTTTTTTTTTTTTTTGTGCTCACCCTATAAACAATGTAATGGAGCCTGCTAATCTGAAAAATTATTAGTTTCTTAAGCATTTTTTTGTTGCTTACTCAATAGTCTTACAGTCTTCGCTAATCTGAAAAAATCTGTTATTTAAGAGTTTGTTTTTTGCACACAAAAGTGTAAAGCAGCCTGCTAATCTGAAAAACATCTGTCTGTTAAAGGTTGTGTGTGTTTTTGTTTTTTTTTTTTTGTTAGTTTTTTTGGTGCTTTTAGTACATTACTATTTTTTTCTTGAAACTTTTTCAATAAAAAGGCATTATCACAGTGTCAGAATTGTTGCCAATCACAATTAAGCAATGTGTAGTAAAATGACTGGAAAAAAAACAGGGTAGGGGACAGGCAAAAGGAGGGGGGGGGGAGGAAACACTCATTCAAGTACTAACGATAAGAATGTGGTTGGCAACAGCAAAACTACATCTGGTTTTGGTTTTGGTGGTCAGGATGACAAGGTGACATCAGATGAAGAGGGTGGTGGCAGGGGTGATGATAATGATTTCAGCCAATTCGCAGGCCCAAATTCCAAAAGACTTCTGGGCAGACCTAGGGGAAGCCTGCCTGGTGAGGGGTGGTGGCACTAGTGGTGGTAGTGACAGACACGTTTCCGCTTGTGCTGGCGTTGGTGACAGCAACTACATGTGGTCATCTCCCATGTGGGAATTTTTTTTTTCTACATTGCCAAACGATAAATCCATGGCAATATGAAAGATCTGCAAGCAGAAATTTAGCCGTGATCATGCAGGAACAAATGTAGAAACAACATAAATACATACACACATGAAAAGGCATAACCATTTCCCCCTTATTCTTTAAACTGGTTTTATCTAGCTTGGATCTGGTACCCCCTGACCGATCACTACCCAGGACCTCTTATGATTATATGCAACTGTCCCAATTTTACTGTTCCCTGGTCCCCTCCTATTGGGTTCACTGGGGGCCCACTGACTTTGAGCAACTGTCTGGTGTCCTCTCCTCCCCACCATGCCATCTTCTTGATTTATAGTTATTTACTTTTTGCCAACACTTCACAATTTCCTGCGTATTGTTGCATCTGGGAAATGAAGTTAGGAAAAGAGTTTGATAAGCCTCAATGGCATAGCTCGTTCCGCCTCACTCATAAATACCAAAGGTGCAGGACAAAGGCGCATTAGACCACATTAAAGATTCTCTCTCATTGGTAATGGGACCCATCAAGCTCAGACTCTTGTTGACATTGTGGTGGTGAGAAGAGGATGATGTCTCATATTTGGTGGAGATACCCCTCTTACGGGGGTTTTTAGTCACAGGTGGCATAATATACGTCCACTATGGTGTGGGGCACTGCTCCCCAATACCACGGAAGCAATGCTCTTAATTAATTATCCCCACTGGTTTTTCCCGAACACAAGTGCTCCCTTACCAACTTTCTCCTGCAAGCAGCAAAAAATGGCACTAAGGCACTGAAAGAGCCAACTTCTTCCAAGCGCGAAGGTAAAAGAGTGGTTTACACGGGTTCTCTATCTTTATAGAATGGAGGATCTCATTGCTCATACTATGACACAGTGGAACGCTTCATCCGTACCTGGAGCCCTTGGATTGCCTTCCACTACTCTGGTGCCTACCGTCACACTTAGTGGACTGCCTAATTGCTTGGGTCTATTCTCCGGAGGTACCCTATTGAGTCCTGGGTATTGTTCTGTGCCGCAACGTTGCCACCTTGTGGACATTCGCGTTTTCTACTTTAAAATGTCGACGGGTGCCACCTGTGTTATCCCTTACCCTTTATCATTCCCCTCTCATCCTTCTATTGTTTGATTTGGTTTAAGAGGAAGTGGAGGAGGCTACCCTGTTTCCCCGAAAATAAGACAGTGTCTTATATTAATTTTTGCTCCCAAAGATGTGCTGTATCTTATTTTCAGGGGATGTCTTATTTTTTTTTTTTAATGAAGAATTCACATTTATTGCTGAACGAACAAAAAAATTAACATTTATTATATACGGTACTGTACAGTAGTTGTCATCACAAACCAGCATAACCAGACAAACTGAATCCTATCAAGAATTTCTTACTACTACCGTACCATTATTTCCATGTACAACAATTAACAGTATGGTATATTTACGGTATGAATAGAAAGTAAAAGTTATTCAATGACCGTTATGTCATCATCTTCTAGGACATCAACATAACAATCCAAACCAATTTCCCTGCACACGGTATCATGCCCCATAGTGGCCCCTGCACACGGTATCATGCCCCATAGTGGCCCCTGCACACGGTATCATGCCCCATAGTGGCCCCTGCACACGGTATCATATGTCCCATTGTGGACCACCCATGAACAATTATTATACTCTGGGGTCTTTTCAGACCCCAGAGTATAATGATCGGAGACCCAGGGGAGGATAGAAACATAAAAAAACAACATTGCTTACCTGTTCCTATCTCCGGTCCACTCCCTGCTACTTCGGCCTTCTTCAATGTTGGACCAGGCCGGCGTCACGTCATGCGGGCCGGCGTCACAATGCAAAATGACGTCTGCGACGTCACCAAACAGGCCCGAAGCCTGGAGAAGCATAGGAGAGGTAAGTACGTTGTTTTTTATGTTCCCTCACCAACTCTGGGCCTCCGATTATTATACTCCGGGGTCTTTTCAAAGACCCCGGAGTATAATGATAGCAGAGATTGTGGGGTTCGGCCCCCGGCCTCACATACCATATATACCGTATGTTCTGTTAGGGAGTGCTGCAAAACGAAAAGTCTCCTACGTCTTACTTTCGGGGTATGCCTTATATTGGGCAATTCTACAAAACCTCTCCTATGTCTTACTTTCGGGGGTGTCTTATTTTCGGGGAAACACGGTACTGTGGACAGGATCATGGATCGGTAAGTTTTTAGTGATCGTTACAGCCAGTAACAGCCTGGATCACTCTAGTCAAAAATAGCCTATTAAAAAAGCAGTTGGGGACTGGCTTGACCCCCCTAAAGGCTGCCTCTACCCTGTGATGGAGACTTTCCCTGTATTATTTCACCAGATCCATTTCAGAACATTGCCATTAAAACACTGAGTTCTTTATAGAGCACTGATGCCACATAGTGGCCTTTTGTTGAAACGATTAAATCACTTAGCCTTATTCATTGGGCTTATCTACAGCACTTATTTTGACAGAATCTTTGCATTATAATAACCAGACTGGTGGCACCCATACTATGCTGCACATCTTCATGTAGCCACACCCATTCTCAGGGCTCCTCCTTCAGCTTGATAACTGCACCTCTGCAATTTCTAATTATGGATAAATTTCTAAAGAAGCCTTCCTCCACCATGTACCGACAACATCTTGGGTGAGCTCTCTGCCTGCTTCCAAATCGGCTGACAAAATAAAGGGCTCACAGGCCTTGCAAATTGGCACGTCTTTCCTCCTGGCTCTGATTATATTCTATACATTCTAAACCTTTTGATGCCAGCCCTGCAAAGAAGTAACGGGATACTGAAGTAACCCAGGAGGGTCCCATATCTTCATGACATTTTTTGAGGGCCAATTCCTGTACCTGTGGCTTATTATACAATAGATCACATACACATTGTTCAATATCTATGCCAGATTACCAATTCCAATTCTTGACCTTCAATGGGGGGGGGGGGGTTCTAACTCCCTTCTAATGGCTTTAAGGAGCAAGTGGAATGTCCTTAGATGATTGTCCTTATCTCCATATGTCTCATTGTATCAAACTTTTTGCCAGAACCTAGTATTCCAACATAGAACACTTCACCCAGTTCTCAACACCTAGGTGGACCAGGGTTCTTGAAATACTGGCTGAAATTGGACATCTTCCGTCAAAGAGGATCTTTACATTTAATCAGGCTTGCATACACTTTGATTTTGTGTGGAGACACCCATTTCACTATATGCACCTACAGAATTACTCCACCAGGATTGTTAGAACCTTGGGTGAGAGGAACTGAGATAACAAACTGTCTATGGCCCGATTTACATCTGCGTTCGGGTTTCCGTTTGGGGAGTCCACTTGGGGACCCCTCGAACAGAAACCTATACAAAAAAAGCGGTTTACCTGGGAAACCCACGGACCTCATAGACTATAATGGGGTCTGTGTGGTTTCCGCACGAAGCAAGTGGAGAGAAAAGTGCTGCAAGCAGCACTTTCCTCTCCGCATGTTTCCACATGTTTCATGAAGAAATCGAGTGGAAACCACACGGACCCCATTATAGTGTATGGCAGTGGTAGGCAACCTTCGGCACTCTAGCTGTTGTAAAACTACAACTCCCAGCATGCAAACTTGCTCTGCTGTTCTTGGAACTCCCATGGAATTGAATGGAGCATGTTGGGAGTTGTAGTTTCACAGCAGCTGGAGTGGTGAAAGTTGCTGATCCCTGGTCTATGGGGGTCCATGGGTTTCCTAGGTAACAAGCGGACTCCCTGAATGGAAACCCGAATGCAGATGTGAACCGGGCCTAAGACTACTAAATTCCACACTGACTACATGAGACATCTCAAGTCATTAATTATTTTTGAGACCACACTCAAATTATGAATCCTCTACCTCAGGTCTCACAAAATGGGTAGGAAACACCATAACAGACTTACAGACTTAACACCTGAACTCATTATATCCAGATTAACTAAATCATTAAAGTACATCCCTTCAGTATAATACTAGGATATGTCCCAAAAAATTTCTCATAGAGGTTATATAACATCGTAATGTGGTTTTCTAATGGGAGGTAATACTAACTCAGGGTGCCCTAGGTGTGGGGAGAGGGTAGCAGATAATTATCATTTTCTTTGGGACTGCCCACAGGTACAAACTTTCTGGAAAATACCCCCAATGTACTCTTAGCTCATTTGAATAGGAATAATAAGCATCTTTTCGACAAAATTAAGCAGCCATTCCACAAACAATTTATAACATTTTGCTCATGATTCAACACTATAAAGGTATTGGGGCTGCTATAATAATTTTGGTGGTCACAGACTCCCTTTAAAAATAGCAAAGCAACTACATAGCCTGGACATGGAGAAGGCCTTTAATTGCCTCTCCTGGCCCGTCATGTTTCAGGCAATGCACCACTATCGCTTCAAAGGTCCTTTTTGAGAGCTTTAGAGGGCCTCTATATTACCCTCGTAAGGCGCTGTTCCATTGTATCCATTTTTTGCTCCTAAATATTCTTTTTCAACAACATTTAATCTCCTTTAAATCTGCTTTCCGTAATTAATGAAAAACGAAATCGCTTAAAAATATTAAGGAATCCAACTGACCCCCACCTATAGCTCCCTGTATCAAGCAAACTACCTGAATCTGATTGCGGACATTAGACAACTTCTTGTTAAATAGCCAATACACCTCTCCTTGTTGGGGACAGATGTCCACGGTGAAAATGTTCACCCTCCCAAAGATTTACTACTTTGAAACCCTGCCTATTTGTGTCTCAAACCACAGTTCATTAGACAGTCGAAACTTACTTATTGAACTTTGCATGGGACTACAAACATCATTGTTTCTTGAGGAGCGTTTTGGGAAGGTGGGTGTTGCGTTCCCTGACATCACGTTGCATTATCAGGCCACCCATTTAAGACACTTGGCGTATTGGTCAATTTTACAGGCTTACAATCGCTGGACAGAAATTGAAAAACTCTGGTTAGCTCCATTTTAACCTAGCTCACTGATTTTAGTGCCCCCAATGTTGGTCTGTCCTTATGACCTTCTACATACAATTGCATTCTCCCAGTAGCTCTGGCTAACACATAGGGTTAAGAACCAATTAGCTAAGGGGTACTCCTCTTTGACACTTTCTTTTTACCTCCCAAATCCCTGATAATCTAGCCATACCAGGGCAAGACTAAGGCTTTTGTATTCCCTTTAGTAGGTACAGTTATGCTAAAAAGTGTACAGTCATGGCCAAAAGTTTTGAGAATGACACAAATATTATATTTTCACATGATCTGCTGCCCTCTGGTTTTTATTTGTGTTTGTCAGATGTTTTTATCACATACAGAAATATAATTGCATTCATATTATGAGTAACAGAAGCTTATATTGACAGTTAGAATGAGTTAATGCAGCAAGTCAATATTTGCAGTGTTGACCCTTCTTCTTCAGGACCTCTGCAATTCTCCCTGGCATGCTCTCAATCAACTTCTGGACCAAATCCTGACTGATAGCAGTCCATTCTTGCACAATCAATGCTTTAATTTTGTCTGAATTTGTTGGTTTTTGTTTGTCCACCCGTCTCTTGATGATTGACCACAAGTTCTCAATGGGATTAAGATCTGGGGAGTTTCTAGGCCATGGACCCAAAATCTCTATGTTTTGTTCCCTGAGCCATTTAGTTATCACCTTTGCTTTATGGCAAGGTGCTCCATCATGCTGGAAAAGGCATTGTTGAGCGCCAAACTGCTCTTGGACGGTTGGGAGAAGTTGCTCTTGGAGGACATTCTGGTACCATTCTTTATTCATGGCTGTGGTTTTAGGCAAGACTGTGAGAGAGCCGATTCCCTTGGCTGAGAAGCAACCCCACACATGAATGGTTTCAGGATGCTTTACAGTTGGCATGAGACAAGACTGGTGGTAGCGCTCACCTCTTCTCCGAATAAGCTGTTTTCCAGATGTTCCAAACAATTGAAAAGGGGATTCATCAGAGAAAATGACTTTACCCCAGTCCTCAGCAGTCCACTCCCTGTACCTTTTGCAGAATATCAGTCTGTCCCTGATGTTTTTTCTGGAGAGAAGTGGCTTCTTTGCTGCCCTCCTTGAGACCAGGCCTTGCTCCAAGAGTCTCCGCCTCACAGTGCATGCAGATGCACTCACACCTGCCTGCTGCCATTCCTCAGCAAGCTCTGCACTGCTGGTAGCCCGATCCCGCAGCTGAAACACTTTTAAGAGACGGTCCTGCCGCTTGCTGGTCTTTCTTGGGCACCCTGGAGCCTTTTTGGCACCAATGGAACCTCTCTCCTTGAAGTTCTTGATGATGCGATAGATTGTTGACTGAGGTGCAATCTTTCTAGCTGCAATACTCTTCCCAGTTAGGCCATTTTTGTGCAGTGCAATGATGACTGCACGTGTTTCTTTAGAGATAACCATGGTTAACAGAAGAGAAACAATGATGGCAAGCACCAGCCTCCTTTTAAAGTGTCCAGTGGTGTCATTCTTACTTAATCATGACAGATTGATCTCCAGCCCTGTCCTCATCAACACCCACACCTGTGTTAATGGAGCAATCACTGAAACGATGTTAGGTGGTTCTTTTAAGGCAGGGCTGCAATGATGTTGAAATGTGTTTTGGGGGATAAAGTTCATTTTCTAGGCAAATATTGACTTTGCAAGTAATTGCTGTTAAGCTGATCACTCTTTATAACATTCTGGAGTATATGCAAATTGCCATTAGAAAAACTGAAGCAGTAGACTTTGTAAAAATTAATATTTGTATCATTCTCAAAACTTTTGGCCATGACTGTACATACTCCGGCAGATTTTTTTGGTCTTTTTTCAGAGAATATGAATAACACAAACTTTTTCTCCACTCATGATTAGTTGTTGGTTGAAGCCATTTATTGTCAAACTTCTGTGTTTTCTTTTTAAATCAAAATGACAACCAAAAACATCAAAATGACTGTTCAAAAGTTCACATACCCCAGTTCTTAATACTGTGTATTGCCCCCTCTAACATCAATGACAGCTTGAAGTCTTTTGTGGTAGTTGTGAATGAGGCTCTTTATTTTCTCAGATGGTAAAACTGCCCATTCTTGGCAAAAAGTCTCCGGTTCCTGTAAATTCCTGGGCTGTCTTGCATGTACTGCGCGCTTAAGATCTCCCCAGAGTGGCTCAATGATAGAGGTCAGGAGACTGAGATGATCACTCCAGAACCTTCACTTTCTTCTCCTGTAGCCAATGACAGGTCATCTTGGCCTTGTGTTTTAGATCGTTGTCAAGTACGTCCCATGCGCAGCTTCCTGGCTGATGAGTGCAAATTAGCCTCCAGTATTTGCTGATAACGTGCTGCATTCATCTTTCCTTCAACTTTGACCAAGTTTCCTGTGCCTTTGAAGCTCACACATCCCCACATCATCAGTGATCCACCTCCGTGCTTTACAGTAGGAATGGTGTTCCTTCATCATAGGCCTTGTTGACACCGCTCTAAATGTAACGTTTATGGTTGTGGCCAAAAAGTTCAATCTTTGTCTCATGTGCTGTTTGGCATATTGAAGGCGAGATTTTTTTGTGGCATTTGCACAGTAATGGCTTTCTTCTGGCAACTCAACCATGCAGCCCATTTTTGTTCAAGTGCCTCCTTATTGTGCATCTTGAAACAGCCACACCGATAGTTTTCAGAGAGTCCTGTATTTCAGCTGATGTTATGTGTGGGTTTTTCTTTGCATCCCAAACAATTTTCCGGGCAGTTGTGGCTGAAATTTTGGTTGGTCTACCTGACCGTGGTTTGGTTTTTACAGAGCCCCTGAGTTTCCATTTGTTAATCAGTTTGAACACTGCTGACTGGCATTATCAATTCCTTGGATATCTTTTGTATCCCATATATGCACTTGCTTTTTATTAACCATTAGTACCCTCTGTATTTATATACTGCTATATACTTTATGCATGGTTGTATGTTATCTCCCTGATATTTATTTATACTACTTAGCCTCTGCCTCTCTCGTTTTACATATGCTGACATAGGTATTTGTACTGTTGTTTCTGTTTTGTATTTTTATACTGTTTTTGTACTTCAAGAAAATTCCTTTTGTATTTTTTTCTTTATTTTGAGTGCTTTCTTACTTTTCTTTCTGGGATTCTTCCTATTTGTTACCAGTTTATTTGTTAGGTCCACATTATAATGTCAGTTTGTACATCCTGACTGTTCTTACATTGCTGTAACTGATGTCTTTGTAAAACTTCAAAACTTTAATAAGCTTGAGAAAGATGGAGTCCATTATATTCACCACAGTGGAAAGGGACTGAGGTCTAGAGGAAGGAGTGAAGGGCAGGTGCCACTTCTGTCTGTGTATGTAGAGTGTCCTATGAGTGGATACATCCTGAAAAAAGAAACTAAACCTTCATGTTACTTGTGACTGGATGATCCACCTAAGTAAAACTATGCCACAAGCAAATGCCTGTTCAACTTCCACCGTGTCTTACTCACACTATACAAAAAGGTCCCCTCAAAACACCAATAGCTCGGAGCCCCATGCCAGGATGTGTCCTGCGGAAAACTTCCACCATCTATTGCCCAGGTGCATCCCCCTCATCAGTGTGCTGCCTAAAGGCCTGCAGGAGGAGTGACCATGATAGATTTGGGTGAAACCAGCCACCATTTTAGACTTTCCTGATGGCACCATCTCCACACTGATTTCCCCAGGACAGCTTTATGAATGACATTTTCAATCCCAGTCTTCATGATGCCTGTGCTCAGGTGGAGAGTGCACTGCCTTAAATCAGGCACACCAACTGCTGGGCCATGCACCTGCACTTAAATCTATGATAGCTTGTAGCCAGGTGGCGTAAATGATCACAGATCTGTTGGGGCCAGTGACCCTATCTACACCAGAAAAATGTCAAGAGCAGCATACAAAAAACTGGTGTACAAGATGCCACAATGCAGGTGGAAGGAACCGGAGGATAGGAGTAGTATGGAGTTGTCACAGGGTAGGCTGAGTGCACTCCACCGAACTCCTCCAGCCCACCTCCCAGGCAAGACACTGACGAGGGGGGCATGTGTGGTACCTTGTGGTGGTAATAGTTCCCCCAGGGCGCTTGCAGTTGGAGAGGGATCCTCTCATACCCTAAGCCATGTGGTGGTGTTCAGAAGGGCCCTGATGGTAAGCGCAGGAACGACTCAGGAGGCAGTGATGCAGTTGAAAGTGAACTTTACTTTAGTAACTGTGCAATCATGAATACATGCAGCTTCCCGATTGGGGTAGTCTCCCAACTGTTGGGTTCACACAGGCTTGGGGATGAGGTATGCCCAGACCCTAACGGTAGATAGTGCCTTGTACTCCACTCCAACAAATAAGTAGTGAACCTAGCCTCAGCTAGTAGATGATTCTAAGGGCTGGTTATAAGGAAATCCTCTGGGTCCAAATAGCTTTTTCTAGGTGGGTCCTCCTGGAATACAGCTCCTGGATAGCAGGACTCCTTCTCACCTCCTTGGTACAGACTGTTTATTCCTTTCTCAGTGCTCTCTCTGCCCAGAATTGGGCAGGTAATCTTCTCCCTCAGGTGCTGACAGGAACACGATCAAGCACAGGTCTCACAATGCCAACACTCACTGCTCAAACTGAGGCCCTAACCCAGGGGTTGGCAACCCCTGGCACACGTGCCAAGAGTGGCACGTAAGCTAGATTTGCCTGGCACAGCAGATTGTTCTGGGAGGAAGCAAGTAAACTCCATCGGTTAATTCTACTGCCAATGGCCAAATAGGGAACGAGCAAGCCGACAATGAGTGATCTGAAGAGAATGTCCAAATGCTAGCCTGCTGCGTCAGGTCAGGGAAGGAGCAAACCAATTAGTAAATCATCTGCCCCTGACCTGACACTGATGGTAATCTTCAAATCCTTTCAGTTCGCTTGCCGTTCTCTGTGTTCCTGGACTCAATGGAGTTAACCCTTGCTGGATTTTACTTGCTTCCTCCCAGCCCAGTCTGTATACAGCTATAGCAGGTAAGTGAATTTTAACTTTTTTTTTTTTTTTTTTTTTTTCTTATTGGTATGGGTATTCTGTAAAGTATGGAGGGACCGGCAAGAGTGAGAGTGAAAGAAGGTGATCTTAACTCTGGGCTTCACCATCCTTGTGTAAAGGATAGACGCCCTTTACTTACATAGGACTGCTGCATCCCCTTCATTCCATACACTTGTAAGGAATAAAGAGGGTGCAGTCCAATGGAGGGTGGGGGGTGCATCATAGGAATGCATGTCATTTTACCACACAAAAAAGCACAATATGGCACTTTTTTTTTTCGTGTGTGTGTTTGTGTGTTGTGTGTTTTTTTTGTTGTTTTTTTTTTAACCAATAACGGATGCTTTTAATGGCATTCAGTGAACATATATATGAACTTTCTTCAACTCGGTAGTGGCATCAGCCATCTTCTTTGGAGTGGCCTGCTGGGGGAGCAGTATATCAACCAGGGACAGAAATAAACTTGACAAGCTGATTAGAAGGGCCAGCTCTGTCCTGGGGAGCCCACTGGACCCAGTGCAGGTGGTGGGTGACAGAAGGATACTGTCCGTGGTGAGCTCCATGCAGAAGAAGAAGTCCCATCCCATGCATGAGACTGTGATTGCGTTGGGCAGCACTGTCAGTGACCGACTGCTCCACCCTAGGTGTGAGAAGGAGCGCTATCGGAAGTCTTTCCTCCCCACCGCGGTTAGGCTGTACAACCAACACCGACCTAAGCGGAGATCATTACATACAGAGAACTGAAATCTCTCTCTACCTGTTAATCCCCCCCCCCCTCTGCTACGTCCTATCTGTCTGTCTGCTATTAATGTAATGCCTCTCACCTTGGAACATTCCTGTACATGTTGTATTTGTATTTGTATCTGCTTATCTTATCTTATCTTTGCTGCTGTAACACACTGAATTTCCCCACTGTGGGACTATTAAAGGACTATTATTATTATTATATTATTATTATTATAAACGCAGCATTAGGCCAGCTTCACAGGGCTGTAATACTGATGTACTGACACTCTGTGTTATAGCCATTATATAACTTCCATTTAGGGAGCCTTACAATTATTGCACAGCGAACACCTCATCTTTGATTTTATTTTTTAATTCGGCACGCTGTACAAAAAAGGTTGCCTACCCCTGCACCACTCCAGTAGATGGCACTATTGCTCCACTTTTACTTGATCTATAACACATTTCCAATTCACTAGAAGGTAAGTGAAATAGAATAGACTGGTTGTTTTTATTAGTTTTGCTATAAAGATATTTCCGTCTAACACTGCTGTACAGATCATTAGTCTGAGAAAAGTAAATCTCGGGGGTTTTAATCCTGAATATCCTGTTTGTAGAGGCACAAAGCTCTTAGAAAATTGGTCATACAAATCCAGTCTCACAGATTAGATATGCTAGCTAAATATACTCCAGTTAGTTTTAACACGTTTTGTCAAGACATCCATTACTCCAGTTTTCTGCATATGGGATGGCTTAGTAACAGAAAAGTCAAAAAGTCAGAGCCAATGTCCATATCTATTTTTGGGTCTGATCTGAAACTTAAAGGGGTTGTCCGGGATGAACTAGGAATTAACCCCTAAACAAAAGCCCCTCCCATGTCTAACTTCTAATTTACTTATATTAAAAAAATATATTATACTAAATTATAATAATATAAATTTAAAATTTATACTAAATTATAATTATTGATGGGGTTGGGGGAGTACTGGTGACGTTCCGTTTCGGAAGTGGTGAAATGTAACATCAGCGGATTATCAGAAAGTGTCCCTGGGGTGGTCACATGACTTCCCCAGAGATATGTCATTACAAAGTGGTTAAAAGAAGTAATAAAACGTACATCTGATGTTTTATTGATGGTTTTTAGATTTAGGTTTACTCATCAACAAAGTTCTCTGATAACCTTGTGGTATGGTTTTCCTCTTGTAATCATGATTAAGGAATCTAGATGTGAGATCAGAGGCTTGAGTTTCAAACATATCACTGGAGCAGATATGCCTCATCCGCAGGAATTGTCCCACTGGGATAGCTTGCTTGACTTTAGGATAGTGAGAGGAGGTAGCATGAAGTAAGGCATTGGTCGAGGTAGTCTTCCTAAAAACATCCGTAACAATTTTCCGGATGTTCAGCATCATCAGATCCAAAAATTCCACTTGATCATAACTAACGGAAGTCAGATGGATATTGTGAGCGTTGCAGTTTAAGGAGGCCAGACATGCATCAAGTTGCAACGAGGATCCCTGCCAGATGAACAAAATATCATCAATATATCTTGACCACATCAGGACCCCCTCGCATCCGATATTCTGTTGGAACAACTTCTTCTCCCACAGCCCCAGGAACAGATTGGCATACGAGGGGGCACACGTGGCCCCCATCGCTGTACTCTGGAGCTGTAGGAAGAGGCGGTCTTAAAAATAAAAAAAAAATTGTAAGTAAGAACAAAATGTAATAACTTAATAATAAAAGACACTAAATCAAAATCAATGGGTGGCTGAATGCGAATGGGTGCACCGTATGTTAGCCTGGGCCTCTCCAGTGATAGGCTGAGATGTGGCACCCTCTGATTTGTGGGTATCGATTGAAGTGGGCTTGTCTTTGACTTTAAGAGGCCGGGTCCTGTGCTCTCATGTTATGGCCACATATCAGAGCCGACGGGGAGCAGGGGGAACTATAGCTCTTCAAAAAAAGGCTGCTACATAGCTTTCTATTCTAAAAAAAATGATGCTACATTAGTCTAGTTAGTTTTACACCTCTGACAGGATAGAAATTATTTTTATTCTAGTAACGCGTCAGGTCTCATGATAGATGAAAAATGTCCTATGATAAGACGAATGCTACCTGCTGAGTCCCATACAGATATTATATAGGCACCTTGTTGTTTTTTTTTTAGTGCCGTCTATTGACAGTCAGGTGTCTTATGATAGATGACAGGTGTCCTATGATAAGACGTACGCTACTTGCTGAGTGCCATATGGATATTGCATGGGTACTTTGTTGTTTTTGTAGAGCTGTCTATTGACTAGTTTAGGTTGCCATTCTGCTGGTCAACATTAGGGATTAGTGCTATATTTAGCTCTCTATTTTTGAGGGTATGTCTTTGGGAGAAGGACAAGTTGTGTAACAAATTGAGTTTCTCTCCTATCCCTTATTTTCAAGCTATGTTTTTTAATATCTTTGAAGTGACAAGCTCATTATTTTAACTTTGACTCAATAAAGATTTATACGTTTTAAATATACCCTACTTGGATAGTGACACATCCCATATTTTCTACTTTTGATTTTGGGTATTTAAAAACCTATTTTATTATTAAGAATTGTTGTAAATCAAAATCCATAATACGCAAGAAATATTCGGATGCTCGGAGGCCCTGATGATGGTCGATGGATGTGTACAGGGACTCCACGTCGCAAGTTACCAAGTACATATCTCCTTCCAACTGCAAACCATTCAAACAGCACAAAATATCCATGGTGTCTTTTATGTGAGACGGTAAAATTTCCACGCATTGTTGTAGATAAAAATCTATAAATTTACAAAGATTTTCAGAGGCCTCCAATTCCCGAGACAATAGGTCGTCCCGGGGGATTGGAGGGTAACAAGTAGAAAGTTGGTATAATAGGGGAATCCACAATCAATCCCTCCTTAAATCTAGGGGTAATAATGTTCCTCTCAACTCCTCTAGTAAGAATATGTTCTAATTGAGCTTTAAACGACACCAGGGGATTGCTCATTAATTTTTTATAACATTGTAAATTATTTAACTGACGGAAAGCCTCCGCCTCATACATATGTGCCGGCCAGATCACATTTCCCCCCTTATCAGCTGGTCTCTGTTTAAAATTAAGATTTGACCCTTCAACCTTAGTTGAAATGGATTCAAGATCTTTTTCCACCAGCTTAAAAAATATTTCAACTGGTGGACACAATGAGAAGTGGGGGAAATGTGAACGGTGGCACAAAAGATGAGGTAAGGAGGTACCCTCCGATAGTTTGCTCATCAAGCAGATCCATTAGATCCTGGAGTGCCTGTCTTTCCCCTAAGTCTTCCTTGATAAAGGAAGATCCACTTTTTGAAAAATGTTTTTCAAGCATCACTTTCCATGAAAAAAGGGCCTCAAAATAGTTACATTTAGCAGTAGGTGAAAGACAGCCCTCTACTCAGGATATCTATCTGATGGTCAGTCAATATATGATTAGATAAATTGATTACCTTCAAATCCTCCTCGATCCTTTTTTTCTTTGTTGAAATTCCCTCTGGTCTGTCTTTTCATGGGCTGTTGAGTGCTGTGTGGTGAATCGCCCCCTCCTAGAGGCCCAGGTCTGTCTAAAAAAAAAAAAAACCCCAAAAAAACAAAAACGCCACATGTTTCGTCTGTAGAGTGAGGACGCTAAAGAGGATGACCTTGATCGGGAATTAACCCGATCACGTTTGTTGTGCTAGCGGTATACATGATGTAACAGGAAATTTTTAAAATCTCTCTGAAATTTGCGGGCCTTAAGTTCCTGTATGGTTTTTCTCCCATTTAGATAAATCCTCTTCCAATGCCTTATTAAATGTTTCAACCTCCTCTTCAGATAAAATTTGTTGAAATTTTTATTTGTCTCTTAAATTATCAATTTCCTTTTCAAAAAAGTCAAGTTGTTTGTGATCTGCCTCAATTAATAATTCAATTAGAGTACGGGAACATTTAGTAAGTTTCTTCCCACCTATTAGTGAAAGATAAGTCTTCACTATCAAAGGTAGGAAAAATCTGAACACGCAGGCCCCTAGGTGTTATATCCTTAGAAATATAATTTTCTAAATCTGCTTTGTTCCACCACACTCGAGTGCGTTTTCTTAATAAATCAAGAATTTTAAGTTTCAGGTCTTTAACTGGGTTCGGTATCCGTTGATGTGTTTTCACCAAAAATAGTACCTATACGGGTAATCCACTCCTTATCACGCTTTTTATAGTCCATAAATACTGAGGATGTCTCTCTAAAAACAGATATAATTAGCAACTAAATAAAAATTTATCCTCCTAAATAACAAAATAGTCCCCATAAAAAATTAAAGCATAACATATATACCAAAGAAAAATTGGGGAAACACAAATAGAAATATTTATTGAAAATCAAATACAAGAATCCATAGAAAAGGAAAAACATACAACAAAACAGACAGACAGTGTCTCAGATACCTAGCCCTCCCTCCCTGTGATATGCCAACATATCAACACTGTAGCATAGTGTAATGAAAATACAATGATTGTTGTCAACACCTAGGAATATGATATAAAGAAATACAATAAATAACCAGAACAAATACCAAATCTCAGTCAAATGTATAGAAAAGTACACATACCCAGGGACATGATGGAATAAATATGTAGAAAATACAGGCAAGGGCACACCACAGGGGGAGACTAGCGCTGAACGCCCTGACGCTGGGTGTCAGACACTGTCTGTCAGTGTCTGTTTTGTTGTATGTTTTTCCTTTTATATGGATTCTTGTATTTGATTTTCAATAAATATTTCTATTTTTGATATATATTTGTGTTTCCTTAATTTTTCTTAGGTATATAGCTTAGCTAGGGAGACAAGGAGGGGGGTGTAACCGAGTGAGAGAGGAGGGGGGCTGAGTGAGAGGGAGCTAGTGTGGAAGGCACACAGGCAGCTACACAGCATGAAGTTACACCATGTACACAAATGCTAAAGATGCCAGGAGCTCCCACAGACATCCAGAAATCACTCAAAACACTGCTAAAGGTATATGGGTGTACTTATTAACCCATTACTAGCGCAAACAGACCTTTTTTAAAAAAATATATATTTTTGCCCGGAAAACTCCTTTTAAAGTTCCATCTTACGTTTTCTTATGGTGCTGACACTGTGAATTGTACCATTGTTTGTGTTTTTCCGCTCCCTAGATTTTACTCCTGGGAACTGGTGTGGCGCACTCTGAGAACTGTTTGGTGCTATAATTTGCAATAATTGGTAATCCCAGAGCACAGTATGAAACTAGCTGGTTGCTGCAAGATTAACTGTTGGATTCAATCAGGGCTCTCTATGTTCTAGTTATCATAAAGGAAAACTTACTGAATGCATACAGGGAAAGGAATATTTAAAATAAGTATAACACAGTCGTTTCTCAGCAATATGTGCATTACCTGGGTACTGTATGGCACAATTTATCCAGGGGCTGAATAGTAGTATAGAAGTAAAAATACATAATTATTGGGGTCACTGGGGTTTGACTCAAATTTAGCGTGGGGGGGGGGGGGAGGGGGGCGGCCGCCCCAGGCCCACTGACTTTTTGGGGCCCATTAATACATGCTTCATTTCTAACTACAGTCATGGCCAAAAGTTTTGAGAATGACACAAATATTATATTTTCACATGATCTGCTGCCCTCTGGTTTTTATGTGTGTTTGTCAGATGTTTTTATCACATACAGAAATATAATTGCATTCATATTATGAGTAACAGAAGCTTATATTGACAGTTAGAATGAGTTAATGCAGCAAGTCAATATTTGCAGTGTTGACCCTTCTTCTTCAGGACCTCTGCAATTCTCCCTGGCATGCTCTCAATCAACTTCTGGACCAAATCCTGACTGATAGCAGTCCATTCTTGCAGAATCAATGCTTTAATTTTGTCTGAATTTGTTGGTTTTTGTTTGTCCACCCGTCTCTTGATGATTGACCACAAGTTCTCAATGGGATTAAGATCTGGGGAGTTTCCAGGCCATGGACCAAAAATCTCTATGTTTTGTTCCCTGAGCCATTTAGTTATCACCTTTGCTTTATGGCAAGGTGCTCCATCATGCTGGAAAAGGCATTGTTGAGCGCCAAACTGCTCTTGGACGGTTGGGAGAAGTTGCTCTTGGAGGACATTCTGGTACCATTCTTTATTCATGGCTGTGTTTTTAGGCAAGACTGTGAGAGAGCCCATTCCCTTGGCTGAGAAGCAACCCCACACATGAATGGTTTCAGGATGCTTTACAGTTGGCATGAGACAAGACTGGTGGTAGCGCTCACCTCTTCTTCTCCGAATAAGCTGTTTTCCAGATGTTCCAAACAATCGAAAAGGGGATTCATCAGAGAAAATGACTTTACCCCAGTCCTCAGCAGTCCACTCCCTGTACCTTTTGCAGAATATCAGTCTGTCCCTGATGTTTTTTCTGGAGAGAAATGGCTTCTTTGCTGCCCTCCTTGAGACCAGGCCTTGCTCCAAGAGTCTCCGCCTCACAGTGCGTGCAGATGCACTCACACCTGCCTGCTGCCATTCCTCAGCAAGTTCTGCACTGCTGGTAGCCCGATCCCGCAGCTGAAACACTTTTAAGAGACGGTCCTGCCGCTTGCTGGTCTTTCTTGGGCACCCTGGAGCCTTTTTGGCACCAATGGAACCTCTCTCCTTGAAGTTCTTGATGATGCGATAGATTGTTGACTGAGGTGCAATCTTTCTAGCTGCAATACTCTTCCCAGTTAGGCCATTTTTGTGCAGTGCAATGATGACTGCACGTGTTTCTTTAGAGATAACCATGGTTAACAGAAGAGAAACAATGATGGCAAGCACCAGCCTCCTTTTAAAGTGTCCAGTGGTGTCATTCTTACTTAATCATGACAGATTGATCTCCAGCCCTGTCCTCATCAACACCCACACCTGTGTTAATGGAGCAATCACTGAAACAATGTTAGGTGGTCCTTTTAAGGCAGGGCTGCAATGATGTTGAAATGTGTTTTGGGGGATAAAGTTCATTTTCTAGGCAAATATTGACTTTGCAAGTAATTGCTGTTAAGCTGATCACTCTTTATAACATTCTGGAGTATATGCAAATTGCCATTAGAAAAACTGAAGCAGTAGACTTTGTAAAAATTAATATTTGTATCATTCTCAAAACTTTTGGCCATGACTGTAGATCGGTGTCTAGTTACAATGCTTCCTGGTGCTTAACGCTCTTGTAAACCGCAAGCCAATACAGGCTTGCGGTTTACAAGACCCCGAGACCACAGACTGATGTCTTCTTCTAAGCACAGGCGGTGCGATGATGTCATAATATCGCGCCGCCCACGCTCAGACACAGATGTCATGCGCGTGGACAGGGAGGAAGCAGCGGTGCCGGCGGCTCCATTCATCAGCATTGCAGGTAGGTGCGTGATTTTTTTTTTTTTTTTTTTTTTTTTTTTTTTGGGTATATTAATAGAATAAGGGATGGTTAGGAGGTGGAAATCTAACTATAAGGGAGGGTTCATTAGGGAGCATTATAACGATGGGGGGATCATTTATATAAGGGTTATTGGGGGGTATTATGAATACAAGGGGGGAGGTTATTTATATAAGGGGCCATTAGGGGGCATCATTTATATTAGGAGGCATTATGAACATAAGGGGGTGGTCATTGATATAAGGGGTCATTAGAGGTGCAGTATTTGTCAGGGTGAATCAGGGGCATAATATGAGGGTCAATTAATTTAATTAAAGTTGCACTTGCACCTTATTAAGACTAAGGCCCCACATAGTCGGCTGCAGCAAGAAAAAGCACTGCAGGAAAAACCATGGCGGTAACATTGTGGTTTTTCCCGCAGCGCTTTTCACAGAAGGTCTGCAGAGGTTTCCTCTGTGGACTTTCTGTTTTCAATACACCTAAATGGAGACTGCCAGCTTTTCCATAGGTATAATTGACATGCTGCAATTTCCAAAACTGCATGTATTTTTCCGCAGTGTGTGGATGGGATTTGCTAGAATGTTGCGTTTTTTTTCAGTGGGTTTTCACCACATGGAGCCCCCATCCCTACTTTGTAGTTGTGAAAGATCCTCAGTGCGCCAACACCGTTTTGGCTCACACCTGAGTCTTCTTTCATATAAAAACCACACTCACCGCTAGTGAGTGCGGGGTTCACAGGATAAATACAAGACAAGCTTTCTAAATTTTATATATTTATTAACCCCTAAATGGGTCGGTATTAACATCTAACACATGCAGTTCAGAACAGATATGTCGATGTATGCAAGCATTAACAGTTACTAGTTACAATATACAGTACTTAAAATAAAAGGGAATAAAGGTGAAATAATTACTTTACCACACATCTCCTTGATGTGGTTCTGTAGTCCAACACTCACATATGCTCTGTCATGTGTGAATAACCAGTGGAGGCTTCTTGGCATGTGGCATTAACTCCTAGCATGTGGCATCACAGTATATTCCAGCCTGCATGCTCTCATCACAGTCTCTCAGTAAACTCTTGTAGTCTCAGCCCAATCTCCTCCCATTGCCTCTTACCTCATCTTTTATACCCTTTATGCCACCTCCCAGAATGAGGTCACCGGCGGCAGCAAGTCTGATTTGAATAATGCACTCAAGTCTAGATTCTTTGTATTGAGCTGAGACCAAGTGGAATGATACAATGTTATCAACTAGGTCTGATCTATCTGCACAATGCATGTTTCTTTGATCACTCAGGGCTGTATAGGAATACAATGGAGCCCTGCTGGGAGGGATACAAAGCCCTATTTTTCCAGTGTTGCCACTACTGCTAATATACACCTAGGCTTATAGCTGCGCACATTATAAACAAATGCAGGTAAGAAGGGAGATACTATACCCAGAGATCAAAATACATCTCAGAGTTATAGCCATATTTAAGCAGAATCATCACAGCAGTATAATATGCACAGCGGATAATCTGCGATTTCCAAAACAGTCGGTGTTTTGGAAATCGCAGAATGTCAATTACACCTACAGAAATGCGGGCGGTTTCCCTATAGATATAATTGAAGCAGAAAGTCTGTGAACTTTCTGTGCAAAGTGCTGCTGGAAGAACCGCGATGCGTCGCCGCCGTGATTTTTCCCGCAGCTCTTTTTTGCTGCGGGATGCCATGTGGGGCCTTAGCCTTAAGGCGTTTTCCAGCTCATTTTTATTGATGATCTATTCTCAGAATAAATCATCAATAAGAGAGAAGAGATTCCCCACTGATCAGCTGTATAAAGGGGCTCTGGCGCCTGTATATATCACACGCTGTCTTTTTATAGTGACCGTGTGATGTCATTACAGTCTTGTCACATAGACGTGTATAGGACGAGGCTGTAGTTACATTACATGGCCGCTATGAGATGAATGACACTATGTAAACAGAGAAGGGGTCACGGCGCTTACACAGGTACCACAGTTCATTCAAGCAGCTGATCCTGGAGGTCCCGGGTATTGGAACCCCCACATTTTTTTTTTCCCTTTTTAATTAGGAAACACCTGGGGCATTATTAATAAGGGGCAAATTATCTAAAGAGGACCTTTCACATCCTCATGTATATGCGGTTTTACATACCGCTAGAAAGCCGACAGCGCGCTGAATTCAGCACACTGCCGGCTTTCCCGTTATGTGCCCCGGGGCTGGAGATATCGGCGGTCTAAATTTTACCGTTCACTGTCAGAAGGGCGTTCCTGACTGTCTAGCTGCGCTGTGAGGAACGCCCTCCCTGACTGTGCTCGTCCATAGACTAGTACTGTGGGGGCGTTCCTCACAGCTATGCGTCATCACTGGGCTGAGTACACCCCAGTACAATTCTATGGACAGGTACTGTAAGGGAGGGCGTTCCTCACAGCGCAACTAGACTGTCAGGAACGCCCTTCTGACATTGAACGGTGAAATTTAGACCCCCGATATCTCCAGCCCCGGGGCATATAACTGGAAAGCCGGCAGTGTGTTGAATTCAGCGCACTGTCGGCTTTCTAGCGGTATGTAAAACAGCATATACATGAGGACGTGAAAGGTCCTCTTAAAGGGGTGCAAAGGGAAGTTATTAGTTTAAAGATGCACTTATTCATTATGGGGGGTTATATTTTATATATTTTATAATTGGGGTAGCAGCAGGATGGGGGCTTTGTGCAATGGGGGTCAGGTGCCTGGAAAAGTGAGGAGCCAAAGATGTCTGTGTTGCAAACTTTATAGAGACTGGAAGAAATGGTCATGGCCATCCAGATGAAAGAGATGCGGAATGTGAACGATTAGTCAGACGTCACCGGTAAGTCACTAAATGTTACTGCCCTGTATTCACCTAAATCGTCTGCAGAGCCCTATGTAGAGCCGCTATATACCACTATATGCTCACCGTATACTGATAGTATCGGTATACAAACATGTCCAAGTAGGGGGCCCACTTGGACATGTTCGCCCCCCCCCTGTGCTAAACCCCTAGCTACGCCTCTGAAAAGGAGACAAAGGGATGTATAGATGCAGGACTGTGGGAAATTTTCTGCTTTTATCTCGAGTCATCGGTAGAACACTGTCACTATTTACAGCAGTTTGTGTAATTTCAATGCAATGCTGCCCCAGGATTTAGCAATTTGTATTGTAACAGGTTTTACCAGTTGTGATTATATTCAGTCTGCTGGGAACAAGAATGCTTAAGGCTAAGGCCCCACGTAGAGATTTGCAGCCAAAAATTGCTGTGGAAAAGACTGCAACGGAAATGCATTGCGTTTTATTTGGCAGCATTTTTCACAGAATGTCAGAGTTTTCTTCTGCGGACTTTCTGTATCTATTTTACATATACAGTCATATGAAAAAGTTTGGGCACCCCTATTAATCTTAATCATTTTTAGTTCTAAATATTTGGGTGTTTGCAACAGCCATTTCAATTTGATATATCTAATAACTGATGGACACAGTAATATTTCAGGATTGAAATGAGGTTTATTGTACTAACAGAAAATGTGCAATATGCATTAAACCAAAATTTGACCGGTGCAAAAATTTGGGTACCCTTATCATTTTATTGATTTGAATACTCCTAACTACTTTTTACTGACTTACTGAAGCACAAAATTGGTTTTGTAACCTCACTGAGCTTTGAACTTCATAGCCAGGTGTATCCAATCATGAGAAAAGGTATTTAAGGTGGCCAATTGCAAGTTGTTCTCCTATTTGAATCTCCTCTGAAGAGTGGCATCATGGGCTCCTCAAAACAACTCTCAAACGATCTGAAAACAAAGATTGTTCAACATAGTTGTTCAGGGGAAGGATACAAAAAGTTGTCTCAGAGATTTAACCTGTCAGTTTCCACTGTGAGGAACATAGTAAGGAAATGGAAGACCACAGGGACAGTTCTTGTTAAGCCCAGAAGTGGCAGGCCAAGAAAAATATCAGAAAGGCAGAGAAGAAGAATGGTGAGAACAGTCAAGGACAATCCACAGACCACCTCCAAAGAGCTGCAGCATCATCTTGCTGCAGATGGTGTCACTGTGCATCGGTCAACAATACAGCACACTTTGCACAAGGAGAAGCTGTATGGGAGAGTGATGCGAAAGAAGCCGTTTCTGAAAGCACGCCACAAACAGAGTCGCCTGAGGTATGCAAAAGCACATTTGGACAAGCCAGCTTCATTTTGGAAGAAGGTCCTGTGGACTGATGAAACAAAGATTGAGTTGTTTGGTCATACAAAAAGGCGTTATACAGGACGTCAAAAAAACACAGCATTCCAAGAAAAACACTTGCTACCCACTGTAAAATTTGGTGGAGGTTCCATCATGCTTTGGGGCTGTGTGGCCAATGCCAGCACCGGGAATCTTGTTAAAGTTGAGGGTCGCATGGATTCAACTCAGTATCAGCAGATTCTTGAGAGTAATGTACAAGAATCAGTGACGAATTTGAAGTTACGTCGGGGATGGATATTTCAGCAAGACAATGATCCAAAACACAGCTCCAAATCTACTCAGGCATTCATGCAGAGGAACAATTACAATGTTCTGGAATGGCCATCCCAGTCCCCAGACCTGAATATCATTGAACATCTGTGGGATAATTTGAAGCGGGCTGTCCATGCTCGGCGACCATCAAACTTAACTGAACTGGAATTGTTTTGTAAAGAGGAATGGTCAAAAATACCTTCATCCAGGATCCAGGAACTGATTAAAAGCTACAGGAAGCGACTAGAGGCTGTTATTTTTGCAAAAGGAGGATCTACTAAATATTAATGTCACTTTTCTGTTGAGGTGCCCATACTTTTGCACCGGTCAAATTTTGGTTTAATGCATATTGCACATTTTCTGTTAGTACAATAAACCTCATTTCAATCCTAAAATATTGCTGTGTCCATCAGTTATTAGATATATCAAATTGAAATGGCTGTTGCAAACACCCAAATATTTAGAACTAAAAATGATTAAGATTAATAGGGGTGCCCAAACTTTTTCATATGACTGTAAAGTAAAAACCCGAGCATTTCTGTAGGTATAATTGACATGCTACAATTTTTCACTGCAGATTTTTTTCTACAATGTGTGGATGGGATTAGCCAGAATCCCATCTACTTTGCAGTTAATGTAAAATGCAGCATTTTTGGCTGCAGCGTTTTTGCAACATGGGGCCCTGACCTAAAGGAGATTTGCTTAGGATAAGTCATCGATATCAGATTAGTGGAGGTCCAGGACCCGATAAGAAGGGGTATGGCCTAGGACCCTTAAAGAGGACCTTTCATGTCCTCATAAAAGTGCGGTTTTATATACCACTAGAAGGCTTTCCCGGTATGTGCACTGGTGGTGGAGATATCAGTGTCGCTAGTTTCGGCACCAACATCTCCCCACTGTTTTTAAAGGCATTGCTCATGGCTCAGTGTCATTGCTGGGCTGTAAGGAACGCCCCCTCTGACAGTACATAGCCTTGTACTGTCAGAGGGGGCGTTCCTTCTGACTGTGGGGACATTTTGGTGCCGAAACTAACAGCACTGATAACAGCACGGTGGCTCAGTGGTTAGCACTGCAGCCTTGCAGCGCTGGAGTACTGGGTTCAAATCCTGCCAAGGACAACATCTGCAAGGAGTTTGTATGTTCTCCCCGTGTTTGTGTGGGTTTCTTCAGGTTTCCTCCCACACTCCAAAGACCTACTGATAGGGAATGTAGATTGTGATCCCTATATGGGACAGTGACTGTCAATGTCTGTAAAGCGCTGCGGAATATGATGGCGCTATGTAAGTAAGCATACTAAATAAATAAATATCTCCACCACTGTTGGCTTTCTAGCGGTATATAAAACCGCACTTTCATGAGGACATGAAAGGTCATTATTAATCTCTTTAGGACTGCCTGCTGACTTTAGATGTCATGTGGTGCAGATCCTCTTTCTGCGCTACTGCAGTTAACACATCTGTTCCTGAAATCTAGCAGAAGTAGGCCAGGTCAGAGACCGCCACGGACCCTGGGGAGAACATACAAATGGTTTATTACTGCTTCTATCAATTCCTTTACATACTACTACATACTGTAGCATTAAATGAGCACTATGTATAGAATAGAGGAAGTGGCAGTGTCACAGCCTGTATTAGACCCAGCAATCATGTGATCACCGAGTGCCTATCGGAATAGCTCAGTTGCTGGGTCTTAGCAGACCCAGATCAGCGCTTCCAGTGGCTATTGCCACTCTTGGAGGTTGTTTTGACTGATACCTGGGACTTCTGCCCCAATTATAGTGATAAAATGCAATTAAAAAAAAATAGTAACGTGTGAATGTTTCCCAGGGGTCTTTTATGCATATTACATAACAAAAGTACGTACACATACATATAAAAAATATTAACAAAAAATTACAAAGAAAACAAAAAGCCCCCTGTTGACACACACTGTTGACATAACTACCCAAATCACACAAGATTATACATCAAAACATTTTAAATGATGGGGAACTGTAATGAGTTCAGTAAGAATTCTGGCTCAATTTGTGCCAAAACTAGCTTACATGTGCCACATGTTTTATCTGTTTCAAACACTTTTTGCAGCTCACTCCACTAACTTTAGTTGGGAAGAGGCATGACTTAAAATGTATTTTGCGCTAAAATTTTGGTGCACGCTGTTGCAATTTAAGTTAAAATATGTGGCATAAAGTTTGATGTGTCAAATTTATTATTCAACATGATCTACAGTAATAAATTTGGCACATATTCAATTATGTTAAGTGTCTATTCAAGGCCTATTCTGGGGTCCTTGGTGTCAGACTTCCACTGATATTTTATTGATGACCTATCCTTAGGATAGGCCGTCAAAAACAAAGAAAATTGGACAACCTCATTAAACGGTTTTGTGGTTAAAGATATTTCTTTATAGTGTTACTGAAATCATAAAATTCCAATTTACATTTCATGTTCTCTGCTATACAAATCAAATTACTTGCAACATCGAAATCTAGTTTATCTGAACATTGTATGCTGAGCTGAGAAGAGAGATAACTATGAGTTATGCGGTTTATGATAAGCAACATTCCTATACAGTACTCTAATCTTCCTTTTAATCTTCTGTGTTCCTTTTTTGCTATGAAGCACAAATCTATTTGTACATACTGTGATATTCACAAGTTCTAAGCACTGTTTGCTAAATGCATTTTTATTCTAGGATAGCTTTGTAGCCAAGAAAGCAAATCTTGGTAGAATCATAATACTTCTGTCTATTTAACCAAATAAAGTCCACACCAAAATATATTTCAGATAGACAAAAAGTATAGTGCCATAGAGGTGAGAGAAACACAAAATGTACACAAAACATACTTAAAGAGGACCTTTTACATCCGTGTAGATGTGCGGTATTTTATACTGCTAGAAAGCTGACCGTGCGCTGAATTCAGTGATTTTTTTTTTTTTGATTTTTTTTTTTTTTTTTTGATTTTTATTTTTTAACGTAATCCAAACTGTAATGTGAAAGCACATTATACTCCTATCGTTGTATACAAATAGAATGGTTACAAGCTGTAAATATCTACACTGCTCGAATATTATTTGTGTTATACTGTAGATGACACATTTGGAACAGAATAAATGGGCATTACTGCATTGAATAACAGCATAGTGGAATTATAATATTTTAACTCTGTCATTGTCTCTTCTTCCAATAGCACATTTTTCAGAACTGAAATGTTAGCTTAGCAGCTAGCTATAAGCTAGTATTCTATATAAATATAGTATGAGTAATCTCTGATACAAAGTCTGCTGGAAATGTCAGGAATTACAAATCAAGAAAGGGAAAGTGTGAGTACAAGCCTTTGTGTGCAAGGGAAACAACTGTTATATTTAGGATACTATTATCTGTGTTTACAACCTTACAGTGATTTCATTCTTCTGAGCCCAAAAGTTTTGGAAAAGTCAGGTTGAATCTAAGACTAATTATGTGGGGCCCTAAAAGAAGATGGCAATATACTGTGTGGGGACCAGTAAAGGGAGCAATGTATTGTGTGATGGTCAGTAAAGGGGACGTTATACTGTGTGGGCGAACATAAAGGGGGTCAGTAAAGAGGATAATTTCCTATGGGGCCTATAAAAGATGTATTATACTGTGAGGAGGTCAGTAAAGGGAGTAACAGACTGTGTGTGGGCCAAATAAGGGGATTTTTTGATCTGTAAATGGAGGGACGTGACCTACAATTTAATTAGAGGGCTCCATCACTGAACCAAAGATCATTGGATCAGATATTTTTTTGGGAGGGTGGGACTCTTTAGGGGGTTGCCTCAGGCAGCAGTGAGGCTAGGTTCACCCCTGGACATGTCATTCTGAATGGTAGAAGGGGTAGACAAAACACTGTTAATTTTGAGTCTAGAAGTTAAGGAATGATATAATACAAAAATCCAGGAAGAGAAGATAGGGCCCAATCCCATAGGGTCTGCGTCAGTGGAGGCCAAGAGATCTCTGATGTGGACATATCAAGGCCTTCTCCACATCAAGGGAAAGGATCATTAAAGAAATGTTTTAGGCTTTAGCACAGTGGATGATATCCAAGTCTTCAAGGTGTCACAGGCCTCCCTACTCGGTATAAAGCCCACCTGGTCTGAATAAGTTAAGGCAGAAAAATATCGACTCAGCCTATTCACCAGTAGTTTAGCAAATATCTTTAAATAAACATTCAACAAGGAGATAGGTCTATAACTTGCGCATGAATGAGGATAGTTGCCCGGCTTAGGGAGGACTGCGACATGGGTTGAGATGGCCTGGGCAGGGTAAGGTGTATCCTGCAAGGCAGAGTTAAAAGCATGGAGCAGAGAGGGATTAGGGCTTCAAAGAAGAGTTTGTAATATTTGGCTGTGCAGCTGTCCGGCCCAGGGTTCTTTACACCAACCCCCCCCCCCTCCCCCGGCAAATCCCACACCACAAAGGAGAATTCCTCCAATGTGAGAGGCACCTTAAGGAATGATGTATCCTCCTTCGAGAAACACCTAAATAGTGATGTAGGAGAAGCCCCGGTCGGTAGTGAGAAGTTGTACAGGTCAGTGTAGTCTTCAATGCCTGTTGTGGTTTATTTTATTTATTTAGCTTACTTTCATAGTGCCATCATATTCCGCAGCACTTTACAGAGATATTGTCAACACTGTCCCAAGTACGGCTCACAATCTAAATTAAGTATGTCTTTGTGGTGTGTACTAAGCAGCCAATTTCAATTTTATGCAAGGGATATGTGTTTGGGCTATGTGATAGCTTAATGCTCTGGCCAGCAGATGACCACTCTTGTTCCTATATTTGTATATACTACAGCAGACCTGAATGAGTAATGTCAGCCACGCACATGGGGTCGAAGAGGAGCAATTCATGTCCCTATGGCCAGCCATGACATGTCTCTGTAAAGTTTGCAATACAGACCTATTTGGGTCCTCACTTTTCTAGGCACCTAACCCACATTTTAATCATCTAATTCCCCATCCTGTTGCTTATCCCAATTATAAAATATATAAAAGATAAAAATTCCCTGGAAATGAATAATTCCCAGTGTGTGCATCTTTAAATTTATGATGTCCCTGTATACCTACTTAAATTAGTAGTGCCCCAGCAATTAATATTGTCCTCTAATTTATAGTTCTACATTAAATTAATACCACCCAATTCTCCAAACATTAATAATACCCTCTTGTAGTAACTGTGCCCCTGATTTTTTGATAGGGACTATCCTTCAGATAGGCCATAATTATCTGATTTGAGGTGGGGTCGAAAGTTGGCCCCTGCATGAATCAGCCATTTGGGGATGCTTCAGATTACTATATAGAGCCATGATGGCTAACCTATGTCACGCCTGTCATAGTTGACACGCTGAGATGTTTTTGCTGACACGGAGCAAGCTGACAGCTACTTCCTGCTGAGAGCTTGGCACGAATGGTGGCCATCTTACCTCCGTTAGTGAAGGCTGTTAGTTGTTAGGCAGTGAAGCCAGAGCTCCCACCCGCACTAAATTTATTGCAGACTTGCACCCAGACAGCTGGGAACACTAGAACTGTGTCCCACAGTTGCCCTGTCAGCGGCAGACTGCTGACCCAAGGTCCATTCCAGTGACTACAGGGAGATAGAGTCATCTCAGGTGTGTGTGTGCTCCTTATACCCTGGCCATTATCTTAAAGCAGATCTACCAAAATCTCACCCTGCTTCCAGTGTACCCACCACAGTTACTGCTCAGCAATACTGGGGGAAGAGAACACCCCATCAGAGACAGTTAACCCTGCTAAGACCTCACTGAGCTGCCACTGTACCCAAACAGTTACTGCTCAGCAACTCTGGGGGAAGGGAACACCTCATCCGAGACTCTAGTTAACCCCTAATTGCCTGCAGGGCTAAAAGTCTATCTAGATTTTGTCACAGCTCCCCTGATGGAGAACCCAAAAAATAAAAAAGGAGGGTTAAATAAAGGAAGTGGCAGTAGCAGACCCTTTCAAGAGATATGGACCGAGCTGTATGGTATTATCGACAGAAAAAGCAGATCATTTTGCGTATTGTGTAACGAAACGGTAGTAAGCAGAACATGGAATATACACATGTGGACAAAATTGTTGGTACCCCTTTGTTTAATGAAAGAAAAACCCACAATGGTCACAGAAATAACTCGAATCTGACAAATGTAATAAAATATAAAAATTCTATGAAAATGAACAAATTTAAGTCAGACATTGCTTTTCAACCATGCTTCAACAGAATTTTTTAAAAAAGAAAACTCATGAAACAGGACTAGACAGAAATTATGGTACCCTTAACTTAATATTTTATTGCACAAACTTTTGAGGCAATCACTGCAATCAAACGATTCCTGTAACTGTCAATGAGACTTCTGCACCTCTCAACAGGTATTTTGGTCACTCCTCATGAGCAAACTGTTCCAGTTGTTGGGTTTGAAGCGTGCCTTTTCCAGATGGCATGTTTCAGCAACTTCCAAAGATGCTCAATAGGATTTAGGTCAGGGCTCATAGAAGGCCACTTCAGAATAGTCCAATGTTTTCCTCTTAGCCATTCTTGGGTGTTTTTAGCTGTGTGTTTTGGGTCATTATCCTTTTGCAAGACCCATGACCTGCGACTGAGACCACGCTTTCTGACACTGGGCAACACATTTCTCTCTAGAATCCCTTGATAGTCTTGAGATTTCATTGTACCCTGCACAGATTCAAGACACCCTGTGCCAGATGCAGCAAAGTAGCTCCAGAACATAACAGAGCCTCCTCCATGTTTCACAGTAGGGAAAGTGTTCTTTTCAAGATATGCTTCATTTTTCCATCTGTGAACAGAGCTGATGTGCCTTGCCAAAATTTTTAATTTTTGTCTCATCTGTTCATAGGACATTCTCCCAGAAACTTTGTGGCTTGCCATCATGTTTTTATATATTATTACATTTGTCAGATTCAAGTTATTTCTGTGACCATTGTGGGTTTTTCTTTCATTAAACGAGGGGTACCAACAATTTTGTCCACGTGTGTAAATAGACATTTTGAAACTAGTCATTTCCAGCTCTTGGAAAAAAGTGAGGATGAAAGGGAGGAATACATTTCCAGGAAGCTACATCTCCATAAGAGTCAATCAAATTCCATCCTTAAATTTAAGAGGATCTACAAATTTAACATATGCAAGTTTCAGCATTGCTAACTCCATAGCTCAGCATGGAAAAGCCCTCAGTGAAGGATATGCAGAATAAAGATGCAATTATTAAGTGAATATCTGAGTTACCACTCAGTAGAAATGTCATCAAAGACAGATTGAGACTGATCACAAACATACAGCATCAATTAAAGAGAGACTTAAATAATTGTAAATATTTTTCGATCTCTCGAAACTACTGATGTCACATCACATGCTCAGTTGGCAATTATTGGTCGATATTCTGATTGTTTCACAATGAGAAAAGAGTTGACAAAATTAGAATCGGTGCCAATAAGTACATCAGGAAGCAAAATATGTAATGTTGTTATAAAAACATTTCATGACCTAAGCATTGATATCTCTAAAGTTGTGTCAGTGACAATAGATGGGGCACCCAACATGGTGGGAAAAAAGTGGGATTCGTAAAATTGTTTATGGCAGCTATTGGACATCCACTTGTGACTTTTCATTGTATTATCCACCAGGACATGTTATGTGCCAAGCCACGATTCACAGAATTAAGTGACTTAATGTAACAAAAATAGTGAATTTAATAGCTGACCGACCCCTTCACAAGCGAGCATTTTCTGCACTTTTACAGGAAATTGATTCAACCTATAGTGGACTGCTGATGTTCAATAATGTGAGATGACTGAGCCAAGGAAAAGTTCTTGATGGGTTTGTGGATTGCTTTGTAGAAATTTAAGGTATTTCTTGAGGATAAGGATCTGGCAAACTTTACTCAGCTCAATGATCATAAGTGGGTTAACACACTGTTTTTTACAGATCTCTCTGTTCATATGAATGAACTGAACTTAGTTACAAGATTTTAGCAAAAGTATTATGTTATATTTGGATACATAAAAGCTTTTGAAAGTAAACTTAACATTTTCAAGCAAAGTGAAACTAAAACTTATAAGTATTTTCCTCGAGTAGCACAGTATCTTGAGAAGGCCAGCGCAACTGTACAAAATTAAATGGCGCCCTTGCATATAAAGTACCAACATAATTTAAACTCGTTACTTGACCAGTTTGATGAAAGATTTAATCAATTTAGAACAGAAAATGCCTGGAACAGACAATGAGAATAATTAAGTATCCAGATGTAGTCCTCTACAGTAGTTTGGAATGAAATGGTTTCCAATGGATGCAAATTGATGATTTGGAGATGCAACTTGCAGAATTTCAAGACAGCAACAGAGCTTAGGTGTTTGTCAACTTGAAGTCAAAGCTTGAGAATCTGGAAAGGAATCGCTTGGAGAATGAAGAGGAGTGCCACTAGGAACATGAAATTTGGAGTGCTTGGAACCGATTACCGTACACTTTTAGCACCCTGAAAAATCTAGAGATGGCTTTACTCACAATTTTTCCTTCTACGTACTCTTGTGAGATGTTATTCTCAGCGTTAAATAATATTAAAACCAATAAAAGAAACCAACTGACAAGTGAAGTTAGTAGCACTTGCTTGCGCTTGAAGTGTACGAAATACCAACCTTCAATTGAAGATTTAGCAAATGAAAGTGGTAAGGTAAAGAATTATTTGTTTTTGCTTTATTAATAAATACAGTGCATATTAAAAATATAACTTTTGGTTATTATAGCTACAAATATCACAAAATTTTGCATTTTTCTAGAAGTGACACACCACCTGAGTTATGCTTGGTTTGGTTTTTTTTGACACACTGAGCTCAAAAGGTTGGCCATCACTGAGAGCAAGGAGATAGAAGCAGATAGCTCTGTACACTGTATAGTGACCCAGTGCATTGCTGCATCACAGCTCCTGTTGATGTCAATGGGACCTGTGATGTAGTAGTGTCGGGTGATGACTATACAGTGAATGGAGCTATCCGTTTCCAGCTCGATGTGCTGTATAGTAAAGGGACAGGAAGCAACCGAAAATGGCTAAACCATGTGGGGGCAACTGTCAGCCCCCCACCAGAGATTTATGGACTATCTTAAGGATAACCCATAAAAATCCCAGACAACCCTTTTATGAATGCCATGAACCCTAAAAAAAAAAAAAAATCCCAAACAACCCTTTTAATAATGCCCTTTTTTATCATTACCCCATGATAACATTAATTTCCACCCAAAGTGTTAAAAAAAATATAAATAATATAATATATATATATATATATATATATATATATAGTACAGAGCAAAAGTTTGGACACACCTTCTCATTCCAAGAGTTTTCTGTATTTTCATGACTATAAAAATTGTAGATTCACACTGAAGGCATCAAAACTATGAATTAACACATGTGGAATTATATACTTAACAAAAAAGTGTGAAACAACTGAAAATATGTCTTATATTCTAGGTTCTTCAAAGTAGCCACCTTTTGCTTTGATTACTGCTTTGCACACTCTTGGCATTCTCTTAACTCTGATCCCCAGATGAATCACAAGAGCTACTGTTCTTCTCCTACCTTCTTACTTGTAGGCTTCAAGCTGCTGGGCACACTTTAATTTTAGGGTGCATGCTTCATTTAACCCCTTGCAATTGGCAAACATTCTAAAGGCACATAACATAACAGGGTGTACACTCTACATTAACCCCTTACATTTGCAAGACTTCAGCAAAACTGTTAAAAAAAAAAAAAAAAAATTTTGTTATTTCTTTTAGGTTTGTGGTAGAATTATCACCAATATTTGGTCTGGAATCTTTACAGAAGATTTTCTGCAGTTTAAAAGAAGCATAAAGGACTATTGGGTTTTAAAAACCTCATCTACAGATAGTGGGAAAAAAACTGTGGGTTTTGCCACCTAGATTTGCAGACAAACAATACAGTGAAACTATATGCCATGTCTTGCCATATCCAAAGCCTCACGCTGGGATAGAATACAGATTTACTTTTATATACTGTAACCATCCTCTAAAATTATCTCAACGTGTGTAAAGGTCAACATTGTTGGAGTTTAAAACAAATTTAAAAATGCCATTGTTAAATATATTACATGCCATATAATGATGCACTGGGGCCTCTGTGTATAACAACCCATTTTTTTCAGAACTTTCAAAATGATTAATTTTTGTGTTTTTATTCTGGACAATTATCACTATGATGACAAAGACAAATAAATCATGACTAAGGTGTGTGTGTGTGTGTGTGTGTGTGTGTGTATATATGCGCGCATGCACGCACACACACACACACCTACACACCTATACTTTATTTATAGGCTTATAGGTTTCAGCATCCATCACCGAATATTAGGTCTCTCTTGCTAACAGTTGGAGAGTAATCCTTCATATTCAACCGGAATATAGAGCAGATGAAGAATATTTAGATTATTTTAACTCCTGAATTATTAGGGTATATGTTGGGAAACATTTTTCGCTATTTATGGGACTGTTTAACAATGGCTGGAGCAAGTACGTATCTTTCTTGAAACAAATCCATTAGTCAGATATGACCACCGGATTGCACAATTTTAAAACTAACATTCTCTCTCAAACATGCAATATGAACTTTCACTAAGATCTGAGATTTCACAAGTCAATATTATCCTCAGTAGTAATTTGTCTGGATACATTAGTGGATTCATTTATGTTTTACAGTTGTATTTCAAAGACTTCTTAAAGTGTAAGTGCTATTTTTATTTATTTATACTAATTATGTAGAGAAATGTTTATTGCACATTTTTGTACAACTACTTCCGTTTAATAGCAGTACCCAGAAGAATACCTACACAGATTGCAACTACTACATCTGTACATACTGGCAATACAAAGTAGTATGAATTTTCCCTCTAACAATCAGGTAGAGGGTTGCAAGGGAGAACTGAAGAGACTGTTTTCTATTATATTGCTTATAAAGTATTTTAAAAGCAAATTTTCATGCATTTAGCATTCATAGTGCCAAATTAATTTATAAATGAGATTTGTTTCTAAGCACTCTGACGTTGTCCATTTTGCTGCTGACAATGTCAGGCTAGATAGGGACCTGCTCTATTTAAAACATTGGAAACTCCTAGTTGTGAATTTATTCAAACATTCCCAAAAGAATAACAGGACAAAATGGGGCGTTCTTAACAAAAATTATCTACAGAATTGTTGATTGATGGGGAATACTGTCAATGTTGTTGTAAAAACAGGAACTTTCAGGCCCTCTTAAAGATGACAAGACAAAATTTTCATTACATATGTCAGCAAAAACTATGCAAAATAGAAATATCACAACTGCTGACAGTTATATAAATGTGCTGGAGACATAATAAGCATATATTAATAAGTTGCCTATATTCATAAGTTCTGTATTGCTGACTGCAGCATGGTGGCTCAGCCTTGCAGCGCTAGAGTCCTGGGTTCGAATCCTGCCAAGGACAACATCTGGAAGGAGTTTTTATATTCTCTGTGGGTTTCCACCAGGTAGTCGAGTTTCCTCCCACACTCGAAAAACATAATGATAGGGAACCCTATATGGGACAGTGACTGTAAAGCACTGCGGAATATAATGGTGCTATACAAGTAAGCATAATAAATAAATAAATTAATTAATTAAGAAGAAAATACGGCACTACCTGTGAAGTATTGTTGGGTCAGAGAAAAGTGCTGATGTATAACTAACTTTGTACTCACCGGATGGGGTTGTGCACAGTGAGATACAACACTTTTTACAGCAGTAGGTGTTTCACTTTATGGTTCAGTGCTAGTGCCACTATATTGTACTTATCCAGGGTTCCTTCAAGGGACCAGACTTGAAAATAGCATAGGTAGGTATAAACTGGCCAAAGGTTTGCCAGTAAACTGGGTAGTTCAGCTTGTCTGATCCTGCTTAAACTAAAGACGTGACCCAGAGCTTAGATGTCTTCAGAACAGGCCTTATTATTACTAAAAAGAATGTGTTTGGGTCCGGAGTGGGCATTTCCCCATCTGCCTGGTCTGGGCACAAAGAGTGTAGTTATTTTAATAACACCACATCTTTTGAGGACAACCACACTATGGCTGGCATCTTCAGTGTCAACTGGAAGGACCTGCCTTGTTCACACTTAGCACCTGTGTTGCATTTTTTCACTCTGAGAAGTCTCACACTCTTGTTAGCCATTTTAAGGACACAAGCACTGTGCAGACACGAAGAAGACTCTGCTAACAAGGGGTCATGGCTTCAAAGAGAAAACAGCATAGAACTGGTATATGTTAGTAAATTTCCTATAGCCAAATACCCAACACATTTGTTGAAATTATACCTAGATTGGCCACTCACTATAATGAAATGAATCTTCCAAAACTAAATGTATCTGATTTACCTCATTCTTTTGTTCTATGTCCTTTTAAGTGTTTTTGTCTATTTGCAGTGTAAATAAATGATCTTTTTCCATAACATCCATAGCATATTTTTGCTGGTAAGCATATGCTGTGGTCCGCATTATTAAATTTTTACTCAGCATTGATCATTTTTGTTATCTATCTGACCCCAGGCTTAAACAAATATTAACCATGTCTAGGAGCCAGTAGCAACATGTTATAAAGTCATGCCCACAATGCCACAAGGAATGTGAGGCCAAATGCAAATGCAAAAGGACATGGTTCCAAACACCAAAGAGGCCTGTCCGACCAAATTCAATGAATTACCCTCTTCCTCTATTTAATGTAGACATATAGCTGCAGGTATACACCCGCTTATTACTGCTTCCTCCCCCATGTTCCATAAAATATTTAAAGCAATGGCACTATTTCCTTGCTTTTCCTACCTTTGCTGCAGCTGTCTGGACTGGCAACAGTCACCAAAAAAAAAAAAAAACACACACTTTCTTCTAGGATTACATATTTTGTTTGTGTTGGATGCTCAATTTACAGATCAGTAAAAATATTTGGGGTGCTTTTTTTTTTTTTTTTGCTTATTTAACACTGCCAAAGTCCATCGAAGGATTAGAACATACAGTCATATGAAAAAGTTTGGGCACCCCTATTAATCTTAATCATTTTTAGTTCTAAATATTTGGGTGTTTGCAACAGCCATTTCAATTTGATATATCTAATAACTGATGGACACAGTAATATTTCAGGATTGAAATGAGGTTTATTGTACTAACAGAAAATGTGCAATATGCATTAAACCAAAATTTGACCGGTGCAAAAGTATGGGCACCTCAACAGAAAAGTGACATTAATATTTAGTAGATCCTCCTTTTGCAAAAATAACAGCCTCTAGTCGCTTCCTGTAGCTTTTAATCAGTTCCTGGATCCTGGATGAAGGTATTTTTGACCATTCCTCTTTACAAAACAATTCCAGTTCAGTTAAGTTTGATGGTCGCCGAGCATGGACAGCCCGCTTCAAATTATCCCACAGATGTTCAATGATATTCAGGTCTGGGGACTGGGATGGCCATTCCAGAACATTGTAATTGTTCCTCTGCATGAATGCCTGAGTAGATTTGGAGCTGTGTTTTGGATCATTGTCTTGCTGAAATATCCATCCCCGGCGTAACTTCAAATTCGTCACTGATTCTTGTACATTATTCTCAAGAATCTGCTGATACTGAGTTGAATCCATGCGACCCTCAACTTTAACAAGATTCCTGGTGCCGGCATTGGCCACACAGCCCCAAAGCATGATGGAACCTCCACCAAATTTTACAGTGGGTAGCAAGTGTTTTTCTTGGAATGCTGTGTTTTTTTGATGCCATGCATAACGCCTTTTTGTATGACCAAACAACTCAATCTTTGTTTCATCAGTCCACAGGACCTTCTTCCAAAATGAAGCTGGCTTGTCCAAATGTGCTTTTGCATACCTCAGGCGACTCTGTTTGTGGCGTGCTTTCAGAAACGGCTTCTTTCGCATCACTCTCCCATACAGCTTCTCCTTGTGCAAAGTGTGCTGTATTGTTGACCGATGCACAGTGACACCATCTGCAGCAAGATGATGCTGCAGCTCTTTGGAGGTGGTCTGTGGATTGTCCTTGACTGTTCTCACCATTCTTCTTCTCTGCCTTTCTGATATTTTTCTTGACCTGCCACTTCTGGGCTGAACAAGAACTGTCCCTGTGGTCTTCCATTTCCTTACTATGTTCCTCACAGTGGAAACTGACAGGTTAAATCTCTGAGACAACTTTTTGTATCCTTCCCCTGAACAACTATGTTGAACAATCTTTGTTTTCAGATCATTTGAGAGTTGTTTTGAGGAGCCCATGATGCCACTCTTCAGAGGAGATTCAAATAGGAGAACAACTTGCAATTGGCCACCTTAAATACCTTTTCTCATGATTGGATACACCTGGCTATGAAGTTCAAAGCTCAGTGAGGTTACAAAACCAATTTTGTGCTTCAGTAAGTCAGTAAAAAGTAGTTAGGAGTATTCAAATCAATAAAATGATAAGGGTACCCAAATTTTTGCACCGGTCAAATTTTGGTTTAATGCATATTGCACATTTTCTGTTAGTACAATAAACCTCATTTCAATCCTGAAATATTACTGTGTCCATCAGTTATTAGATATATCAAATTGAAATGGCTGTTGCAAACACCCAAATATTTAGAACTAAAAATGATTAAGATTAATAGGGGTGCCCAAACTTTTTCATATGACTGTATGTTAGATTAAAAGATACAAATGGAAGATTTTCCACTTGAATGACAACAATGTTGAAATACAATGTCCTCAGCAAAGGGACCTTTTTTTATTTTAACACTGCTGTTACTGATGGCAGAAACAACAGTCTTTTGTTTGTATCAGTCAGTCAATCTGGTGACTTTATGTCCATTGTTCTAAACATCTGATATATATACAGTACAGACCAAAAGTTTTCTGTATTTTCATGACTATAAAAATTGTAGATTCACACTGTAGGCATCAAAACTATGAATTAACACATGTGGAATTATATACTTAACAAAAAAGTGTGAAACAACTGAAAATATGTCTTATATTCTAGGTTCTTCAAAGTAGCCACCTTTTGCTTTGATTACTGCTTTGCACACTCTTGGCATTCTCTTGATGAGCTTCAAGAGGTAGTCACCTGAAATGGTTTTCACTTCACAGGTGTGCCCTGTCAGGTTTAATAAGTGGGATTTCTTGCCTTATAAATGGGATTGGGACCATCAGTTGTGTTGTTCAGAAGTCAGGTGGATACACAGCTGATAGTCCTACTGAATGGAGTGTTAGCTGCTTTTTTTCTTGCCATAATACAATTCTAAGTAAAGAAAAACGAGTGTCCATCATTACTTTAAGAAATGAAGGTCAGTCAGTCCGAAAAATTGGGAAAACTTTGAAAGTGTCCCCAAGTGCAGTGGCCAAAACCATCAAGCGCTACAAAGAAACTGGCTCACATGAGGACCACCCCAGGAAAGGAAGACCAAGAGTCACCTCTGCTGCAGAGGATAAGTTCATCCGAGTCACCAGCCTCAGAAATCGCAGGCTAACAGCAGCTCAGATTAGAGACCAGGTCTCAGATCAAAATTGAAGGAATACTGAACCAACATGGTTACCACAGCATCTTGCAGCGGCATACTATTCCATCCGGTTTGCGTTTAGTTGGACCATCATTTATTTTTCAACAGGCCAATGACCCCAAACACACCTCCAGACTGTGTAAGGGCTATTTGACCAAGAAGGAGAGTGATGGGGTGCTACGCCAGATGACCTGGCCTCCACAGTCACCAGACCTGAACCCAATCGAGATGGTTTGGGATGAGCTGGACCGCAGAGTGAAGGCAAAAGGGCCAACAAGTGCTAAGCATCTCTGGGAACTCCTTCAAGACTGTTGGAAGACCATTTCAGGTGACTACCTCTTGAAGCTCATCAAGAGAATGTCAAGTGTGCGCAAAGCAGTAATCAAAGCAAAAGGTGGCTACTTTGAAGAACCTAGAATATAAGACATATTTTCAGTTGTTTCACACTTTTTTGTTAAGTATATAATTCCACATGTGTTAATTCATAGTTTTGATGCCTTCAGTGTGAATCTACAATTTTTATAGTCATGAAAATACAGAACACTCTTGGAGTCAAATTATTGGCCCAAAATACCCATTGAAAATGCATCAAAATATTACATGGTCAAAGATTGAGCAGATATGTATAGTAGCAGATATGTATAATGGGAGCAGGTATTTGCAGTAGGAACAGATACGTGCACATATAAATTCCTGTTTTATTTTTTACAGATCAATTGACACTTTAGCAGTCATTCTACACCATTGCATAATGCATTTTCTCAACTGCTGAGAAATCAGAACACACACAAAAGGGAACAGGAAAAAGGCTGTGTGAAAGTTAACGTTGTACAGTACCATTTCCTTTACTACTTTAAAGCTTTTCATTTCCAAGGGAGTCTATCAGCATAATGCACTCTATACCACTGTGGAAACTATGAGTATGCTTGGGGGAGGTGGTAAACACATACATTTGTTATGCCACTTTTGTAGATTTGGAGAAAAACATTTTTGAAGTCTTATGCAAATGAGGAAATTAGTGCACTGAGGGTGGGACTTTGGCTTGCTCAAGCACTGCTCTTGCTGCTCAGCCCCTACCATCTCCTGCCTGTGCCACTCCATTCAGTGAGAGTGGATTCTCCCACTGCTATGACATCCTCCATCCTACTTGAGCAGCAAGAGCAGAGCTCCCATGGCTGAAGGCATGCCCACAGTACACCAACTCCCTTTGTTGTTTTTCTCCAAATCCATAAAGTAACATATGCATAACAGAGTTATGTTTATCACTGTAATCTGCTCTGCTATGCGGTGGTGTCAGTTGAAAATTCTTGGGGGAGGTGCAGGTTACACAGAGTGCCATATTACTAGTAACTCGAATGGCATAAAAAAACAAACACAACCCTTTTGTATTTGGAAGTAAAGCACTCCTTCACTCTGCAGGGTGTTGATTTATTGGGGTGAAAGGACGAGGGAAACAAAAATGTAATTCTGTCTTAGCTCATGTGTGTTTGCAGCACATGGAATTAAAGGGGTGTTCCACTTTCTAATATTGATGGCCTATCCTTAAGTTAAGCCATCAATATTAGATCTGTGCAGGTCTGCCACCCTGGACCCCAACATTACCTGGAACTGTGCTACTCACTAGCCATAGTATTTGTAGTGGCAGCTTTATGCAATGCCTCATAGACTTCACTAGGGCTGCACTTAGGCTGCTGACAGCTATGCAAATTCTAGCGGTGGATTTAAGGAAAGGAAACAGAATGTCACCTCTTTCTTTCCTTAAGCCGCTGATTGGTCTCAGTGGTCACGTGAGGCGGGGACTTACGCTGGAAGAAGCATCAGGGTGTCGCTGGACTGGACTGCAGATGGAGACAGTTTTTTTTTTTTTTTTTTAATAACCTTCCCAAAAAAATGTTTTTAGACAACCCCTTTAATTTGCAGGCAAAGAATAGCAGGCTGTTGACCAGACATGTCTAAAGTCCGTCCCGCGGGCCAAATGCGGCCCATGTTCAAATTTTATCTGGCCCGTCAGCAGTGTTGCCATTAGGGGGCCCTACCAGATCCCCACTGCTTTATTAATAGGCATTGAAGGTCCGGTAACAGCCCCTATTAACTTACCTATCCCCACTCCTGCCCATGGCCTCCTCTTCCTTCTTCATCCACCGGGGGGCACCCATGAACTGCACATTACATCACTGCAACCTGATGTGCGACGCACAGGTCCCATTGAAGGCTGAAGAGGGAAAAGGAGGCCGTGAGCAGGAGTGGGGAGTGGTAAGTGAATGCAGCTTAGTTCTCCCTGGTTCTGTCGATCCAGTTAAAACCAGCTTGTAGGCTACAGGCCACCTGTCTGCTCTACAGCGCCTCTTGCTTCTTCCTCCTCTGGGTGCACATAATGTCACAACAGTGCATCCAGAGCAGGGAGACAGAGCGGGACCGGGGAGCAGTGATGGGGGCTAATTTTTGAGTATGAAGAAATTAAAAGTATGTCAGTCATTTTCAATAAAAAAAAAAATTCATTAAATCGTTCCTTTGAATTTAATGTTAAAGATAACCTTTCACGTCCTCATCGATGTGTGGCATTATATACCACTAGTAAGCCGACAGAGTGCTGAGCGCATTTTTGGCTTTCTAGCAGTATATAATAACACACATCTATGAGGACGTGAAAGGTTCTCTTTAATGGTTAAGGCTCATGTAGCGAGCTGCAGCCAAAATGTGCTGTGGGAAAAACCACGATGGAAACGCATCACAGTTTTCCATGCAGTGCTTTTCACAGAAAGTCCACAGAGTTTTCCTCTGTGGACTGTTTCAATTATACCTATATGGAAACTGCCAATATTTTTCTAGGTATAATTGACATGCTGAGATTGACAAAAATGCAACAGTTTTTGAAATTGCAGCATGTCCACTGCAGATATTTTTCTGCAATGTGTGGATGGAATTAGCCAGAATCCTATCCACTTTGCAGGTACTGTAAAATGCCGCTGTTTATTCTACCTGGGTCCCCGGCCTAAAAGAATGTCAGACTGAATGGTTGGCCCTCACACATTTTCACTTCACCAAATCTGGCCCTCCTTGGTAAACGTTTAGACACCCCTGCTGTAGACAGAAGAACCACAGTTGTCAGTATGAAGGTGCCACTGTAATAGGGACAAGTAAGTAACAGTCAGTGCATGCATGTCTGGAAAATAGTCCCCACCAGCTGGATCTACAAACTACAAAACATGATATTCTACTCCACAGGTATTATACAAGTGAAATCTGTGCTGAATGGCAACATGAGGCTCTACTAAATATGGTTTTACTGTACGATCAACTAGGAGGTCACTGTATGTTGAAAATATTGTAACCTTAGGGACCACCGCATACATATGCATTATACAGTACCACCACAGACAAATAGCAGATTTCCTGCTTCAGTTGTGTTCAAGTGCGTTGAATAGGCTGCATAGACTTGAATAAAAATTATTACGTCAATACCAGCAACAAATATATTAATTTTAACATTTTGAACTATTTGTCAATGTACTTCAAATACCTAATCGTGAAAGATGGCAACATAATATGAACTTTAGTTTTATGCTTAATAAGCTGGTGAAAGAATGTGTTTGGCATCATGTATGGCTTTGAAGTACAACTTAACCTCTAAGCCCCTAATGGAGGATGCATCATTCATGCACTCTGCCAAGAAAGAAAAAAAAAAAACCAACAACTTCATTTTCTGGTTATTAGTCATTTTATACTGAGATCCAAATAAGTAAGTCATAAACAAAGATTACACACTCTCTAAAATGTGAGGGAACGTGTGGGTCATAGAATCTCATTTAAGCTACATATTACACTAAGAGAATTTAAAACCATACAGTCTACATAGTTGTCTAAAAATAGCATATGACACGTCAGTAACGTCAACAGCCTGAAGAGAGCGATTATTCAGACATAGTAAATTCATGTACAACGTCAAGGGTTAGCAATCATCTATTTTACAATAAAGAAAATATCTGTAAGGTGAAATCCAAGAATTTAAGAGGTTTGTCCAGGATTAGCAAACATGGCTGCTTTCTTCCTATAACATTGCCACACCTATCCATAGGTTGTATGTGGTATTGCAGCTCAGCCCCATTTCTTAAATAGATCTGATCTTTAGTACCAGACAACACTTATGGACAGGTGTGGAACAGTTTCTGCAAACAATACTCAATGCCGTAACAGTGCAGCACAGTTCTGTAAGAGGATATATGACTTCCAGGCCCTGGCTCCAGTAGCTTGTTCAATAGCAATCATGGCATCTGGATGGTTAGGAAGCAAAAGCATCCCCTCTTCAACCACTCGGGACCCCAGGGAGAGATTGCGGGGTTCAAGAGGTTGACATGGCTAGCTTCCTGGCTGCCTTTCTATATTACAGAAAGGCAGACTATGTGCTATCTACCACAGTATATGGAATAGGGAATGTAAACCCCTTGTAAGAGTTGAAAAAAAAAAAAGTATAAAAATAAAATAAAAAGTGCGAAACACTTTCCTATCTAAAACAAACATATAAACATATTAATTAATGTCATGTGCATATAAGTCTGCACTATTCAAAAATAAATGTCATTTATCCTGTATGGTGAATGCCATAAGAAAAAAAAAAAAAAAAAAAAGTACAGCAATAAGCAAATTGATGTGCTTTGTTTATCCCCCCCCCGCCCAAAAAAAAAAAAAGGAATCAAAAATTGCACATATCAAAAAATGTTACCAATAAAAACTACAACGTGCCCTGCAAGAAAAAAAAAAAAAAAAAAGTTATGGATGTCAGATAAGTACCCAAAATGGTGCCATCTAAAAATAAGACTCATTGCAAAGAATAAACTGTAGTGACGCCAGAGTATATTAACCTCTTCCCAACCAGCTCACATAAATTTACAGGGTGCAGAGCTGATCCTTGTGCCTGCAGCCCGTTAATTTAAGGGCTGTCATACAACTGCATATTGCCATCCTGTTCTGCCCTGTATCTCTCAGCACTGGCCTCTGCTAGCAACCCTAGTACTGAAATAACACATCAGGACCTGATGCTGCTTGTAACTTTGTATCGATCGAGAGAGAGAGAGACTGTGTGTCATGAAGACATAATTCAAGTGATAAAAAAATCCTTCCTAATTACACCCTCTCCCCATAAATAGTTTACTGTAGGCAGGACGTCTTAGATAAGCAGTTTAAGTATAGGTGACCCTGTATGTTCATCCCATGACCATGGACTGTATATCACATGACCATGGTCTGAATTTCATACACTACAGTCATGGCCAAAAGTTTTGAGAATGACACAATTATTATATTTTCACATGATCTGCTGCCCTCTGGTTTTTATGTGTGTTTGTCAGATGTTTTTATCACATACAGAAATATAATTGCATTCATATTATGAGTAACAGAAACTTATATTGACAGTTAGAATGAGTTAATGCAGCAAGTCAATATTTGCAGTGTTAACCCTTCTTCAGGACCTCTGCAATTCTCCCTGGCATGCTGTCAATCAACTTCTGGACCAAATCCTGACTGATAGCAGTCCATTCTTGCAGAATCAATGCTTTAATTTTGTCTGAATTTGTTGGTTTTTGTTTGTCCACCCGTCTCTTGATGATTGACCACAAGTTCTCAATGGGATTAAGATCTGGGGAGTTTCCAGGCCATGGACCCAAAATCTCTATGTTTTGTTCCCTGAGCCATTTAGTTATCACCTTTGCTTTATGGCAAGGTGCTCCATCATGCTGGAAAAGGCATTGTTGAGCGCCAAACTGCTCTTGGACGGTTGGGAGAAGTTGCTCTTGGAGGACATTCTGGTACCATTCTTTATTCATGGCTATGTTTTTAGGCAAGACTGTGAGAGAGCCCATTCCCTTGGCTGAGAAGCAACCCCACACATGAATGGTTTCAGGATGCTTTACAGTTGGCATGAGACAAGACTGGTGGTAGCGCTCACCTCTTCTTCTCCGAATAAGCTGTTTTCCAGATGTTCCAAACAATCGAAAAGGGGATTCATCAGAGAAAATGACTTTACCCCAGTCCTCAGCAGTCCACTCCCTGTACCTTTTGCAGAATATCAGTCTGTCCCTGATGTTTTTTCTGGAGAGAAGTGGCTTCTTTGCTGCCCTCCTTGAGACCAGGCCTTGCTCCAAGAGTCTCCGCCTCACAGTGCGTGCAGATGCACTCACACCTGCCTGCTGCCATTCCTCAGCAAGCTCTGCACTGCTGGTAGCCCGATCCCGCAGCTGAAACACTTTTAAGAGACGGTCCTGCCGCTTGCTGGTCTTTCTTGGGCGCCCTGGAGCCTTTTTGGCACCAATGGAACCTCTCTCCTTGAAGTTCTTGATGATGCGATAGATTGTTGACTGAGGTGCAATCTTTCTAGCTGCAATACTCTTCCCAGTTAGGCCATTTTTTTGCAGTGCAATGATGACTGCACGTGTTTCTTTAGAGATAACCATGGTTAACAGAAGAGAAACAATGATGGCAAGCACCAGCCTCCTTTTAAAGTGTCCAGTGGTGTCATTCTTACTTAATCATGACAGATTGATCTCCAGCCCTGTCCTCATCAACACCCACACCTGTGTTAATGGAGCAATCACTGAAACGATGTTAGGTGGTCCTTTTAAGGCAGGGCTGCAATGATGTTGAAATGTGTTTTGGGGGATAAAGTTCATTTTCTAGGCAAATATTGACTTTGCAAGTAATTGCTGTTAAGCTGATCACTCTTTATAACATTCTGGAGTATATGCAAATTGCCATTAGAAAAACTGAAGCAGTAGACTTTGTAAAAATTAATATTTGTATCATTCTCAAAACTTTTGGCCATGACTGTAGAGTTAAGCAAAAATGAATGACAGCAAGCAGAGATCTAGAAAACTGTGAGGAATTGATACAGAAAAATTTGTACAATTTTCCAATATACTTTATTACACAAACTATAACATTTGTCTCTGGTCTGAAAGTGACTAGCCCCTTTAAGATAATAGCACTTCCATTTATGTCGAACAAGTTTGTCCCAAAATGAACTGGAGGGATCGAACCTCACAAATATTCATTGAAATAAATCTCATAAGTTTGGCTTATCTCTAGTCTCTAAGTGGACCTGGGTTATGGCATTTGAGGAGAACAGAAAAAAAGACATGCTGAAGAGTCTGGAAAATCTTCAATTTATGACAAATAAGGTGTCAAATGCTCTGTGCCTACAGGCTAGATCTTGTCCGCTCTATAGCTCATCCCATACCAATTTAAAAATAACCTTTCCCTCAATTTTTTTCAGTTTTGGAAACCACCATACAATAATGACAAAAACAGTAATCAAGATTATTGAATTTGCAATAATTTTATATTCAAAATACATGTTGAGGTTTAAATATTCAGTACAAATATATCTCTGTTAGAACAAGAATTTATAAAACAATTTCAGATTATTAGGCATTACATAGTAACGTAACAGTTAACTGTGATGTAAATAACAATAAAAAAAAAGTAAAGATGTTTACCCTACACTTATCCAAATGTATAACTACATATATACTTATCAGTCATTTGTTATAAATACATATAAACCCCTATTTGTAGCAGGGAAAATATTTTGTAAAGTGAAGGTGTGAAAATTTGATTTGACAGTACATATAGCATACATTTTTGAAATTACTACATTACAATTTGTTTTGTAGAATACTATTTATATTTTTTTTCATAAGGTAAAATTTCTCTCTTATGCTACCATTTTAACACTCAACAGTTTTCTGTCCCAATGAGAATATAAAATTTTCAGCAGAATTACACCAAGTCAGTGTTTCCCATTGGAATTATACAAAATGACGGTAATTGTAATTTTTCTATTCACTATGGAATTGTTCATTAGAGTCTGGATAAACATTAAAGGGGTTTTCTGGTCAAAAAATCTTTTTTAAAAAAAGGTCTGTTAGTGCTATTAATGTGTTAATAAGTGGTTTCTCTGGGAGCTCCTGGCATACTTGGTGTAGCTTCCTGCTGTGTAGCTTCCACACTGCCTCCCTCCCTCTGTCACTCCCTTACACCCCCTCCCTGTCTCCCTAGTTATCCCGCCCACTACTAGCCCTTCCCAACTAACTAACTCAGCCCCCCCCACATCATACTTACCTGTCTTCCTCTTTAGACTTCCCTTCTGTGCGCAGGCTGGAGACGACTGCGCAGTAGAGATGGCACATCTGACGGAGCGTGCACAGACCAGAAGTGCCTCTGATGCCTGTGCAGTAGAGATGGAGTGCCATCTCTATTGCACATGTGTCAGAGGCACCTCCAGACTGCGCAAATGCTAGCAGAGTTAAAGAAGGAGGAGGAGTCATTCCCAGAGAGGAAGGCACATAAATATGATGGGGCGGAGAGTATTGGTGATGTTCTGTTTCAGAAACGGAACATCACTGGATTATCAGAAAGTGTGGGGATAATGGGTAATTATACATTTTTTTTTTTAAACAAAGTAAATTAGAAGTTAGGCGGGGGGAGGGGGTTTAGTTTAGATGTTCATCTTTATTTTATCCTGGCCAACCCCTTTAAAGTTTGTTTTTGCATTCATCAGTTATAGGTGTATATGTATGAAAGATTCTAATAGATCTTAGCAAACTCTGCATCTTCCCTTTCTTACCAAAGCCTGTATTCCACTTTTCCCGCTTGCAGGCTCACTAAATGTTCAGAAACCCATTCCCTGTAAACATCTGTCAGTAATACAGTTAATAGCATATAGAGAAGTGGGACATTTAGCTGCAATTTTCTCTTTTCCTCTTGGTCAATGGAGAAAGAAAATATTAATTGTTAAAGGAAACCTGTCATATGAAAAAAACTGTGCGATCCATAAGCAGCATTTTATAAAGCAGGAGGAGTTAATTGAGAAAAAAAAAAAACAGTAATTTAATCATTAGGCAGTCCTATCGGTGATTGACAGCCATCTCTGTATGCACAGTCATCTAGTCACAGTATGCAAGGCTGTCAATCACCAATAGGACGCCCCCGTGATTAGATGACGGTTTCTAAACATAGAAAGCATAATATATAAAGAAATAGAATATACAAAAAAAAAAAAAAAAAAACTTTTCCTACAAAACTATATATCAAGCTCAGCTCCTCCTGCCCTGTATTGCACTGTATTTTCAATGTGAGAGGTTCCCTTTAAATTTATGTAGAAAAATGGAACAATACTCAAGAACACAACTTTTTTTTTTTTTTAGGTCTAAATGAACGGTATGTCAGGAAGCAGCACAATCAGGATATCAGATATACTGATATCAATACAGTTAGTGGTGAGACTTGTACAGGAAATGAGTACCCTCTATGCTCTATGTGCAAAGCAGTCTTAGAATAAAATTCAGAATGTGAGTTATACAAGCTCTATGAGGAGACAAGATTTATTACGCATGATATTAATGTGTGAAAAGGATATTTTTTTTTTAATAATTAATAACTGCTTATTTGCAATACAAAAACAAGATACAGTAACAAGAGTAATATGTAGATATGCTGATAAACAATGATTTATGCCGCATACAACATAATCCACCTTAATTTATACTACTAGCATGCTATATTTCAAAACAATATGCAGCAATAGAATGTTACCAAAAAATTCACCTATCCCTAAATCCAACAGGTGAATGTAAATCTTGTTTTATATTCAAATGTTGGATTTGTACCATCATGCTATGGCTAGATTCACATCTGTATTGGAGTCTGTGCCACAGATTCTGCCTAAAATAGGCGGAAAGAAAAGTCCTGCATGGAGGACTTTATAATTTATGGGGTCTGCATATAACCTCTTTTTTAGTGGATGGGCTCTCAATCGGTCGGGTCCCCAAGTGGACCTGAACAACAGAGAGACCAACGCTAGAGTGAACCTAGCCTATGTTGGATATTTTAGCTTTGCGGTTTGCTCTTGTTAAAGAATTTTCGAGCTTCAACATCACTGAGCGACACTGAACAGCGTGACGGATGCTGCCTTCTGTACTCCATGCTTTCGTGAATTGCTTCCTTTATCACCTGCAAGATAAAAGGAATGTATACATAAATGCAATTGTCTCTCAGAGGACAATTTGTCACCTATCCTCAGTACAGCACTCATCAGTTTCAGTTGGTTTCATACACATTGGAGGAGATTTACTAAGCAAAATGTGCCAAAAATTTGGTGTAGTTGGCACCAAAAACAAACTGTCAAACAATGTAGACACATTTGCAAATTCCCAGGGAATTGAGAAGTAGGCATGTATACTAGTGCACCAAGATTTTGAAGCATTTTTGCCAATCTAAGCCAACTGATAAATGGTGTAAATTTATACTAGACAGTCTAAACATATGCCAGATTCGTCATCTAGCATTAGACACTGACAAATTTGGTACAGTTTAAGACTGTCTAGTCAAAGTTTTCACTGTCTAAAACAGATGGTATGAGTAAATCTGCACTATTGAATGGAGTGGCATGCGCATGCATGACCACCACTTCATTTAAACTCCTTCTGTAGTTGTATAGTAAAGGGAAGAAGGGGGCTCGGTATCACCCATTTGTGATTGGTGGCAGGCCAAGCAGTGGGGCCCCCAGTGAGCAAACATTTTTTTTACCTCTAAGCAGCCACACGAAAACATTTCAACCATTACCTAAGACTATCACAAGATTCTTCAGATTTAACCCATTCTATGCCACATCTGTCTGGCTTTTTTTAAATGAATAGTCCAGCTTCTGTCTATATTCTTCATTGTAGAAATCACTTTCTGCATTGAGTAGTGGTACTGTGTAGGATGCTGGAGAACTAGAGAAGAAGGGCAAGGCAAAACTGCAGGCTGTGCACTATGCATCAGCATGTGACAGTCATTGTGCAAACTCCAGCCTACAGCAGAGGGGGCAGAGAGGATTGATTGGAAATAGTCTTACATCATGTAACCATGTATAGGAAACTGGAAGCACATTTATCATACAACAGCAATTCCACCCAGTCCTGCCCAGCATAAACATACTATCTGTAAATGATATACGTACATTTATGTTGTTGAGGGTATTGAACTCCATTAGATCATGTAGCCTTTTAAATGCTTCATTTGGGTACTGGAAATTAAATGTTGAAAAAGGACTTTCAGGATCATCGAAAATGTCAAAATCTGCAAAATCCTTTTCTTCATCAGTTTCTCTGGGGACACCTGATATTGTATACAGGAAAAAAAATCATGTTACATGAATAGCAGAATAAAATAGGTTGTAAGTTCTATGAATATGGAATCAGTATATCCATCATTGTATGATATGATAAAACATCCAAATTGATTTCAAAATTTTTCTTTTCCAGACGTTTGTTTTGCTAAACCTGATACTATTTGTTAAATGTTATGATGGAGGCGTTAGTTAGTGGGATAGAAGCAGAGGAGAAATGTATTTTGTATTACTAGGCAGTACTGCAGAGGTCTGCTATCATATACACATACTTAAAAAAAAAAATAAAATACATAGACAGTAAGTTACTTGTACTTAGAAGTGACTGACAGGTGTCATGATGAAATGCACAAAAAGAAATCCTTTCAATAAAAATACCTGGAGCTTTGAATTTTCTAAATTCAATGTTAGCCAGAACAAAATGAATAACAGTGGGACAGTCTTTTTCAACTGATGGGTTCTTAGGTCGAAATACGTAACATTCCTTCAACCCTTCTCTGTCAAAGACGTGTGGGTCTATCTTTGGAAATGGCAGCTTATTCATACGTGCCCACTTTTCAGCGAGTAGGAGTTCCTGGAGCAGGAGTAAACAGTTTAGATCTTTAAAATTCCATGAAAGAGTCACAAGTTCTCCATAACAGAGATCACTATCATACATAAATTATGTTGCCCTTCATCAAAAACATTATTCACAAAACGTAAAAAATATTTTCCCTTAGTAATGACTATGAAATGTAACCCTGTTATCCTGACATAGAGGAAATAGTCTCACTAATGTGTTCACAGTTAGAAAATTGCACAATACTGGCCTTCCTTGGCATCAAATGGAGCTACTACCTCTTTGATTGGTTGCCACGTTATAAAGACATATTTTAAAAAATTTACAAAAATTAGAAAATAAAATACAATATTCTTGGATTTTTCCCCCTTTCCACTATAATGTAGTCAGTATAGCCAATTAAATTAACTTCATAAAATAATCCAGATATGCCACAGGTTATGTGACAGTTACGGTCCAGAATGAGTATGGTTAAGAACAAAATAGGAGTAAGCAAGTATAAAGACAAGGAAAGGGATTATTTTTTTGGTTTGGGAAGTCTAGAGCATACTGAAACTGAACAATTTTACAAATACAGTGGGGAAAAAAGTATTTAGTCAGTCACCAATTGTGCAAGTTCTCCCACTTAAAAAGATGAGAGAGGCCTGTAATTGACATAGGTAGACCGCAACTATGAGAGACAAAATGAGAAAACATATCCAGAAAATCACATTGTCTGATTTTTTAAGAATTTGTTTGCAAATTATGGTGGAAAATTAGTATTTGGTCACCTACAAACAAGCAAGATTTCTGGCTCTCACAGACCTGTAACTTCTTCTTTAAGAGGCTCCTCTGTCCTCCACTCATTACCTGTAGTAATGGCTCCTGTTTGACATTGTTATCAGTATAAAAGACACCTGTCCACAACCTCAAACAGTCACACTCCAAACTCCACTATGGTGAAGACCAAAGAGCTGTGGAAGGACACCAGAAACAAAATTGTAGACCTGCACCAGGCTGGGGAGACTGAATCTGCAATAGGCAAGCAGCTTGGTGTGAAGAAATCAACTGTGGGAGCAATAATTAGAAAATGGAAGACATACAAGACCACTAATAATCTCCCTCGATCAAGGGCTCCACGCAAGATCTCACCCCGTAGGGTCAAAACGATCACAAGAACGGTGAGAAAAAATCCCAGAACCACATGGGGGGGACCTAGTGATGACCTGCAGAAAGCTGGGACTAACATAACAAAGGCTACTGCCGGTAACACACTACGCCACCAGGGACTCAGATCCTGCAGTGCCAGACATGTCCCCCTGCTTAAGCCAGTACATATCCTGGACCGTCTGAAGATTGCTAGAGAGCATTTGGATGTTCCAGAAGAGTATTGGAAGAATGTCATATATTCAGATGAAACCAAAGTAGAACTGTTTGGTAGAAACACAACTTGTCGTGTTTGGAGAAGAGTGAATGCTGAGTTGCATCCAAAGAACACCATACCTATTGTGAAGCATGGGGGTGGCAACATCATACTTTGGGGCTGTTTTTCTGCAAAGGGACCAGGACAACTGATCAGTGTATATGAAAGAATGAATGTGGCCATGTATCGTGAGATTTTGAGTGCAAACCTCCTTCCATCAACGAAGGAGTGGCTTCGTAAGAAGCATTTCAAGGTCCTGGAGTGGCCTAGCCAGTCTCCAGATCTCAACCCCATAGAAAACCTTTGTAGGGAGTTGAAAGTCCATGTTGCCCAGCAACAGCCGCAAAACTTCAATGCTCTAGAGGAGATCTGCATGGAGGAATGGGCCAACATACCAGCAACAGTGTGTGCCAACCTTGTGAAAACTTACAGAAAACGTTTGACCTCTGTCATTGCCAACAAAGGATATATAACAAAAGTATTGAGATGAACGTTTGTTATTGACCAAATACTTATTTTCCACCATAATTTGCAAATAAATTCTTTAAAAATCAAACAATGTGATTTTCTGGATTTGTTTTCTCATTTTGTCTCTCATAGTTGAGGTCTACCTATGATGTCAACTACAGGCCGGCCTCATCTTTTTAAGTGGGAGAACTTGCACAATTGGTGATTGACTAAACTTTTTTTCCCCACTGTATGAAAATCAAAAAAGAAGGCACCAAGTATTTTACATATTCATATGCATTTAATAGAGAAGTTTTATTGTGAATCTGATGTCGCTTTAATCATTTTATATTTTTACCGAGACAGAAAAAAAAAAAACCCAAGTGAAACCTCAACAGTGATTAAAAAGTTAACATCTAAACCAGAACCTGAACTAAATACATACTTGTACCAACTATTCAGATCATTTATTACCTTGAAAGGGGGGCTGGAATCACTTGGTCTTGCAGAAAAATCAAATGAAATGATGAGATCTACTCCTCGTTGAGGCCTTAGGATTAGCGGATATGGAAGATTAAATGTCAAACCACTGTCTACTATGTGTATTTTCTTGCTTTTCACATCCAGTGGCTCATATATGTATTCAAATTCATCAGGATCTGTAATGAAATGAAAACTAATATTTAGTTACTAGCTATAACCATTGTCCCATGAATAAGGCATTCCTCCGATTACAAAAATATTTTCCATAAATAAATAGTACAGCGGAATATAAGAAAAAAATTTAATATATCTTATTAATGATGTAAGTTCCTGCCACCACATATTAAGCCGCTTTCCTTGCCTAACGTCCCTAAGAACCATTATCCATCTCCAGTCTCACACTTCGAAGTGTATGCAGAGGATGCCAGCTAGTAAATTGATTTATTGCTTCATTCTGTGTAGTGGTAGAGCGTTATGTTGCAGGATATAATAGTGTCAAAGAGCTCTCTAACACACAGTGTAGTAGATTGTATCTTTTACAGAAGCCATCTCCTCCCCCTGCCCTCTCCATAGATTTTTATATAAGTAGTAAGTCATGTGTGCGCTTCAAATTACCACTACACTAAAATTACATTTATCTGTTAGCTCAGAGATATGCATTAAATATATAATTTACCAATTCCTCAATTGGAAAATTTGTAATAAAGATAGAAGAAATGCTCGAGTGTTTAGGTTTAGCTGTAACAGGTTGACAGTGGTTGACATCCTGAACAGCATCAGGATGTCGCTGAGAGGGATAAGATATGGAATGCTAGGTCCCTCCTTGAGGGCTTAAGGGGGAAGAGGGGGCTGGAGCGGGGATCTGTATCTAGGGCTCCGGTACTTTGTATCTGTTAGGAGAACTTCGTGAGATTCATCTCACGAGGTTTGACTGGTGGTTTTGTTCAAAACATGTCCAAACTGAAACTGCTGTTATACTCTGGGATCTCTTTAGTTTGCTATGGGGTCCAGTCTTTGCTAGTTACGGCCCTGCATCCATATGTGTAGAATACACCCAGATGCAGTAGACAATAATTCCTTCTATTGTGCAGGCCAATGTGCAGCATTAGAAGCAGTTCATCAGCAATGTGTACACTGGAAGGAGTTTTTTTTTAGCCATACCTCCGAAGAGAAATTATACATGCACTGTACATTCTCCATTTGTTAGGGCAGCACAAATATGGTTATGCAGCACTGTTCTAATAAATAACTATAGAGAAGGAGAAGAGAAACTGAGCATACTTCTCCTGGATAAAGATTGACTACAGTACATAACTAGCAGAAACAGTGCTCATACAGTGACACAGACAATTTGGCTAATTACTTTCAATGACTGACAATGATATTTTGCAATTTACTTTTATATGACATATGATTGCTACTTTAGGAATACCCAATTTAACTTGATTGATTTAACTTAGTCATACACTTCCTATTACTTTGACAATAACACTACAATAAAATGTATGTAACATTCGACAATGGAAAAGAGTATTCATTACAAATTACATGTCCAGTGAAAAATGTGAAAGGGTGGAAATAAACTGCTGAACTGTAGATGAAGTTTGTTATGCCCCTAGTAGTCACAGTAACCCAATGGCCTCCTGTATTGCAGGGATTACAAGGACCAGTCTTTAAAGCAATTGTTGGCCTATAGCTAAGATCTGCCATCACTCACTGATCAGTATGTGGCCATAAACTGGACCTCCACAATCCTCAAAACTGGTTGAGCACCCTTCACAGATTTTTACTGTACAGGGATGTTTTTGGACACCTTTTGTACAGAGAACTACAACACAGGGTCATTCACTTGAATATACAGTAGGATAGACAGACAGATGGGTGGGAACACTGCTGTTTAAGTGGTAAAAACAAGTTCTCCCACTGAAATGAATGGGTGCAGGATGTGTTCCGTCCAGCAGGAGCAAGATTACATTCAGCCTGGCTTTTCAGCATCAGTGGGGTCTCAGTGGTCAGACCCCCACGAATCAGCTATTTATCCTCTATCCTATGAAAGGATAAATATACTTTGGAACATAGCCCCTTTTAATATACTTTAATAAAATTCAACTTACTTATAGTTTTTAATATCTCATGTAAAATACAAATACTAGGTCTCATTTCTAAAAACTGCCTAATAGTTGTTGCCCACAGCAACCAACTAGAGCTCAGCTTTCATTAAATTTATTAAGATCAGCGTTTTATACGTCAGTCTTAAACTGAAGTTCATCAGAAGTAAATCTACCAAATATATTAGAGTATGTCTCTGTATTAGTTTGGTGTATTTTGGACTGTCTTGAAGAAAGAAAATTAAATCTATGGCTCCTTTCTGCCATGGTATGCACCATGATTTGCAACTTTTTATAACAATAATTGGTTGCAAAGTTGATAAATCCCTTTTCCATCTAACTGATTAAACAAATGCATTGACTTGTCAACCTTCCAAATCACATCCAAAGTTCCTCATACACATTCCAGTAGCTCATTGTTCACACTACCACTACCACTACATTAGGGTAGACATACAGTACATACTTTAGGCCTTGTTAACTTATTTTGGACATCAAGGTAAAGAAAATAGAAGAATACAGTATTAGGATATACAGCTACCTGCAACTGCAAGATCAGTCTCGTCATCATCCAGAGATTCCTGGGTAGCCAAATGTGTTAAAGGTGACAAAGGATATGACGTGTTTAGGTTTAAACCCAGCATAAAGTTGTGCACTTTGCCAGCTCTTCCTTCCCGTGTGTTGAATAGGGCAGTGTCACTAACTAAAGCCATCAACATGCGCTGCACCCAGCTTGCTTGACTGTTTCGTTGATATTCCTCTTCAGCTTCAGTATTTTCACTACCTAAATGAGATCAAAAGTAAGTAGTAACACACCTTGGTAATGGCAACAATCCAATACAAACGCTTATGAGAACCAATATATTGGGGAAATGAATGGAGACTGGCATTATCAATGCCAATCTGCATTATCCCAATGACTGTGAAGGGTGCGCTTCATGTATGACAAGGCACGCACTTCCTCATAAATGAGGGGAACCCTCTGCAGCCAGCTCATAGCTTCCAGCATTATTTACACCAGATTTCTGGTGTATATAACAACAAAGCCCCCTTTTCAGAAAAGTGGTGAGGGTGGCACAAAAAAAATTGTAATTTTTTGCGCAAATGCTCAATTTGCACAAAAAATTGTGACTTTTTATGCTTTGTAACTTCAAATGCCATATATGAGTAAACAGTATGCTTTCCCCTTCTCTCCCAGCACCTCCTTTCTTCGTCTTTCCCTTGGTCCTACTTCATCTCGTTTTAACCTTTCTTTTTAAGTCCCAGTAGATCAGTGCCTCCTCCTCACTACCCTGTATCTGGTTGAAAAACAAATGGCGGGGACAGAAGCCTCCCTGCTGTACCTTATCTGCAGTAGCAACCCTCTCTTCTCGGTTGGTTACCAACTGAACCTGGAGCAGATCAGCAGGATATTAAGTCCTTTGTTGCTGCAGGACTTCCACAAGACATTTTGTTTCAGGATCATGCATAAAATGCTGTAAACTGACATACAGTAAGGGAAACTATACTTCTTGCTTACTTTTAGCATAAATATAGAAATATAGACACATTAAATAATTACTGAAATTTTTCATATGACCTTTGAATGCTTAGTTCCAAGAGAATACTTTAGTGTAGGGGTAGGCAACCTTTTTAAATAAAAAAAACAAACAAAAAAAAACTACAAGGTACTCGAAGGGCTGCATAATAGTTAATCAACCCCTATATAAAAGTTATTATAATGGGACTTGCAGCTGTAGATTACCTCAGCACTACAGCTGTGTGAACCTGAAAATTTTTGAACAAGAAAGTACAACATGCTGTGCTATTTTGAGCAGTAGAATGCCAGGACCCCTATACACAGTATAATGCTCCTTATTTCCCCCTATACACAGTATAATGCTCCTTATTTCCCCCCTATACACAGTATAATGCTCCTTATTGCCCCCCTATACACAGTATAATGCTCCTTATTGCCCCCTATACACAGTATAATGCTCCTTATTGCCCCTATACACAGTATAATGCTCTTTATTGCCCCCTATACACAGTATAATGCTCCTTATTGCCCCCCTATACACAGTATAATGCTCCTTATTGCGCCCCTATACACAGTGTCATTTCCCAATATAAGTTTCCCACGGAGTATGATGCCCCATTTGTGCTCCCCCCACAGAGTATAAAGCCCATTAGAGGCCCACACATTAGTTCCTACCGCTGTGCCTTGTGCTTTATTCACAATTATCGTTCCTCCCCCAGTCTTTCAGCCTCCGGCATCTGCACATATTGATCCCGTCCATAGCTCGACAGTGGATGGAGGATCATGTCACAGTACACATCACTGAGCCTCCACTATAGTACCACACTGCGCTCTAACTAGTGACGGAGAAGGCCAAGTGACGTGTACAGCCACATGGCCCTCCATTCAATGCCAAGCTATGGATGAAATCAGTGCATGCAGTTGCTGGAGGCTGACAACAGAGGCGGAGCAATCATGAGCTGCCATTCCAGGGAGTTATGGCTCGTGTGCCACTCTTGGCATGTGTATTGGGGGAACCAGTGGACTTTGTAAAATTCTACTGCCACTACAGGACAAAGTACCAGTAAATTTACTCATGGCTGCAACTAGTGTTCCCATAACCAGTGGGGCAACATCCTAGTGTATGCATCGGAGTGCATGTTGTATGCATTGCATGCACAATGTATAACTCCATCCTTACACTGGAAATTAATTGGGAATAAATCAGTCCATTTAAAAGGCCCAAACAAAATGTAGCCTGGTGGGGCACCCACAATCTTCATAAAGCTAAAAGGTCCATGGTAGTCTTAATCCACACCCAAAAGGAACAACTTATTTTAAGAAATGAAGTTTGTAGAGAATTAAAGCCATGTTACCTTTTGGTTCTTGCTGTTCATCGTCACTGTCATCATTGTCAACTATGTGCTTTGGTTTAAGGTTTTCTAGTAGAAGAAGACATGAAACATTTTCAGAGTTACTATGCTGTGTTGGCACTAGAGCAAAAGTTCAGTACTCATACAGAACAGCTGCTGCAAAAAAACATCTGTAACTTTATTTGCAAATAAACTGCACAGTGTGTTATCCGAATATGGCAAATATCAGTTGACAATTCACAGATTTTGTTTTTATTATGCCACAATTAAGGAAACGCTTTATACAAGGCTCTGCAATTTGGATCTATGCATTTGACACTCCACCTTTTAGCCTACAGGCAATGGCCTGCTACTTCCATGTCGAATATCCATAATTTCTCCCTAGAATCTCCAGAAACTGATTTGACTATTTGAAAAATGGGCACCTATGAATGCCCCACCCAAGTGCTTGTTATCTGGTGCCTACAACATCTGCAGACAACAGAGTATCCAGGCATACAGCATGTCCTATTTTCCAGCTCAAACTGGCTTGAGTGGTGGCATTGATCTGTTATCCATGATATCTGGTATGAAGTGCTACTCCTGATATCGTGCATTTGTTCCGTAAACCAGAAGCTTAACCTAACTCCAATCTTACTTTATGTTAGGCTGAAGGACATCCCTATATAAATAAGAGAGTTTCCAAAAGGGAAACAATAACCACAAATGGTCCATTTCGATCATAACAAGTAAATGGCAGCTGATCTACAGTACCCCAGCACAGCCACTACACGGCATCTGCATCTAGCTCCATGCACTCTGTAGTTCTGGCACCAGTGGTTCCCAAGAATAGTTGATTGGTATGGGTGCTGCTTGTCCAACCTCTACTGATATGATATTCCCCAAGGATAGTAATCCATATTAAAAGCCTGAAAAACCCCTTTAACTATATGATAATATTATGGAAGTTGGTATTAACCCTTTCACTACCAGAACCTCCTTGTAAGTTACCATTAACCTTTTTTCTACACTAGAACACCAGGAATGTTGGTATGAACCCCTTCACCACCTTAGACCATCAGGAAAGTTGGTATTAAAGGGTACTGCAAATTTGCTCCTAGTCACTTGACTTGGGAACTAATCTGCAAGGATTCTGTTGAGTTACTACACAGAGAACATAGCTGTCTGCTTCCTACTCCATTCTCTGTGTATAGGTCACCAATAATTTTAGCTTGGAAAACCCCTTTAACTCTTTCATTGCCATAGATGACTAGGGATGTTGTTATTAAAGGGGCTGTTGGTTATTAGATAAATATGACTGCTTTCTCTCAGAAAGTGTTACACAACTGTGCAACAAACCTCTTTAAATGGGTTATCCAGGAGTCTCAAGTAAAAAAAAAAAGCCAAGAAAAGGGTGCACAAAGAAACAGTGAGTATTTAGCACTGCTGTGGATATATTTGCAGATAATTTCTGGAAGCTGGATAACCCCTTTAAAGTCTTCATCACTCTAGATACCAGAGATCACCACACAGATAAAACATTTCATATATTGATTTTTACTTTTTTTTTTTTTTTTAATTTCTCAGCCCAATATGAACAATTTATTCTACTGTGGTTACCTAGTTCTTCTTCCATTGTGGCACCTTTGCTTTGGTTGGAGACACCAAGAACTCTGTTGAACAATATTGAAAATGCACTACCCCAGACACCTAAAAGAAACAGAATCAAACCCATATATTATATGTAGATCGGCACCTGGGACAACAAAGGGTAAAACTTTAATGGAGTGTAGAACTGGCAGAGTTTCTTAACTGTAAAAGACCTATTAACATGCCATGCAGTGCTGCAGCCACACTCCAGGAAGGGTCCACCAATGCCTTTACTGAATGATTAGTGGCTTCTCCTTATCACTGACCACATGGTTTTGCAGGTTACCGCTCGGCCAGTGATAAGGGAGACAACATAATCAATCAATAGGAGATTACCACATTCCCCAAGCATACTGACCTGTCACCACTGCATTACAGAGCACATGACATAACTCTGAACTGTCTTTCAGCTCTGTAGATTTGAAGAAAAGTCACTTTGAATTAATAATTTTGCTCCCTTTGCACTACTCCTGACATTAACAAACCCTTCCTCTCTGGGCTGCGCTACCTTGTGTAGTGAGGTTCATTCCCGTACTGCTATGACATTATCCATGCACTTGGGGGAGTACACTTAAATAAGCTGGGTAAAGAATCAGTGCCTTGCATTATTTCACAGGATTGGATGGATCACATCATAAGAGTGGATGGATCGACACCCACTGCACAGGACAGCACAGAAGGCTTGCCCCCCCTAGTGCACTTCAACTCCCTCATTTACATATTGATTGAAAGTGAAGTTTCTCCCAATGAACAAAAGTGAAAAACGGGCACACCCCAACAAGATTTGTTATGGTGGCAAATGAGAAAGGATGTCAGTAAAAGGGTAATCCTGCCGCTGTCAGATACTTCCACTGACAGAGGAATGTCTGATCTAATAAGGAGGGGAATAAGAGTGCAGAGCAGGCCAGACAGGCGCTGGTAGTGTAGATTCAATTACCAGTGGAACAGGCATGGTAATTCGTCACAAAGACCGGGATTGTTGAATGATGTTTTATCTTCCTGGCACTTGAGTTAGACACATCACAGATTGGGCTGATAGGAGAGGGGCTGGTGAGGATCAAGCAGTCATGGTGCACATATGCACAAATAAAAAAGCCAGAGGTAGATGGAAGGTCCTTAAAAATTATTTCAGGGACTTAAGCTGAAGGCAAGGACCTGGTGTAGGTAGTAGGGATTTGAATTCTAGGAGAACTGGGGCAACTTTCCTGTAAGCACCAACAAGATGGAGGCGTTGTTACTCAATGTTGGAAAAGGAATATAACACACTGGGGATAACTGAAGAATGGCTGGGCTCTAGCTATGTCTGGACTGTTAATAGACAGTGTTATAGTCTATTTACAAAAGGGGTTTGTTTGTATGTGAAACCTTGACTCAAGCCTGTCCTGCGTGATAACATCTGTGAGAAAAATTTATATGTGGAGTTCCTATGGTTTCCTATATACCAGCAAAACAAAGTTATTATGGGGGACTTCAACTACTTGGATATAAACTGGGTGGAAGAAACCTGCAGGTCCAACAAAAGGAACAGGTTTTTGTCAGGAATAAAAACTCAATTATCTTTCACAACTAGACCTAATTTTGACAAAGAGACCTAATAGATTTTCAAAAGTGGAGGTCAGGGGACAACTAGATGATAGCGATCACAACATAGTACGTTTTTGTGTGTATTTTAATAAGAGGTTTGGAACAGTGTTGGCAAAAAAAAAAACCAAAACAAAAAAAAAACCAAAAAAAAAAAAAACTTCAGAAAAGCCAAATATTCACCAACTAAGAGAAAACACAAGCTAATATAGAACATTTTCAAAAGCATCCTAAATACAAGATGTAAAAAATATATAAATCTTATGGGAATAAACATGTTAGAAACAGTAACAAAAAAAAGCAGTGTGGCTAACTAAAAGACGGTAAGTGCAATAAATTGATAAAAAGAAAGCATTTAATATTTTAAAGCAAGAAGGCAGTAACATAGCATAAAAGAATTATGTAGAAAAAAAATTGTGTAAAAGACAATGGCAGCAAATATCCAGATAGAGAGGGTAGCTGGCAAAGTAAAAGTAATCTAAAATCGCCATCACTGAAAATGTGCGCCCTGTCAAAAATCTGTGTAGTGGTGGAGGAAGGTAAGAAAAAGGCATATCCATCTCTACTGTATTTACACAAGAAAATCTAATGACATGATATGGGGTAGTGCCTCATCACCTTCAAAATACCAAAATGGGCAAATCACCGGATCTGGATGGCATACAAGTCAATCATGTACTGTGATAGACAGACCTGGCTTTATGACTAATATTTAAAGAATCACTAGGTCTGTTACACAGGATTGGCACATAGCAAATGTAATGCCAACATTCTAAAACGGGTCTAAAACTGTAGTCCAGTAAGTATGACATCTGTTGTGAGATAAATTATTTGAAGGTTTTTGAAGAGTATCCTAGAGTATTTCAATGCTAATAAACTTATAAAACAGCATCAGCATAGGTTTATGACATATCAACTCTGTCAGACTAATATGATCAACTTCTATAAAGAGGTGCTGAGTGCGACAGACACTCAGGTGAGGGGTGTAGGGATGGAAAAATGTGTTTTCATTGGACTTCTTCTTTATTCCCTAAATACCATAGATTAACAGAGAATGCTGGAATTAACCCTTTTATTGCCCTAAACCCACCAGGGTTATTAGCATAGCCCAACTTATCTTTGATCTAAAAAGGAATATAAGCTGTGTGTCATTTTTATCAATCATTTTAAGTACAGCATTATCATGTAGTTTCATTTATACATTTGTATTGTAAATGTACATGTAATATATCATTATCCTAAAGTATACTAACATTATTATTATGGTTTACTTACCCATTAAAAAATGCAGTGGATATTCATCATATTTCTTTATTACAGTACCCATATAAAACTTGCTTCCAAAAAGCTCTGGAGACATGAATGTTCCATACTTTGCCATTCCTATTTCATAAGGGGTAAATTCCACCCAATCTGGAAGGTAAGAAAGCAAAATCTGTAATGGCTGCACTGCTGAAAACAGTCAGATAAAAGGAAACTGGCAAAAGGAAAACCAACAGATGGTTAATAAGGGTATATGTCCTTTTTTTTTTCAACTGTGCCAAATACGCAAGTCTACAAGATGACCTTTGTATAGATACTAACAATGTTGTCCTACAATCTACTTAAAGTCTACTGGAGCCCTCAGTCAAATTGATTCTCATCTCATTCTCATCATTTTGCTCTCCTCTACTGAGGAGAGCAAAATGGCGCCTCTCCTAAACTGTAGATGTGTACCTGCACAGATGGCAAATTTGACAAACTGCTTCCCTCTTCTGTAGTATGGGACCTGCCATCAATAGCATTTCAAAGGGAACATATAGAAAAGTGAGTGAACAGAAGTGTCATTGCATGTACACATGTGGATAAAATTGTTGGTACCCCTTGTTTAATGAAAGAAAAACCCACAATGGTCACAGAAATAACTTGAATCTGACAAAAGTAATAATATATAAAAATTCTATGAAAATGAACAAATGAAAGTCAGACATTGCTTTTCAACTATGCTTCAACAGAATTTTTTAAAAAAGAAACAGGCCTGGACAGAAATGATGGTTCCCTTAACTTTTGAAGCAATCACTGCAATCAAATGATTCCTGTAACTGTCAATGAGACTTCTGCACCTCTCAACAGGTATTTTGGCCCACTCTTCATGAGCAAACTGCTCTAGTTGTCTCGGGTTTGAAGGGTGCCTTTTCCAGATGGCATATTTCAGCTCCTTCCAAAGATGCTCAATAGGATTTAGGTCAGGGCTCATAGAAGGCCACTTCAGAATAGTCCAATGTTTTCCTCTTAGCCATTCTTGGGTGTTTTTAGCTGTGTGTTTTGGATCATTATCCTGTTGCAAGACCCATGACCTGCGACTGAGACCAAGCTTTCTGACACTGAGCAGCACATTTCTCTCTAGAATCCCTTGATAGTCTTGGGATTTAATTGTAGCCTGCACGGATTCAAGACACCCTGTTCCAGATGCAGCAAAGCAGCCCCAGAACATAACAGAGCCTCCTCCATGTTTCACAGCAGGGACAGTGTTCTTTTCAAGATATGCTTCATTTTTCCGTCTGTGAACATAGAGCTGATGTGCCTTGCCAAAAATTTAGATTTTTGTCTCATCTGCCCATAGGACATTCTTCCAGAAGCTTTGCGGCTTGTCAATATGTAGTTTGGCAAATTCCAGTCTGGCTTTTTATGATGGTGTCCTCCTTGGTCGTCTCCCATGAAGTCCACTTTTCTCAAACAACTACGGATGGTGCGATCTGACACTGATGTTCCTTGAGCTTGAAGTTCACTTTTAATCTCTTTAGAAGTTTTTCTGGGCTCTTACCATTCATATTATCCTTCTCTTTGATTTGTCATCAATTTTCCTCCTGCGGCCACGTCCAGGGAGGTTGGCTACAGTCCCATGGATCTTAAATCTCTGAATAATATGTGCAACTGTAGTCACAGGAACATCAAGCTGCTTGGAGATGGTCTTATAACCTTTACCTTTAACATGCTTGTCTATAATTTTCTTTCTAAGCTCCTGAGACAACTCTTTCCTTCGCTTCCTCTGGTCCATGTTGAGGGTGGTACTCACCATGTCACCAAACAGCACAGTGAGTATCTGTAGCCCTATATACAGGCCCACTGATTGATTACAAGATTGTAGACACCTGTGATGCTAATTAGTGGACACACCTTGATTTAACATGTCCCTTTGGTCTCATTATTTTCAGGGATACCATCATTTCTGTCCAGACGTTTCATGAGTTTTCTTTTTTAAAAAATTCTGTTGAAGCATGGTTGAAAAGCAATGTCTAACTTTAATTTGTTCATTTTCATAGAATTTTTATATATTATTACTTTTGTCAGATTCAAGTTATTTTTGTGACCATTGTGGGTTTTTCTTTCATTAAACGAGGGGTACCAACAATTTTGTCTAAGTGTGTAAGTCACAAGAGCTCTAGTATGTTTCAAATGTCCTTGTACAAATATAGGTTTCCTGCATAAAACATTGTTGGCTTGAACTTTGTTTAAAAAGACGTAAAAGGGATATATAACAATAAAGCTCTCCATATATATCACATATATATTATTTTTAGGTATGGTTCTAATGTTATCGCTGCTTTTTGCTTTATTTTTGGCTGAAGGTTCTCATTTGATTTAGTGCTATAATTTTGTATGAACAAAATAACAAAACCTAAGAAATACCTAAATAATGCTCAAACTGTGACATATCCATCACACAATGGAACCCAACAGAGTCTGACAGACCCCATTTAATTAAGAGTTCATTGGGTTCCATATAAGTGGACATTTACAGAACTCTTCCATATCTACTTATCTTTCCGGGTTTACATAGTGTTTGGGACTATACTTGTAATTTTAAATATATTCACATCAATCCAACACCAGGTACATCATGTAATATACTAAACATTAATAGAAATCATACTTGTGGTGCAAGAGTTGTGCAGAAATAGTCAGCAGCACTTCTACAAGGAGCAAGCAAATGAATTTGCAACCAGTCACAATATATAGCTACTTTTTATTGGGTGTTTAGTCAGACACTTACTAGGCTGCATACTCCTAGATTTGCAATCATTTGCTTAATACGTCAGAACTAAAGGTTTTCAGAAATTCTTCAACAACTCCTACATTATAATTATGATCGGTTTCCTGCTTACGTCTTAGAGTGAATGAAGTCAAAGTAAATGCAGTCAAGGACTAATGGCCTAGGTCAGATTCCAAAGAGACATTTATGGGATAATACACTTTTAATGGAAGTTGTTCAAAAGCTTTAATACGTAAACAGGGCCAGTGACAGGGTGGCAAAGCAAGACAATTTAACAGATTCCACTTGTTTAAACTTAGTACAGCAAGTACGTCATTTGGTACATTAGGTATGCTGTTAAAACCGAAAGTATGTTAGGTCTAAAAGCTGAAATTATTGTAAAAAGATAGGTGCACTGAAATTATATGGAGATTATAAGTCTAAACTGTATATCTTTGTAAAGGGTAGGATGAAAAGCACATAAATAATATTGAAAGTTTAGTACTTTTCACTGCCACTAGGGGCCAATCTGTACAATACGTCTTCTTAGGGTGATGAAGGGTATTGCAGCTTTTTCCCATTCATGTAAACGGGACAAGGCTCTAACATGCTGCTGCACTACTGCTAAGTCCACAGCTTGCTGACAGACCCATGCAAACACTGAAGAGGCTGCAGCACTTCTAGAAGCACCACAAAACCTTTAACCATTTTGGTGCCAGCACTTTTTGGACATTTTGCATCACTGATAAACAGGACAGTTTTCACACATTTGAGATGTACAAATAAAATTATTCAAATTACAATGTTAAAAATAAAAAAATAATAATCTAAGACTGCATACGTAAATATTTTCTGAAAGTAGACAGCGCCAGATTATCAAAATGACACTTAGAACCTCCACTAGAGGGCTCATCACTAGCATTTACAGACTCCTGTCCTCTCCTGAGGGCCGACCCCCCCCTGCGTCACAGATATATGGCCAGATGGGATGAGGCTTTGGGTAGGCAGATCTCGCCCGAGCAGTGGCAAATCATCTGGTCTTGAGCGGCTAAGTCTTCATCCTGTATCACGTTCCGGGAAACTCAATACAAAATCCTCATGCACCGGTATACGCCAGCATTGCTCCATACCCTAAATCCTGCTATTCCTTCTTCATGTTGGCGCTGTCAGGCCCTGTTGGGGACGGTGCCCCATATTTTCTGGAATTGCCCCGTCCTCCACCCATTTTGCCTGGAGGTTAAACGCCTTACTGACGCCCTCTTTGTGCAGGGTGTCCCGTTGGACCCCCTTACTTACCTTCTCAATTTACCCCCAGGCACTTAGACAAGAGGACATCCAAACTGTTCCTCTTCTTATGCACTGCCATGAAGACCCTTATTGCCCTCCACTGGAGGGAGGCGCTCCCTCCCACAGGGCCTGAGTTGATAGCTCACATGAAGGATGTTCGTAGTCTTGAATTTTTGACTGCGACCCTTAACCATACTGTGGATGCATTCAATGCCGTCTGGTCACATTGGCATACCTATTGTACTGTTCATGGGCTCTGACACCTGCTCTCTCTGTTTCCCCTCTCCCTTCCCACCTTGTCTCCTTCTTTGTTTGTTGGTATGTGTTTTTGTGTTGGTTTTTGTATCTTTTGACATTGTTTTATTTTACTGAACTGTTGTGCCACATGTTGTGGCTCTTTCTATGCCATTGTATGTCACCTTGTATATAATTCTTAATAAAAATGACATTTTAAACAAAAAAAAAAAATGCCACTTAGCACCTTCATGCAATTTTGATTTAAGTGTAATTTTTATTATAAATTTATATAAATTACTAATAAATTAGTAAGAGTTAAAAATACAACCTAAGCAAAAAGTCAGACACACCACAGCTCCTAAAAGTAAGAATTCAACATTTCACTTAGGCATACATCTACATATATTCATAAAATTACCAGACATGGAAGGAACAAAAAAATCTGCTTTTAAACTAGAAATTTTCAGTCTATAAAATATAGCGATTACACTTCTTAGTTATACATAAAACAGTGCATATGATCACTTAGGGATGTGGGTACTTTAACTATAGTATTTATTAAAAATTTGTACAATAACAATAAAAAGGGGTGAAAAAAATGTGGTATTACACGCAAAACTGGGTCCAGATAGCCTCAAAAGCAGGTAAAGTGTTGTTTAAAGAGGCTGTCAAGTATTCCAGGACATCCCTAACCCTGGCCAGAAAGTTAGCGTCCGATGGGGGAGTGGTGGATTTCAGAGTTTTAGCTGCTGTGCAAAGATATAAAAATAATCAAGCAGACCTCTTGCCCAACTGTCTGGGAGGCAAATTGAGCAAATATGTCAGAGGGTCAAGAGGAACGCCCTGAATAAACAGTCAGCGACTCCTCTAACCCCCCTCCAAAAGGCACATATCAGGGGACAGGTCCAGAAGATATGGTAGAGCGTGCATACAGCAGAGAAGCATCTCCAGCACACCTGTGGAATCGTGAGATTAAGGGAGAGCAGCAAAGCACCTGAATGTCACACACACACACACACACACACACACACACACACACACACACACACACACAAGTCAAGGATTTGGCAGCATGAGACCAAATAATTTGCCATTGGGCAGAAGAAATCGGATGGCCCAGCGCTTCCTCCCATTTCAGCATATATCTATGTGTTGGGGGGGGGAAGGGGGTGTTTATGGTGTACTACTTTTACACAATAAAATAACTTATTTGCCAAAAATAATGTTTTAGTGGCACCATATTCTGAGAGGAGCTATGTGAGGGCTTGTTTTTTTGTGGGAACATCTGTCGCTTTTCTATCATTTTGGGTTATATGTGATCTTTTTTTAGAAAATATTTTTTGTGTTCTCTTATTTTTTATTGATATATTTTTTTACAGTAGCTATTTTATTATTTTTCTGCAAAAAAAAAAAAATTAAATTTGGGAAAATGGCTATTTTTTTTATTTATTTTTTTATTTCATACTTGTGATAATGAGTGTTACAACTGACTTCCTTTCCCAACGGACAGCTCCTGAGCCTATGCCATCTTCAAAATGTACTATTATGTCAGTTCATGGGAACTCTCATGTAACATAATGCTATCAGTTCATTACTGTAGCTATTGGACTGTTCGGGAGGTCACTGCATCATAACTGACTATGATGCAGTGACTTCTATGCACACGGCCGAGTTCAGTATGGGTCCTACCGCCAACACACAGACCGTTTCCCACAAATTTGATTGTGCTAATGTTGGAGTGGAACAGCTTTAGTCTAGTCACACTGACTTCTTGCTTATCACATTGCCTTGCTCAGCATGATTGATATCTCACTCATGGTGTCAGGGAGTGAGGGAACTGTGAGGAATAGGTCAGTCACATTGATGAGGTGTGATTAGCAAGGGGATAGCGTGACTAGGCTGAAGCTGTTCCCCGCCCAACATGACTACTTAGGTAGTTTTCATAGGACTTTTAATGCTTTCAAATATTTATAACTTCACTTTTCAGTAACAGAAAGATTACAGAGGGACATTAATGGAAAGGGAATTTGATCCAATACATGATGGGGCCAGTTTATGGTAGAAAAAAAGAAGTAAAAAAAACAAAACAAAAAAAAAAACCAACAACAAACCACCTGACAGGTTCCCCAGAAAGTACACACACACACACACACATAGGGTATGTTCACATGGCGGAAACTGAATAGGAATTACTCTTCATTTTCTGCCGCCGGCATTTTCGCTGCGGTCTAGCCGCGATGGGATGCCGATGCAGTGCATCACCATTCCATCGCGGCATCCCGCTCCTGATTAGGCCCGGATAAATGGGCCTAATCAGGAGGGAGTCTTAAGCTGCGGAATCTGTGGCAAGATCAAGCAGGACACTTCATTTTCATCAGGGGCAGGTTTAATATGAATTTTTGTTTAGGTTATTATCCCCTCTTCCCTTACTAGTCAGAGAGCTGCCTGCTCTCTAGAGGTCACCTGTGAATGAGACTACTCCCATTATCACCCCTCTGCATCTAATTAGGTCATTTACTGATGCCAATGCCTTGAACCAGATCTGAAGTCAGAAAAGTCGAGCCAAGCACTTCTACTAATTATATACCTACAGATGTAGCCAAGTTTTACAAATTTTTCAGTAGTTTTCTATGGCGTTAGTTGTGAGAGATGTAGCAAGTTATCAGATTCCAGTTAAAGAAGTCATATATATATATATATATATATATATATATATATATATATATATATATATATATACACATATAACACACACACACACACACACACACACACACACACACACACACACACACACACACAGTACAAACCAAAAGTTTGGACACACCTTCTCATTCCAAGAGTTTTCTGTATTTTCATGACTATAAAAATTGTAGATTCACACTGAAGGCATCAAAACTATGAATTAACACTTGTGGAATTATATACTTAACAAAAAAGTGTGAAACAACTGAAAATATGTCTTATATTCTAGGTTCTTCAAAGCAGCCACCTTTTGCTTTGATTACTGCTTTGCACACTCTTGGCATTCTCTTGATGAGCTTCAAGAGGTAGTCACCTGAAATGGTCTTCCAACAGTCTTGAAGGAGTTCCCAGAGATGCTTAGCACTTGTTGGCCCTTTTGCCTTCACTCTGCAGTCCAGCTCACCCCAAACCATCTCGATTGGGTTCAGGTCTGGTGACTGTGGAGGCCAGGTCATCTGGCGTAGCACCCCATCACTCTCCTTCTTGGTCAAATAGCCCTTACACAGTCTGGAGGTGTGTTTGGGGTCATTGTCCTGTTGAAAAATAAATGATGGTCCAACTAAACGCAAACCGGATGTAATAGCATGCCGCTGCAAGATGCTGTGGTAACCATGCTGGTTCAGTATTCCTTCAATTTTGAATAAATCCCCAACAGTGTCACCAGCAAAACACCCCCACACCATCACACCTCCTCCTCCATGCTTCATGGTGGGAACCAGGCATGTAGAGTCCATTCGTTCACCTTTTCTGCATCGCACAAAGACACGGTGGTTGGAACCAAAGATCTCAAATTTGGACTCATCAGACCAAAGCACAGATTTCCACAGGTCTAATGTCCATTCCTTGTGTTCTTTAGCCCAAACAAGTCTCTTCTGCTTGTTGCCTGTCCTTAGCAGTGGTTTCCCAGCAGCTATTTTACCATGAAGGCCTGCTGCACACAGTCACCTCTTAACAGTTGTTGTAGAGATGTGTCTGCTGCTAGAACTCTGTGCATCATTGACCTGGTCTCTAATCTGAGCTGCTGCTAACCTGCGATTTCTGAGGCTGGTGACTCGGATGAACTTATCCTCCACAGCAGAGGTGACTCTTGGTCTTCCTTTCCTGGGGCGGTCCTCATGTGAGCCAGTTTCTTTGTAGCGCTTGATGATTTTGGCCACTGCACTTGGGGACACTTTCAAAGTTTTCCCAATTTTTCGGACTGACTGACCTTCATTTCTTAAAGTAATGATGACCACTCGTTTTTCTTTACTTAGCTGCTTTTTTCTTGCCATAATACAAATTCTAACACTCCATTCAGTAGGACTCTTAGCTGTGTATCCACCTGACTTCTGAACAACACAACTGATGGTCCCAACCCCATTTATAAGGCAAGAAATCCCACTTATTAAACCTGACAGGGCACACCTGTGAAGTGAAAACCATTTCAGGTGACTACCTCTTGAAGCTCCTCAAGAGAATGCCAAGAGTGTGCAAAGCAGTAATCAAAGCAAAAGGTGGCTACTTTGAAGAACCTAGAATATAAGACATATTTTCAGTTGTTCCACACTTTTTTGTTAAGTATATAATTCCACATGTGTTAATTCATAGTTTTGATGCCTTCAGTGTGAATCTACAATTTTTATAGTCATGAAAATACAGAAAACTCTTGGAACGAGAAGGTGTGTCCAAACTTTTGGTCTGTACTGTATATATATATAAAATTCCAGATACAATTTGTATGCAAAAATTGGTCAGAGCATTTTTGAAGTTTCTTTAATGTACAAAGATATATGTATGACATGTGTAACTCACATCTTATAGTTTTTTTTTTCGGAACGTTCTTTTTGTTTGCATAAAGGGTCTGCTTGAGTACTCATTTTATTTGCAAATTAGAAATTGCAAAATAAAAAAAGCAAAAAACACAACTACCTGTAAATCATTGTTTTTAGTGAAGTCAAATAAAGGTGGTTGTGTATAGCAATTATTAATTTGCATATTTATACAGGCCATGCTCTGCATGGGTCACATATTTAGCCACTAATTCATTATCTTTACATTTTCTATGCAAAAAAAAAAAACCACACTTGCACAATATTGTATGAAGATACTTATATATAAAGTGCTGAGTGGCATTTCAACAAGGTGCTCACTTATTAAAAATAAATAAATAAATGATATGAGTGTGTGTGAGTGTGCAGATATTACGCTTTACGCTTTAGTACGATTTATTTTTATTGTGTAATTTAGGCTTTATTTGTAAATTTAAAAAGTGTGAAAATTGTACTGACCACCACAAATGCAAAATCCACTCAAAAAAAGGGTTAATCTTATACAGTATATGGTTAGCTATTATCAGTCATCAAGGATACAACTGCCTACAGTATATAGCCAAATTCTAATATGACAATGACTCACTATGGTTGTATTAAAGATTTCCATCTAAGCATTAACAAATAAGTCAGCATGAATAGCCTCCACTGTCAAATAATCATAGTTGGGTAGAAATACTGCTGTATCCACAACCAACATTATTCTCTTCTAGTGATATAACAATACAGTTGATTATATCATGCACAGCAGGGGTCTCAAACTCGGCCAGGCAAATGGGTCACATGGGAAAATTTGAAGCTGAAGGTCAACATGCTTTCAATTTCTATACAATACAAATACTGTATATTGTAAAATAACCCAAGAAGTGGCCCTGTGTAGTTTAATGTCTCCCCACCAGTGGCTAGACAGTTTAATATTGCCCCAGCAGTGGTCCCATATAGTTTAATATTCCTCCTGAATGTTCCCATACATTTTAATGTCTACCCAGAAGGACCCACACATTACAATGTGTGTACAATTGTAATGCCCCCCCACCAAGCAGTGGACCCAGTACTTACTTCACTGCTCCAGGTTGCTCATTCTACCCCTTCTTCAGGCAGGTATACGTCACAGCAGTGCTTCAAGAACAGGGGAGTAAAGCAGGAGGCACCGGCCAGGGAGAGGAGAGGTAAGTATATACAATGAAGCTGCCCCGAGCTTGTAGGCTGCAGGTTTAAGGCCTATAAGCTGGGGAAGATCCAGAACTGGGCCAGGGGCTCTTTTTCTCCTTGGTTCTGCCTATGCAGCTAGCCGAATGTTTGAGACCCCTAATGTACGCATATCTCCTATACAGTGCATGTATTATAAATGGGATTCACATATGCTAGTTATATTATAATCCAGAAAACTTACCAGCAAACATAAGCTCTGACACATCTGGCTTGACATGAAGACAAGTAAATAATGGCATTGGACACTGACCATCACTTATTTTTTCTTGCAAGTTACTCAACTTGCTGCCCATTCTCTGTTATGAGGAAAAAAGAATAAAATTACAAAATGGCCACCTGGAATACAGGGAAGAGTCAGTGGAAGAGCATTTAACCCCACTCCCTTCCAAATGGATGCCTCTGACATATAACCACGAGCTCTGATGTTTATATAAAAAAAAAAAAAAAAAAAAAAACCACACACCAAGAAAACATCAAAACCTTGTATTGCATGTAAACTTTTCGCAAGATGACCCTATATAAATAGTACAGAAGTCTCTACTATTCCACACAATAACACAAATGTATACAAGACTGATGGATACTCCATTGGCCTCTGGTGAATCAGGGTCTACACCATACTTGACAAAATTTTAGAGTCTGCACCCAGAAGTAAGACATGTGGAGTGAGCCACAAAAATTCTCAGGTGAAGTCAGACCATAGTGACAGGGGGCCAACAGTGTGGTGGTTCCCTTTTTGAAATGTGACTGGCACATAATGTGCCCATGTCACATGTAAAATGACATGTAGATGCTGCCACATCTTTCAGGCCCAGGGTTCTCTCAGATTTGCTCCTTGGGAATTCATCCCTCTTTTAGGGAGTTTCCCTGAAGTTCCAGGCTTATGGGTATATCTGATGTAAGAACAACATATGGCAAAAGGACACTACAACTGCAGTGAGAATGTAGTGCGAATGAAGCATTTTTTTAATGAATATGTAAATTCACTTTGCGTATTGTTTTCACTGTATTTTACATGAGGGTTATTTGACAGGCGCTCAAATTTATTTATTTATTTAGTTCACTTATATAGCACATAATATTCCACAGTGCTTTACAGATATTGCCAATCACTGTCCAATATACAGTTCTCAATTTAAGTTCCTTATCATTATGTCTTTGGAGTGTGGGAGGAAACACACGCAAACATGGGGAGTACATGCAAACTCCATGCAGATGTTGTCCTTTGTCGGATTCAAACCTAGGACTCCAGTATAATAATGCCATATGATATTAAATACTGATTTACACCATGTAGCTCAGGTCCAGGTTAATACTCTATGTTTATCTTCCAGCCTACTCTGCCAGTCCCTGGAGCTTTGGTTGAGTATCACCCTGTTCACTGCTATTGTTATCTCTATTGTGAATCATTAACCATGTGATTCACTTCAAAACAAAGCGCTATTCATACTGTACTTTAACATGCTTTAACTTCCTCTTTTTGTTCACCTAATGGCCCTTTAGAAATGTAATGTCTCAGTGTGTATGCATAAGAATTGGCCAGAAATGTTTAACTTCAGTCTCATAGCATTTACACATAATGTATCAATAATTCATATAATACTTGCACCTGAAGTGTAAAAGGAACCTGACACTTGATATTATAGAGCAGGAGGTGCTAAGCAGGTTGACGTACAGTGCCACTGTGGGAATAATTCAGTATAAATTGTAACTTATTGATTGAAATCCCTGTTCATTCTGGCCTTAGGAGTCCAGTGGGAGGGCCTAATCAGCAATTGACCGCTAGAACTTCATATCCATGATCATGTAACTCAAGCATTCTATCATTCACTACACCCACTGGACTCCTAAACCCACAATAAGCAGGAATTTCATCCATACATTACAGGATTTGCTGAATCTTCTTAATTTAACAAAAAAGAGCCACAACAATATATCAATCATAATGCCAGTAGATTAGGCTGAATTTTCACGGTGGCTGGTTCCTTTTAAAGATGTTCTTCACGGTGACTATAAAATTGATGATCTATGAAAATAGTTGTATGCGAGGCATACTTTTAAATGGGTTATCCCTGCAGATCACCTGTACCAAGACAGCATGGCTCTTGGTAAGGTTTACATTGAAGTATGTGACTGTGACTGTGACTGTGACTGCAATACCTACACTCGCCGCTACAGTTTCTATGGTTAATGAGCAGCACGGCTAAAGGTATGTAAGGGTAGGTCATCAATTCTAGAAACCCAATAACCTCTATAAAATTAATTTCCCTTCATATTTTTTCATAAAATTTAAATTTAGATTTTAACTGTTATGTAAGAAGAAAAACATTCAAACATTTCCCTTGATCTTCATATTAGAGGAAATCTATCACCTTTTGATTTTACAACTAATTAAAAATTGTTCACATCTAAAGAGTGCATGCAGCAGTGTTCCTCTTGGCAAATTTGACATTTCTGTCAAATGCAACACGACCAAGTGTGCTATCTGAACATCTACCAGTGTTCCATTTTGTTCCATTATTTTTAGAACAGGTCCTATTTGGATCCATCGGAACAGACACAAACACCTGGAAGACTCTGGGCTTAGACTTGGATAGGCATGTAATTGAAGCCTTAGTCTGTAAAGTTATTATTTATATTGTATTTCTATTTGGTTTTTTTTCTCACCACTCTGAAAGAGCAGTTATTTTATCTCTATGGTATGGAGCTACGAGCACAGTGCTAACTTATAGGAAAATATGAATTGACTTGTACAAACAAACCTACAACATGGGTTTTTAACCAGCATCATTTATGTTACTCAGTGTCGGACTGGGATGTCTAGGGCCCACCAGTGGAATTGTTTCTTGGTTCCCACTCCTTCAGATCAGCAGAACCGAGACAACAATGCCATGCAGCTCACCTACCATATGATGTGCACCACTGCACTACCTAAACACACCGCTATACACTATATGGCAAGTGATGGTCTGAGATTAGACCATAAAAAAAAATTATGCTTGGTCAACCCCTTTAATATACCCCCCCTAATGCCCCATCATTTAAAGAGGTTGTCCAGCATATTTTTTTCTTTTATAATTAGCCAGGGGAAGGAGAAAAAAAAAAAACCACACACGTGCTCACCTGTCCCCAGATTCTCCGATGTCCTCCCAGTGCGGTCCCAGTGCAGCTCTGCTCGTAGTCACGTGCAGGACCAGACCGCGCTGGGAGTGACTGTCAATGTCTGTAAAGTGCTGCGGAATATGATGGCGCTATATAAATAAGCATAATAAATAATACTGGGGACAGGAGTGTATGTTATGGGGGTTTTTTTTTGGTTTTTTTTCAACTCCCCTGGCCTAATTTTAAAAAAAAAGGAAAAAAAGAAAAAAAAAAAAAAAAGTTATCCTGCACAACCCCTTTAATGTCCCCCACAGGATATTGGGTCATTAATCACCTGTCTGCCCCCCGGTCCTGTTCATTCTTGCTCCAGGCGCACTGATGTGACATCATGTGCGCCCGGAGCGGGAAGTAACAGGAGGCGCCAGAGAGCGGTCAGTAAGTATTGGTTCATAGCTTGTAGGCCACAGGCTTATTGTGGACTGTGGCCTACAAGTCTATGAGTGGTAGAACAGGAAGCCTGTGTCTTTCTGCTCTACTAGTAGCAGAACCGGGTCGACGGCGCCACTTCTCCCCAGTTTTGCGAGCCGGTTGTTAAAATTGGATCGCAAAACTGGGGAGAAACTGGTTGCATCAATTACCTCACCTCGCTCCGGCTCGCGGCCTCTCCTCTTCCCTCTTCAGCCTGGGCCCTGCAAACCGCATATCATATCGCAATGACAGAATGTGCGGCATACGGGGGGGGGAACACTGGCCAGGAGCGGGGAGAGGTAAGTGAATAAGGGCCATTACCACACCTACACTACCTATTAAAAAAAAGCTGTGGGGGTCCAGTGGTGTTCCAAAAAACACACATACTGTGCATGAAACCACTCATTTACTTTTAAATTTTTTTTAGTATAGCTTTTGCAATCATAAAAACATTTCCTTTACAATGACTTTTGACTTTTCTTTATATTTCCTGTTTGCTGAACATGCCATGTATCTATTTTTGGAATATGTTAAATACAATTAGGAAACATTTGCAATGACTGGGCAAAATTTCTACTATTGCATCTAACATTGCTCTGCAGCTACACATTTCAGAAGTAAACCATGAACGGATAAGGCTAATATCCAAAAACTCTATATTAACAAAACTATTTTAACCCCTTGAGGATGCAGGGTAGTTTGGCCGTTAATGCTCAGCAACTGTCCCACAGGGGGATTTAAACCTGGAATTGCTTGATCCCCTGTACAATATACTGCAATACTTCTGTATAACAAGGAAAGGCAGTCAGGAGACCGTAGAATGGCCTCCTGGCTTCCATGGCAAACCCTCAGAATACTGTGATCTCACCATGAAGGACCCAAGAGGATGACCCGGGTGAGCTCTTACCCTGACCTTTGATAATGAGTCTAAAAGTACTTTAAAAAGAATACAAATAAGAAAAATGGGTATGATCTAGATATAGAGTAAGAAGACAAATGTCTCAAATTTGGCACCTGTAAGTTTGGTACCAAAATCAGGTGCAAACAGAATAAAAAAAACATTCAATGCAAAATTGGTTTTAAACAATCTATGATAAATATGTTAAAAAAAAAAGATTTCAAAGACTAAAACCATTACTAGACTGTTATAACTCAGCAACACCTCATGATGCACCTGGCCATTTTTTGATAAATTCCTGGAAAGTATAAGGTTAGATCTATGTATTCCTCAATATGGTTACAGGCATCTTTGTAAATGGTGATACAATGCAGGCAGAAAATTCCTTACCATCTGCTAACAGCAATTTTGTGAAAGTATAAATGCTAAATTCCAGGAAAATCTCAACGGCATTAAATAGGAAATGCAGAAAGAAAAAAAGATAAATCTTACATCTTGGATAAGCGTCTCCCCAATAAGCATGGAAAATACATCAGTGAATGTAACAGGCTGTCCAGAGCTCTTCTTTTTCCATAAAGCTTCGACATAGCGTTTGATTTTCTGGGGTGTTAATAGAAGAAGGGGGCTGTAACTGACATTGTGCATGAGCTCTTTATTGATTTCCTTTGGACCCTTCCTTGGAAATTCAGGGTTAGAGTAAAGTGTAGACATATACCTGCAATACAGTATGGTGGACAAGGTTTAAAAATATGTAAACACAACATTTTCCTTTGCAGCTTTGTTCATTGCAGCACAGCCCCATTTCAGGTAAATAAGGTACAATACCATATCCTTTTGACAAGTGATAAGGTTTCTGGAAAAAACAAATCTCAATACAACCCCTTAAATACAAATGCACCAAAACAAAACAGAGGAACACAATATCCACATCTATATCAAGAGTCCCATAATATGTAAATTTATTTCTCAAACAGTTATATAATATATACACTCCTCAACAGTGGAATTGTAACACCAAGATAAAAAAAAAAAAATATGTTTGGAATTATGGAAATCACAGGATCAATAGACATGTTAATGATATGCAAATGATAAAAGGAAACAAAACATTTATTCAGTAATGGGTATGATCTACACACGCAGAAACACACGCACTTACACACCTTGCAATGCTATCAAATATTAATGGTTGTCTGAGGAATGTTATTCCATGCTGAATACACTTGGACATGCCAATCATGATCGGTTCCTGGCAGCTCCTTATGCATTTACCAACCAATGAAGTCCCAGATGTGCTTGAAGGAAAACACATCCGGAGACTCCACATTTAGGCCACGCAGGCTACTCACTGTTGCATGAGGAACATACTGCTGGCATTATACAATGGAGAAACAGGAGAAACAGCTCCTAGTATACTTTAGAGAAATGGTTATACTACTGTTTCTACAACCAAATGTAACACAAAGCTGTTAGTGTACCTAAAATGAAGACTAGAGCAGTCCAGCTACCATACATTAGGACAACCCACACCATAATCCCGGGAGTAGTAGCCATGTGAAGTTTCTTAGTGAAAGTCTCTTTCATGGCTTTGCCCACACGGTTTCCAGACCAATCTCTGGCTATCATTTCTTCAGAGACAAAAGGGCCTCACTGTCATCTTGCTATGCCCCACATTAGCATTTGAGAGCAATGGCGTGAGGTCAATGGCACACCTGTAACTGGACATCTGCCTCATAGCACAATGTTGTGCAAGTGGCTTCTGATGGCTTGTGTCAGCACGTTCTGCCACCCTAGGTTTGGGACGTGACGTCCCATTTCACTTGCATTACGGAATGGCTCATTATGGCGCCATTCTTCCAATCAGATGATCTGTCCAAGCAGAGGTTCACTTCTGCACATCTCCTGCTACATTCCAGTTCGTCGTTGTTCTCCCAAACTCTGGGACACGCGACTTTGAACAGTGCTGATATCATGGCCTAGGGGTGTAGCGATCCTACAGCTTTATACAGGAAATATGGCCAGAAGTAGCAGTGATCCTGTACAAATGAATGGGAGCAAAACTGCAATCCAATGCCACCGCTACAGTGTATAGGTCTGTAGTGGTGGTGCCAGGGAACTGCTGCTCTGCTTCTATTTACTTGAACAAGAGCAGAGCTGCTTCTGCTACCCTGTACTCGGCTTCTGGCATCCAGATCAGATGATAAGTGTGGGGTCTGGGTGATCAAAACACATGGGGTCTTTGACAACCCCTTTGAGTAAATACTTGTATTCCCTATAAATAATTCTTTTCTTCAAACTGCTGTTCTGTTTTTGATTTGTTACTCCTTCTTGAAAGGTAAAGTGAGAACTGGGTGTTGTCTAGACAATCTAGCACTTTCCAGCCCTGACACTGTGTAGTGATTGAACCCAAACCCAACAGAGCCCATTCTCGTTTGATACAATTTGTCAGCTTGTTATCTGAACCATTACATGACAGATCCAATGTAACATGAAGGCTTCTGCTGTAAAGTAAAGCTATATGGCAGATGTCAACAGTGCCTTAATGAAAATCTGTCACCAGAACCCAGCATGTTTAGGAGACCCTAACCTATGTTTTCCCCTAATGAAAAAGGTGCCCCTGTTGAGTTCTCACCTTTTAATTCAATATGCAAATAAGCTCTTAGAGAAAAAAAAAGGGCATTGCTTTTTTTCCATAGAGGAAAGTAGCAACACCATCATTTCTTCAGAAGCGCTCACTCGCATATTGACAATATTCACAGTTTAATTCCTAACTTATCCATCTGCAGAACTGGGTTCATATGCCGGATTCTGGTGAGAGACTCCATTTAACAACAGCTGTTGGCTTTATTCTGATTTCACCATATACCTTTAAGTATTCTCAATGGTGGAAGGAAAGCTGAGGCTTATCTCACGTAAGGCAACAGGCTTGATACTCAGACATCAATATGAGAAGAAAATTATGTTTAGAGCCAAAAGCAGAATTGCTATATGATTTCAAAGAGCGTTGATAAACTTTAGCGTTAACAAGAACAGTGCATTTTAGCAACCTCTCAAGATATACACAGTTACTGAAATTTACTACAAAGTTTCTAGTCAACAACATATTCATAAAATAAATATAAATAATCAGAATATTTAAAAAAGAAAAAAAAAAAAACATTTTGCTGTGTGCGTGTTAATCTTATGCAGAGGAGGGAAAGTTAGTTGAGACAAGCAAGAGAAAGTAAAACTTGACACCACAAGTTTGGTCACCATGACTAGATGTGACAGTTTTCAAAGTGAACAAAATTTTAAATTTTCAACTAAATTTGTCCAACAGTCGTAGTAAGCTAAACCATTGGTAATACACCACATATTGCTTTCATTTTATATTTAACTGGCTGGTGCTAGAACATATATAAAGTATTAATAAGCCATTTTTTCTGCCACTGTTCAAATATTTTATAGTATATTATTTGTAGTTCATTAAGATATGATCCTCAAACATCCTGGTTTATGCACTATAATACATACAGCAATATGAAAATAGATGCAATCGCATCATAAGAAGTATTTTGTCTAAGTCATTAAATACACCTGCATTTGTATTTGTATTGTTTATCTTTGCTGCTGTAACACACTGAATTTCCCCATGGTGGGACTATTAAAGGATTATTATTATTATACATGCATTACATCTATACATACACACACTATAAATATTCTGTTAAACAGGTTTTCCAGGAAAAATAGAAAACCCAGGTGTGGCAGTAGACAGAAAAAAAAAAAAAAAAATAACCCCACTAATACTCACCTACACCTGGTCCTCTGTTCAGGCAGTGTGTCTCCGTTCCTTCCAGTACTAGGACTAGCCAGGCCAGAAGTGCCTAGGCTCAAATGATCACTGTGGTCAATCACTGGCTCTCAACAGTCACTAGTGTAGTACCGGTGATGTCACTACTAAGTTGTAAACTGTTCTCCACATGTGACTAATAAGGTCAGTGAATGGGGCAGTCCCAGCACCAGAGAGAACAGGGGACGCACCACCCAAATGGTGGAATGGGAGTTGGTGAGTACACCTATTTTAAACTGTTGTTTAATTGTACACCACCCCCAGCCACCCCTGGTTTTTCCTTTTATTCTGGAAGGAAAACCATTTAAAATCATATTAATATTGAATCATAAATTAACATAAAATATTCTACCAGGTAGATCCAGATAAACCAGCAATATATGTAACACAGTCCAGAACACCAGATTCAAATAAAGCTTTCATCACTCCAGAAAAGCCCACCATGGCACGGAATCCGCCTCCAGAGCCAAGAACTGCAATTACCGGTACCTAGTAAAGAGGAAATAGTAGAATGATCTGTTCTAGCAATAAAAAGAAGGCTTGTAAAAGTTCTCATGAGGGATTATTTTATTATCTGTGTTCTTATTATCGGTCAAGCTGTCTCATACAACCATTACAAAGATATCTGACATGATCAACTACGTGTAGCCACGTTTAATCATCCTGACATAGTCAATGTACTGAGGCTCTGTCCACACCACATTCGGTGTACACCGTTAAAGAGTCATATAAATTTTAACTTTACAAAGTATACTATGGTGTTAACTCGACTTTAACAGATTTCAATGACTTTTGTGGCTTTCTGTGACAGAATATCGCAGAGCAGCAGGTTATCAAAGAAAAATAAAAAAGGGTTTTCTGGACTTCTCAATTGATGACAATCTTCAATTGAATATTGTCAGAGGTCCAACACCCAGGAGCCACTCCAACCAGAACTCGGAAGAGTGTTATAGCCTCTTTACACAAAAAACAACCATACTACAGTGGCTGTTCTTTGTACCCACTTTAAACTTTGCTATATTTGTATGTATACCAGTCAAACCCATGCCAAAAAGATACTATTTTAATATACATTTCTATAATAAAATTCAAATCAGAAAATTAGTGCATATGGAACTGCTCCCACCTAGTCTAAGAAGAAAAATATAGACTATCAAAAAATACAGAAAAAGTCTATATATATTTTTTTTTTGGCATATTTGGAATGTTTATATATACTAAGTGTACAATTCTGGACAAATTAGAAGGACAACCTACATCTTTTGAAGTGGAATACAAATCTTTACTCTGTTCAGGTCCCAACAGTTTCTTTATGCCATTGATAATCACATGTTTTCGTTTCTGACGGAAAATTTTTTCTTGATCACACAGAGCCATGCTAAACCTCAGATCAGTGGAAGAACTGTATCCAACACAAAAAAAAAAAAAAAAAAAAAATTATTTTATTTAAAACCTACTATATAAGGGGTCAAATTATAAATAAAAAACAGCAAAAGAAAAAATGGCCAAAATACAAGGATAGGAAAAATATAAATAAAACTCAACATTTAAATAATTAAAACCTATGACATATAACTATATTTATCCACAGATGGAAAGTTCTTTATGAACCTATCCTGGCTTAGGAAAAGGGTAAGGATCCTATATTATCCTTTGTCCCCCCATAAACACCCAGGATTAATGGTTATAAAAACCGAGGAGCAAGATTCCAAAACTGCGGTGTATACAGATGAAGCACTCCCGGCTAAAGCTATCCTTGTCATATGAATAATAATGAAGGTAGTATAATGATGGAATGGAGTTCAAGATGAAAAATATAAAACTCCAGTCACCAAAACCAAACCCTATCCAGAATGTTAAAGAAAGGTCTGAGGCTTAACATTTGAAGTAACGGCGCCTAACATCTGGGCGTCGGGAACTGTGGTTTTTACCACATTATCTTTGTTAATAATACTGTAGCTCTTATTATCTAGGCGACATTCTCTATAATTAGAGAAAAAAAACTGATCACCATCATGATTGACGGGGATTCTCTACTTTAAGAGTAATAAAGCTATAGAATTCACTGCCACTGGATATTGTGATGGTTGATTTGAGTTCTACATCTGAGTGCTCTTATCATAAAATACAACACTGTAGAATTACAAGATGGACCTGCACCTTTGTTCAACTGTATCAACTATATGTATGTTACCATGTTGCAAATTACTGCGTTTAACTAAAAAGTACAAACAAGTGAGAGAATATTTTGAAGATATTTTATCTCAGAAGTTAAAGGGGTGTTCCCATCTCCAGGATCATATTAATACTTGTAGCATAAGTGGATTGAAGTGTTTAACCCAATACATTGCTTTATCTATTGAACTCTTTGCCAAACAGAGCTCATTATGTCTCTTCCTGTTTGCTCCGGCTGAAGACAGCCTCTCTACCTGTTTGTTGAGCCCTAGGATAGTTTCTTTAGCAGTGCCTCTTATCTCTATATGTAAGTCCCGAGAAAACCGCAATTTAGAAACAAGCACAGAGCACACTGTTGGACTGAGCTGATAACCAGGAAGAGGAGGGGAGAAGAGACAGGAGGGCAGGCGAAACCCTGAGATGAGAAAACCCCTACATAAAACTATGATATATAATGTGTGATAAAACATTAATTTCATGTGTGTAATTACATATAATAATAATAATAATAATAATAATTATAAAAATTTAAATTCAATGAATAAAACATCATGGTACATACCATTCTTCTAGTGAGAAACCTAGGAAAACCGTTGTAACCTAAGAGAAGATAGAACTGTATAAACTACATAAAATGATCAAATCATTGATATTAGAATGTTACTATTTGCATGTGATCATGCAAAAGCAAAATGTACATTATAAACGACAAAAGCATTGCAGTAGAGATGTATATATCTGTATCAATACTGCAGAAACCAGCCTTGTGAGAATATTTACTGTATAATATACTGTATAGTTGATAATGATTGTTTTTCCCATTTTCAACTTCCCTTTATTGGTCTGCTTTGCAATAGCTAGTTTCCTCCCCTCTTATACTTGTTTATGATCAGAACCACTAAAATGAGGAATTTTGAAATCATTCAGTATTTCAATGGTCGTTTAAGATCATGGGAAACAGAAGCACCAATGTTGTAAGCCAAATACTGTATATTTTACAATTTGAACATATTCCAACTATTTCCGAATACTGCTGCATGTCTGTTTTCAATCGTTAGGCTAAGTTCATACTGCCGTCATTCTGTTTGTGTTCTGATTTGTCATAAGATCAGAACAATGGACTGAAAAGCTAACAGATGAAGGGTGCAGAGGGAGCACTCTCTGGCTTGTTTCACATCTGTGTCTCCGTCTGTGTTTTAGCAGATGGATTCTTTTCCCGTGGACCCGAATGACAAAAAGCCCAGCGCAACTGTGAACCTAGCCTCAATTCACATCCGTCATTAGCCACTCTAATATTAAAAATAAGACAGAAGCTTTCATCCGTCCTGTTAATATTTTCAACAGAAGATAAAGTCCCGCACATTTTTTTATGTCATGTTTTTTACCTTATTAAAGATGAAAGGAACTTCCTTTTTCTCTCCAGGCTTCAGGGATGTGATATTGAAAGTTGTAGAGCCCAAAGTTTCATCCATTACATAATTGGCATCCATTAAGGTCACCTACAAAACACAATTTGGTCTTCATATATCAAAACTTCCACAATATGAAAGTTTGAGAAGAAAGAAGAAAAGGCAAAGAAAAGGTTAGGAAAATAAGTAGTGCAAATGGTTGATCATCTCTTCTATTTACGGGGATTGTGTCATATGCCATTATGAAGAGTGCCTGGAACCCATAGCATTCAGTTGTTACCATTGGAAGAGTCTTCACTGAGCCAACATTGCACCATGCAGTTTATCGTTATTGTATATGCCAATCATTTAAATACATGTGTGACCATCTACCATACATGTGTGACCATGTACCAGAGAGAAAGGCTTAGACCATCAGAGTAGAAGCCTCTTACTTAGCTACTTTACCTTCTGGATTATAGAAAGGAACCCCCATCCCTCATCTGTGATGTCTATGTAATGGGGCCAGGCACAAACACAGCACCACCTGTTATGTCTGTCTACCCAAAGGGGGAACAGGGTAGCTGGCTCCCTACTTCTCTGGTGTTTGTAGTAGTTAGGCCAAAGAAGCATGCGCACAACTCGCAGGTCACAGTTTTCACTGGGAACTTTACTGCAGGTTACAAGAAGTCTTCAGAGCAGTTAAAGGCACTTCACAGGACACAGTTAACCAACTTCTCAAAAACATTTGGAACACCCCTTCAAAGAAAAACAGAACTCTGACAACAAAATAACTAACTCAAATGTGAACAGAACTTTACAGACTATTTATTTAGCTTTGGTGCTTGAAGAGAAAAAAATCGATTTAACATATAACAAAAACCTTACATAAAACATTGCCTAATACCTGGTACCTCATATAATTAATTAGCTATGGCATACCAGTCAACAGAATAAGATAAATGAGATATAATATGTAGGCTAGAGCCAAGGTAAATATAACAAAACAGACCCAAATCAATAGACTCATAAATTATTCACAGACTCATCAAACCAAATTGCAAAATATCTGACTCCCCAAGTTAATATGTAAATGAATCAGATCTTCAATATAACAAACAGATCTGCAGGTGCCAGATGCAATACATAGATGCTGTCTTAAAATATACTAGGTAGAGTTTCCATTAGTTAGTTCTGGAATTGACAGTTCCTACCAACACTGACTTTTTCAGAGATTTAATGGCTGCATGCAGAAACATGCTGGTTCCATACGAGAGTAGCTGAGCCATGTGCAACCTTTTTATGTGGAATTATCTGTTAAGACAGAACATTTTCCGTACCTCCAAGACATTGTCCTGGTTTGGATCCAAAATAAATTCAAAAGACTCGTCCCAAACAGGATTAATGTCATTGTTTAGATGTTTGGTTCTCTTTCTGCCATCTGGTGCGAATGCAATATAAAGTTCCACATAAGGATCAGGTGTGTCAACTGTAAAATAAAAGAATAAAGATCAAAGTATTTATGTATGTACAGTAAGTGCAGCTCTACATTCTTAGGCTTGGTTTACACTAGTGTTTGTTTATACATAATAAGTAAATGTATGGATTCAGTCATGGACCCCCTCCCCCCATCATTTACAAAAAAATGGTTGCAACTCTCTCAGTTCGATAAGTAAACTCTGGATCCTTCTTTTTATTTATTTGTTCAGTCTGGATCAATTGCACAAAAAAAAAAAAAAAAAAATTTAAAAATTGAAAATTTTAATCAACGATGATGATTATTGTATTAAGATAGATATACTACTGTAAAACAAATTTAAAATCATAAGAACTGTATGTCAAGCAGCAGTGTCCATGGTGAATGTTGTTTGAGTGGTATGTATTGCTGGCATAGGTAGGAAAGTACATAAACATTACTTACGCATATCACCAAAGGTTCCTTTGGTAACATTAGTGGCTCTCAGGACATTTACTGCAAATCTGTGCGAATACTGATGTTCAACCTGTGGGGGAAGAGAGTTGTAAAAAAATGAGATTTGACAGATTACAAAATATATTGTTTTTCTTTTTCCAATGCCCTTCCACAGTATTCTATTATATATCATTTGCATTCTCCATAATATAAGAACTCTCCTAGAACTCTACATCATATCCCTCCTAAATTAGTTCTTCAGAAATAAACAAACAAATAACTTGGTGCCTTCTTGTCAAATGGGCATGTTCCTACACAATCTGATACTGTACAATCAGTGAAGACTATCTTTGGACACATCCCTCTGACAAAAGCATTGACATATTCCTCTGGAGGAAGATCAGTGGAAAAGAAAAACACAAAGGGCCAGAGTTACCAAACTTGTCTAAGTTTTAGATCATACAAATTAGACAAGACAGTCCTAAATTGCGCCAGATTTATCAAAGTGTCTGATGCGGTTTGAAAAATCTGGATTATTGCAAGACTGCCTGGTCTAATGTTACACCACTTAAGAGTTGTCTTAAAATCTTTTGTAACACTTTTGCCTCGCAACTTAGACCATGCCTCTTTTGTACAAGTCATAAAAAGTGTCTAAAGAGTCTAAAACACTTTATAAATGTGGCTCACGACATGTTAAAAAGTTTTTCAGAGCAGATTAAGCCAGAATTCTGGTGCATTTTGCTTAATAAATTTCCCCTGATGCCAAGATATGCAGATTTATCCTTCCGTAATTTTTCAGCTTCACTCAACATAAATCGAGGTGGGTATATGAAGTGACCAGCTTTTTGTTCATTTAATAATTTTCTGCTATTCACAACAGGTCTATTCAATATTTGTCTATGTTCAGCCTCCTAGTGGTTGTGTTGTGAACTACAGACACTAGTGTGAACCTAGAGTAACCCGGCCGTAAGTACCAGATCATAGAAAACTCTGCATTCATTTATCATGAGAGGTTGTCATTGGATATGGAATGTTTTAAAGACTGTCACCACTAGTGGCCAGGTCCCCATCACTGCCTTCATACAGAGGTATTTATTCATCTAGTACTTACCTCAATGCCTGCCCACAGTCTTCCCTGCTTCAGGTGCATTGCTGTGATGTGTCATGTGCGCCCAGACCAGGAGGGAGTGGAAGGGGCAGGGGAGCAGTGAAGTACTTCCCTACGCGCTGCCCGCGTGTAGGCTGCATGCCTAATGTAGCCACAAAGTGGAAGGGCAGACGGTACAAAGACATCACAACATTGTCTGTTTGCAGTTTGTGGTGGGTGCCCGGCTCATTATTGCATGGGGACAAAAGAGAGCTTTAAAGGCAAGGCTGCACAGAGGGGTCATTGCTAGTATATAATAACACAAGGAGGGCTTTTATACTGGATGGAGGCATAAATTACTTTGAAGAGCACCAGACATGGGTATTAATACCATTTAGGGCACTATGGGATGGCGAGTTTACATACAAGTTCGGAGGGTGCTGAAAAAGTGTTTGTGTGTTAAAATTATGCAGAAACAAATCATGGCAGAAAAAAAAAGTCTTTATGGAGGGCTAGAGAACAAAAGGGAAAGTGAACTACTCCTACCAGAGACATCAGCGCTAAGTCACTGGATGTAAGTGTATTGTAATTATTACACAGTCACCAGGGAGCCAGTGTGGCTTTGGTCTCTACCACTATATGGCCACTGTATGGTGCTAAGGCTTTATAGTGCTTTTCATTTCATAATGGTATGGTGGTATTGTTCATTCACTATCGTCTAGTGATAACTATATATTCTTTAATAAGATATATATTGCAAAGTTTCAAATATTCACCTATTAATTTATGAAAATTGGTTTTATAATTGGAGGTATGCTGTAATTCTATATTCTAAATGACTTTGGTTGTGAGTGATCACATTGCAGCAAGATAACGGATACAAGTTATACTGCTACATCTGCTTTTTCTGTGCATCCCAGGGGCTCTGAAACAAAGTTATTGTTTTTATTCTGCTAACAGCATCTACAGCACTATGGGAGAAGTTTAAAGTAGCTGGGGGCAGTGATAGACTCCCTTTAAGGTGTGATGATGCTCTGCATAATGTCCCCGACAATGCACTGTGGCTGGTTTGACATCGAGTTTCCTTGTGACAGATTGTAAGAGTCTAAGTTGCAGTGAAATGTGTAATATTTATTTTCACGAGATAGCAATCGATATAATAACGTAATGTTTCGGTCCAAGTCTGGCTTACCTGACCTTCTATACTTTCTGCGGTGATCCGTGTCCGACGAAGGTCCGGGTAGGACTGAAATGTTACATTACTGTATGGATTGCTATTTTGTGAAAATAAATATTACACATTTCACTGCAACTTGGAGTGCGGAGGTCTTTGTATATTGTGGACAGGATGGAGTTCCATACAACCATAATATATAGATTGTAAGAGTCTGTCACCAGAGAGTCCTCTTCCAGCTTTTGGGCCTCAGCAGTCACATGGGATGCACCGACGACATGACAAAGAGACGTGACTGCCATGATGCGCAGGAGAGGATAGGCAAGGTGAGCATAACTGTTTATTATGTTTACTCACCTCCCCTGAGCCTCCACTTATTATATTCTAGTGTCTGAAGATACCCCAGACTATAAACAGCAGCAGTTCCAGTTTGTGCCAAACAAGCTTGGCCCGGAATGAACCTGGTGGCTGAACCAAACAAATTTTATACTGAAGATAAGTAAAGTTTTAGGTTGTGTGAGGTGAGGTCCTAGGTTGTGAACTGAATTGAGTGAGACATACACAGTTTTAACCTTCCGCTAGTGTTAGCTTTCTGTTACTCTTTCTTATGTTAACGGGTCGGTTTTGACCCGTGTCTTAAATCACCCCTAGGATACCCTAAAAACAGTTATTTATGATCCAATTTGTTTCTTATCTCTTAGTTACCTTGTTAGGGTTTCTCATCCATGGAAGGATTGATTTTAATATTTTTGTTGTGGCCCCCTGGGCCTTTCATTTGAGAGCGTACCCTTCATTTTCAATATAAAAATATTGTCAAATGAACCTCAAGAGAATAATATAAACTTAAAAAAGTTTGTTATATTACCTGACTATTACTGAAGGGTTTTAGAACACATTTCTTAAATGTAAAAAAAATATACATATATATATATATTTTATATTATTAACTCTAGTAACATCTATGGTGTTACGGGTCAATTTTGACCCATATCTAACTACTTTATGAAAAAGGCAAAAAACAGATTTTTTTTTTTTTATAGAACTTTAATACAAATAAAAGATGAAAATTATATTAACATTAATAGCAATAATAATAAAAAGTAGCTTTTCTAGGTCAAACAAACAACAATCAATCAAGCAAATCAAATCAACAGAAATCAAGTACTAGTTTTTAGATGCATTAGTATTTAGATGCATGTGTGGCAAAAAGTGACACTTTTTGTGTGTTCTTTGCAGAGGTATTTTTTGCAGGCGAAGCACAATGTGTTTGTCTTTCTGTCCTTATTGCTAGGGCAGACCTGACACCTCTTTCTTTTCGAATCAGGTGGTCTCACTGGGGTAGTGGCTGTTGTGGTTGATGTTGAGGCAGGGCAGGTTGAGGAGGATGCTGGTGATGATGCTCTTTGTGTTGCTGTGGGTGTGGGCGAAGCACTTGTTGAGCTCTGGAGTTGTCGGACCAAGGCTGCAGCGGCTGGGTCTCGGGGCACCCGTTCCCTTTGGTCAATGTGCGCCTTGACAAGGGATCTTCCTAGTTCCTCAAGAAACATCCCCCGCTTGTATTTTTTCTTTGAATTCCATCCTTGGTGAATGTGGGTCCACAACACAAATGCATTGTATGCTGACACATCAAGGATGTTGGAAAATGCAACCATTGGTCATCTCCTAGTCATTCGCTGCAAGTGTAGGTGGCAGTCAGCTTGTCCAGGTTGTCCACTTCTCCTTTGTTTTTGTTATAGTCCAGGATGATTCTGGGTTTTTTGTCACTTCCTGATGACACAGCTGTATCTTTGTGAAGTGTGGACATCAGTACCACATTCCGTCGTTTTTTGGGGCAGTATGAAACAGCAGTGGTGGTGTCTGTAAAAACAAACTTTGAGGAAAGTGGAGCTCTGTCCTTCATCTGCAACAATTCAGCGGGCAGCTCAGGTTTGTTTTTTTTCACTGTGCCCACCATGGTGATTTTCCTCCTGAGAAGTTCTTGTCCAAGGTCATAGCTGGTAAAAAAATTGTCACAAGTAATGTTGTGACCCTGAAGTCCAGTAGTCATATCGAGGACTACACGTTTTCCTTGTTTTTTTTCAGGGATGCCGCTTGCAGACTTGCCTGTGTAAATCTGTAGATTCCATGCATAGCTAGTTTTTGCATCACAGGCTGCCCAGATTTTTATGCCGTATTTGCCTAGCTTATTTGGCATGTATTGCCAGAAGGGGCATTTTCCGCGGAAAGGGAGAAAACGTTCGTCTACTGTCACCTCTGGCCCTGGGTTGAACATCAGTTGAAGGAGCTGCACCCATTTCTCCCAAACATCCCTGATGGGAGCAAGTTTGTCAGATTTTGTTCTGGTGTCTCTGTTGTCAAATCTGAGGACTCTTGATATCATTTGAAACTTTTGAAGTGACATTGTTGCCCGGAAAATATTCCTGCCTGTCGATGCGTCCCAGAGACTATCAGTGGCCTCACTGCAGGATTTGTACACTCCAGCAAGGAGAAGAACACCAATGTAGGCATCCAGGTCATCATCATGAAGGTCATTCCACATGTTGCCGTGAACTTTTTTTCCTTCAAGGTTTGTCATAGCAATAATGACTTTTTTTATTGCCAATGGCATAAACAGATCAAAACATGTCTTGATGTCACTTACTCTTGTCACAGCAAACCTTGTGATCCCAGGGGTCATTTTTATGACATTTGCAGCATCTGCCCTGCCATGTACATCTGGAGGTACTGAGCTCCAAATGATCTTGCCACTTTTGGATTTGAATCTTTCAGCGGGAGCAGCTTCAGCACCGGTGACCTCCTCATCAGACTGATCAGAACTGTCTGTGTCTTCCGGTTGATACTCCACATCATCTTCCTCCTCAGAAACCTGTTCATCTGTATCAGTTTGCTGCTGTGTGTTCTCTGATTCATTATCATCCAAGATATAATCCAGAATTTGGCTTGCATCTAATCTTCTCCTCATTGTTGCATGGTGTAAACTGAAGATGTATACTCTGCAAAGTACCAACTGTAAGCTGATTTGGCCATACATGCCTGGACATGTCCCTAACTCAAGTTGTTGGAGGTAGAGCTGGCTGTGGGATGTTGGTTTATATTGTGTTTATGAGTTCAGTTTTGGGACTTATTATTGTTTTTTTACTCTTATATTAGACCTGGGTTGAAATTGACCCCAACAACACAAATGTTATAATTTTAATAAGAGCATTTTACAATTTAGTAAAATAGTTTTATTTTATTGTATTTTGTTTAAAAATAAGTTCCTGAAAAAGTCAAAAAGTCTTGATGCAATAAACAAATGTATGTAGAATTTGTATGCATTTACAACCTAAAACGGGTCGGTCACGAGCCTAACACTAGAGGAAGGTTAAAAAATTTAATACAATTATTTCAGCTTCTGAGACACTTTTCTGACCGAAACGCTAAGAAATAATAGTGAATGAAAATGAGAAACATGAATGTAAATGAATCTTGAAAGACCCTGTGTGCACCAAAGGTACAAAGCATCTAAGTACACGTTCTCCTTGTGTACAATTTCTGATACCTTCATTTTTTTTTTTTTTTAAATCAGCTGCAGATTAACAAAGCAAATCCAACATTTTCTATGTAAACTACCAGGTCAGTTGCTAGATGTACCTAATGTTTTTTTAAAAGGCTTTTCACATTTTTGGAAGGCATTTTGTTTATTTCTCTGATGCTTCACAGTTTTCTTTTCTGATCCTTTAAAATTATTTTTTTTAATCATGGTTTTGTATTGCTGCATGGAAGAATACTAAATGCAAGAAACATACTTACTATTATAAACTGATAGGGATCTATGGAAGCCATGAGAAGGAAATTGTGACCACAGCGTTACACAGTGTTTTTATTTTCTTCTAAAATGGCACTGGGTTGTCAATCCTAAATAAATAAGATAGAACATACATTTACTCAAAGTAGCAAGACTGATGCTGACAGCAAGTTAAACATGAGAGTGAATGACACCATTACTGAATTAGTGACTATATGCTTTCTAGTCAATGAATATACATACTTCCTTCCCAAACTTTCCTCTTTGCTCAAAATATCCCAAAGATGTGGGGCACAATACGACCAGTTTTTAATTAAATACATTATTTTTAGAATACTTTATTTTGAGGTGTCTGTCCTATGTGTGAAGCCACTAAGTGTGCATTTCCTGTTCTGCCTGACCAGAGTTTTGCTAGTACATTTTAATATTGCTTGAAAATAGTCTTGGTTCTGAGCACAGCTCTCCATTGTCTGGGTCCATTAGGGGAACCCAAAAGACAGAGAGTCAGACCACTAAATCAGTGGTCACCTGCAGACCTCATAGACTATAATGGGATCCACCGAGTGTCTGTCGTTTTTATACTGAAACCGGTGGAGGGAAAAGTCTTTTCTCTCAGCCGATTTCTGGTGGTTTCTGCAGCAGTCGCCAATGGAAACTCCGGGGCAGATGTAAACTTAGTCTCAACCACTTAGATGCTGTTGTAAGGGCAGTTAATGTCCTAGTAAACATACTGTACTTATGTTAAAAGGCAATCTTGCTGCCGAGAAAGTCAACTTTTAACCAGCATGTAAATACTATTTTCACTGCATCCTGGGCATGGCCGTGTCTGCTGGAGCTTACGTTGTCATCTGCACTTGCTACTCATTGGGAACTGTCAATCTTCTATGTTAAGAGGAAGTGTTTGGTGGTAACCACATGTGAAAAAGGGGGCTCTGGCAGGGTCAGTCACACCGGGTGTACCAAAAAGCTCATTTGCATCACATTAAAAGCTGTTTTACTCATCAGCCAGATTACACTTTGACAGAAAAGGATATGTTCGCTATGCTACGAACTGTCCCTACAACAGCATACAAGTGCTTTACAAGATATTCTGGTGGACTGGTGGTAGACTCCTTTTAACCAAATTTGAATTAAAGGTGGAAACGTCTCTAAGGACCACAGAAATGCAATCCATATACATACAAAAATAAATACATACAAAGAAGTGGCAATCATATTTTATATAGCTTATTATCGGTAATGCATACAAGCCAATGTCTTATGTATATGTCATACATATGTAAAAATAGAAAAAAAAAAAAAAATCTATATTTCAATATTCACCATAACTATAGACAGAAGCTACAGTGGTAAAGATTAAGAATCATCATGCAACTGAAGAAAAGAAATTAATACTTAAGAGTGTTGAATCAGCCAGGAAGATAAAACCAGCGTAGCGGTTCAGAATCTGTAATAAAGCAACTGCACTGGATGAACTCAGGAAACACTCAAGTCTGTTGAGTCTGTCACCATGGTGAAGCACATTAAACCAGCAACACAGATGGATATGTGAGGCTCACCTGAACGCCTTTTTTCCCGTGAAACTTTGTGTCCAGGTGCCCTAGTTCACAATATTTTCCCTATTTCACAATATGCAAATGAAAAGTCTGGAGCAACAGCGCTTCTGTTACTCTCCACACTGCTCTAATACAATGGCAAGAACAGGTTTAGGTAAGGTTTCAGCATAGTTCCCTGGCCCTGTCACTCAAAGAAGTGAGGGGGAAGGAGGGCATAATAGAACAGTGTGGGGCATAACAGTTTGGAGCAATAGAACTGCGCTCGGTGCTCCAGATTGCTTGTTTGCAAATTGTGAAAAAAAAAAAAATTAATCTCTCTGCAAAAGAGGCATAAATTTTCATGGGGGAAAAAAAGGGGAGCCTGACCTATGTAACTAGTTTAAAATGCTTCACTCCATTTAAAACTCTATTCTAAAGAAGAAACTTTGTGAAGAGGAAAAAAAAAATTCCTAAAAACAGTCAATGTAATATTGATATCTGAACAGATAAGAGTAAAAAAATATTGTGATGTGCAGCTAATAAAATAATACAGCAGACTCAAATGCATCCATTTGTGGTTTCAGTAGTTGTTACTGAGGCAGCCTGGGATTAGAATGAGGGTCAGTTTTATCCATCCTTGTGCAATGGGAGGTTTCCGTTACAGCAGCTCTAGATCCTTTGAATAGGGACAAGGTTCAATACCCAACACAACCCATACTTTGCTGTAAAATCTCAAGATTTCAGACTTGGAATGCCCATAATGAGTATAAATGAGAAGAAAGGAATGAAATAGTGGGCCTTGCCTGATAAACATATAGTATATATACTTATTTTATAATATGTACTGTATATTATAAATGGTTCTTTAAAAGTAAAGTTGATTAAAAAGTAAATTCATTGGACTAAACAAGATCATGAGATCTACAGTATGTAACCATATATAATCAGTCAAAAATCAGTCAGTCAGGTACAGCAGCATAACTAGCAAAGACTGGGCCCCATAGCAAACTTTTAACTTGGGACCCCCCACGGCATAGTGCCCTCTTTCCTGGCTCCCACACAGTATAACACCCCATTTACACACACTATAATGTCCCATAACGGCCCCTGCACACAATATAACGTCCCACAGTGGCCCCTCCATACAGTATAATGTTCCATAGTGGCCTCTCCACACAGTATTATGTCCCATCGTGGACCCTACAGTGTTCATTGCAAATATTGCCAAAATTTCGGGTTCCGCAGAACCCGAAATTTTTGGTATACAACAGCCACAAACTATTATTAGTTTGGTTTCTATGTGTGCTCACCTCCCCTGGGCCTCCGATCATTATACTTGGGAGTCTGAAGAGACTCCAGAGTATAATAATAGCAGTATTTGTTGGGGTTTGTTCAACAAATACTCTTGCCATGGGTTTGCAGCCTTATTTACTGATCCCTGTTCCTGCTGACGGCCGCCTCAGCTTGTTCCCTCCATGCATGGGGCCCCTCTTGAGGGCAGGTGGTGAAAAGGATTGGTAATTAAATAGGGCCCTGTTTAAAAAAAAAAAAAAAAAAAAAAAGGGCAAGGGCCCACCGGGCCCCCTAAGATCTTGGAACCTGTGGCAGCGGCAGGACTTATGCCACTGGTCAGGTAAAACATTCACAATTCTGTATCTGTTCTTTTGGTTGGGCATATCCAGATATATTCATCACAAGTTAATGAGATTTTTTGAAAACAATTTAATTTTGTTTTAAGTTATCACCAAGTGATATGCTAACTCCCCCAGTGGGGATATGTGACTTGCAGCCTTTTAAGGTATTTGTTAGCATATTGTGTTGAATTGGGTTCATAAGTCCTTTAAGGGGTTTTCCCCACAAAAAGAAAGTTATACCCTATCCATATGTTAGGCGATAACTCACAGATCAGTGAGGTCTGACCAATGAGACCCCAACTGATCAGGAGAACAATGGACTTTCTGTTCTAAAGGAAATGGTCATAAGGCAGCGCGTGCACTTCTTCATTCATTTCAATGGGAGTGCCTGAGATAACTAAAGTACAACGCACAGCTGTCTATCTCCAGCACTCCCATTGAAATGAATAGAGTGGGGGAGCACGCTGCCCAACCACTGCTCCATTGACAACAGGGGACAAAAGCCTCCCCATTTTAATGATCATTGGGGGTCTGATAAAGTAGTTTTCCTACGAATTCAAGTTAACCAGATAGAAGATCAGTTAAGGGTAGACACATTTGTACAGTCTTCTTATATTCCACATTACAAAGTTTTGCAAAAATATATTAGTAAAAAATGTGAAATACACAAACAACAAAGCAGATTGATGGTTGAATATGGAATAGTCGCTTAATAAATAGTTGAAAAATATATCAAATGTCCAGGAACTGACACATACTGTGACACCACCTTTCCAAATAACCTATTACACAAAAGAACTATGCAGACAGTCTTCTTACTCATACCAAGATCCTAGTCTGCTTTTAAAAACAAAAATTACTTGATACTGAAAAATACATAAAAACTATACAATCGGATTACTCCCAAAGATTCCAAGAATATGCAAATCTAACAACCTACAATAGTATGCTGTATATATTGTTCTATGATGTTCAATCAGCAAACAATCGACAACTCATTTGACCTGGGAATATTTTATTACTATTTAAATCACTTGTCTTTATAAGGGTTAAAACAGTTTATGGACATAAAAATTAATGGAAGGTCAAAACAACCGCACCCATGAGATTTTAGACAATTGTAAAATAATAATAAATTTTATTTATATAGTGCCAACATATTCCGCAGCACTGTACAATTTGTAGGGTTCAAGTACTGACAAAAAAGATACATTACTAAGAAATATTCAATTCACACACTGGGACTGAGGGCCCTGCTCGCAAGAGCTTGCAATCTATGAGGTAGAGGGCGTGACACAAGAGGTAACAGACTACAATAGTTTCTCAACTTGAAAATATAATCCATCCCGTTACCATATTTAGATGCTCCTACATATTATCCACATACAGGCTCAGATATTTTGCAAGGATTTAGTGGTTTTCTTACTCGGATTGCACAATATCCATAATGTTCCACATGGGAAACCCTGGGTTTCTATATATTACAGTCACATTAACAATGTATTTCAAGAATTTCAAACTCCATTTCAAGCTGATATTTTAGAGAATCTGGAATCTGAAAACAGGAAACTTTCTGAAACTATAAGTATTGTATACTGTTAGCTTGAGGTGAATTATAAGCACATATACTGTATGGCTAATAGCGCAGATTTAAGCATATCTGGAAATTTGCTCTAGTTTCCCAGGACAGCATATTATAGTGTCCAAAAATATGTAAATGTAAAAAAAATAAAAATTATGCATCGCTAAATATCTTTTTTCCTGATATATAGTAGTCACCTACAGATGTCCTCTTGGCTGGACATGTCCTGGCGTTAGGATAGGTTATCAATATCTGATCAGTGGTGGGCCGACACCTGACAACCAAACCAGAGTCAACTGCGTAGGACAGCTGCCAGGTTCAGCACTATATAGTGTATGGAGCAGGAAACACATAGCTAAGTACACTGTATAATGGGCAAGCTGCACAGCTCAGCCCTTATTCGCTGCAATTGGAGGAGAGCTGCAGTAATTCTGCATGGCAACTATACAGCATTCACAGCCATGTACATCTGTAGCCCACGCATACAAGGTCCACTGCTAGCTTTACAAATCCCTGCCTCCTGGCCATTTCATTATATTTATTCTTACTGTTGTTACTATAATGCTCTTGAGTGCCTTCATAAAGAATGGACACTGAATGGGGACAGTAATGGAGAATTATACTGTGTGTGGGGGGCACTAAGGAGCATTATACTATGTGTGGGGGTACCTATAGTCCATTATAACATTTGGAGGTAACTAATGAGGCATTGTACTGTGTTTGGGGGGGTGGGTACTAATGTCCCATAATGCCCGGTACCACACACAGTATAATACTCTCCCAAAGAGTATGAAGCTCAGTGCCCTCCTACACATTATAATGCCATGTTCGTGCCCCTTCACTAGTTAGTGACAGTGACCCCTTTACTCCACTTGACCACCAGGTAAGGTTAAATTTGTATGAAATATTTCTTTTCTTAGCTTGGCAACCTAGCAACAGACCAAACAACTGATCAATCCCAATGACCAGTCGTCTAAAAAAAAAAAAAAACCCACACACAACAACAAAACACAAATTTTGTAATAAATTAAGAGAGTGATATGCTAATTAGTTAACTTGTATATATCTATGGTCAGCCAGTAGGCATGCTTTTCAAAGCTTTTATTAGTATGTCATAATATTATGTAGAACCAGTTTCATCAGAAACTGGAGATCAGTTAAAGCATACCGCAAAAAAATAAAAAATAAATAAAAAAAATAATCATAAATGAAATATAAATATAGGGTGTATAACAGACTAACGGTCACTAATGGACACAAGATAAAATCCCATTGAAATCAATGGAAATTTTAATGTATTTGTGCTAGTGTCCGTTGCTAAAATCTTGTAACGGACAATAGCAACGGACACTACTGACAGTCACGAGTGGTAATGTGAACGACCCCTAACTGGAGAAGTTATTACAACTAAATTAACAACAGTTTCCATCACTTTTTATTTTTTGCTACATTTCAGTATTTGATGCCCTAACCTGGGCAATACATCTGGAGACATGTATGCAAATTAACTCCAACACAGCCAACTTGAAGTTGACAATTTCCTCTTGCCATAGGGGCATTGCTGCCTACCAATTAAACACTGTTTTATCAACACAGACAGTCTCAGACTGGCTTATCATGACAAGACCAAGACTTACTTTTCCTTACTGTGTTGGAGTGTGATCCAGAACAGGAGAAGCTGGTCTGACACTTTCCATGCTGGTTAGACAGTGTCAAACAAGTTTCTTAGAGTGGAACTATGCTTTCTCTTTCAGTCAGTGAGAGCCACAAGAAGGAGAGGGGCTGTTAAGCAGTGGAGAAAGAATCCGCTTTGACAAAAGGAGGCTGTGAAGAGCCAATTGGAAACCTAATTAGTTATTTGTATATAGGTTGACCAATGTAAGTTTCAAGATCACAGTGTATAATCTTTATCAGCAATTAAAGGTAGAGCTAGATATTTACACGAGGAAGGGTATGACAAGCGTTCTTTAAAGGTAAACAAAATGGTATGAGCAGGCACCACTCAAATAACATAGACTGCTTGCCATACCTCAAAAAAACATTTTTGGTCCATTTTGTGGATCATAGATTTATATTCAAGTCTATGGGTCCATTAAAATAAAAAAAAATTATATATATATATATATATATATATATATATATATATATAAATACACACACACACACACACTGTGTTCCAAATTATTATGCAAATAATATTTTCTCATATTTTCCAAAATTACCTATATGAATTGCAGTCATTGTAATTTTCCAGTCATCAACTATTCGAGTAAAATTGAAAGGTTTTTGAACAAACTGCCTATGATAACAGTATATTTTTTAAAAAAAATAAAACACTCAAAATGCATATTTTAAATTATTATGCACAGCAGAATTTGCAACCTTTTCATTTTTATTAAGAACAAAAAAATGGTCATTGTGAAATTATAAGCATTAGCAGGTTATTACAAACTGAAATCAAACAGTTTTCAAGCCAAAACTTTATTCGAGGTGATGTTACATTTGCGCATAGGACCCCTTGTTCGAAAGAAGCTTCTGAACTCTCTCGTCCATTGAATTTGTCAGTTTTTGGGTGGTTTCTGCTTCAATTGTTTTGCATGAGGACAGAATATCCTCCCAGAACTGTTGCTTAGATGTGAACCGCCTCCCGCCATCATAGACACTCCTTTTGATGATGCTCCAGAGGTTCTCAATGGGGTTGAGGTCAGGGGAGCATGGGGGCCACAGCATAAGTTTGTCCCCTTTTATGCCCATAGCAGCCAGAGATGCAGATGTGTTATTTGCAGCATGAGACGATGCATTATCATGCATGAAAATGATCTTTCTGCGGAATGCATGGTTGTTCTTCTTGAACCATGGCAGGAAGTGCTGTTTGAGAAACTCCACATACATTATGGAGTTCATCTTTACCCCTTCAGGGATCCTAAAGGGGCCGACAATCTCTCTCCCCATGATTCCAGCCCAAAACATTACTCCACCTCCTCCTTGTTGGCGCCGTAGCCGTGTTTGCATGGGGTGTCCATCAACAAGCCATCCTCCACTCCATCCATCTGGACCATCGAGCGTTGCACAGCACTCATCAGTGAACAAAACAGTTTTGAAGTCAGTCTTCATGTATTGTTTGGCCCACTGGAGCCGTTTCTGCTTGTGTGCAGTGGATAGAGGAGGTCCACAGGATGGCTTACGCACAGCTGCAAACCTCTGAAGGACCCTGCATCTTGTTGTTCGGGGGGACGTTGGAGGCACCAACAGCTTCAAAAACTTGTCTGCTGCTATGACAAGGCATTTTTGAAGCTGCTCTTTTAACCTGACGTAATTGCCTGTTGGAAAGAGTCCTCAATTTTCCCTTATCAGCACGCACACGTGTGTGCTGTGAATCAGCTACATACTTCTTGATTGTGCGATGATCACGATGAAGTGTCTTGGCAATGTTGATTGTAGTCATGCCTTGACCTAAACACTCCACAATTTGTTGCTTCTCAGCAGCTGACACATCCTTTTTCTTTCCCATTTTGGCTGAAAATGTAGGCTGCTTAATAATGTGGGACAGCCTTCTTAAGTAGTCTTGCCTTTAATTGGACACACCTGCCAAACTAATTAGCACAGGTGTCTGCAATTGCTTTCAGTGATATAAAGAGCCCTGACACACATCACCATCAATGAGTTTAACTGGCAAACAAAAAAATTCTTACCTTATCACTCCTAAACACTTTTTGCATAATAATTTGGAACACAGTGTATATACATATACACACACACACACACACACACACACACACACACACACTACCGTTCAAAAGTTTAGGGTCACTTAGAAATGTCCTTATTTTTGAAAGAAAAGCAGTTTTTTTTCAATGAAGATTAAATGAATCAGAAATACCCTCTATACATTGTTAATGTGGTAAATGACTATTCTAGCTGCAAACGTATGGTTTTAAATGCAATATATATATATATATATATATATATATATATATAAGTGTGAATAGAGGTCCATTTCCAGCAACCATCACTCCAGTGTTCTAATGGTACACTGTGCTTGTTAACTGTGTAAGAAGGCTAATGGATGTTTAGAAAACCCTTGTGCAAGTATGTTAGCACAGCTGAAAACAGTTTTGCTGGTTAGAGAAGCTATAAAACTGACCTTCCTTTGACTAGTTGAGAATCTGGAGCATTACAATTGTTGGTTCGATTAAACTCTAAAAATGGCCAGAAAAAGAACTCTCATGTGAAACTCGACAGTCTATTCTTGTTCTTAGAAATGAAGGCTATTCCCTGTGAGAAATTGCCAAGAAACTGAAGATTTCCTACCAAGGTGTGTACTACTCCCTTCAGAGGACAGCACAAACAGGTTCTTACCAGAATAGAAAGAGAAGTGGGAGGCCCCGCTGCACAACTGAGCAACAAGACAAGTACATTACAGTCTCTAGTTTGAGAAATCGACGCCTCACAGGTCCTCAACTGGCAGCTTCATTAAATAGTACCCGCAAAACGCCAGTGTCAACGTCTGCAGTGAAGAGGCGACTCAGGGATGCTGGCCTTCAGGGCAGAGTGGCCAAGAAAAAGCCATATCTGAGACTGGGTAATAAAAGGAAAAGATTAATATGGGCAAAAACACAGAAATTGGACAAAGGAAGATTGGAAAAAAAAAAGTGTGATGGACAGACAAATTGAAGTTTGAGGTGTTTGGATCACACAGAACATTTGTGAGACACAGAACAACTGAAAATATGCTGGAAGAGTGCCTGATGCCATCTGTCAAGCATGGTGGAGGTAATGTGATGGTCTTTGTTTGTTTGTTTGTTTGTTTGTTTGAGTTGGAAGGGACCTCAAGGGCCATCGAGTCCAACCCCCTGCAAAAGCAGGAATTCCTAAAACATCCCAGCTATATACCTATCCAGTTTCCGCTTGAAGATTTCAATTGATGTAGAACTCACCACCTCCCGTGGCAGCCTATTCCACTCTCTCACTACCCTTACTGTTAGAAAGTTTTTCCTAATGTCTAATCTGCATCTCCTTACCCTTAGTTTCATCCCATTACTTCTCGTGCTTCCTTCTGCTAATGAGAAAAGGGTAGATCCCTCTGCACTGTGACAACCTTTCAGATATTTAAATACCGCTATTAAGTCTCCCCTTAGCCTTCTCTTCTGCAAACTAAGCAGTCCCAATTCTTTTAGCCTCTCCTCGTAGGACATGGTTTGTAGACCTTCCACCATTTTGGTTGCTCTTCTCTGGACCTGCTCCAATAAATCGATGTCTTTCTTAAACTGGGGAGCCCAGAACTGTACACAGTATTCCAGGTGGGGTCTGACCAGGGCAGAGTACAGCGGAATAATTACCTCTCTTGATCTAGCTTCAATGCTCGTCTTGATACATCCTAGAATTTTATTAGCCTTTTTAGCCACCGCACCGCACTGTTGACTCATGTTGAATTTGCGATCTATTATTATGCCCAGATCCTTTTCCCCTGTACTCTCACTTAGTACTATTCCTCCCATACTATATATGCTTCTTGCATTTCTGTTACCCAGATGTAGAACTTTGCATTTGTCCCTGTTGAATACCATTTTGTTCACCTCAGCCCATTGTTCCAGTGTGTCCAAGTCCTTTTGGATGCACTCTCTCTCCTCTCTAGTGTTGGCCATTCCTCCTAGCTTTGTATCATCTGCAAATTTTATTAGTTCCCCATTAACCCCATCATCCAGATCATTTATAAAAATATTAAAAAGTACTGGGCCCAGGACAGAGCCCTGCGGCACCCCGCTTTTTACTTTCTTCCAGTTTGATGTATAGCCATTTAGAATTACTCGTTGTGCCCGATCATTAAGCCAATTGTGAACCCACCTCACTAATATTTTATCAAAGCCATACTTGATCATTTTTTCAATAAGAATGTTATGTGATACTTTATCAAAGGCCTTACTAAAGTCAAGATATACTATGTCCACTGCATTCCCCTGGTCCAACCATTCAGTGACTTTATTATGGAAGGAAATAAGATTAGTCTGACAAGATTTATTAGGCATAAAGCCGTGCTGGCTCTGATTAATTAAAGCCTTCCCATCCAGGTACCTAATTAAATGTTCTTTAACGATTTGTTCAAAGATTTTTCCTACTATTGAGGTCAGACTTACCGGCCTATAATTTCCTGGGTCGTCCCTATTCCCCTTTTTGTAGATGGGGACCACATTTGGTCTGGGGTTGCTTTGGTGCTGGTAAAGTGGGAGATTTGTACAAGGTAAAAGGGATTTTGAATAAGGAAGGCTATCACTCCATTTTGCAACGCCATGCCATACCCTGTGGACAGCGCTTGATTGGAGCCAATTTCATCCTACAGCAGGACAATGACCCAAAGCACGCCTCCAAATTATGCAAGAACTATTTAAGCAGGCAGCTGGTATTCTATCTGTAATGGAGTGGCCAGCGCATTCATCAGATCTCAAACCCATTGGCATGTTGTGGGAGCAGCCTGACCGTATGGTACGCAAAAAGTGCCCATCAAGACAATCCAACTTGTGGGAGGGGCTTCTGGAAGCATACGGTGAAATTTCTCCAGATTACCTCAGCAAATTAACAGCTAGAATGCCAAAGGTCTGCAATGCTGTAATTGCTGCAAATGGAGCATTATTTGACGAAAGCAAAGTTTGAATGAGAAAATTGTTATTCCAAATAAAAATCATTATTTCTAACCTTGTCAATGTCTTGACTATATTTTCTATCCATTTTGAAACTCATTTGATAAATAAAAGTGTGAGTTTTCATGGAAAACACAAAATTGTCTGGGTGACCCCAAACTTTTGAACGGTAGTGTATATATCTCTCATCTGTTTTTCACATGACTCAAAAACATGGTCATGTGCTGTCTATGATTAACACAGACATCACAAGTCTGATAAAAGCGGTCTTCTGCATGAGGCCTCTTATTTGAGAATCCATTACACCATCTTAGTAGGATTCGCTGCTACTACCTAATTCTGTTGATTATTAAAATCTCCACAGTTTACGGTACAAATATATCTGTACAAGCGATGGATGTATTTATAGGGAGTCTGCTGCCTCCACCAAGTATATTCAACTGCTACTACAGCATTACATAGCACATTACAGCGATAAACTTTTGTCATGTATGTCACTTTTGTAGATTTGGAGAAAAACTACATTGAAATGTATATACAAATGTGGCAGCCGGTGCAAGGAGGGGGGCTTCAGCTCCCTGGGAGCACTGCTTTTACTTCTTAGGATGGGTGATATCATAAGAGTGGGAGATCAAATACTGCCTGAAAGAATTAAAATGTTTTACTTTATTGATGTATATTAAAATCCTCACATTTCCCACTGCGCAGGCAGGAGATGGTAGAGGTGTCAGTGGCAAAAGCAGACTTCAAAGTTTTTCTCCAAATCTACAAAATATGTACATAACAAAAGTATGTTTTTTATCACTGTAATGTGTTCTGTAAAATGGTGGTGACAGCTGAATATACTTAGAGAAGGTGGTAGACTCCCTTTAATGCTATAATGCTAAAATGCCAGCACTGGAGTGTCAAGATTAAGATAAGAGATTCAATCAAATTCTTGCCAAAGGTTAATGAAATTCTGAAAGTTCTTTAAGTTTGTGTATGTGGATCAACTAATTTACTTTATGTGCAGAGGCGTAGCTAGCGGGGGGGGGGGGGGCAGAGGGGTAGTGCGGGTGCCGCCAGGCCCACTGACTTTTTGGGGCCCACCACGGGGCCGCCATTAATAGATGCTTTATTTCTAACTAGATAGGTGTCTGCAGACACTGATCTAGTTACAATGCTTCCTGGTGCTTAACTGACTTGTAAACCGCATGCCAATACAGGCTTGCGGTTTACAAGACGCCGAGAAGCAGACCTCGTCTGTGGTCTGCTTCTCAGCACGGGCGTTGCGATGACGTCACAACATCGCGCCGCCCGCGCTCAGACACAGACGTCCTGTGCGTGGACAGGGAGGAAGCGACGGCTCCATTCATCATCATCGCAAGTGAGTATGACTTTTTTTTTGTGGGTATATTAATAGTATAAGGGGTGGCTAGGAGAGGGAAATATAACTATAAGGGAGGATTCATTAGGGGGCATTACCATTATGACGATTGGGCGTCATTTATATAAGGGTTAATACGGGGTATTATTAATACAAGGGGGAGGTTATTTATATAAGGAGCCATTAGGGGGCATCATTTATATTAGGAGGTATTATGAAGATAAGGGGATGGTCATTGATATAAGGGGTCATTAGAGGTGCAGTATTTATGTCAGGGGGAATGAGGGGCATAATATGAGGGTCAATTAATTTAATTAAAGTGGCACTTGGGCTTTATTAGGACTAAGGCCCCACATACCGGGCTGCAGCAAAAAAAGCGCTGCAGGAAAAACCATGGCGGTAACATTGTGGTTTTTCCCGCAGCGCTTTTCACGGAAGGTCTGCAGAGGTTTCCTCTGTGGACTTTCTGTTTTCAATTCAACTATATGGAAACCGCCAGTGTTTCCATAATTGACATGCTGCAATTTCCAAAACTGCAACGGTTTTGGAAATCGCAGTGCGTCTGCTGCACATATTTTTCCGCTATGTGCGGATGGGATTTGCTAGAATGCCACGGTTTTTTTCTGTGTTTTTGCCAAAGGGGTCCCCATACCATCCCAACTCTGCAGTAAAATATGCGCAGTGGACACGCTGCGATTTACAAAACAGTCGCAGTTTTGGAAATCGCAGCATGTCGATTATACCTACGGAAATGCCAGCAGTTTCCCTATAGATACAATTGAAGCAGAAAGTCCGCAGAGGAAACCTCCATGAACTTTCTGTGCAAAATGCTGCAGGAAAAACCGCGATGCGTCACCGCCGCGGTTTTTCCCGCAGCTGTTTTTTGCTGCGGGATGCTACATGGCTGTGCTCACACGGCGGAAAATTTTCCGCCCCCGGACTTTTCGCCATGGTCAGCCGCGACGGGATTCCGATGCCATGCATCAGCATTCCGTCGTGCCTAACCGCTCCTGATTAAGCCCAGATGAATGGGCCTAATCAGGAGCACGGCTCGAGCCGTGGACATCGCGGGCAGAATCCGCAGGAAGATAGGTTATGTTGATTTTTTTTTCCGCTAGCGGAAAAAAACACTACTGACTCCCATTGAAATGAATGGGAGGAGTTTTTTCAGGCAGATTTTGAGGCGGATTCCGCGTCAAAATCTGCTGCCAAAAACTCTGTGTGAACACAGCCTAAGCCTTAAAGGGGTATTCCCGTGACTATAACCATATCTATATTTGTAGATAATTAAAAGTTAAACATTTTTGCAAATATAAGTAGTTAAAAATTCTGCAGAGTTTTAGAGAAAATCTTTAATTATCTTAGTGATGACATTTGTTGTCTTGATCGGTTGCCAATGGATACGACCACAAATGCAGAAATTTTATATGGTCTGGGACTTGTCGAAAACCCAGCCATGATTTTCTTATTGTAGCTGGGTTATCAGGCAGGAACACTACATGTATCAGAAGATATCCTGGTCACAATAAGGAAATCGTGGCTGCTTTTCTAACCTTAGAAAGGTCCTGCATTCATGGTCGTATCCATTGGCAACCGATCAAGGCAACAAGACTGTCACCACAAGATATTTAGAGAAAATCTTTAAAACTCTGCAAAATGTTTCATTACTTATATTTGCAAAAATGTTTAACTTTTATCTACTAATTTAAAAATGGTTATGTTCATGGGAATAACCCTTTAAGGAGTTTTCCTGCTCATTTTTATTGATGATCTATCCTCAGAATAAAACATCAATAAGAGATTAGTGATTCCCCACTGATCAGCTGTATGAAGGGGCTATGCCGTCTGTTTATATTATATGCTGTCTTTTTATAGTGACCATGTGATGTCATTCCAGCCTTGTCACATAGACGTGTACAGGACGAGGCTGTAGTTGCATTACATGGCCGCTATGAAAAGAATGATACTGTGTAAAGAGAGAAGGTATCATGGCGCTTACACAGGTACCAGGGTTCATTCAAACAGCTGATCCTGGGGGTTCCGGGTATTGAAACCCCAATAATTTTTTTCCCTTTTTTTTTTCCCCCCCTTTTCAATTAGGAAATACCTGGGACATTATTAATAAGGGGCACTATTTAAAGGGGGTGCACAGGGAAGTTATTAATTTAAAGATGCACTTGGGGGTATTATTCATTATGGGGGGTTATATTATATATTTTATAATTGGGGTAGCAGCAGGATGGGGGCTTTGTGTAGGTGAGGATAATGTGGGTCAGGTGCCTGGAAAAGTGAGGAGCCAAAGATGTTTGTGTTGCAAACGTTACAGATACTGGAAGACGTCACCAGTAAGTCACTAAATGTTACTGCCTTGTATTCAACTAAATCGTCTGCAGAGCCCTGTGTAGAGCTGTTATATACCACTATACGCTCACCGTATACTGATAGTATCGGTATACGAACATGTCCAAGTTGGGGGCCCACTTGGACATGTTCGCCCCCCCCCCCTGCTGAACTCCTAGCTACGCCTCTGTTTATGTGTTAAAAATAGTAAATATACTTGTGGGGTTATTTTTAAATTGCAAGTGGGCTATATGTAACAATTTTACAGGAAGGGCAAGTAGATCTCAAACTCGGCATTTATGCTAAGACTGTAACAATAACTCAATAATCACAAAGTGAAAGTGAAAAAAAAAAATAAAAAAATCAATGCAAAACAAAAAAGGGAATATATAGTCAAGAGTCAGAACACAAGAAGATGGAACTAATGGTCAATAAATAAAGTGAGGATAGTTTCAAACTTTATAAAAAGGTAACTAGTCAAGTACATCCATCTTTATATAACAGATTGGAACATAGCAAGCATAGTTTAACTGAAACAATGACACATTTATCACAATTAGTAAAGATTGTTAATGTACCCACTATTTAGAAATCAAAAGCCTAAGTGAACATTCCACTGTTGGGAGCATTCAAGTAAAACCCATTGGTGGGAAAGTGATTTGATGCAGAAAGAACAGCAGAAAAACTGACCATCCCTTAAAGGGTAAGTACATTTTCTGCTAGCAGAAGTATAGTTAGTACATATTGAGCATTTTATAACATAGAACATTCAACAGTGATGCAACTATGCATTTTTAATTATTTTTACTAATAGAACACCTGTGAAAGCACACACAGAAAAAAACAACTACTCACTGATACATCTTTTATGCCACTTTACTCATTTGGACACATTTATTAAGACCAGAGCCTCTTAGTAGCCCCGGTCAGACTTGTGTCCGTCAGGGAATCAATTTAGTCTGGCGTAAGAATCGCCATTTAGTGTGATAGCAAATATCTTTCCACATTTCAATTCCAGCGGAATGTAAAGTTCTCAACCTAACAAAAATGTAATACAAAATGTAAACCCCCTTAACAGAAATAAAGCTTGGCCACCATAACCTTCTAAAGTCTGACTTTCAATTGCTTCTATTCCTTTCTACCATTTTATCATACATGGAGAGACACGGGGCACATATTGGGGCGGGACTACTGCTGAAGAACCCATACACAGGTCCCATTCTAAAGAAGATCAATGTACAAGATTCTCCAGGCGTTGTATTGTTGCTTCAACAACTGTTCTGTCCAGTGTGCCCTGTGCTTCTGTCCCTGCCTAATGTTAGATTGGCAGTTTTTACACTGCCCATGTACTGGAGTGCTGTTGCCCCTTTTTTGTGCCTTTTTGAAAAGGCCCATGTCAGAAATGCATTGTAAAATGTTAACACAGATAAACCATGTCCACTTTCCTGACACAGAAGTGATGAGCCTTGTATAAACATCTTGAAAATAGGTGCAAACACATAAATCTTGATACATAGCGCAAAGCTTTAACCACTTGATGACATACACTGTACTATTAAGGCAGATGTTGGGGCTTCAAGTATGCACCTGATACGGATCTGAGCAGGTGCCATAGCCACGGGTCTCTGGTGTTTTCACAGAAGAGACCTGGCGTCAGTGCCCGTGATCAGAGATGTCTTTAACCAGGGGCATTTAACCACGGCATCTGAGTGGTTACTTTCACTTTTATATTTGGTAACAGAACGGCTAGAGATTGCAGGTACCTTTTAGTTACCATACAGCCAGGAGCCTTCTGAAGACCAAGCCAAACATAGTAATACCTATTGAGGCTTGCCTGTCACAGCCTTCAGTAGTTAAAGGGGTTGTCCAGTCTAAAATTTTATCTACTAATTAGGCTGGGGGGGGTGAAAAAAAAAATTAAAAGAAAACCACTCACCTGTCCCCGATGCTCCAGCGACTCCCCACACGGTGAAGTCCTGCAGCTTCATTGTTGTTTTCCAGTGGAAGTACCCGCCCCACGTGACAGCTGGGACCAATCAGGGTCTCAAGAAGGGAACCGGAGATGTCAATACCTGTGACATCCACGGTTCTCTTCCTGAGGCCACTGATTGGCCTCAGCGGTTACATGACCACTAAGGCCAATCAGCAGCCTTAGCAGAAAGGATTCGGAGCATCACAGCCGGTGAGAAATTCATGAACAATAAGGCAGCCGATCTGACCGCCCTGGGAGGACACTGGAGCATTGGGGACAGGTGAGTACGTTTTTTTTTTTTTTTTTTTTTTTTCTTCACCTCCCTCGGCCTAATTAGAAAATATTATTTAGCCTGGACAACCTCTTTAAATAGAAATTGTCACAGACTGTATACAATAGTAATAACAATTATAAATTTTTATTAATTATAGCTCCAACATATTCTGCAACACTTTACAAATTGTAGGGTTCAAGTACTGACAAAATGAGACATTACAGAGTAATAAATCAAATCACGCAATAGGAGTGAGGTAGAAGAGGTGACACATGAAGCAGAAGGGGTAACATAGGAGGTGGCATTGCTTATACAGCGGAGCACAAATAAATAAAGTTGGATGAACCGTCACAAGACAGTGTCCAGATCCAAAGTGCTAGTATTGCACACAAATATATTATTCAAGACAGTTGACAATCTTCCCTGGAGTGGACGTACCAGCAAATTCATCCCAAGGTTCATCCCAGTTTATTTTACTCAACAGAACTTCACCGTTTCAGAAAACATCCACCAGTATTTATTTAGTTTGCTTACTTCTATAGCACCAACATATCCCGCATCGCTTTTACAGACATTGTCAATCACTGTCCCATATAGGGCTCACAATCTATATTCCCTATTATTATGTCTTTGGAGCGTGGGAGGAAACCCAGGGAGAACATAAACTCCTTGCAGATGTTGTCCTTGGTTGGATTTGAACCTAGGACTCCATCGCTGCAAGGTAACAATACTAACCACTGCGCCACCAGTAAAACAATCAATCACACACATAGATATGTGCTGGTGAATAACAGTTATCCACCAGCACCTATACTGAAGGGATCTTTCCCCGTTTTACCCTACCTATACAAAGAGTATCAGATTTGGCTTGCAGCAGGTCTAATATTTATAATTGATTCCTATCTATATGTGTGATTTTTCACAGGTGGATACCTTCTGAAATGCTGAAGCTCTGCTGAGCCAAATAAACTGTACTTCATAACTGCATTGAATGCTGTGTGTGCTGTGGTTTTCTTCTGCACATTGATCGGGTTGGAGAAACCTACCACAAACAATGTAGGACACCATTATCTTTCTACTTCAATAGGAACACTAGGGATATCCAATTGCTAACTCCAGTGCTACCATTAAATTGAAAGGAAGCGTGGATGTATCTCGTCCTGCCAGGGCATGCCTACATTCAGCCTCACTGTGGACAGTCTGAATTCAAAATAGGGGGAAAACATCCCCCAATCCAATTCTGGAACAATATCATTTAAACAGAAGAGACCAAAGTCGAGATGTTTGGCAATAATTCACAGTACCACACTTAAAGTGGTGGGCTCCTGCCGTTGTCTTTTCCGCAGCATTTTTTTTGTGCGGCTTGCTACGTGCCATAGCCTTTAGGTGTCTGACAACTCTGATTTTAAGGTTCTCAAGCCTGGCATCACAATACAACTACTGAGGCCTACATACATATCAAAGTAAAGAAACAAAAAAATAAATAAAAACACATTAAATGGATTACGAAATGCTCAGACTAGAAAAATATAAACTGATTTATCCCATATGGTTAAAAAAAAACAAAAAAAAACAAAACAAAGCAGGTTCATTTTTTTTAACTGATGCATCACATCAGAGAAAAAGTCTATAGGTTCGTAAAAAAAAAAAAAAAAAAAAAAAATATATAACATCCATGTCTCATCCGTTTTTCATGGACCTATACACATAGAAAGTATAGGTGATGAAATAAAAAAAAAAAAAAAAAAAAAAACAAACAGTAGTGGTTTTGTAAATCGCAGCATGTCAATTATACCTACAGAAACAGTGTTGGTTTCCCTATAGGACTGTGTGAAAAGCGCTGTGGGAAAATCCACGATGCGTTGCCGCAGCAGTTTTTCCCACATCATAAAACGTGGGGCCTTATCTAAAAAGTGTGAATATAGCGTAAGGATGGTGTAAGACTAGCAGATTTTATTTTTAATAAGTGCTGATGGGCTACAAAACATGGACATCAGTGCTCATTTTGCAGCGGCCCAATTACACAGCCAATGCAGAGGACATGCAAAAACTATCATTCCCACAGCAAACACTTTCACGGTCCACCGGCAGCAGAGCCCTTATTAAATAGGGCGATGTGCTGCAGACAATAGTCTTTTGAATTCAGCCAAACACCCAATGACTGAGCAAACTATTTGAGCAGACAATTGTTGACATACAGTGGGGAAAAAAAAAGTATTTAGTCAGTCACCAATTGTGCAAGTTCTCCCACTTAAAAAGATGAGGCCGGCCTGTAATTGACATAGGTAGACCTCAACTATGAGAGACAAAATGAGAAAACAAATCCAGAAAAATCACATTGTCTGATTTGCAAATTATGGTGGAAAATAGGTATTTGGTCAATAACAAAAGTTCATCTCAATACTTTGTTAAATATCCTTTGTTGGCAATGACAGAGGTCAAACGTTTTCTGTAAGTCTTCACAAGGTTGGCACACACTGTTGCTGGTATGTTGGCCCATTCCTCCATGCAGATCTCCTCTAGAGCAGTGATGTTTTGGGGCTGTCGCTGGGCAACACGGACTTTCAACTCCCTCCAAAGGTTTTCTATGGGGTTGAAATCTGGAGACTGGCTAGGCCACTCCAGGACCTTGAAATGCTTCTTACGAAGCCACTCCTTCGTTGCCCTTGGATGTGTGATTGGGATCATTGTCATACTGAAAGACTCAGCCACGTTTCATCTTCAATGCCTTTGCTGATGGAAGGAGGTTTGCACTCAAAATCTCACGATACATGGCCCCCGTACACGGATCAGTCATCCTGGTCCCTTTGCAGAGAAACAGCCCCAAAGCATGATGTTGCCACCGCCATGCTTTACAGTAGGTATGGTGCTCTTTGGATACAACTCAGCATTCACTCTCCTCCAAACATGACGAGTTGTGTTTCTACCAAACAGTTCTACTTTGGTTTCATCTGACCATATGACATTCTCCCAATACTCTTATGGAACATCCAAATGCTCTCTAGCAGACTTTAGACAGGCCCGGATATGTACTGGCTTAAGCAGGGGGACACGTCTGGCACTGCAGGATCTGAGTCCCTGGCGGCGTAGTGTGTTACTAACGGTAGCCTTTGTTATGTTAGTCCCAGCTTTCTGCAGGTCATTCACTAGGTCACCCCGTGTGGTTCTGGCATTTTTACTCACCGTTCTTGTGCTCATTTTGACCCCACGGGGTGAGATTTTGCATTGAGGGAGATTATTAGTGGTCTTGTATGTCTTCCATTTTTCTAATTATTGCTCCCACAGTTGATTTCTTCACACCAAGCTGCTTGCCTATTGCAGATTCAGTCTTCCCAGCCTGGTGCAGGTCTACAATTTTGTTTCTGGTGTCCTTCCACAGCTCTTTGGTCTTCACCATAGCGGAGTTTGGAGTGTGACTGTTTGAGGTTGTGGACAGGTGTCTTTTATACTGATAATAATGTCAAACAGGTGCCATTACTACAGGTAATGAGTGGAGGACAGAGGAGCCTTTTAAAGAAGAAGTTACAGGTCTGTGAGAGCCAGAAATCTTGCTTGTTTGTAGGTGACCAAATACTTATTTTCCACCATAATTTGCAAATAAATTCTTAAAAAATCAGACAATGTGATTTTCTGGATTTGTTTTCTCATTTTGTCTCTCATAGTTGAGGTCTACCTATGACGTCAATTACAGGCCTCTCTCATCTTTTTAAGTGGGAGAACTTGCACAATTGGTGGCTGACTAAATACTTTTTTTTCCCTATTGTACTATGTAGGGAAAGCAGTTTTAACTGCAGTCAGTTCTGGGGTCACAAGCTATCACTTACATATAAGTGACACACTGATTAATTCCAGGCTATTTCTCATTACTGACACACTATGTACCTGGATACAGTTATATATGCAGTCGGTTTTGGGGCCATAGGTACTTTCTCTTATAAGCACGTGAAACACTGACTAATACATCTCGGTTTACATGGTGCTTTTTGGCAGAAAAACTGCATCTAGTTATTCACTGCAGTAATGAATAGTACATCACCTGTATGCTAACAGCCATTAAATAGAAAAACTCTGGTATACTGGCTGTTAGCGTACAGGTAAAATAGATAGTATTTACAGGTAAAATAGTGTTAGAGCAATTAAAAACTGCATGTGGTATTGTATTTCAATAGAGCTAAGAATAAGAAATAGCCTGTAATTTATCTGTATTTCACTTACTTATAAGGGAAAGCACTTGTCGTCCTAAAACTTGAAGGGTCCGTGAAAATGGGAAAAATATTTTCTCTTTTTTTTCTTATTTTTGACAGTTTGTTAAAATTGATCATGAATTGATTTGAATGCAGCCATGTGACAGCCAATAAAAAAAAAAGTGGTCATTGTTTGTGTGAATAGAGCTTTAGACAGGTCAATTGTACAAGTGTCTGTTCCTGACAGTTGGCTGCTAAATCCCCCTGTCTAATAGGGCCTTAACATAGGGCTGACATAAACATGGTGTGACCAGTGCCATATTTTCATATGATAGTAGACAATAGTGTTAAAGTGATTACGCTATACAGTCTGTCTATGGTTTGACAATTAGTTATAACACATTTCATTCTGTGTAATATTGTTCCAAACACATTGTCCTCCTCTTTTTTTTAGCAACACCAGTTTTAATCACAAATGTTACAAAATACAATACAAAGTAGTGCAAGCGATTCTAAATTTGGCACGTCAACCCGGCCCACTGTTTAGTATATGTTATACCACCTGACTGATGCATTTTGATAAATGTACCCCTGATTATAAACCCTGCAACACAACACGAATGGAGTATTATACATACTATATATATTACACATTATCTACTAGTGTGAGGTTATTGTTTCACAATAACATCCACTACAAAACATTTGTCCTGCTTTGCTTAGTTACACGCAACGTTTGCATATAAATACAACTATATGTGTAACTATAATAGCTAAGAAAAAGTCATAAGAGAAAGCAGCAGGAAAAGCAGAAGCTGTTGATAAATGTTGGCTAGTCAGTAAGTGAGCGCCCAGCTGTAGTGAGACAGGAAACTTTACAATGGATACTCTGTTACAAGCTGCCTGACAGTGCAAAGCACTAATGTATAGTGTATAGAAGAAGTGCTACTAGTCTATCAGCTAGCCATCCTGCCCTCACTACATGAAGGAAACAATACCAGCTATATAAACAGACACTTTGTAAAGGAAGTGCAGCTCAAGGACTGATGAGAGGCTGCCTCATCTACAGCACAAACACCTCCTAAGCACAGTCTGTACTCATGTCAGTGCAAACAGCAGTAGTGAAGCTGCCCACAAGCATACCATACCTTACACTGCACCAAATCTACAGAAGTGATGGAGATAATAACCTTCAGTCCACTCACCTGCAGTCTTCTCTCTCTCTGCGTATAAGTGCCAGGCAGGGAAGTTGCACTTCAAACTACAAACCCCAGCATGCTTTGCAGCAATTCAAAGGAAAGTTTCAACAACTTTATCTGTGTTTTTAGGAGTTGTGAGTCTACGTGCAAGAGCTCCCCTTGCTGGCAGCTATGTGTTTCATTGTGACAGGCTGCTTGTTGGAGGCTTGTGCAGCACAAGAGACTGGGAGGTGATGTACAGAAGACACCCAGCAGCTATTCTATGTTTCTGGTCTAGATAAAGTTGAGTAATTTTAGTCTATTATATATCATTATGGCAACATCATCTTCTGTGGAACTGTGCGCTGTATATCATCAATCATTAACAACACTGCCATCTGAACTCAGAGATTTTTTTTATTATTATTACCATGTTCTGAACATCATAAGTTTTTAAAAAAATTTCCATCAATGTAGCTGTTTCAGGACTTGAGTTCTGTAAGACAAGTTGTATTTTTCAATAGCATAACTTTTATTATTAACTCAGATTCTGGCATTTTTTGTTATTTATTTATCTTGTTTACGTATATAGCGCCATCATATTTTGCAGCGCCTTACATAAATTGCGCTTTTTAACTATACAACATAAATAACATGATACCTGTATTTTGTAGATCAGTACAATTACAACAGTACCTATGCAATTATAATTTAGAGTATGTATGTTTTGTTAATTATATACAATAAAAACCACTTGAGACCGGGGTCCCACGTTGTGAAAACGCAACGTTTTGGCCACAGCAGAAACACCGCAGCAAAAAACGCAGTGTTTCACAGTACCTACACAGTGGATGCGATTCTGGCTAATCCCACCCATATATTGCAGAAAAAAATCTGCAGCGGAAAAGCTGCGTTTTGAAAAACGCCCGCTTTTTTGAAAATCGCTGAATGTCAGTTATACCTGCGAAAACGCTGGCGTTTTCCATATAGGTATAATAGGGACAGAAAGCCCGCAGAGGAAAACTCTGCAAAAATGCAATGTAAAACACTGTGGAAAAAAATGCAATGAACTGACAGGTTCATAGATTAGACATAAATATGTAGACAAATACTTTCCAGTCAATGAACCAGTTTACTGTAAATGGGCAGTTCTTAATGGGAAGATTAAGATTACATTCAGAGTTTGGCAAAACTTCCTTTTATTTTTGAAAATATGCAACTATTATTTATAGTTTTTATGTTTTGCTAATTTTATACAATAAAAAGCACTTTAGGCTGGGGCCAACCATTATGAAAATGTAGCCTTTTTCCCGCAGCGGAAACGCCGTAGCAAAAAACACTGCGTTCTACAGTACTTACAAGGCATAATAGAGAAAGAAAGTCTGCAGAGGAAAATTCAGCAAAAATGCAATGAAAAATGCTGCGGAAAAATTGCACTGCATGGGGCCTTGATATTATATAATTATTAGTTGTATAGTGTGTTGCATATTTACTTTGATATGAAATCCATCATTCACTAGTTATTTAATGAATCAGAGGATCTTTACTGCTTTTGACTAACCATGGTTGTCAACCTTTTATGCAAGAGTTGGAGTCAGAGCAGGAGTCGATGGTTTAGCCTGCTGACTCTAAAGCTGTCCAAAGTCCTAGTCTATGGCAGAAGGCAGGTCCAGTTTGTTTTCACAAACTTTGATTCCAAAAATACTGAGAGTTCTTGTTAAGTCTTATTTCATCAGTGATTATTGAATCTGTAAGCCATAGGTTATGGACTGGTTAATTGACATGGACAGGTTTATAGAGGTGGTATCTTAACACTGTGCCGGTACTGAGTATATTGGCTAAGTTTGGGATATATACTTTTTGATATTGGTAATAGTGGGCAGCTTATGTATCTGGCATTTGCTATATTGCTATATATATATTTGTTATATTGTAATTATAGCCATTATCTATTAGTACAATATTTTTTGATATCGGAGATACTGGGCAGCTTCTGTCTGGTATTGGTTATATTCAACAGTATTCACAGCCATTGCATATTAGCATCATATTTTAGTAATATATAATTACTAGTCTGTATATTGTGTTGTAACATTCCTAGCCAGCCAACTGATTACATTAAGTTATAATAGCATTATCCATTTTATTGAGTATGCCATTAGTGTTAATATCGATTATTGGCTATAGATTTGATATATGAATTGCTCTCCAAATAAGAGTCCTGTGGTACTTTCTGTATAGAGGCTATGTTATCTGGCCTGTTGCTTTTTAACCGCTATATGTTGTTATTATATAGTAGTTGTAATTTTTAAAAACATTTTGGCATCAATAAAATATTATATTTTTTTAGATTGCCCTTATTCTGTTTTTTTTTTCACTAGCTTTCATGGTGTTAGTGTATAAATTTGTGCGGTCGATATATGTCGGGGTAATTTAACAACTGACAGGTTCATAGATTAGATATAAATATGTAGGCAAATACTTTCCAGTCAACCATCCAGTTTACTGTAAATGGGCAGTTCTTAATGGGAAGATTCAGATTACAATCAGAGTTTGGCAAAATTTCCTTTTATTTTTGAAAGCTGGGCGAGGCAGCATTAAGTTTTGCAATTTATGTGCCTACCAGTGTAAACTTGCCCTCATTGGCATTACAAATGTACAGGAGATTTCACCTAAGGCATTGCAATCTAAAATTATATTCTATTATACAAAATATTTTTATTATCTAGCCTGTTAAAAAGTTGCATGATCTGAATTGTAGTGAAGGTATAACATCCGTGCCCGTTTGGACTTCGGCGCCATCCTCCGGCCGCATGCTACAGCGCAGGAGGCGTGTCCGGCTATGATTCCTTGCTTTAGGTTCTTCTTGTACTGTCTGAACATTGTCCTATTCACTCACCTCTGTAATTGATTTTCCACCAAATCAGCTCCTCAAATAGTTAATCTCAGCCTTACTTGTGTGATTGACAGCCTATCTTCCAATCAAGTCTGGGACAGGTTCTTTCTTCCTATATGTAGTTTTCTCACACACACCTTTGTGATTGCTATTGCCTTTTCTGTGTGTGCTGGCTCTGTACTGTACTATTTGTATTTACATTTCTGACCTTTGGCTTTTCTTGTGACTACTCTCTTGGATTCTGATTTTGTTCTCCGCTGCTCGACAGGTTCCGACCCCTTGGCTAGCTGACCTCCCGTTTGTTGTTGCTTGTCTTGTCTTCGTTCTGTGTTATCACCTTTATAATAAGAAGGGACTGACGCCCAGTTGTCCGCTGTCACCTAGGGCAGTGTGGCAAGTAGGCAGGGACTGGGGGTGGGTTCAGCTTAGGACTCACAGTCTTGTCATTCCCCTCCTTCCAGGGTTCACCAGCAGCTACTGAGGAATTGCTCCGCTAGCAATTCCCCTACAGAAGGTAATCTTCCTGGTGCATGTACTTGTGAATTATCTACTGCCTTCTAGTATATTCCGTGTCATGTGACCAGCAATCAAACTGTCCAACTGGCATAGTGTCTTATGTTTGGACAGGAAGTCAGTTTCTCTATTCATTCCTAAAAGATACTTGATATCAGTCATATGGAAATGAATAGAGAAACTGACCTCCTGTACACACACAATATGCAGCATCAGTTGGAGAATCTGAATGCTGGTCACATGACAATGCTAGGACCAGAAGATTGCCTTCATTACAATCGACCAGAGAATAAATGTTTTTTTGGGATTGTTATTTTGATGTTCAAATGATTATTTTTACAAAGTAAACATATTTAGGAGTGCTAAGGAACATGTCCGAGCATTCAGAATATATGATAAAAACACTAATCATCTGTTCTTGGGCAATTGTCATTGTAAATATTTGCCTTTAGATCTAGAAGAAAAGTAGATGCAAATTTTTATTCTGTTGCAACTGAAGAATTTCAAAATAAATCTACTATTTTACTGTCATGTAATTTTGTGGTCAAAAATTCAGTTTTATTATTTTTATATTATTATTTTGGATCAGAGCTGTCCTCTAATGGAGCATTTACACTACTGTTGTTAGTGTCCGTTGTTAGCATCCATAAGAAAATGTTAACAATGGACACTAACAGACCCATCAAAAATCTGTTAAAAATCTAATTGATTTTAATGGAATTTGTTCTGTCATCCGTTAGCGTCTGTTTTCATCAAATCCGTCACAGGCCTGTTAATAATGCAGAATGCAGAACTTATGGCTTCGTTCAAAATAACGAAATTATGACGGATGTGATGTGTATTTCTTTTAACATTAACCCTTTCCCGGCAACTGCCGCCATAGCCACTGGGTCTCATGTACAGTGGAAACCCGGAGCTAATGCCCATGATCAGAGTCCGCTCTGATCGCGGGCTTTGAAGTCCGCTGTGCCTCCCCTAAGTAGATAAGATAATAATGTAGTGAATCTCCCTTAGGCTCCTTTCAGACGACCGTGGGTGAGATCCGTGTGCTTTCCATGTTTTTCGTGGATAGCACACTGACCCATTCATATGTATGGGCACATGCACACGACCATGTTTTTCACTGATCAGTGTGCGAGCCGTGATTCTGCGCCGCATCAGATAGTACAGGTCCTATTCTGTTCAGTTTTTGCTAACTGACTCTCCCATAGAAGCCTATGGGAGACTAAAAACCTAGGACAAGTTGGGGATATAATTAGATGTCTCCTGTGTTTTTTTATGGTGGATCCGCAAACTAGGATCACACACTGATGGCACACTGAAGACACTCTGTCCGCAAAAACTGAACACTAATTACTAGTTTGCTGATCGCAAAATACACACGGTCGTCTGCAACTAGCCTTAGACTGCAATACAACTGTACCGCTGTTTTTTCACTGTATAACCTCTGATCAAAAGTGATCAAAGAAATACATTCCCCAAAATGTAATAACTAAAAAGGACACCTGGCCCTGCAAAAAAATGCCCTATGCATAAAAAGTATAAATGCATAAAATAAGTATAAAAAGTTACGGGTGTCCGAATATGGTGACTTTAACAAAATGTTTTTTTTTAAGTTTTTAAGATTTTTGTTAAGGGGTTAAAATGTAAATAAAACTATATAAATTTGGTAAGAATATCCTGAGAATCGTACCAAAACATAGAATACAGGTGACATGTCATTTTGTCTGCACAGTGAACACCGTAAAATTTAAACCCATAAAAAAGTCGCTTCCCAGTACATTGTACAGACCCTATCATAACAGACTTCCAACAGTAGTATGAACATACCCTAAGTGGTCAAAGAGCTACTTTGAAAGTGTATAGGGTATGGTATTGGGTCTGCATTAGTTAAGGTCTGTCTTGAATTTGTATTCAGTCTGGGGTCTGAATTTAAATAGACATTAGATCTGGATTTAGAGAGCCTAGTTTGGGAGACTGCATTTAGAGGGTCTGGTTTGGGGGTCTATATTTATGTAGAAAGTCTCGTAGGAATCTGAATTTTTTAGGAGGTCTATTCGGGGATCTGCATTTATTAGGTTGTCTGGACTTGGGTCTGATGGTTGGGTCTATAGACATGATGGAGCACTTTGACCACTGAGGATCCCTCCTCAGACACCACCATTAACGAAATCATGTACAAAGCACAGGCAAAGGCAACTATTATGATTTCTTTAAAGGGAATCTGTCAGGGCAATTTGGGACACTAAACCACCCACACGTCCATATGAACCTGGGGTTTAGTGTCTCAAATCACCCTGTTATAATGCAATCCATGGCCACATTAAAAATAAAAAAGCTTTATACTCACCCTGCCACCGTACTCCCCACGGGTGCGCAGTTCTTCAATGAAGCCAGAGGAGTACACCTCAGCTTCAGTGCGCATGCCCCGCAATTATGCAGTGAAGCTGGAGGGGGCCATCTTTGGCTTCACTGAAAAACAGTGCAGGCGCCGGGAGGCGTGCCTCATGAATAAGCCGGACCGATCTCACCAAACAGCATCGATCGGACCCTTAGCTAGGTAAGTATAAAGATTTTTTATTTTTAATGCGCCTGTGGATTGCATTACAACAGGGCGATCTGGGACACTAAACCCCAGGTCTATAAGGATTAGTGGTTTAGTGTTCCAGATTGACCTGATAGATTCCCTTTAAGATAGTGTCAGGGGAGGCCTCCTCAGTGGGTAAAGTGTTGACGTACACTTTGACCACTGAGGATCCCTCCCCTGACACCACCATTTAAGAAACCATGTACAAAACACAAGCAGAGTCAACACTAAATAATGGTTTTATTAAATGCTGTGGCAGTTGCAAGCATTGAGGAATAAAGTCTCTCATTTTCAGTGCTCAGGATTTTAATCATAGAGACTTTTACAGCATGTTTGAAAAAAAAAAAGTCCAATGAAAAATCTAGATGCTGCCCAACCTGCATTGGAAAGAAAAAATGCTGCAAAATTGTCCATTATGCGGCTGACAGCAACTATTGATCTTGATCAAGATGAGTCCAAACCATGTAACCCAGACAACAGTTCTCTTGTCAGCAGAAAGTTATGTAGGACCACGCAGGCTTTCACCACATCCTCAACAGCTTCTGGGTTCAGCAGGATTGCAGTGTTGAAAATGCGCCATTTTGAAGTGAGGATCCCAAACGCACACTCCACAAGTCGCCAGGCTCTTGTCAGTTTGTAATTGTAGATTCTTTTCTGATACATGAGTCCATGACTGGAATATGGTTTAAGAAGTTTTCCGCACATCTGAAGGCCTCAACCAACAACCACAAACGGCATAAGAGGTCCATCAGTTCCAGGAAACGGCTTTGGTGTTGCCAATCCAAAATTTACAGAAAAGGAAGGATCACTATCAAGCGCTCCTCTGGTGATACACTTCTCCCCAACAGGGTTTCAGGCCTCTGGAATCTGGATGACAGCCATTGAAGAACTTCATCAAAGGTGGGAATACTCATACACAGGTAGTCATAGAACTTCTCCGGGATATTGGCGCAGTTCTCCATACAGACTGGAATAGACTCCCTTTGTCATGCGGGCGAATGGGATGAAGCCAGAAGCGTCGCTGTTGTCTCTACCGGGCAATTCTTTTCCACTTCATCCTCAGCCTGATCATCTCTAGGTCAAAAAGCAAAGATGGAGGAATCATTTTAAAAAATGACAGCAGCAGCACAAGTAGAACTGGAACACAGAAACAAAACTCTCAGCTCCAAAGTTGGCTCCAGACTGAATTGTTAACTATTCTTACTGCATTTATTTTCTCTCTGTCATCATTAGGTGTTATGGCAATCATATAAACACAAAAAACAGACTGAAAAATAACGGACAAAAACGGACCTTAACTGGCTTTGTGTCCGTATTTTTATGTATTTTTACTGTAAAAGTAAACTCCTATTTCATTTACATTCATGATTTAACCAGTTCAGACAACATATAACCATCTCATTTACCACTGCCTTTAACTTTTTAGTGTGACTGAAAAAAAAACTAAAACAGTGATTCTGTTTTTGAATAAATATGGATTGGTATTCTTTCCTTTGTTTCTTGGTTTTGAAATTTCCCCATCTTAAAATATGACCTTTGGGTCTCTTATCATGTGGTTATGACTGCAGAAATATATCCATTTAGTACCAACTATGACATGACTAACAGTGAATCTCTGCAGATTTATTATATGGTGCAATTATTTCCCTACCTGCAATCATTGTATGTGTATGATCAGATAAACCAAGCTATATGACTTGGAGGAGAAGGAATTTCTAACATTTGTGAAAGTGTCATAGGCTTTGTAATAACAGCATCATGCAGGCATATTGTTACTACATGTTGACCACATTTATTATTTTCCTCTACTGCTTTCCTCATTCACTGCAGATTCATTTCTGACCTATTTTTTCACAATATTTACAGATGTACCTATCGAGTTAAATGGGTTGTCTGTCCCTAAATTAAATTTTTAGTATGCGATCTGTCAGGGTCGGACATCCAAACCCCATGTAGATCATCTATTCTAGCAGCCTCAGATTTTCATACTGATAACCTATCCACAGCAGGGGCGCATCTTCCATGAGGCCTCAAACGGGGACAGCCGCCTTTTTTTAATCGGCTGCTACTTATTGTATTATTGCAACAGGTAGTGGCCAATAATTTTTACTCACCTATCCACGCTCCTGTCCTGTCCAGGGGACATATACTGTAGGGGGAGGCCAAAACAGGGATCATATACTGTTGGGGGCACAAAAAGAGAGGATCAAACAGTGGGGAAAAAAGTATTTAGTCAGCCACCAATTGTGCAAGTTCTCCCACTTAAAAAGATGAGGCCAGCCTGTAATTGACATCATAGGTAGACCTCAACTATGAGAGACAAAATGAGAGAACATATCTAGAAAATCACATTGTCTGATTTTTTAAGAATTTATTTGCAAATTATGGTGGAAATTAAGTATTTGGTCACCTACAAACAAGCAAGATTTCTGGCTCTCACAGACCTGTAACTTCTTCTTTAAGAGGCTCCTCTGTCCTCCACTCATTACCTGTAGTAATGGCACCTGTTTGACATTGTTATCAGTATAAAATACACCTGTCCACAACCTCAAACAGTCACACTCCAAACTCCACTCTGGTGAAGACCAAAGAGCTGTGGAAGGACACCAGAAACAAAATTGTAGACCTGCACCAGGCTGGGAAGAATGAATCTGCAATAGACAAGCAGCTTGGTGTGAAGAAATCAACTGTGGGAGCAATAATTAGAAAATGGAAGGCATACAAGACCACTGATAATCTCCCTCAATCAGGGGCTCCAAGCAAGATCTCACCCTGTGGGGTCAAAATGATCACAAGGACAGTGAGCAAAAATCCCAGAACTACACGGGGGACCTAGTGAATGACCTGCAGAAAGTTGGGACTAATGTAACAAAGGCCAGTCTGAAGTTTTCTAGAGAGCATTTGGATGTTCCAGAAGAAACTTTAGACGGGCCCGGATATGTACTGGCTTAAGCAGGGGGACACGTCTGGCACTGCAGGATGTGAGTCCCTGGCGGCGTAGTGTGTTACTGACGGTAGCCTTTGTAACGTTAGTCCCAGCTTTCTGCAGGTCATTCACTAGGTCCCCCAGTGTGGTTCTGGGATTTTTGATCACTGTTATTGTGATCATTTTGACCCCATGGGGTGAGATCTTACGTGGAGCCCCTGATCGAGGGAGATTATCAGTGGTCTTGTACTATATGTCTTCCATTTTCTAAATATTGCTCCCACAGTTGATTTCTTCACACCAAGCTGCTTGCCTATTGCAGATTCAGTCTTCCCAGCCTGGTGCAGGTCTACAATTTTGTTTCTGGTGTCCTTCCAAAGCTCTTTGGTCTTCACCATAGTGGAGTTTGGAGTGTGACTGTTTGAGGTTGTGGACAGGTGTCTTTTATACTGATAACAATGTCAAACAGGTGCCATTACTACAGGTAATGAGTGGAGGGCAGAGGAGCCTCTTAAAGAAGAAGGTACAGGTCATTGAGAGCCAGAAATCTTGCTTGTTTGTAAATGACCAAATACTTATTTTCCACCATAATTTGCAAATAAATTCTTAAAAAATCAGACAATATGATTTTCTAGATATGTTTTCTCATTTTGTCTCTCATAGTTGAGGTCTACCTATGATGTCAATTACAGGCCGGCCTCATCTTTTTAAGTGGGAGAACTTGCACAATTGGTGGCTGACTAAATACTTTTTTCCCCCACTGTATACTGAGTGGAGGCCAAAAAAGGGGGGCATATACTGTGTGGGCGGAAGAAAAAGGGGATTGTATACTGAGTGAAGGCCAAAAAAAATGTGGTCACGTACTGTGTGGGGGCCAAAAAAGGGGTTGTGTACTGTATGGGGGCCAAAAAGGGGATTTTTTGATTTGTAAATGGGGGGTCATGTCCTACAATTTTAATTAGTGTGCCCCAACGCGCCCCACTAATGTGACCTGTTGGGGTCAGCAGATCATCTGTTCCGGCAGTTTCCGGGTGCCAGAAGCTGCTAATGGACGGGTGACGCGTGCACCGGCCTGGTACAACATTGAAGAAGGCCGAAGTAGCAGGGAGTGGACCGGAGAGAGGAACAGGTAAGTAGCATTTTTTTTTATGTTTCTATCCTCCCCTGGATCTCCAATCATTATACTCTGGGGTCTGAAAAGACTCCAGAGTGTAATAATTGTTCATGGGTGGTCCACAATGGGACATAATACTGTGTGCAGGGGCCACTATGGGGCATAACACTGTGTGCAGGGGCCACTATGGGGCATAATACTATGTGAAGGGGCCACTATGGCGCATAATACTGTGTGCAGGGGCCACTATGGCGCATAATACTGTGTGCAGGGGCCACTATGGGGAATAATACTGTGAGCAGGGGCCACTATGGGGCATAATACTGTGTGCAGGGGCCACTATGGGGCATAATACTGTGTGCAGGGGCCACTATGGGGCATAACACTGTGTGCAGGGGCCACTATGAGGCATAACACTGTGTGCAGGGGCCACTATGGCGCATAATAGTGTGTGCGGGAATGCGTTTTTTGGGGGGGTTGGAGGGGGCAGTCCGGGGGGGCGGTTGGGGGCAGTGGTTCGGGGGAGGGCCCCATGTCAAATTTTCACCTTGGGGCCCAGCCATTCATAGTTACACCACTGGCAGGCAGGACGATCAGGTAAGCTGGATATGCCAATTTTGCCTCCCCTTTGGAAACAGGAGAAAAAATAATAGTCATCCCTTTGCTTGATGTGAATAATACACTTCGTAGCACACAAACAACCAAGTACTGTATGTGGCTTTCCATGTTTGCCAACTTGTCTGAGGACCAAGTTGTTTTGTTTTCCACCCTGTATTATGATGCTTGGTCATAGCCAACATTGTCATCGACATCATTATCAGCCCTGTCACCTCAAACTGTATTAGGGACCATTCACATCATGTTTTGATCATCACTTTAACTGATCAGTTTTGCAGAGACAAAAAACTGATGGAAACGGATGACCATCCGTTTACATAGAGTCACTGTTCAAAGTTCTGTAGGACAGACAACTAGGACAAACCACACTTTTTGTCCCACAAAAGAACAAACAGAAAGTGATCCGTTTTTATTTAACATTGACTCTATGTATCCGTTTTAATCAGTTTTTTGTATCAGTTTTTTGTCTCTGCAAAACTAGACAAGTTATAAATAACCTACAGACAGATGGACATGTAAATACACACACAATGAGGAGGTAAAAGTTTGTGGTGTAAAATGCTAACATGTTGCAGAAAATATAGTCATTTTGTGTACTATCTACGTAACAAAAATCTGAAATGAAGTGTAAAACAGTGATGTAAAATGCTGACTTGCCATAGGAAAGAAGGTAATTATAGGTGTCAGTTGTCACTTGGATACATGCTGATTGAATATAAGAATTGAGATGCAGCACACTGACCCCAATGGCTATCTTTGGCCCCGCCTAACACAGTGACACTACTGTACTGTACTGAGACTCTCTCTCCCTAAAATTGCTTTCTATCAATTTGTAAATTGTAATTAAATATCATTTATCTCTTCTTCTCACTATGAAATAAACTAATCCTATCCGCTGTATTCAGTTTTTTTTGTTTTTTTTTTTTAACTTTCTCTCTTTGTCTGACCTCTGATGTGATGTCTCTGCAATCTCTATCCCCACAAAATTGCAGCTTTCATAGTTGGGTTTCTTATATTCCCTCGAGATTGACTGAGCATTACAGGACAGTCAGCCAGGGGCATATGTCCTCCTTTTCTCTGTCTCGTTCTGATCTGTAAAATGAAAAATACATTGTGAGAGATTCATCTGAAACAAATCTGAAAAGTTCAAAATTCACTGGAATTCTAAACTTTTTTTTGAATTTTGAAACAAAATCGGTTCATGACGAATCAATTTGTTTGTCTCTGTTGACTAGTGTTTGTAAAAATAAAGCATTTTTCCAGTGTCCTTAAAATAATAAATACAGTTATAGTATTTTTTATACTGTTAAGCCTGTAAAATTTACAGTTCACAGCAAATGCACCTAATGTGTTTCCATTAGTATTCTCCACTGGACACATACTATATATCAATTACAATCTTTATTATTCTTAAAGCTTTATTCTCATGTCAACTTTTCATGGTTGAACTAAGAATATCAGTATCTCCTGCCAAATGAGGTGGTTGAGATTTACAGAAACAAGCTGATTGTGGATGTTCTACACTGTTTCTATAAGGTCCATAGTGGTGAACAGGAGTTATGTAAACAGTGTAGCACAGCAAGCTATTCTGTGTCTGTAACTCTCAATTTGCACAGTGCTCACGATGTTCACAGTTTCCCCAGCTCCTGCTTACTTTTGTGGGTGTTATAGAAACAGTATAGCACAGCCATGTTCGGCAGTTTCCAAACCTCCTTCTAGCCAGGGCTTAGAGCCCTGTATTCCCATCTCAGTTATGCCTCAGTCATCTAAAATATGAAATGCTATTCATGTTTTGTTCAGCAAATGAGCTTGTGTAAGATCAAATGCCCTTGTAGGAAAATGTTGGCGAACCAGTATACTTAAAATAACCATCACCGCTGCATAACTGAGCACACCTACACAGAGTTGCTCAAATAGTTTGTTTTATACTTGGCTTGACCTACCTTTTATCTACAAAATGTTACATTATAATCTTGGCCCTTCCCCAGTAAACTTAAATAACCCTTTTATTCAGTGATCAAACTGCTGGCCATGCTGCTGCAAGCATCCCATTTAATGTATTGCAATTCAGCCTCTTTGTACTGCATCAATACACAGATGAGGGTCATGCAATTCATTGGGCAAATATAAGTAAAAGCTTATGCAGGGAAGGTTTTAGACAAACTGTGGCCCTGGGCAAAATTAAAAGCAGGACTCCAACTGCTGATATACCAACAATGCCACCATATTTCCAGTGGAAGCCCCTATAATAACACCCCCTTTCTGCCCCAAAACAGAATAAACCACCTCCCTTATGCCCACACACAATTCAAATGACTAATTTTGTACTGCCTAATAGATTTGTGAACCCCCTCATTAGTTATTATAGATAATAACTTATAAATAATAGTCCTTGCTTATAAATAGTGCCCATATCAGTAATAGTTCACCCTTACCAGTAATATCCCCCCATTATAAATAATTATATAAATAATAGCCCTCTTAACAATAATAACCCCTTTATAATTAATAGTTCCCCCTTATAAATAATAGCCCCTTAATACTCCCTTATAAGGTTTCCCTCTTATAAATAAAAGCTCCCCATTATAATAGCCGCCTCATATATATAATAATTTCTCACCTTAGTTCCTCCCTTATAAATAATAGCCCACCTTATACATTTCACTCTTATAATAGCTCTCCTTACATATAATAATTTCCCTGTATAATAGCCTCCTTATATTTAATAGTTTCCTCCCTTATAAATAACAGCCTCCTGATATATACACACATGGACAAAATTGTTGGTACCCCTCGATTAATGAAAGAAAAACCCACAATGGTCACAGAAATAACTTGAATCTGACAAAAGTAATAATACAGTGGGGAAAAAAAAAGTATTTAGTCAGCCACCAATTGTGCAAGTTCTCCCACTTAAAAAGATGAGAGAAGCCTGTAATTCTCATCATAGGTATACCTCAACTATGAGAGACAAAATGAGAAAACAAATCCAGAAAATCACATTGTCTGATTTTTAAAGAATTTATTTGCAAATTATGGTGGAAAATAAGTATTTGGTCACCTACAAACAAGCAAGATTTCTGGCTCTCACAGACCTGTAACTTCTTCTTTAAGAGGCTCCTCTGTCCTTCACTCATTACCTGTAGTAATGGCACCTGTTTGACATTGTTATCAGTATAAAAGACACCTGTCCACAACCTCAAACAGTCACACTCCAAACTCCACTATGGTGAAGACCAAAGAGCTGTGGAAGGACACCAGAAACAAAATTGTAGACCTGCACCAGGCTGGGGAGACTGAATCTGCAATAGGCAAGCAGCTTGGTGTGAAGAAATCAACTGTGGGAGCAATAATTAGAAAATGGAAGACATACAAGACCACTGATAATCTCCCTCGATCAGGGGCTCCACGCAAGATCTCACCCCGTGGGGTCCAAATGATCACAAGAATGGTGAGCAAAAATCCCAGAACCACACGGGGGGACCTAGTGAATGACCTGCAGAAAGCTGGGACTGACGTAACAAAGGCTACCGTCAGTAACACACTACACCACCAGGGACTCAGATCCTGCAGTGCCAGACATGTCCCCCTGCTTAAGCCAGTACATATCCAGGCCTGTCTGAAGTTTGCTAGAGAGCATTTGGATGTTCCAGAAGAGTATTGGGAGAATGCCATATGATCAGATGAAACCAAAGTAGAACTGTTTGGTACAAACACAACTCGTCGTGTTTGGAGGAGAGTGAATGCTGAGTTGCATCTAAAGAACACCATACCTACTGTGAAGCATGGGGGTGGCAACATCATGCTTTGGGGCCTCTCTCATCTTTTTAAGGGGGAGAACTTGCACAATTGGTGGCTGACTAAATACTTTTTTCCCCCCACTGTATAAATGTTCCTGTGATTTCTGCATTAGGGAGCACCCTCACTTTTCCTTTTGTATCCCCTTATATATAAATAATAGTTTCCCCTTATATATAGTAGCCCCCTTATATATAATAATGTTCTCCCTTACAATAGCCCCCCTTATATTTAATAGTTTCACCACTATAAATAATAGCCCCCCCATACATAATAATTTGCCTCCTTATTAGATCCCCTTTCCCTTAGCAGAAAACAATAAATCTTTTACTCACCTTACCACCCTCCAATGATGAATGGAGCAGCAAAATTTTCTCCGTAAAGGACTGACGAAGGTGCCGCGATGCAGTGAATTACCGTCGGACCCCATGGCAGAGCTCTATCAGCTCCCTGCTTTGTCATAGGATTAAACAGTATCGGCGCAGTCTGCCCCCCCCCCTCCTTAATACTGCCCTGAATTTATGATTGAATAGTCCTTGTAGTCAAATATAGTGTAGCTTGGTAAAAAAAAATGCCTACATTTTTACATGATGATTTACATTGGACATCATAAATTGCGATCACAATATATTTTTTGTGGTCTGTTGATGTTTGTGCATTTAATAATTATATGTGAGGGTTATAATTTTTTTTTCTCTTTTTGGCTTTTTTCTTTTAGGAACGAATGTTCGTAGGAGCAAATAAAGGTTCCATACTCACAGAAGAAGGCAATTTTCAAGGTGTCTCATTTTGAACCTAAGTATTGTGAGAGAGAGGCGATTCTTTTTTTATACACACCTCAAAGGATAATAGCTAAAAATTAAATTTTAGGTTGATGCTCCAAGTAGTGTTTTTGTTGCGAATATTGCTGTGTTGTTGTTTTTTTTTTTTTTTGAGCCAAAGCTGGAAGTGAATTTAGCGAGAGGGAGAAGTATAAGTGGTTCCTTTATATTTTCCATTCCTTTTGAAGTCATTCTTGGCTTTGGCTCAAAAAAAACTACATTTGCAACAAAAAAAGCAGCTTTTCCATAATGTGTGGTCTCAGCCTTAAACTAGTTGAGGTGACTTTCAGTTATAGATCTCAGCTGACGTAAATCACCACTGTAAAATCAACTAAGGAAAAAAAGAGAACAAAATTAGAGTTAGAAGGGCTAATATGAACCAAAACCACCTTCATCTGAACCCATGCTCTCTTGAGTCATAGTTTATACATCTTGTACTGATAAATGATAATAAACCTAAGGCCGGTTGCAAACCGTGCTTCCGCAGCTCCTTTCATTAAATTGTACAGTGCTGCGGAATATGTTGGCGCTATATAAATAAAATGTATTATTATCATTATTATTAAATGAATAGGAGCCTCGGAAGCACGGGACGCAAAATAGGACAGGAATAGGACCTGTTCTATCTGTTGCGGCCCGGACTGTCGGCCTGCACACGGGACCATGAAGTTCACGGTTGTTTGTACGGGCCCATGGAAAAGAATAGGTCAGTGTGCTATCCGTGAAATACACAAACAGCACACTGACCCACACCATGGTCGTCTGAAAGGGGCCTAAAACTGTTGCAAGCAATTTGGAGTAAGAGACCCTATACATATTAGGCTAGAGCTACACAACAACATTGGCACTAGCAGAGATCAGGGTTGCCCAGCCTACATCTCAACTTTTTAAAGTGAATGTGGTGGCATTGCAACTTGCAGTATGCCACAGCTGTGATAAGACAGAAATCTTTGTGGAGCAACTTGTAAGTCACAATACAATCATATTCGCTTTCATTAGTGGTTGTCGTGTAGCTCTAGTTCCTGTGTGTGCTATATACACCATGGTTCCACATGCATAGCGGGCCGTTACAAGCAGAAAGGAACCCCACAACATTATGCTGCCACCCCAGTGTTTCACAGTTGGGATGGTGTTCTCAGGCTTGGCCATAATGACCATTGTTACGTTTGGAGGAAAAAGGGAGAAGCTTGCAAGCCTAAGAACACCATCCCAACTGCTCTCTCATTATTCTGGCATTTGGCAAATATAAATAATTTTGGTAATCCTAATTGACCTAAAAGGGGAAAGGTTTATTCTGATTTCTTGTCAGATAGTGAGAAAAACATGCATATGTGTCTTTTTATATAGTGTATGTAAACTTCTGGTTTCAACTGTATATATATTTAGGGTATAAATGATAATATAATATATAAATTATTAGATATAATATATATCTAACTTGTTTAATTTCAAAGTCCATGACTTTGATTGTATACAAGAGCTAGGAACTTGTCAATTAGTCTTTACTGGTAGTGATCGAATTTAGAACATGAATACACTGGACTCACAAGATCTCCCACTTTTTATCGGGACTCTTAAAATGTTCATTTTACTATTAGGCAAGAAAAATCTTAAATAGGATCACACAGCCATTCTGACATGGATATTCAAACGAATGCAAAATATTCATCAGGTCTAAGAAATCTATGTAACAATGTATGCAGTTTCTACTGTGTAATCAGGTAACATCCTTTTAAAATCCCACACTGCTCAGTAAAAACTGGAGCTTTAATTAGGCTAAGTGGACAGAGATTGAGTTTAGCTCATAAATCTGTTGGACTCATAAATTCTCTCAATCTTTAGCTGGACTCAGGCAGGCAGGATATCAGGCAGGAAAACTTAAAAAAAGATTATATAGCTATTCTAGCATGGCTTTTTAAGTGGCATACACCAATTTCATGAAGTCTGAGATCTGTTTATTAATGTATGGATTTTATATTGCAAGTATATATTGGAACAAGTCCCTTTGTCAGGCATAGGCTTAGGATTGAATGACATCTTACCACAACTAGGTTAAGTAACTGTTGGTGGGTGGTGAGAGGAGATTGTGCACCTTCAATCCTAAACCTATGTCTGATCAAGGAAATTGTTCCCAAAACGTTGCAGTAATAATGGATAATTGAATCACACAGTGTCTCTTTCTGATGTGGGGGCATAAAATCTAGCACCCCCATCAATCAACTGTTATCAGCAGCTTAAAGGGGTTGTGCCATTTCCATAAATCATCTGCAGATAACACTTTGGAGTGCCGTCAAACATCTTCTCTGCTACAACAGAGCAGCCGCCATCTTTAAAGACCCAACATCTGCCATAATAGTACGGTGGATGTCTAAAAGGGGCTAAACATGTTGTTTGTTGCCACCAGCTATCATCCAATTATCATATCCATATCTGTTTGCTGTCACTTTGACATACTTATGTCTATGTTTGCATTAGAGAGGTAGAAAAGACTTAGATAAAATCCTAATAGCCATGAGAGCATTGTGAACAACTTTTCGTATATATTTCTTTTATTAAACTGGTTGACCTGTTTTTAGCAAATAAATGTTATTGTTTATATAATGAAAAATTATACAATTTTCTAATATCACTTCCTCACAGTTTTCTAGATTTCTGCTTGCTGTAACTCATTGTTTACTTCCAGTGAATAAAAATATTAGTCTATGGTCATGTGATATACAGTCCATAGTCATGTGATGAACAAACAGGTGCACAGCTCGTTACCAGGCAGATGTCTGATTACTGAGCTATGACTATAACGAGCTTTGTTTTTATCACATGACCATGGACTGTACATCACATGACCATGGGCTGCCTTTTATCCACTGGAAGTAAGTAAAATGAATGACAGCAAGCAAATATATGGAAAACGGTGAGGAACTGATACAGAAGTTATAATGGAAAATTGTACAACTTTTCATTATAGATACAATAACATTTATTTGCTGAACCTGGAAAACCCCTTTAGGCTAAGGCCCCTGCATGAAAAACTGCAGTGGAAACGCATCACGGTTTTTCCTGCAGCATCTTTACAGAAAGTCTGCAGAGTTTTCCTCTGCAGACTTTCGGCTTCCATTATACCTAGGTATTATTGACATGCTGCGATTTGCAAAAACGCTCTCTTTTTTTAAAATCGCAGCATTTCCGCTGTGGATTGGATTAGCTGTAAAACACCGCGGTGCTTACGCTATGTGAGCCCCGGCCTTAAGTATTAAAGTATTAAAAAATTATTGTTGGGATTTACAAAAACACACAGTCTATGCAGTTGCCACTAGCAGACCACAACACTAAGAGCAGCAGCAAGCTCCCCTATCGTCTTCAGCATCTGTTGTATTTACTGTACTGTAAGTTGGACTGTGAAGTTACTTTTATATTAAGAACAATCTTCAACCTTATGTTATGTTTCAATCTCAAACTCATGTTATTGTGTTTTAAGATGACCTATCCTAAGTTCCATTCTCTGTGTTTAAAGGGGATGTGCCATTATAGACACTTATCCTCTCTTCACAGGATAGGTTTTAAGTATCAGATGGCTGGGGGTCTGATCACTAGGACCCCCAGTGTTCTGGAGAAGAAGGGCAAAGAAGTCCCTCTGAAGCCTCCTTGTGAATAAAATATCAGTGTGCTTGCGTGACCAGTGGTCAATTCACTTCAATGGGACTGCTGGAGATTGCAGTCCCATTAGCCTGACTGAGGTAAATGGAGTGTCGGTCACGCAAGTGCACTGGCACTTCATTCACATGGAGGCTCCAGTAGGACTTGTGTCCGTGTTCTTCTGATCGTGGGGAAACCAGCAGCTGGACCCACAGTAATCTGATATTTATCCCCTATCCTGTGGATAGGGGGTGAGTGTCTGTAATGGCACAACCCCTTTAAGCTGCTGATAACAGTTGATTGATGGGGGTGCTAGATTTTATGCCCCCACATATTTGCTTTGATGACTTATATTTAGGGTAGGAGTGGATATTTTTCACCAGGAGAACCCCTTTAAGACATGTGGCACTCTAGAATCTGCAATGTATAATATCTTTTTATTTACTTTGTGCCTATCCTTCTTGTCCAACTTTATCCAATACTTCATTCTTAAAAACTAAAAGTTGTTAAAGGGAACCTGCCACTGTGAAATTACTAATCAATCTGCAGGCGGCGTGTTAAAGAGAAAGAGGAGCTGATCAGATTGTGGGAAATATTTTAGTATAATGTGTATTTCAATCATTTATTTCTATGCTCAGAAGCCGTCAAGGGGACGGTCGTGTTAGTGATTGATAGCTATCTCTGTACACAGAGTCATACATGGAGGGCTGTAAGTCACTGATAGGACCGCTCCCATGACTGTTTCTAAGTACAGGAAGAGCAAGGATGTAAATGAATAAATAACAAAATAACAGGTTATACTGACTCTTTTCCTGCAAAAATATATACCAATCTGCTCCACTCCTCCTTCTCTAAGTATGCTGTGTGCAGATTAGACTGCATTTTCATGGTGACAGCTAGTTTCCTTTAAAGAGGAAATTTCACCACCTCCTCCACCATCTCCATTTCTTAGCATCTGTTAATAGGCTCTGCTCCATTGATTCTGGCACAGTTGGATTTTTTTGCCTAGCCCCCCACCATTCATGATTAATCACTGCAGTTAGTTTTAGAGCCTGATACACTATTTAGAGAAGGGGTGTGTTTTTGAGCTCTGACACTGGCTGCCTTTTATTGGAGCTCTGAATCACACCCCCTGCCTGACACTGCCCTTCAGACTTTACTGAGCTTAAATAGCATATTGAGCACCAAAACTAACTGTATAACTAATTCCAAATACGCTGAATTCAGAGCGCCAACTATTAACAGATGATAAGAACTTGAATTGGTGGAGGTGGTGAAAGGTCCTCTTTAAGTGCTGACATCTATTGTAGCTTTATTTGGACTAATGGAACCTAGAAGCAATGTACAAGCAATGAGAAGCAATGTACCATAGTAATAGCTTTAATTGCAAGGTAAACGTAAAAGAATTCTGGCCTTGGGCAGGAAGACAATATAGAATATATGTCAAGGAATTGCACCAAAACACTTGCTGACAGTTGGCTTTTAGCTGGAGAAGGTTAAAGGTCTATTTTGTGCAATAGTTTAATTACCTTTATAAGTTAAGATGAAAATGGATCATTGTGTAAACTGCTGCATTCATAGGATGTTTTAACACTTTTGTGGCAGAGCCTACCCCTGAAGCTTCATCACAGCAAACACTCAGGAATTTATTTCAGGTGTATGAGCAACAATTAAAGAGTATGATCTCATAATTACTATAACAGAAAGAACATGAAACACAATGAAACAGGAATTCAGACCCTGATAATAGAACTCTTCCAACTTGCCGAAGATCAGATGTCATTTTTCCATGGGAAACAACTAGTAAATCTTGTGGAATTACTGTTATCTTCTGCGTGTTTCAACTGCTTAGGAAATTGTGTTCGGTTATATATTCTTAAAATGTATTTTTCTACTCAAGTGAATTTGTAATAATAATGACCATAGAAAAGAGTACAGATATTAGCACAGTGCTCAACAACAGTTTTAACTTCCTACAAGTTGAAAATAGTAAAATCTTTGTTTTCAGCTCTGTATTCTAAAGTCATGACAGTATTTAAAAAAAAAAAAAAAAAAAAAAAAAAAATATATATATATATATATATATATATATAGTATATATATAGATATACTGTATATATTAAGTGGGACATTTAAACACATCCTATTTGCACTGTCACTTTCTTATATATTTTTCATTGAGCTTGGGTAGGTAACCATCTTTATGCCCTTTCAGTGGTTCTGATACTACATATATGTATTGATATTGGTTTTGGTCTGGTATATATGTAGTGAGCTTGATTGGGGGTCCCATTTTACTTTCCTCTTTAGGCAGCAGATAGGTTAGATGTAGACTTGATAGTATGAAACCTGCCTTAATGAAATATATTATGGGAAATTATAAAATCCTAAATTCACTACAGTAAGTACATCAAGAGATTATTCATTCTCTCACTCATTTGGACTCTCATGGATGTTCCTGCAGTGACATGATGCTGTAAGCCTCAGAAATACAATGTCTCTACTGTCCTGCAGTACCATGATGCTGTCAGTCCAGGACAATAATCCTGAAGCTTACCATATCATAAATCATGATGCTGTATGTTCAGGTCACAGAAGCTGCAGCCGGCTCTGGAAATACAGCTGTCACATGGAACGTGTTTCCAGACACAGACATGTCTTGTGCAACATAGTAATATAGTATTTTATACTTATTTGTATGTGGCCTATGCAAGTTGCCATCATTTATAGGTGAGTGCCATTTCAAGACATTTTTACAAGTACAAAAGTGGTCACTATGTTTTAGATAGTTGTATCTCATATAACAATGTACAGCCTCTGCATTTAGGACTTGACTGTGAGGCTAAGGCCCTACTTGGTGTCCCGAAGCAAAAATGTGCTGCGGGAAAAACCGCGTTGAAAACGCATCGCGGTTCTTCCTGCAGCGCTTTAGACAAAGTTTGCAGAGGTTTCCTCTGTGGACTTTCTGTTTCAATTATACCTTTGATGAAACTGCCGGCGTTTCCGTAGATATAATTGACATGCTGCAATTTCCAAAACCGCGCAGGTTTTGGAAATCGCCGCGTGTCCGCAGCATGGTTTTTACCGCAAAGTGGGCATGGGATGCGCTAGAATCCCATCCACTTTGCTCTGACTGTAAAACACCGCAATTTTTTCTGTGGCACTTCCGCTGTGGGCAAATCACAGTGTTTACACCACGTGGGGCCCCGGCCTGAAACAGTAAAAAATATAACCATGCGTTGTATATAGCAACATCTGAAGAAAATGGCTAAAAAGTGTCAAGTCCAATGGATAGCAATAAAGGGTTAATATTTCAGTAGATGCAAAATTGGAAGAAAGTGCCCACCCTCCTTTGAGCCATGAACTCCTCACTAGAATGAAAGATATTCATAGTCTTGGATTTCTGACTGTGAGTCTTCATAATACTGTGGATGCTTTTCAGTGCATCTGGACCCCTTGAGATACATAATGTCTATACACGGCTTCTGATCACAGACTTCCCCCCCTCCTGACTTCCGCCTCCCTTTCTTTCCTTCTTGTCCTTTCCCTTGTCTCTTGTCCTTCCTCACCTATTCTGAATGACTACAACATATGCCTTACTGTTATGCTTATTACTTGGGGACGAGGCGGTTAGTCTCGCCCCACATGTATTTGTTCTCATACAAAAACCTTTCAATAAAAATTACAGTCTATAATATTTTAGAAGATGTGCAGGAAGCTGTAAAACACCTCTTCTATTGAACAATAAAGGTGCAATAAAGGATCGGTTATTTCCTCTTAAAGTTATGATATTTGATTATACATTTGACTAAATGTATAATGTAGATAAATAACCTTAGCAGGTGGCATTGTCCCTGAAATACTCTGTGACTGCTGTGACTCATCCTTTTTTCCAACTACTGTATGTGTTTAGAAGTTGTATATGTGATCACATTATCCTTTTGCCATCACAGTGGCAACTATGTAGCACTGTTTGCTATTATATCAACAACTTAGATCCATGTTTTCAGGACATAAACTACTGAGGGGTTAACTAGATTCCATTGTGGAGACTCTGAACGCTACCGTTTCCTATTATTCTCTCCTGGGAGTTTTGTGGCCAAGTTTTAACCTTCCATAGTGTTATATTTGAGACGACTCCCTTCCTTTATGAGAATTAGAAAGGCAGTAGGAAATCATGAGTAAAATTGCCAGATGTGACGTTATAAACTAACTGATATGAGTGAAATCTGTTGAAAGTTACTGGATGAGCTAGCATGTCATTCTTAAAGGGGTTTTCCCACAAAAACAACTTATCCTCCATCCACAAGATAGGGGAGTAGTGTCTGATCGGTGGGGATCCTGGCCGATAGCAGGAACAGTGTATGCAGAGTGGTGCTTGCTCAGGGGCTCTGGCGCTTTTTTACTCTACACTGTACTCAGCTTCTCTTCAGACAAATGGGGAGGCAACAAATCTGCACAATATGTCTCCATTAGCCTTATACTATTAATGATTAAATTAAAGGGATGGTCCAGGGATCAAATATCAATTATCTCTTTCTATATTTCCCACCGAGTATAACAGAGAAGGTCGTGCACAAGGTTGCCCACCTCTCCACTAATGATTTTACTGAATATGGCAGCCAGGAATTGATGAACAGGGGTGTCTATGACCATAAATGCCCAATAGTTGAGGCTCTCAGTGGTGAGATCCACAACTTCTAGACATTCATGGAAAGTCCCATGGATATGCCTAATACTTAAAATTGAAATATCTCTTTAAAAACAATATTACCATATTAACCAGTGAGTGTGGTACTTATGAAATATCAAAAAGCAGAATTAGTTAAATAATTTCCCTACCTTTGGTTTTATAAAAAACCACTGACATGGCATAGAGATGAAGATCAATGAGCAGCTGCATACAGTTTGTAAGAGATGCACACCACAGCATGGCCACTATCACCAGTGGGAAATAATTGAGTGTGCCTGTCACTGCAGTCCCTGGTATCCACGTCTCATTCAATTGGCCATCCTTCAGGGAACATCCACACCAGCTTGTCCCCTTCCCTCTTAAGTTGCCTTGACCACCATTCTGTTATCTCTGTCCCTGTGAGTAGTGTATGGATTTGGTGTTTGGCTTCTGCTGCAGTGTGTTTATTTGTGACACACTTTCTGTTCTGGTGACAATTCCGTTCTTCAGATTCAGCGAAAATCCATCTCTTCTTGCGAGGAGCTCTGCTGAAGGCGTCTGAGGCTGGTCTTGGCTCGCACTAGTATATTACCTTTAAGTAGCATTTTCTATTGCTCACAGTTGTCAGCCCATTTCTGCTGCTGCTTTCCTGAAGAGCAGTACATTTCTCACCTTACATCTGAATCCTAACACCCCCATTCACTTGCACTGAATTTAATTCTGATGTGTGATGTTAAAAACGGACGTCACATGGCCGTTATTCACTGACGTGAGAATATAGCTTTATAGTTTAAACTAAATTGAGTAATTGAACAAAATAGAAATCTAAATCACTAAATTACATCAATATAAGTCATAAAAACTATATGAAAAACTACCTGACAAAGATCATGTCGGTCGTCCTCAACAAAGCCTCATCCTTCAGACAGGAGCATATTTTATATTATTATTCTTTTATCAATTTACATAAATTCAAGTAATATTTGTTTACCTTAATAGCAATATAGAAGGTCAATGTGTACTGAAGATAGGAGAGTCTACTAATATGAACTAATAATGAATTAGTTCTATGGTGTAAAATCAGCATCTTATCAATATACTCATTTCTATTCAATGTGCTGTGAAAAATATATGTAAGATTATAATTCTTGTACAAAGTAGTATGACTATCGTGTAAAAGGACACGTAACATCTCGGGTATAACATGGATTTCTGCACCCCCTACTGTAAAAAAATTGTAACAACTTATAGGGGAAATAACAGAAATCAGTACATGATATAGTATTTTCATGTCATCATTACACACCACTGTAGCAATATTTTCTACTACAGGTATATTTATCATGTACATCCATATGGAATTGTCTAAGAATTGTTTTCATTTTGGAGCTTAAAGTGTTTTTTCCACATACATAACTAGAAACCATAAACATTTTTGCAAATATAAGTAACTAATAATTTTGCATTGTTTTAAAGATTTTCTCTGAAGATCTTAGTGGTGACAGTCTGGTTTCTTGATAGGTTGCCAACAGACACGACCATAAATGCAGGACCTTTCTATGGTCTGTCACCAACCATGATTTTTTTTTTATTGTGGCCGGCTTATCTTCTAATGCATGTAGCATCCCAGCCTCATAACCTAGCCACAATAAGGAAATCATGGGTGGGTGTCTGTCTCGAAAGTTACTGCATGCATGGTCATATCCATTGGCATCCAATAAAAACAAAAGACTGTCAACACTAAGATGGTTAATGATCAAGCTATTGCTTTTTTATGCTTACAAGGTTATCCTATTGAATTGGAAAGGTCCAAAGCTTCCCAACAGGGCAGCATGAATACGTGAAATAAACAACGTACTGCCCATGTACCAAGTGACTTACAAAGCTAGGGGATGCCCTGACAGGTTCACTTAAATGTTGAGCCCCAGGATAGATACCTCTGCCACGTCATCAAGAGCTATTAACCATTGACCGACCTTCTCTGTATGACCTGGATACACTGTGTACACCTTCTTCGCTTCTGATTAGTCACGCTGTGCCCTCTGCCTTTTATGGCATTTTCACATTATGGCTTACATGTGTGATTCTCCTGGTAGAAATTCTCCCTTTTATTACATACATAAATGGCAGCATGTTTTTCTATTCATATGTTATATAGTAACATAGTAGATAAAGTCAGATAAAGACACAAGTCCAGTCTATAAACCCACCAAGTTGATCTAGAGAAAGGCACAAAACCCCACAACAATTGCCCCATCAGAGGAAAAAAATTCCTTCCTAACTCCAAATATGGCTATTGGACTAAGTCCCTGGGACAACATCCTATCCCAAAGATTTCTAACTCCATAACCTATGATATTCTTCCTTTTCAGAAAGACATCAAGGCTCTTCTTGAACTATGTCTATTCAGATGTGTCTTACTCTATGTGAATAATGTAGATAACACTTCTGTTTCTGATTTATTGTACAGTCATATGAAAAAGTTTGGGCACCCCTATTAATCTTAATCATTTTTAGTTCTACATATTTGGGTGTTTGCAACAGCCATTTCAATTTGATATATCTAATAACTGATGGACACAGTAATATTTCAGGATTGAAATGAGGTTTATTGTACTAACAGAAAATGTGCAATATGCATTAAACCAAAATTTGACCGGTGCAAAAATTTGGGTACCCTTATCATTTTATTGATTTGATTGATTTGCCTTTCTTGACTCTTCAAGGGTATGTTCACTCAGTGAGCTCTCAGGGATTCCATTCCTCATTCCGCTTTAAAAATTACGGAGTGAAAAAAAATTCTGCTTGCAGGACTTTTTTCTCCACATTTTTCAGCATTTTTTGGGCGCAAACAACTTTTTAGGTGGATAAGGATTCCGTTTCTTGGGTCCCGAAGTGGACACGAGGAACAGAAAGCTCAACGCAGCATAACCTAGCATAACCTAGCATAAGAAAAAAAAAAAAAACATGATGTGCTTTATTTTGTCACAAGATGTCTATCTCGTATGCATCTATGTTCCACCACCCAGTGTTTGTGTTGTGAATTGCAGCCTGACCAGGATTTGTTAGCATGATATTGTATTGAATTGGTTTGTGACAAACTAGATTCCTTAACCAAATTCAATCTAAGGTAAGGATGGACACATCTACACAAGAGTCCATGCCGCTTTTCTGACATACTTAAACACTTGTGCTCTACGTGCCATACAAATGAGGCAGGCTTTCTTGACCACTGCAGCAAAGGACAAAATAGTTGTCATTGTCATAAGAACAATAAGGAATGTTTTCAGTGTTTCTGTAGTTTTTTTTTTTTTTTTTTTTACATATCAGGGGCTGTTTTTATCAACGCAGGGTGTGTCACATTAATGAATATAGTCAGATGACTAAATCACTCATATATACATAATGAATATAATGTCAGGTGCCATTTTTCTGATACTTCACAGGTAATGGAAGGAAATGCTTACAGCTTGGTAAATATGGTATTCAGCTATAAAGCCATTCTTTCAATACAACTCTGACAAAACCGGTGCAATCGCTTTGATAAATGTGTCCCACTGTACTCTTGTAATGGTATCATTGACTCTGCCCTATAGCGTGATCACATGTTGCAAAATATAGAAAGTGGGATTGTTTTCTTATGTATTATAGCAAGCTTTGTGTTGCCTTGGTTGCAATGAAATACTTTAGTCACAAGTATGTTATATAGGATTCTCTAATGACTAATTGTAACAGATGAGGTGTAATTTTATATAGGTTTACCTTGATTCATATGTTCCTATGAGCTCAAAAAATGATGCAAGCAGTGAAATTACAAGGCAATTATATCACATTATTGTTCCACCCACTATTGTTAAACTTTCCCTAAGGATTGTGGTATTTCATGCATGTTATTGATCTGAAGTGTCATAGCACCAGGATATGATACAGTATACACACACTTGCTCAATATTTCAAGTTGAGCCAAATACAAGATAATAGTTTAAGTGTTTTAGAAAACCTAAAAGCAGAGCAGTTGCCCGAAAAATTGCCCATGTGCTCCACAGAATGTATCAGTAGTGATCTATGGCGTCACTATTTTATTTCTATTCAACTTATAATAAAATTAGGAAACGTTGGGACATACTTTATCTGTGAATCAGATAATATATTGTATATGTATTAGTGGTTACTTATTAAAAGCTCTAGTCAAAAATCACGAAATTCTGTTGCATGGTCCATTCATTACTGTGCTAGCATCGTAGGAGTGCTGGACAATATATATTTCCAGATATGCTACATGCATACATGGCCTAATCTGCCCTACATAGGTCCAATGGAGGTCTAAATCTCTAAACCCATTAGCCATGACCAGAACAAGAGCCCCAAGTTACAGCAGGTCATTTTTTTAACAAATGTGTATTGATGTGACAGTCTTTACACATAAAAGGCTTTAATAGGTACAATTTGCACAAAGGTTATGTGAGGAATTTAGAAAGGGATGGGATGACTTCTGTTACTTCAGTTTGAGTGCAAGGTAAGAAGCTAGGATATTTTCTTTCAGACTTAGGCCCCACATAGTGGGTGCAGTGAAAAAGCGGTGTGGGAAAAAATGTAGCGGAAATGCAATGGTTTTGGAAATCGCAGCATTTTCGCTGAACGTATTTTTCTGTAAAATGCCCTTGGTCTTGCTGTGGCATCTCCACCACGGTGTTTCCGCCGTGGCCAAATCGCAAAGTTTATGCCACGTGGGGCCCTCACCTTAAAGTGGTTTTCCAGTCCCAAATCGAGTTTTCATACTGATGACCTATCTGCAGGATAAGTCATTAGTTTGATATTGTTGAGGGTTAACACCAGACCCCACACAGATCAGCTGTTCCAGCAGCCTCCAGATGCCAGAAAAACTTGTGCAGTTGGAGAGCACTCACAGGCTGATAACATTCAAGTAATAGTAATGGAGCTACTATGCAAAGGACAGGGTTGCTGCACCATTCCTTCAATATAAGCAGCCTGCGTGTGGTTCCCCTCGACTGCACCAGCTTCCTAACCTTGTTATGACCACGGGGGGGGGGAGGGGGCAGCCTAGAGAAGTGTATTTGAAGGCTGTAATAAAACTCAACCCAGACTCCTGGTCTGCAGCCAGCTACACTTCAAAAGGATTATGATTTTATGACAATATCTGCCCTGGGGAACCTCCTACAGTCGCCCCGATAAATTCCCCAGATGCATCAGGTCAAGGCACACTCTCAGAATACACACGTCACAGTTCAAAGCCCGGAAAAGGTCCAGACACTGATCTCCTTACTCAAAGGGGATTGGGGTGTCATCCTTGGGGTCTACACGTTGGGGATATCACCACGAACCCTATCATACCCGTGGCCCAACTCTACAGTTGGGGCGAGGAATCATAAGGAAATATGATTCTGAGAGATGTAAGAAGGGGGCGACCAGGTTAGGTGAAAGGTCTCAGAACAGGTAGAGGCTGGTCTTTGTTCACTGTCTTTTGTCTTGTGCTGTTCCTGGAGGAGATGTGTGGGGAGGTCAAGATGGAATCTCCTACCATGCCGCCTAACATTGAGCCTGAGACCCTTTGTTGACCTGGAAGAGATGTAACATGCTCTGTACCTTGCTTAAGAAAGAACCCTGAAGCCTATCACATGGGCTCAGAGAACCGGACTATCTACTTATTCTGGTAACCTGCTATATATGTCTTTTGTTCTGCCACCCGGATAGCACTGCCCAGATCTAGGGGGTGCCATCACTGGAATAGCATGCCCGGACGCATGCTTTTGGACTGCTTTGAAGTACGTGACCTGAGCTCACATCTGGAGCCCAGAGAACCAATCACAGGCTTGTGTTGGTAATATTTCCTTTTCTTCTGTTTATTCCCATTTTTATGTTGTGTACCGTGTCATGTTGCTTTCCACTTGTATTTGCTTGCTAACCGATACATGTATTCTCTGTATGTGTTAAGTGTCTAGTATCGACCCGTTTAGGGGTTAATAAATATATAAAATTTAGAAAGCTCAGTTTGTATTATCCTATTGCCCAGAACACTCACTGGAGGTGGGTGTGAGGTAATTGAAGCGATCTCAGGTGTGACGAAAGCGGGTTTCGGTAGATCCTTCTCACTCTTAGAAAACGTTTTTTTTCTAAGCATTTTCCATTGCGTTTTTGCTGCGCTTTTTTTTTCTGCACTTTTTTCTTCCCTTATTAAATCTATAGGGAAAATGCTTGCATTTCTTCACATGCATTTTTGAAAATAGAGCTTTTCCACAGCGATTTTTCGCAATGTGTGGATGAGATTAACCAAAATCTCATTCACTTTGCTGGTACTATAAAACGCAGCACTTTTTATGCTGCATTTCTGCAGCTATCAAAAACGCTGTGTTTATTCAACGTGGGGCCTTAATGTGGGAAACTCACAATGCTAGTTTAGCTGGTGGAAGTGCAGAAATGAACTCAATGCATATCTGTCCTGTTTAACCTCAGTAACTACATGACTACATACATGAACTAAACAGAGATCATCAGAGCAGCGACTGATACTGTACTACTAAAAATGTTAGCCTGCATAGAGAAATTTTCCAGAAACCCCATGTCACCACTAAAGGAACTCCTGAGCTTTGCTGCAGGAAATTAAAAACAATAAAAATAATACTTTAGATTTTAAGATTTTACGTCATGGGCCTGTCTCCTTTCCTTTCTGTGTCACATGTTACGTTTTTTAGTCTGAGATTTAATTCTACCTATGACACGTTATATTGGTGCTATTCCTCTAATAATAAAAGTGATTAATAATAAACCGTTTTACACTGTGATAAAATGTCTATAGATTTTTAATTTGTCTGTTCTCTTTAGATCTTGGTGGATGGAGGGGACAAACAAATAGTGGCAAATTATGCAAAGATGACTCAAATATGTGGCTGGTATTATGAAATGAAGACATGGGGCACTAAAAGGATTTTATGCTTACAAAATGTATTTATTTGTGCAGTTGAATAAATGGGAACAAATCACAGTAATTTTATCACTGTCACTGTAAAGCATGAGACAATTTCTAATAGGTTAGTGGTTTTATTTTTCTGTTTTTCAACACTATATACACGATATATATTATATGACTGCTTTTACCACTTTACATGAAATGTAAATGATTTTTCCTATTGTATTTTATATGCAGGTAAGATCTGCTCTTACACCTACAACACTGTACACCAATGTGATGGGAGTGTATTTTAGCACTGTAAAAGATGCCAAGAATGATTACTGACATGTGCAGACTGAGGTTAACAACTCGGTATTTCCACTTGCTGTATTTGGTCTTTACTTCCGAACCCTCTGCTCTTGCTTCATCACATGTTTTCATGGTATTGTAATACTACACTAAGCAGTAGGGAGGATCTGTGACACAAAGTAATGCTTCACAATTTGCTCGAGCAAAAACATACAATACAAATTACATCAATGTAAGTGAAATGCAGCTAGACACATGAGAGAGTTTTCAGCTAAACAGTCTTTTGGCCAGAAGTTATCAGCTGGAAGAACCCCAATGTATAATGGTGGCCATATACTAGTGATGTGAGATGACTGCTGTCTAAAAAAAAATTCTCTTATGAGAATTCATTTAAAGCTATATGCTGCCTAAAAAAAAAAAAAAAAATTTTTTTTACAAAATATTATATCTGAGCCCCTTCATTTCTAATCTGAGGCTATGATTTATTAAAATATTAGCTACTAGCATTATCCAACAAGCTGCCTTACAGAGATTGCATGACCAAATGTTTTTACCTAGGCTAGCACACAGCAGGTATTTATGGCAAGCAAGGACAAGCTTAGAAAAGACACAAATAGCCCTAGGGTTCAAACAAAGGAATTTTACAGCATAGGAACTCCTTGAAATTAAAAATATTAAAATATAATATAAACTTAAAAAACCTTTCAAGAGTGTACAGAGGCTGATGTTGTGTCTGATAGTTTGGTCTGAGAATCTGGATGAAACAGGGGAGTAAGTGAAAGATCAATGGTCTGAAAGAAGTTGTTTCAGGACACCTACACATCTCAGTGTCTGAGATTGTAGCTCCAGTTGAAAAAGGAAAATATCCAAGTAATTAAAACACTATTATAGATCTTAACCCCTTGATGCTCTTTGTCCAAAGGCTTCATGTCATATAAATACATCATGGGGATTACATAAACACAGAAATTGTGATCAGCAATGGGAGCATTGTAATTCGGATAGTGACTGCAACACCTAAGGAGTCGGACAGAGGGAAGAAGCCAAAGCATTATATTAGTGAATATCTGATATCAGCTTCAAGTATCCTAGTGGAAGAAATGAAAAATTAAGTTAAAGGGAAACTACCACCATTATTCTTTTTAGAAGGTTTAGCTTTACAATTTTAGTGGTTTACAAAAAAAAAGTCTCCGCACAGCCTCAAAAAATGAGTCATTTCAATATTTTTTTTAAATAGCACACCATGAAAAGTACATTCCTCAATTATAACAACACATAGAATATAGTCATTCATAACACATTTTGCAAAACTTAATAAAAAAATTATTATATATGTACCAAAATGGTACCAATAAAAACTGCAGTTCATCCTGTAAAAACATGTTAACATATTGATACAAATTTTTTTTAAAAGTTATGGTTCTCAGAACGTGGCAACAAAAAAAAAAATTACTCTTTTGCAAAAAACATGCCTTTATTAGGTAAAAGTAGTAAACTTTAAATATATATATTACATGTATAAATACATTTTTCGTATCGCCATATTTATACTGACCTGTAGAATTAAGTTATTTTTTACTGCACTGCACAGTAAAAACATAAAGAAGTGGTTCTCAGATTGCCTTGATATACAAAAAAATGCTTAATCCTAAAGAAGTTAAGACTGGCCAGTATAAAGCAATTTGTTGCCTGGATGTGTCTTAGGTAATAGATTAACATTGTCAGTGACACTTCATTCTCCCATTGGACATTCAATCCTATTGGTAGGGGTAAAACATTGGGTGTCCTAGAATGCCTATGTCTCTCAAAATAATAATGGGACTACTGGGAGAAATTTATAAATTTATAGAGGCTACGCATTGAGCTAGTTGACACATTAGATACCTACAACAAAATATAGTCATCCAGTTATTGGACAAAAAATACATTTCTGCTAGACAAGATCGTCTCATCTGCTTGTTCACAGGTGAGGTCATCATCCCCCAGATGGGGATCAATGGGCACTTAAACACAAGAGTTATTACTTATGGGCAGGTGTTCCTTCATAGGCTGTATCTGCAGCCATCTACGCTTTTAATAAAAGATCATTATTTTTTCACTCTGAAAGTTTCCTTCCCTATTGATATTGCATTAGACAAAGAAATAAGTAGGAAGCGGGTATCATTAGCCAAGAAGCCTAACTAAAGGTTCTCTTTAGACAAGGTAGTACAGAGTTCAGATGGTATTAGCACCTTCATTGTATTATGCTAATACAAATGAAAAGATCTATTTGCATTCCCTTATTTCAAACCTCTTCAAAAGAGGAAGGCAGGTTGCATAGGTTAGTTCTGTATAAGTTTAAGTTACCCATCTTCAGTGAAAAAATCTTTATCTTTCGTATTTACACTACAAGGTCTCTGACAAGCCATGGGGATGCAATACCTGAGTATTTTGCCTTTAGTGATGCAGCTATTACCATCTAGCTCTTTAAAGGCTCATTTTATCTCTCACATTTCTCTTGTACTCATGGCTGAGTCTGTGCTAGAAGTGACGTAACCAATCATCTTGCTCACGTTTTGCACGCCCAAAGGAGGGACCACCCCTCTAGCTGCTGCTTATAAGTGCCAGAAGTCAGACTGTGCTTTCAGAGAGCAGCAGACAGGAATACCAGAATTACTACTACACGTTACTGCTACAGACTATACATCAATCCGCTGCTGGAATGATTATACTCAAACTTTTCTTGTGTTCCCTCCTCATTTCCTCTTATGCAGGTAAATGGATACTTTTTCTAGAGAATGTTATATTATGGTAAAATTATTTTATAATTTAATAATGTAATAATGTGATAAAACAATTTCTGCCTTAAAATGTATGCAATAATATTTTTCTAAAGTTCAACAATAGTAATTGGTTATTTTTTATAATAATAATTATTATTATTAATAATGATAATAATAATAATAATAATAATAATACATTTCTATAAAGTGACACCAAATCCTGTAGATCATATTAAACTAGAACCCAACAATGATTTTGTTTTAGAGTTTAGCAAATTTCTTCTTTAAGAATTGCTTGTTATGCTATATAATACGTTAAAACGTACCAATATAGGAGGCACTCTGTCTACATGAGCTGGTAGTCTTTGATACACTGTTGTAGCACAACTATATTAGTCTAATCTTGCAGAGGTGAGTTTATTATGACACATCTCATTGTAATTTTGTGTTGCTATATGTGGTTTTGCAGAGGGCTGTTACATATTTTTTCAGTGTAAATGCTCCAAAGAGTTAATATTTGGTTAAAATTTAGCTCCTTGTATGTAAACTTCTTCCAATATGGAACACAGTATAGATACAGAATGACTCCTTGTATACTCAGCCACTTGAATTCTTATTAAATTTGATGCAAATTTATTTATGTGATTTTTCAGCCAACCCTTGCTGCTCTAATCCATGTCAGAACCGAGGGGTGTGCATGACTGTTGGCCATGACAGATACGAATGTGATTGCACAAGGACAGGATATTATGGTGAAAACTGCACCACACGTAAGTACATCTGCTGCTCTTCCTTTATATTGCTGCATCATTTTGAAAAGTAGATTGTAATCTCTATTCTTTTTTTCTCTTTCTGCAGCGGAATTTGTAACATGGCTGAGAGTCACCTTAAAGCCTTCACCCAACACTGTTCACTACATCTTAACTCACTTTAAAGGCATATGGAATATAATTAATAATATTTCATTCCTGCGAGATAGGATTATGCAATATGTGTTAACATGTGAGTAGACCCTTTGTCTATGTTCTAAAGGCTAATAGTCAGATTCCATTACTAGTTTCACAAGAAATTTCATTCTACTCCATATAGATAGAACTTCGGATGAGAATCTTTCCTGTACCTGAGTTCAGGAACTCAGTTGTTAGACACTGTACTGTAGTATTTCTTGCGACTGTAAGAACTTATTAACTCCCAAAGATAAGAGATCATTCACATGACAATACCATGCACTCAGCCGTTGCAAAGTACTTTTTTTCATGCCAGAATGAAGATAATCCATTTTCACCAATCCCTTATAGACATGAGACTATTGAGGGGTCTGTGATATCATCCTGAGAAATGACATGTTCCATTTTTCCCAGATCAGTCACACGGACAGTTAAAACAATGGTTAATGTAAATAGATCCATCAAAGTCTTTGGTACATTGTGCTGGTTATTAATACAATGGCTAGTACATGGCCATTGAATCCTGTCATGTGAAAAAGCACTAACTCAGATAAAGATAACAAAGTCATGGCATGCATCAGAAATATTGCCCAAGACCTTTCCTAAATATACTTAAAGTTATAAATCCTCCTCAATGGGCATAAGATGCCATGTTAATGTGCACGTTAATGGTGGTATTGGGTGTTCAATAACAGGAAACCAGGACTGAGAATAGTTGTTTAGCTGATTTACCTGGCAAATTCTTGCGTAATCTTGACCAATAATCTATGCAGCAATGTAATGCCCATGATTACTTTTGCAAAAAATTTATTTTTTGCTTCTTTTTACAGCAAGGTCTCACTTGATTGATAGTCCACCTACCTACAACAGTCACTATGACTACAAAAACTGGGAAGCATATTCCAACATTTCATACTATACTCGATCACTGCCACCAGTGGGAAAAGACTGCCAAACACCAATGGGAGTTAAAGGTATGTTATCTGCCTAAAATAAATAGATTGCTAGCTCTAGTGAGACTGCTTACTGTATGATATTACACTGTAATAATAAACCAGTGGGACTTTGTTATGACACACAAAAATCCAGTAACTATACATATCTACATCCAATAAAGCACTAATTGTCATACAACTTATCTGTTAAAGACAGGTACATAGCTGACATATTGTGCCCAGTCATGCACTGATCCAGTCATGGTCTCCATCGACTCTTACAATTAGCACTTTCTTATGTTGTCTTTATATAATTATATTTCTAAGCATATAGCGTTAACATATTTGCTCCCAACATAACCATTTCTAAGGCAGGGGTTGTGTGTATTGATGGTTATTTAACTCCCATTCTTATCTTTTACTTTACAGGAAAGAAAGAACTCCCAAGTGTCAAGATGGTTGTTGAGAAGTTGTTATTGAGACGACAGTTTATTCCAGACCCACAAGGAACTAATATCATGTTTGCATTCTTTGCACAACACTTTACACATCAGTTCTTTAAAACTGATGTCAAGAGAGGCGCTGCCTTCACTAAAGCTGTGGGGCATGGGGTAAGTGCATAGTGGCTTGTAGGTCAATTGTGTTTATTAGGCTATCTGTAACTTAGAATATGCAATGGAACAGAATGATTGTAAATATGATTGTAAATGTTTCTTACAGGTTGATTTAAATCACGTCTATGGAGAAACTTTAGACAGACAGGACAAACTTCGATTGAAGAAGGATGGAAAGTTAAAATACCAGGTGAATATCTAATTTTATGCCATTCTAACATTCTGAACCATTCCCCGCTGGCACTTATACCAACTGTGAAACACTATGTTAATAATTTATATGTATTTTTATTATAGATTATCGATGGCGAGATGTATCCTTCAACAGTGAATGAAACTGGAGCTGAGATGCTGTATCCACCTCATGTGCCAGAACATCTTAGATTTGCTGTTGGGCAGGAAGTGTTTGGCCTTGTTCCTGGTCTGATGATGTATGCTACAATTTGGCTGAGAGAACACAATCGAGTCTGTGATATTCTTATACAGGAGCATCCTGAATGGGACGATGAACGGTTATTCCAAACTGCAAGGCTTATTTTAATTGGTGAGTTGAGACTGTTACATAAGGAAGGATGTCTTGAGGTCTTTTCATTGTCGTCCTGTCCATGCTTCTTTATTAAGCTGTTACATGTGTTGGCAAATGTATTAGAAATGATCATGTATGATTACTCTTAACTATCACACAACACATGAGGTTTTACTGGGCTACAGCTATATCATGCACTTAATGTATGTTGCTACAATATGCCATCACTTTATGATCATTGGGGATCTGACCTCTGGGACCTCCATGATCTTGAGAGTGAAGGACACAATCCTGTGATGTAGCACTTTCACAGTCTTTCCCTGCATAATTTTGGAAAATGCAGTGGTGAACCCTCAGCACAGCTCCAGTTAAGTGCCACTAGGCAGAAAAGAGCTTATGCCCCTTCATTCTCATGATTAAATAGGAAATCTGAGGTCAGATCTAGAGACCAATCCCTGAGGTAGACCATATATTTGTGATATACCCCTTTAATGGACAGTAAATATATATATATATATATATATATATATATATATTAGATACCACTCTAGCAAAGATCTTCTCAAAATGTTTGAAGTATTCTAAATGTACAGATTTGCATTTTCTTCTTCAAGGTGAAACCATCAAGATTGTAATTGAAGATTATGTACAGCATCTAAGTGGCTATCACTTTAAACTAAAGTTTGACCCAGAGCTGCTGTTCAACCAGAGATTCCAGTACCAGAACCGTATTGCTGCAGAGTTCAACACCCTGTACCATTGGCACCCTCTTCTACCAGACACTTTCCAGATAAGTGACAAGGAATACAACTATCAACAATTTCTCTACAACAATTCCGTCATGCTGGAACATGGAATATCACAGATGGTTGAATCTTTCAGCAAGCAAAGTGCTGGAAGGGTAAGAAGCCTTAATTTATCGTTGTACCCTCAACTATACTATGTATATAAAACATATGTAAACTACACATATATGACATATCATTTGCTGTATCATTTGTTAACACAATTGCACACAACTGACTACCACTGTCCCTAATCTATCTGATTTCTGTGAAATAGGTTGCTGGTGGTAGAAACTTCCCCGCAGCTGTGTTTAGAGTGGCAATGGCTTCCATTGAGCAAAGCAGAGAGATGCGATACCAATCCCTCAATGAATACAGGAAGCGTTTTATGCTGAAGCCATTCAAATCCTTTGAGGAGCTGACAGGTAAGATTTTACAATATTTCCTCAGTACTACTGCAGAAAAGTACTCAGGCAGTAGGCCATGCAGCTTTGTTTCTTTTGATAAGTTACAGGGAGTCCTAGTTCTTACGAAACATCATTGTTAAGGAGTGACAGCGTGTAGTGAAAACAATAATGCTGAAATCACAAGCACGCACAAGAGATTATGAAGAACAGCTTCTACACAGATTAACCTTGTGTATACCAATCAGAAGCTTCTATTAGGAACTCATACGCACTAGAAGAACTCCAGGCCTTCAACTATAGGAAATTAAAAACTATTAACAAAATGTTCACTATGTAGTATAAATCAAGTGATCTCCTGATGCCCAGTAATAAAGGAAATCCATATACTGAGTGTTTATGGTAATTGTACATAAATGAATGAATATCTTACATTGATTTATGAACGTTCCTCAACTTATATTTTCCCATAATTGCAAAGATATTCATGTTTTATCTAAGAAAGGCTTCATTATAAACCGCACTAAATGTCATACAGCATAAAAATTTATTATATGGTGTCTTTCTGCCGTCTTGTTAGATTTATTATGTGGCATGTTGAAACTGTTGAGTTCATGTAAAACCAGATTTACAAGTCTGTCTGTTTAATGTCATTGCCTTAGGGTAAAACATTATACTCCAACTGATCTTCAGTCTGGGAATGGGAACCTTACAAAAAAAAACATAAAAAAATTTTGAAATTCTATACCAAAGTACTATTTAAAGACATGCCATGATGACGTATTAAATACTTTGGATGTATTCTGGACTAACAACTTATTTCAATTTTAGGAGAAAAAGAAATGTCTGCAGAACTTGAAAACCTCTATGGAGACATTGATGCTATGGAGTTCTACCCAGGACTTCTGGTGGAAAAACCCCGACCTGGTGCCATATTTGGAGAGACCATGGTTGAAATTGGTGCTCCATTTTCCTTGAAAGGACTAATGGGTAATCCAATTTGCTCTCCTGAATATTGGAAACCTAGCACTTTTGGTGGAAAGGTTGGCTTTAACATTGTGAATACAGCTTCTTTACAAAAGCTCATCTGCCAAAATGTGAAAGACTGTCCCGTTGTCGCATTTCATGTCTTAAAAAGCAGACTCAGTGAGTCAGCGACCATTAATGCAAGCTCCAACTCTGCACTGGAGGAAGTAAACCCTGCTGTACTACTGAAAGAACGCTCATCAGAACTGTAAGGGCTTGTGAGACCTGAAAGAAAAAAGGAACAACCAACAGCACTGTTAAGAATTGATAAAAACTGTTACAACCTGGTCAAAGAAGTGATTCTGCAAGATCTACAACCACTGTAGACTATGTCAGCATTATTATTTTCATATACATGTTGTATATGTAACAGTTCACATTATACATTGAGAGTCTTCATGATTTTTTTCATATTTATTATTTGTGTTCTAGATAATTTATTTTTACATTATAGATACTTGAATGTATCTTTAAAAATAACTAGGTAGGAACTTTCATGCCACTTTCATGGAGAGAGGAACATTATTTAGAGCTATTGTTGAGATCCAATCTAGCAGACTGTCATTTTCCAATGCAGCCATTAAGTGGATGTATGATATTTACACATGGTCTATTATAGGCCATTTTGGCAGACTCACAACTTTTTACCAGCCCAGTAAATAATGGAGCATAGTGATGGATGCCTCTGTCAAGTGTTGAGTGGCCACAAGGTTATGGAAAAAGCATGAATAGTTATACCTAGAAAACATTTTGGCCATGCGGCTTACGCAATGACTATTGCAACAAGGATCAATATTAAGACATGGGTGACTTTCTTTGTTTAATGTATGTTTAATGCTGCTACATTACTTGAACCTTCTGCTGCTTTAAACTTTGTTTTTTTCTAAGGCAACGTGGTGACATGCTTGTTTTTTCTTTATCATGAGAAATGATTAGGCTTCAAGTAAGGACGGAGATTTGTGAATAAGGGATTTTCTTAACGTTACTTGAATTTACATTACAGACTACAGCAATGCTCCAGATTACAAAATATGCAGTATATGTAATATAAAGTACCAATACAGCAATTGAGGATTAGATCTTATGATACTACAGAATATGTCACTATCATGATGTGGCAAGCTTCTTCCCACAATTTAAAATGTCCTTACAAACATCTACTTTGGCACCCCGTGAAGTCACCCTTTTGCCAGTCTTATAAATGAAATTGCCCTACTTTAGGTATATTTAAATGTCATATTTATTTATGCTGGAAATTGTTAATTTAATATTTTTCTAAGAAAGAGTTTATTATATGTTATTTATGTTCATAGATATTGCACTGACAAAGATGTTGCTCTTGATGCAGGGACAGTGGCCTCCTGGTACACGTCTACCAGGCCGGATGGCTTCTCCAGTGCTGGTCACTGTATTTCAAGCTCCTCAACTACATGGTAGAGAATGTAGAGCTGAGACTCATAATTCTTTCCATGTAATTTTAGGGCTATTGTAGAGTACAAAAATTTATGACTAAGATTTTACCATGTTCTGTTTGTTGTAAAATATTTATAATAACTTATTCTAGCGTTTAATTTTTGTGTTAAATTATTTAAATAATAAAATAATTTGTATATTGCAATACATTGGTTTTTTGTGTGTTTGCTCTGATGAGTGCAGTGCTGACAACTAAATCTGCCCATACACATTACATTAAAGCTTGTTCATTAGCCATATTGAAATCCCCTTTTCTTTCAGAGGAGTCAGGCATTGGCTTGTCTCTTTTTTTGCTCTCTCCCCCACTACTGCGTGAATATGCTTACAAAGCCTTGTTTAGTGTACAGTACATCTTTATGGGGAAGTCTGTGATGCTGCTATTGACCAACTGCTGCCTGGAATACACGATCAGAAAAACTGTACAAGCAACTGAAATCACATTCAGCATCACACATGACATACACTGTTCCAATGCTAAAATATTTTGTTGCTAACCTTGTACTTTGGATGTCTTGCATAACTATCTTCATGGCCTGAAGAGTTAAAAAAAAAAAAAAGAAGAAAAATTAATATGCACTTAAGAAAAGCATGTTTCCAAAGAACTTGAACACATTTAAAATGTAGTCCTCCTGACCCAGAATATATAATTCCTTTAAGGCTACATGCACATGAACATGTGCTTTTAGGTCAGTGAAAAATGAAACAGATGGCACACACATAGCATCTGTCTGCCACCCATGTGCTCTACGGACACGTCAAAGAATGAGTCTGAACCGCAAAACAGACAGGAACAGGACCTGTTCTGAGTTTTGCATCATGGCTCACCCCACAGACCCCTGTTCAGGACACAGTCAGGTGTGTGACCATAGAAAAGAATAGGTCACATGCATATACGATCCTGTGTTTACAGCCTAATACTAGGCTCCTTTAGCATAAGTATTGTAAGAGGATTCATTCTACCTTACAAATATATGAATGGATAGTACAGAGATCTTTCCAATGATCTCTTTGTGCTGAGGTCTGTAACTGTGACAAGGGGGCATCCTCTGTGTCTAGAGGTGTGATGATATGAGGTGCAGGGATAGTCTTGGAATATCAATATCCCTCTATATTACTGCACAGCGGGGGTTGGTGCCTAGAATCAGGCTCAGCAGAGTACCTGGAAAGTGGTTAAACTACTCTCTAGTTCAGGTCTATTGTCCTGTCCCTGAGGCAAGCAGCCATTTGGTCAAAAGCCTTCATCTGCATAAGACTACAACCCCCACTAACCCAGCAGGGGTTCATTTTGACAGGATATGGTATGCAAATGATCCACATGTAACTGCCAGGCACCCTGGCACCTTTATTAGTTCTGGGGAGTTATGGTTTTATGACAATATCTGGCCTGGGGAACATCTTATAGTCGCCCCGATAAATGCCCCAGATGCGTCCAGTCAAGGCGCACGCTCGGAATATACACATAACACCGTTCAAAGGCCAGGAAAGGTGCAGGCACTGATCTCCTTACCCAAAGGGAGCTGGAGTGTCAAACTTGGAGTCTATGTATTTGGGATCTCGCCAGGAACCCCATTATACTACCAGCCAGACTCTATAAACATCAGGCATAGACTTATACTGAAAAGTTATTCTGAGAGATGTAGAGAGGGGGCGGGGTTTCTCCCCCTGGTGACCTCACTCAGGGAGGAGACCAGGGGAGACAAAAAGGCTCCGCCCAGGCTGAACCAGGCTCTGTTGTCTTGTGGATTTGGAGATGCACGCTTTTTGGAGGCCAGCTGTGGGGGGGGGAGCCATGTGACCAACATGTGGCTGCCATGCGGCCTAGCAGCCAGGCTTGAGGCCTTGTGACCCTGGAAGAGGTGTCACTGCATGTAAGCAACACATGCTTTGCCCAAGACTGTTCTCTGAGCTTACCACATGGGCTCAGAGACATGGGCTAACTGCCTGCTCCAGAGGGTTCTGGTGCCATCTGACCTGGTTAAGGTGCTGTGCTGCCGGTCGTCCCATAAGAAAGGGCCCTGGTTGAATCCCACTTGGAAGCCAGAGATAGCCTGCACAAGCTGGTGTTGGTAATATATATCTTTTTCTTTCTTTTATCCCCATTTTTTATTTGTTATGTACCGTGTTATGTTATTTTCACTTGTATCTGCTTGTTAATCGCTGCATATATTCTATGTATGTGTTGAGTGTCTAGTATCGACCCATTTAGGGGTTAATAAATATATAAAATTTAGAAGGCTCGTTTGCGTACTACCCTCTGTTGACCCGCCTCACTCACGCAAAGTGGGTGTGAGGTAATCGAAGTGATCGCAGGTAAGGCCAGGTGCGGTCCCTGGTAAACTCGGATCCTTCACAAGAGGTTAAAAACGTTTTACCATAGTCATAGATGGGGTTTCTTTACAGTAAGAGCAGTAATACTATGGAAGACTGCTACAAAACGTAGTGATTTCTGATAACCCTGCTTACTGTGAATATCTGGTACAGGACAAAATTTTTATTTAGCCTCCCATTCCTGAGCAATCATTTCTATTAGTTTCAGCACCCAATATTCTAATTAGGTTCTTTACTGTAAGGTGGGTGGTCGTAAGCTGTCTGCTCCATCTGAGGACTGCCCACCTTACACTAAATAGACTAATTGGTATACTGATATTCACAAAGGATGGAGACTGGGGAGGAAAATTCCCACTACACAGGGAAGATTCTAGGAGCTAATAACAGCAAAAGCAGAATCTGGCTGATAACAGCGAGCAGTAGAACAAGTTATTTAAATCCAGTACAGTGCTGTGAGATAGGCCCAGACCCCTAAATGTCTTCATCAGTGCCAGTCACAAGGCCAGATGGATTTTGCTGAATTTGGAGGTCCAAGTTATCAACCCCAAGAAACCATACAGGAAATAAACGTTCCACTTACTGAAAACAAAATCAGAGCCCATAATTCACTTACTAGGATTTCTGGAAGAGCTGGACAATCAGGAAGGTAAAGTCTTGGTAGTAGTCTGTTAATAATAATAATAATAATAATAATTATAATGATAATCCTTTAATAGTCTCACCACGGGGAAATTCGGTGTGTTACAGCAGTATGCATATGCAATGCAAGATAAGAAATACAAATACACATACAATATATACAAAAGGTTCCAAGGTAGAGGCATCCCATTGGTAGTAGACAGACAGGGGGGAGGGGATATCACAGCAGAAAGAAATTTCAGTTCTCTGTGTGAAATGATCTCCGCTTAGGACAGTGTTGGTTGTACAGCCTGACCGCAGCAGGGAGGAAAGGAATTAAGGAGTCTTAGCCAGGAGAAAGCAATATTCCGATAACCTTCCGATAAAAGGTTGTATTCCAAGAGATCAGGTAAGGATAAGAATTAGTAGACAAGCCATTTCTGGTAACAAAGGTTCATAATTCCAAGAGAACATCAGGGTTTGAATCAGCAGACAAGGGTTATCTGATGAAAAGCCAAAGTTCGATTTGCAGGAGATCAGTCTGAAACAGTGATACACAAAAACACAGGTCACAAAGCCAAACAAGGTAAATAACAGCAGGCAGCTGGCTGAGGAGGAAAGAAGTTTAAATATGCCTCTTTAGCTGGTAACTGGACAAGACCAGAGAACTCTGACATTGCAGCAGCTTCTCAGGTCAGCATGGAATCCAGCAGCAGAACAGATACCCCTGACACAAAGAGCTGGAGTTGGTGGAAGTGGTGAAAGGTCCTCTGTAAAATTTTCTTCTATTTAATAAACATTCCTTGATTTACCATCATAACCTGGCCTAAACCTTTCCCTCCTCTGTTATCGCTTCTAGGATTTGTCGTGAAAGAGGGAAGGGAGAGCAGATTCTGTCAAGTGACAAGTTCACAGATTACTATTTGCTGAGGACCATGAGGTTATTAGGTGCTCTCATTCTTTGTGTCATTTTCAATATTAGATGTACAATCTGTATTGTCTTTGTTCATTTTACTTTTTGAAGGGTGGTCTGGTTGTTTCACAACAGAAAGATCTTGCTTTGCAGCATTTTTTAAATAATTGAAAAGAACTTCATAATTGAAAGACTTACAAGGAACTAAACTGAGGCCTCTACAACCTGCAATGATGCAAGCATTTTCCTAAATACGACTTATGATCTCATCACATAGTCCTTCCAAAAGCTACTGTATGCCACAATCAGGGCTGTTTTAACACATTGGTGGGCCCTGTGCAAAGGTTTCATTAGTGCCCCCCCCATCACCACCGCTTAGAAATACCTGACCTGCACAAATTATAATGCCCCCTCAATGGCCCCCACATAGTATAACACCCCTTAGTGGCTATCCCTAGTGGCCCCATACAATATAATGCCCCTCATAATGTCCCCTTCCAGGTTACCCCACAGATTTGTGTCCTCCCCACCCTCCTTGTTGCCCCCACAGTGTCATGTGCCCCCTCAAGTTTCCCCTACACTGTTATGGCCCCCTCAGGTTTCCCCCACAGTGAAATGTACCCCCAGGTTGTCCCCGCACTATCATGTCCCCCCGTTCCCCAGGTTGCCCCCACAGTATCATGTCCCCCACCCCCCAGGTTGCCCACACAGTATCATGCCCCCTGTTCCCCAGTTTGCCCCCACAGCATCATTTCTCCCCACCCAGGTGGTCCCCACAGTACCATGTCCCCCCGTCCCCCAGATTTCCCCCACAGTATCATGTCCCCCCCACCCCCCAGGTTGTCCCTACAGTATCATGCCCCCCCACCCCCCAGGTTGCCCCCACAGTATCATGTCCCTCCATCCCCCAATTGCCCCCACAGTATCATGTCCCCCACCCCCCAGATTGCTCCCACAGTATCTTGTCCCCCCATCCCCCAGATTACCCCCACAGTATCATATCCCACCATCCCTCAGGTTGCCTCCACAGTATAATGCCCACCTCCACACTGTCATGTCCCCCTCAGATTGTCCCCACAGTGTCATGTCCACCCAGGTTGCCCCCTCAGTGTCATGTCTCCCCCCCAGCCAGTGGAAGACTTTAGGTGACATGAAGGGGGTGGTGTCTTGGTGGTGACTCCATGATGGCATGACACTGAAGCAGAGTATTGGTTGTGGTAGGAGTGTGGTGTCACCTATGTTGAGTGTCATATTACTACAATTCTGGTGCCAGAATTTGATTAACTCATTGGTACTTCCTTACATATACAAGTTATAATCTGTATGGTGCAGTCTGACAGTCCTCCATTTGCTGACGTTGACTGAAATTTAACAAGTCCAATTCTGTTTATCCCTAGAGATGTTCCACTGCTTAACACCTCTTATTCCTCTCTCTACTACTGACATTAACATGCAATATATTAATTCATATTGGTAATGAAAAAAATGTGAGTGATATCCATTGGCCTAATGTTCATGCAATAGTTATCTGACGTCTATGGTCACTATAGTCAGAGATAAAGCCTATACCTACAACAGATTTCAGTCATTCTCTTAGGGATCTTAAAAGCCAAAACATAATGACCTCTGAGCCTCACTATTAGTTGATTTTGAAAAATATCCTCAATGTATCTTAAATTTTGTCTACTGAACCCGTAATGTGTTGCTGAACCAGTGATTGGTGCAACCAAAGTCTGTGCAGTATTTAATCACAGCTGTCCTTTACTTACATCTGGGGGAAAGTTGCCTCACCAGTTAAGAGCACCACAGTTTGAGAAGCACTCGTCTGTTGTACACAGCAGTTATAACAGGGTAGACAAACTGGGCTTTTCACAAAAGCCATTAAATAAAGCTACGCGTACCATAGACCGCAGGAATATACCATAGGCATAGGAAAGTCAGACAGGTAATAATGTGTTCTGTTTGTACCCCAGCATACAAAAATAAATATTCCTCCCACTCTTTTCTGCAGTCCACATATTATGGCAAGTTACAAAATATGTCTGATGAATTTTTATTCCAGCTATGTTTATATAGTTGTGAAAAATTCCTCAGTGATTCATATGTGGAGGTCCCATGTGAAGTCATCATAAGTATACCGTGATGCAATACTATACAGTATTTACATATAAATGGAGGTGTTGCACTCAGTACCATCAGGTTACTGATTTTATTTTCCATCTGGCACTAGAAAAGTGAAAATGTGTAACAGCGGCACTGATATACCTGCAATATAACCCCCACCCTATGTTTTTATATCTATTGTACATTGAAGGACCAGCCTCTGTTTCTATACACTAAAATTTTTTGGGAAATTTCTCTATTACTGTGGAATTCCTTAGTCTCTTAAACATTGCATTACTATACAATCATCTTGAAATAAGTCATCTTGGAAGTAAGTGAATGTGTGGTCCCGAGTTGGCAACGCTCTGTGTGAATCTCTTCAGATTTGTAAAACATTACCAGATGATAAATCTGGTAATCTGGAAAATGTTTCCAGAAAAACAAAGGGAATTATCAATCTCTTTGGTTTGTTATTTGCTTTCCGATTTAATATTCAGGCAAGCTATATTTTCCATATTCACAATAAAATGTGGTGCTTTAGCAAAATGGGTGATATTAATCATTTTAAGGTTTCCGTTAAGCGCTTGTCCTATCATTCTGTCTTTATATTTGTAGCCGCACCTCAAAGTTTTCTGGCTTTGTGCACTTCATGGATATTAGGCACAAAGGAGTTCATAAGGTTATAACATAATACACTTACAGTAGATATGACAATTTAATACTATGGTCTTGTGGCAATATGCATTTTTTATACTCCATATATTAAGAAAGGTAATTATGATTGTGTATTTTGACTATATTTGATATTTAATTAAGAACTGCTTGCTTTTTCCTTACCACTACTGGGTGAATCATGGTAATACAAACCTATACATACAGTAGAAATTCTATACATAGCATATTCTGTCTGCACATTTCCACTAATGTACAATAACCAGTATTACTGGCTGCATTTTCTGCCATATTATAGTTTGAAATGAAAAGTACACATTAATAAAAGTAGCAGAGGTCAATAACTCCTTACTTTTCCAAATCCATGTTGTTTCTGCCCCTACATTGTGTTCTCTAATAGTGAGTAGAAAATCTTGTGCTGCCGGTAATCTCTGGTCATTATGCAAGAAGGCTTAAGCTGTCCTCAAGTCTAAAGAAATGATAGGGTAGTTTTCAAGTGCAACAGAATTGCAGGTTTTTCTTTCAAATTAAAATGTTGGTGTAGGTCATGGGTCAGCAACCTTCAGCACTTCAGCTGCTGTGAAACTACAACTCCCAACATGCTCCATTCACTTCCATGGGAGTTCCAAGAACAACAGCGCAAGTATGCATGCTGGGAGTTGTAGTTTTACAAAAGCTGGAGTGCCGAAAGTTGCCTACCCCTGGAGTAGGTAGACATTGTTTTCCCTAACATTAAAACCAAACTTCTTATTAAAGTGCTCTTACAAAGTACTGTATAAATGTTAGGGTCATGCCAGACGTAGCAATACCGTCACACTACTGCAGGGGACTGGGAGGAAGGACAGAGACAAGTGAGCCCTAATCTCACCCCAGCCACTGTCCCTTCCTATTGCCTCAGTTTACCCTAAACGGTGTCTAAGATATGCAAAGCAATACGGTGGGATGAGCACTGATCTCTCCATTTTAATAACTCCCTTTTACCCCAATCAAAAATAGGGTTATGGAGGTTTAACCAGGGAAGTCCCAAAACAATATCAGAAGACAGATGCTCCATAACGAAGAAGCTTATGACCTCAGAATGTGCAGAACCCACTTGCAACATGATTAAAGGGGTCTTGCATTGGACCTTACCCCTGGCCAGTGGGGCAAAATATGCTCCAGTAACCGCCAGAGGAGTATCAAGTGGCAAAAGCCCAATGCTGAGACAAACGAAAGTTTGACAAAGTTTGCCGCAGACCCAGAATCAACTAGGGCCTGTCCAGAAACAGATCTGTCCCCAGAGGACAGAGACACAGATAACAGCATCTTATTGCTATTTCCGGCAAATACCTGGTTGCCTGAGTGGTTCTTCTGACTACCACTGAAGTTTTTCTGCTGGTGTATGGGGTCTGATGGAGCAGTCTCGTATGATATGACCTGAAGTACCACAGTACAGGCAGAGGTTATTCTGGAGATGATGCTCTCGTCGAGTCTTGACATCCATAGCTCCCAGTTGCATGGGTTCCTCACCAGGAGTAATGGGAGAAAAAGTGGGTTTATCAGGAGAGAGAGAGAGAGAAGAGACAGAAAATTTGGAGGAAACAGACCCTACTCTCTCTTTAACATTTTCCTGGATTCTATGGTCAATACGGACGGCCAAAGTCATGGCCTGCTCAAGAGTAGGGGGATCTGGGTGTCCAACCCAGACCTCCTTAACACGGTCACACAGGCCTTGTTTAAAGTGAGCCTTTAGAGCTGACTCACACCAACCTGCAGTTACACTGCACTTGCGGAATTCTGAGCAGTACTCCTCAGCAGAGCATTTGCCCTGCCGCATGGTGAGGAGTTGCGATTCCGCAAGCCCAATGTGGTCTGGCTCAGCATAGATAGACCCCAGAGACAAAAATTTTTTTTTCAAAATCTGACCACTCCTCAGCTGCAGGAGGGAGTTTAAGGGCCCAAGCTTGTGGATCCCTCTGTAGGAGGGATATAACTACTCCCACCATTTGGGCCTGGGATGCATGAGGGTTAATCCGAAAGTACAAGTGACAAGACTCCCGGAAAGTCTAAAATTTTTCTCGGTCCCCCGAGAAACGATCCGGGAGTAGCATCTTAACCCTAAAAGGGGCAGAAACAACTGGGGATGCTGCAGCAGCATCAGTAAGGGTCTGCACCTGTTTAGCAAGCTCAGCTGCCAGGCCTGCCAAACCTTTCAACTTGGCCGCAAGGCCCTGAATAGGATCCATACTGATCCTAGGGGAAGCAATGGCAGAAGGTTATGGGCTGGTTATTCTGTTAGGGTCTTGCCAAACGTAGCAATACCCTCACACTACTGCAGGGGACTGGGAGGAAGGACAGAGACAAGTGAGCCCTAATCTCACCCCAACCACTGTCCCTTCCTATTGCCTCAGTTTACCCTAAACGGTAAAAGGACAACCTGAAGACAAGCCCTATACTGAGTAAAGTGACAACACAGAACACAGACAGAACAAACAACAAAAAGGGAGGTCAGAAAGCTAAGGGTTCGGTAACAGCCGAGTAATGCAGTACAGAATCAAAATCCAAGAGAATAGTCAAAAGTCAAGGCCAGGAATACAAATACAAGTAACGAAACAGCAAGGAATAATAGCCAGAACACAAGAAGCAATAACCAGCAACCATGTGAGGGCTGACAACCTGTTTATAGAAAGACAGGACCTGCCCCAGACTGGATTGGTAGACAGGCTGTCAATCACACAGGCAAGGCTGAGATTAACTATTTGAGGACCAGAGAGAAACAAAGATGCAAGAGACGGGTGTGGCTGAAATTCAATTACAGACAGGAGGTATTAGGACAGTGTTCAGACTGAGCAACAAGAAACCTACGCAAGGAATCAGACTGAACACGCCTCCTTCGCCACAGCGTGTGAGCAGAGGGTGGCGCAGAGACCCAAACAGGCAGAGACGTTACAATAAACATATACTGTCAATAAACCAACAAAATGAATTCATCTCAGTATTTTGTGACAAAGCACCATATTAGATATTCTCTGTGTCCTATCTGGTCTCAGATTAATAATGATGCCACTTCTGATCAGTCAACAAGGAGCAAAACATTTCTCGCTTACCATCTAGTATTGCTTTTACACTAAATAATTATTGCCAGACTTTTCACATGATTATCACGCTATGTAAATTGTTCTTTAGTCTTCTGATAGTAAGTGTGTTTTTACTGAAGATTTTATTAAATAGAGGACAACAAAGGTAATATCAAGAAGTGTTGACACGTCGTGTCCACATCATCATTCTGCAGGTAACAATTAGAAATAGTGTTTCCAAACAATGCATGGTGTCAACATTGCAGGGTGACAAATTGGCATTTATGGTTTAAAATTAACCTTGGTAATAAAAATGCAGTCAGTTATATAGCAAGACAGGACATGGTCAAAGAGAAAAGAACAAGGAAGCATGAAGGAAGTGGTGGGTGTGCAGGAAACTTAAGGGCTGTGTACATATACAGTTTGTGAATAATCCAATAGGTGTCCCAAAGGTTTCCAAATAAATTCAAAGTTATCTATTTTGTCCTGAATAATGATATTAAGACGCTCTAAACTCTGAACATCCTGGATTCTAGCAAAGGTCTAGGAGTGAAGGTGGAAACATCTGTACTGTCTAGCTACGGTATTGGGCATTGATAACATCTGGTGGAATGTTTCCCAGTTAGGACAGAGGGAACATTATATAAACCAAATATCAAAACCAGAAGAAGCCCACATCCTAAAAGCTGATGGATGATGTGTTTGACCTCTGACTAAACAGGCTGGATTAAGAAACAATCCCAAAATATATGGAAAATTGTGCCCCTGGCATTTCTGCAATCATCAACAGACCTCAGATCCAGATCTATCCAGACATCCAACATCCAGATTTAGTTTATGAAGGAGCTCTAGCATATGGGCAAAGGATATACCCAAAATTAAAATGCATATCTTTACTATTGACTCATAGAAAAAGGTTAAAACTATTCTATGTTCCTACATGTTTCAAGTATGAAACACTACTGATGGTATATAAACCTTCAGACGCCCCTACCTACTTATTTCCAGGAATGTTCAGGGCACATGATCTCTATTATGAAATCAAAGTAATTCCTTCAAAATGTGGGAGGTGCAAATAACAATTACATGTCTAGCAAAGCCAATTTAATACAGATATGCCAAATCATGGATGACATGTTAAAAGTAATGACATAAGGCTTCAATATTAAGTGAAACCTTCCTCCAGTCCTCTTGTCTTTTTGATTTATTAATGCTTTCAATACATTTGACTTTCAAAAATTTTGAAAATGTTGACCCCTTGGGAATTTTTTGTTTTTGACATACTCCATAATCCCTTTTCTGAGCATGCATGTAGTATACCTACATACTACAAACTACATTTAGGCAATTCTACAAGATATACAACAGATGTTACAGACTTTTGATTAGAAGCAATGTCTAGACACTGTTGGTGTAATGCATTTCTGGTAAGAGAGGATGAAATAAAAAGTAGGTCAATGAACACAAAAAGAGGAAACTTCCTAATACAAGTGCTCCAAACATCTCTAGTAAAGGCTATTGGTACTAATAATGCACATGCTGGTGAAAATATAAAGGCTTCCAGAAAGTGGGATTATAATGGATATTGTCAATCCACTTGTAATAAGTTTGAAGCGTTGTTCAAGCAGGAATTCTGTGAAAACGTGAGGTGTAGTAATAACAAGAAATGCTTGGAACTTGCTTGTTTTAGCAATTCTGTGATTGTTATTAGCTGATATGAAATGCAAAAAGTGAAGCAATTTTAGAAGAATGGTCATTTATATTTCCCTGATTTTGTCTAGGAGTTAAAGGGAGAGATCTACTGACTAATAACTTTTTATTTGCTATATAAATGGGTTGCTACAAACTACCTACCAGTTTTTTGCTATCATAGTTGTTGGCCAACTCCCTCACATGCAAGCCATCAGAGTCAAATGAGAGTCTGACTCATTTTTGGAAAGATTTGCTTGATTGGTTAGCCTTCTTTTAAAAGGGGCTTTTAACCCAACCTTGGAAACCTACCTATAGATGTAGCAGTTCGATTTAGCAACATCCCTCATCAAAAGGGCTTGTTGGAAATCTCCAAATACCCATTAAACAATTCCAGGCGCAGTGTCTGCCACGCAGAGGCAGATGTCAGAGGAAACTGGGTCATGGTTAAGGGAACAGGTCTCCTCTATAGCATCGGTGTATAGCAGTCTGTGCTGACTAGCCAGATAGTTCCAGATCTATGATCTGATAAGTAATAAGCTAAAAGATCATCAAAACTTTTAGTGTGTGCCTACCACAGGTATCCCATAACCGCAAGCATTTGCATAGCACACCAGTTTTTCTTCCCTGCTTGAGATCGGGAGCAGGATCTGTTACATGCCCATGGTGTCTGTTGGGGGTACTTGGTTGGAACTTTTTTCATGAGGGGATACTTAGCTTGAAAAGGTTGAGAAATACTGCCCTAAAGAAAAAGGCTTAATCTTGGAGGGAATATGTTTCATATTGGAACACAATGAGAGGATTTCTTGCACTAAACATGCACCACAAGTACCAATTCATGCCTCACCCACCACATTGTGGAGTGGTTATCAGGGCAGGCTGAGGCGAAAGATTTATTCTAACTCATGCCGGGGACGACCAACAGGTACATGAAGAGGCCGTAGCCTCTTCTTAGATCTCCCAGTCTTAATAAATTTGCCCCAAAGCAAACAGCTACAATATATATCGTCAAACATGTGGGACTGCTATGGGGACACATTTTGCCCCAGTTATACAAATTTATAGATAACATGGGTGATTTTGAGGATCATTTTATTTCCAGACCCCATAGCTGGTCCCACCGTATTGTATATTACAGACTTTACATAGACAATTTGTTGTTCACCTGGAATGGTGCCCTCGAAACATTCAATATTTTGCGGACACATTCAGGACCATATTAACACCAAAACCTTTTTCAAAAAGGTAGATTGCAACAGCTTACTTGACTGTAACAGTTTACACTATAAAACAATGTAAAAACAATGTGCACTGAAGCATTAGGTGGAACTGCACTAGCGATATGGATTATAAGCATCAGATAGGGATCTTAGCAGAAAGGTTCAGCAATACCGGGAAGGGATAATGCAGTCAGCAATTAATAAGGATAGTCAATTATCAGAGAAAGACTGTTTGTATTCCAAATGCAAAGCAAAAGATGGCAGTGTTTGTTCTATTTTATTACTACATACAGTACAGACCAAAAGTTTGGACACACCTTCTCATTCCAAGAGTTTTCTGTATTTTCATGACTATAAAAATTGTAGATTCACACTGAAGGCATCAACACTATGAATTAACACATGTGGAATTATATACTTAACAAAAAAGTGTGAAACAACTGAAAATATGTCTTATATTCTAGGTTCTTCAAAGTAGCCACCTTTTGCTTTGATTACTGCTTTGCACACTCTTGGCATTCTCTTGATGAGCTTCAAGAGGTAGTCACCTGAAATGGTCTTCCAACAGTCTTGAAGGAGTTCCCAGAGATGCTTAGCACTTGTTGGCCCTTTTGCCTTCACTCTGCGGTCCAGCTCACCCCAAACCATCTCGATTGGGTTCAGGTCTGGTGACTGTGGAGGCCAGGTCATCTTGCGTAGCACCCCATCACTCTCCTTCTTGTTCAAATAGCCCTTACACAGTCTGGAGGTGTGTTTGGGGTCATTGTCCTGTTGAAAAATAAATGATTGTCCAACTAAACGCAAACCGGATGGAATAGCATGCCGCTGCAAGATGCTGTGGTAACCATGCTGGTTCAGTATTCCTTCAATTTTGAATAAATCCCCAACAGTGTCACCAGCAAAGCACCCCCACACCATCACAGCTCCTCCTCCATGCTTCACGGTGGGAACCAGGCATGTAGAGTCCATTTGTTCACCTCTTCTGCGTCGCACAAAGACACGGTGGTTGGAACCAAAGATCTCAAATTTGGACTCATCAGACCAAAGCACAGATTTCCACAGGTCTAATCTCCATTCCTTGTGTTCTTTAGCCCAAACAAGTCTCTTCTGCTTGTTGCCTGTCCTTAGCAGTGGTTTCCTAGCAGCTATTTTACCATGAAGGCCTGCTGCACACAGTCTCCTCTTAACAGTTATTGTAGAGATGTGTCTGTTGCTAGAACTCTGTGTGGCATTGACCTGGTCTCTAATCTGAGCTGCTGTTAACCTGTGATTTCTGAGGCTGGTGACTCGGATGAACTTATCCTCCACAGCAGAGGTGACTCTTGGTCTTCCTTTCCTGGGGCGGTCCTCATGTGAGCCAGTTTCTTTGTAGCGCTTGATGGTTTTGGCCACTGCACTTGGGGACACTTTCAAAGTTTTCCCAATTTTTCGGACTGACTGACCTTCATTTCTTAAAGTAATGATGGCCACTCGTTTTTCTTTACTTAGCTCTTTTTTTCTTGCCATAATACAAATTCTAACACTCCATTCAGTAGGACTATCAGCTGTGTATCCACCTGACTTCTGAACAACACAACTGATGGTCCCAACCCCATTTATAAGGCAAGAAATCCCACTTATTAAACCTGACAGGGCACACCTGTGAAGTGAAAACCATTTCAGGTAACTACCCCTTGAAGCTCATCAAGAGAATGCTAAGAGTGTGCAAAGCAGTAATCAAAGCAAAAGGTGGCTACTTTGAAGAACCTAGAATATAAGACATATTTTCAGTTGTTTCACACTTTTTTCTTAAGTATATAATTCCACATGTGTTAATTCATAGTTTTGATGCCTTCAGTGTGAATCTACAATTTTTATAGTCATGAAAATACAGAAAACACTTGGAATGAGAAGGTGTGTCCAAACTTTTGGTCTGTACAGTATAATTTGGCACACCATCCTTTCCCATCATTGGCCAATCCTTCTCAGCGACCTGTATCTGAAGCTGTGCCTCCCCCAAACAACCAGGAATTACATTCAGGAGAGCCAGGAATTTTCTTGCCCCTAGCAAACTGAAGGAGAAGCAGACTAGATCTGCCCCATCTCCTTATTTGGTCTTCCGATGGCACGGGGTAGCTATTGTTGCAACTATTTGAGATGTAAATGCTGTCATTCCATTAATAACTGTAAAAATAACAATAAAAGATGTTCCATAGGTAAAGTGATCCCTATTAAAACACTTTTGAATCGTTCCTTCTCTTTTTTTATATATATGTGCTGGAATGCACCTGTGGGCTTCAATATTTGGGGTGTCCTTCCATGTACCTCAGGGAAAGAATCAATAAATTGATCTAATGTATGAAAGGATTATCATAACATACTGTTTCACGTCATACAGCTATCCATCATCACTGTGATTTTAGCCACTTCATGGTTACTCCGCGTGAACAATATTCCCCAGGAGTCAACCAACTGCTGGGAGTTACTGAAATAACAGGAGTTTTATTGGATGTACAAATTAGACACTTTAACACCATCTGGTCTGAATGAAGCTCTTGAAAATATTTTCTAAATCTTGGACTGCATTACTTACTCCATCCACTGGACTTTCCTGTTTTAGAATCATAGCCATGCTATGTTTATTGTGGCCTATGCTCTTTACATATGACCCTATTAGGGTAATCTGCTTCAGGAATTAGGAAACCTTTTTTGACGCGTTTTTTTACATGACGAGTTTTTTGTCGCATTTTTCGTCTAGGTTTTTTAAGCGTTTTTTTTTTTTTTTGCTCCAGCATACTGTATGGCCCTGGAAGCTTCTCTTCAAAAACTGCGTCAAAAAACCGCGTCATGTTTTTTCCGCCTCCCATTGACTTCAATGAGTTTTTTGCAGGCGGAATATGCCTGAAGATAGGTCATGTCGCTTTTTTTTTTCCGCTAGCAGAAAAACACCCGCTAGAGGAAAAAAACTGCTACTGATTCCCATTGAAATGAATGGGAGGTGTTTATTCAGACGGATTTTGAGGTGGATTCCACCTCAAAATCTGCCTGCAAAAAAACTCAGTGTGAACACAGCCTTAGCCCTCCACAGTCTCTTCGAGTACCTGCTTAGACATCCACTCTTTGAATCCCCATATTACATGGGTGGTGCACCGTACTGTTCCTTAGGAAGCCCAGTGTCAATGCGCCAATCTCATGTTCTTGACACATGCGCTACCCAGTCTCTTTTCTTGCAGCTGGATTGAGCATGTGCTGTTTATCTCATTGCTTTGAGTTTTTCCCGCGTCTCTGGTTTCTATGACAACTCCATATGGGTTTTGGAGACATGCGGACAAAGTCATATGTTCTTTTTGAGTATTGTATTATGTTTATGTATTATGTTTTCTTTTCTTTTTTTTTTTTTAATTAGAGTGTTTTCCCTTGTGAACCCACCAACCTGGTGGGCAGTCTTACTGCCTTTTTAAGCTTAAATATGTGCTGTTGTTTGTATGCTTTACCTATGTGTACACTTGAAAAAGGAGCTGTGCCCTGAAATGTGCTGTGTGTATGTGGATCTTTAATAAATGCTCCACTTGAGTGAACAAGCGCTGGCAGACATTTTTTGGGTTACCTTCCCTGCATCATACCAACTTTTGGCTCTTTTAAAAGCTTGCCACACTTTCTGCCATTATGTAATCCTGTGGAAAGTTGTTCCACAACTTTACACTTTGCACAGTAAAATACTGTAACACTTCTGAACTTGTTACAAAATTATACTTCCTTTAACTGTAAGCAGTGACCCTGTATTTAGTTTTTGGAACAAATAATAAATCGCAGTTTTATCAGGATCATGTACACATTTATATACCCATACTATATCTCCCCTTAGCATTCATAAGTGAGATCTGCCATACACATTCATTCGTTTGCCCCTCTTTGTATTTTCTCCCGCTCTCTGATGTAAGTTTTAAGGACTGTTGCCTAAAACACAAGATAAGATTACATCAGTGCTTTATATATGATTAAAATAATACCCTCTTCTGTAAAAGACAAGGAGACCCTAATACAGGACAATATCCTTTTGACTTTCAATTCAGCATACTGCCACTGGCACTGTTTAGAAACTATACATCTATTTTGTATATGTAGATGGAAAAGAGCTACAATATGTAGTTATAGATACAGTACAGTAGTGTCCAATTTCTACAAAATGATTGCATAATTTTGTATATTAACAAGTATTCCAAAATCCTTCTTTATTGGACCCAATATTGATCCATTCAGGGTATAATTATTTTTTTGAATAATGAATTCACCCTGTAGAGATTGGACAATACTGTACTGTATCTATAACACTATATATTATAGTTGTATTATAGTTGTAGCCATCTGCAAATACAAAACATATATTTAGTTTATAAACAGCTTAAACAGTAATGGTTTCATTACACTTTGAAAGTGTCCCCAAGTGCAGTGGCCAAAACCATCAAGCGCCACAAAGAAACTGGCTCACATGAGGACCGCCCCAGGAAAGTTAGACCAAGAGTCACCTCTGCTGCGGAGGATAAGTTCATCCGAGTCACCAGCCTCAGAAATCGCAGGTTAACAGCATCTCAGATTAGAGACCAGGTCAATGCCACACAGAGTTCTAGCAGCAGACACATCTCTACAACAACTGTTAAGCGGAGACTGTGTGCAGCAGGCCTTCATGGTAAAATAGCTGCTAGGAAACCACTGCTAAGGACAGGCAACAAGCAGAAGAGACTTGTTTGGGCTAAAGAACAAAAGGAATGGACATTAGACCTGTGGAAATCTGTGCTTTGGTCTGATGAGTCCAAATTTGAGATCTTTGGTTCCAACCACCGTGTCTTTGTGCGACGCAGAAAAGGTGTACGAATGGACTCTACATGCATGGTTCCCACCGTGAAGCATGGAGGAGGAGGGATGATGTGTGGGGGTGCTTTGCTGGTGACACTGTTGGGGATTTATTCAAAATTGAAGGAATACTGAACCAGCATGGTTACCACAGCATCTTGCAGCGGCATGCTATTCCATCCAGTTTGCGTTTAGTTGGACCATCATTTATTTTTCAACAGGACAATGACCCCAAACACACCTCCAGACTGTGTAAGGGCTATTTGACCAAGAAGGAGAGTGATGGGGTGCTACGCCAGATGACCTGGCCTCCACAGTCACAGAGTGAAGGCAAAAGGGGCAACAAGTGCTAAGCATCTCTGGGAACTCCTTCAAGACTGTTGGAAGACCATTTCAGGTGACTACCTCTTGAAGCTCATCAAGAGAATGCCAAGAGTGTGCAAAGCAGTAATCAAAGCAAAAGGTGGCTACTTTGAAGAACCTAGAATATAAGACATATTTTCAGTTGTTTCACACTTTTTTGTTAAGTATATAATTCCACATGTGCTAATTCATAGTTTTGATGCCTTCAGTGTGAATCTACAATTTTTATAGTCATGAAAATACAGAAAACTCTTGGAATGAGAAGGTGTGCCCAAACTTTTGGTCTGTACTGTATATATATATATATATATATATATATAATATATATATATATTTCTGACTTTGGCTACTATCTGTGACTACTCTTTTTATTCTGATTCTGTACTTCGCTGCTCAACTGGTTCTGACCCCTGGCTTTCCTGATTATCCATATCTGTTTGTTTGTCTTGTCCGCGTTTTGTCTTTACACATGTTTTGTAGGAAGGGACTGTCGCTCAGTTGTCCTCTGCCACCTAGGGTAGTTGAGGCAAGTAGGTAAGGATAGGGGCTGGGTTGAGTTTAGGACTCACTGTCTCTGTCATTCCCTTCCTCCCAGGTTTCAGCAGCAGCTACTGGGGAATTGCTCAACTGGCAGAGATAAGCAGAGATAAATACACTGAACTGAAGGCTCAGCAGCCAGAGATAGCAGAGGGACTTACACAGCAGAAGAACATGAGCAACCCCTAATTAGTCAAGTGTACTAAGAAATGGAGAGGAGAGAAAATAAAAGTTCTTTTTAAATTAAGAAAAGAACAAAGTCGCAAAACATCAGTAAAACCAGATTTATGTCTCATACACACACCAATTCCTGTCCTGTTTAACTCCAATTAAAATTACAGTTTGTTATATAGGAAAGTCTCAAATGAGTCATTATTGCTATGAAACTAGTTCTTAACATAGTCATGGAGATCTCCCCTATGATGTTGCTTTTTAAGCAAAGTTTTATTAAGTCTCCAACGTCAGCAGAATTTTCAAAGAAATAGCATATATACATACATATATATTCATGTATGGGTGCCATGAGGTGCAGAATAGAGAGAAAGGAATTATCCATAGAATGGTATCCATAGACCATACAGATAATGTTTTTGAAAGAGTCTTTCGACAACCTAGTTTGGGAGGGGAGAAGGGGCTTAGAGAGCAGACAAATTCAGTCTATAAGATCTGAAAATTATATATTAAGCTCTCCTCCTAGAATAGGTGCCCCTAAGAGATGGGATGTTTTATTGAGTATTCTAGAAATGAACCTAAGTTCTGCTATGCTAGAAGCATATACATAACAAATAGTCACTGGGTTACCCCTCTGCTTACCTGTTCCACCATCCAAATGGCCTTACCAGTATGAAAGCTGAGCATGCGCATTGCCACTCCTTTCACTACAGTGCAGTACTTGGCTATCTCTGGCAGTGCCATGAAGAGTGAATGGAGCAGCAGTACACATGCTTCATCTACTGCTCCATTCAGATAAGGGAATGAGACCCACATTCTCATGGTTGGTAGTAGTCCCAAAGGAGAAGTTTCACCATCACTGTCTGCAATGTTGAGCATTGGAATATCCAAGGATGCAGAAAGTTTACAGTTCTACAAATAATTAAAGAATAATGGAGCGTCAATATTTTCTGGTTGAGGGCAAAAGAAAAGCTTTTGACACACAAGTGGTTATCTCACAGGAGATGAAAAAAAGGAAAAGGCCTCTGAAATATTTCTTAATAGGAAATTGTAGGAGGTATATTTGCCATTGCAGTGGATCAAGTGGCCTATAAAGAGGTGGTCTTTAGGGAGGGTTGTCTGGAGGACTGTAACGCACATTTCTAAATTTGTAGACCATTAAAAATTAAATGTTTTTGCAAATAAAATAATTAAAAATGTAAATTACTCTAACCATCTTACCTGTGAAAGTCTTTTGTCTTGATAGATTGCCATTGGATATGACCCTGAATGCAGGAACTTTCTATGTCATGATCTCTTTATTATAGTGGCACAACTACTTTAAAATAAATCTGACAGGCCGTTCCTGCCCTGGCCTGCCTACTGTCATTATGAAAAGTGACAAGCAGGGCACAAAAGATTTGCGTACAAATACATATGACACAAATGCCAACTTTTCATGCCTTGTACGTTAGAAAACCGGCGTCTAAAGCATTATAAATTGGCCCCATTGTGTTGTTGGCAGGGAAAATTCAAACATACACATGTAAATATCCTAAAAAACATGATACTAATGCTTATTTGGGGATGAATTTATTTGTCAGCGTCAGTAGCCCATTCTCTTATCTAATCCTTTGCCAGCTCCATGGCTAGGAGCTCAAAATGTTGAGTGAAAGAAAACGTGTGCAAGTAAAATCATAGACTCAGCCCTCTGCACTTGGTTGGCAGATAGATCCATGCTGTGGACACACAAGAGAACATATTTGATCTTTCTATTAAAATACTGTACATTGACTAGCCCTTTCTATTACAGAATGCAATAGACTTTCTTGATGGAATCACTGTAAGTATGCAAAAGTAAACACAGACTGTTTAACCGCGGTTGTATTATTTTAGTGCGACCTCTTTCTTGGTCAGGTCTTGCTTTTCTGGTTTCTTAATGAGTGACTAACAACTGGCCACTTCTAGATGATAGAGGCGGAGGTCTTGGAATTTTTCTGAACAGTAAGCTTTTGTTATAAGGTAAGCTGTCTGTGACAATAAAATCGATCTGTTGCCAGTCTATATACCTTATTAAAATGGTATGGAATTTTATGAAGTTTGCACAAGAAAAGTAAATGGATTAAAAATAAAAAAATAACTCTCCTGGTCCCACAGTGACAATGCCATGCCCTATGATTCATTAACCACAGCAGCACACCACTGGTATCAATGGTCACATACTGCATCTATAAGCATCAGTGTCACATGAATAAAGTATGTGACGCCATTGTTGCAGAAACAACAAGGACCATTGGAGCAGCAGGGCTAGACCAAAAATGATTAAGGAAAAAAAGTCTACTATCACTCTTGAAAAATTTCCAATATGAGGCTAAGGCCCCACGTAGTGAACCGCTGCAGAAAAGACTGTGGCAGAAATGCATTGAGTTTTTTTTCCACAGAAAGTTCATAGAGTTTTCCTCTGCGGACTTTCTGCCTCTATTATACCTATATGAAAAAAGGCAGCGTTTCCAAAGGTATAATTCACATGCTGCGTTTTACAAAAACGCAACAGTTTTTGAACTCGCAGCATATCTGCTACAGATTTTTCTCTGCAATGTGTGGATGGGATTAGCCAGAACCCCATTCACTTTGTCTTTTCGCAACATGGGGCCACGGCCTAAGGGGCGGTTCACACAGCTAAAAATGAAAAGGGATTTCAAGCACACCATTCATTTTGAATCCTCTTCATTTTCTGACCCTATGGCACCCCACAGCTGAATTCCGCCATGGATTTTCACTGCTGACTAGGCCCAGATGAATGGGCCCAATCTGCACAGTGTATTGTGCCATAGATGCTGTGGCTGAATTAGCCACAAAATCAAGGGCAAGATTGAGCAGGATGTTTATTTTTTTCACCGTCCTGCTCCAATGTTTGCCTCCCATTAAAAACAATATTAGGCTAAAGGCCCAAGTAGCAAGCTGCAGGAAGAAAAAAAGCTGTGGAAAAGACTGATGCGGAAACGCAGCGCATTTCACAGAAAGTCTGCAGAGGTTTACTCTACGGACTTTCTGCTTCAATTATACCTATAGGGAAACCGGCGGCGTTTCCATAGGTATAATTGGCATGCTGCGATTTCCAAAAACTCGATGATTTTGTAAATTGCAGCATTTCCACTGCGTGTATTTTTCTGAAACGTGTGGATGGGATTTGCATTTACGTCATGTGGGGCCCTGGCCTTAGAGTGGAATCTGACGCTGATTTTGAGGAAGAATCTGCCTCGAAATCAGTGCCAGATTCCGCCGTGTGAACATACCCTAAAGCTAGTTGGAAGAAGATACGCAATACTTCACCCACTAGCATCCTTAAAAATCTCTCATACGAGTATTTACTGTATGCACGTGTGTGATAAAAAATGTCTGCACTTTACTATGAAAAGACAGTTTGTTTGAGTTAAGGGACTGATAATAGATTTATGACCAAGACTTTAAAATGCCGTGGGCTAGTGCTTTAAACACTGAATGAATCAGAGTAAGTTATTCACATCTCTGTTATTCACATCTCTTCTTTTCTGCTCCTCAAGGCTTCCGCCTGTAGGACATGTGAAAACGAGTTATGACGGTTCCTAAAATAACAAAGACATCTGAACTAAGTTCTAATGGTATCCTATTTGTATTTGTCAGTCTCTGTTATCCTGAGGGCAGTAAAAAATCAGGTAAAAGGTATGTGCATTATGTGCAGATGAAAATACTTCAATATGGGAACGAGTAGTCCTCTTCCAGAGCGGTCATGATCTGATTTCTTTATTTCATACATAGCCATTCATTTTTATTAGTATTATAACAACAGGACTGTTCATTAGGAAATCATTCCTCTACAGGTCAGTGAGCAGGTCTGTATTAACATCAATACACAGAAGCCAGATTGTCCATGAATATGCAAACAACATGTACTTCCGCTCCCTTCCGTTAATCCTTAATTTATTAACATATTTTTCATTTCAGTTTTTCCATCATTTAACTTACATAAACACTGCAACCATCTGCACATGCAAATACACAGTTTTCAGCCATCAGTGAATTCACTAAAATGTAAAACTTTCCATTTTCAGTGGAAATAAGTGATTTGTACTCAGCAACACATTACAATTTTTTAAGACAAAGAACAAAACCAGAACAATGCTTGAGGATTGAAACATAATTGCAACATGATTTTATTCTGGTCAAAGACGTAAAAGTTTGGCCCCAATATAACCAGGGTTCACACATTTTTCAGGACACTGGTCATAAGGACATAATGAGGAAGACATGAGCAGCCAGAAGCATAACTGTAGCAGGGCCCACCTATCCTGTGTCTCAGGCATCACAGGACAGTTGCTGCCTCTGCCGCCTGTATAGCTATATCCCTGTATGCAGTTTACATGTACCATATATTTTCATGGTCATGGTCAAAAAATCCATAGTCACATATCATTGTCTTAAAACCTTACAATATCCACAAAGTCTGGTGAAGGATTCAGGCATCTATACAGCTAAACAGATATATTTTTTAATTCACTGCAATGAATTGTAAAGAGAGGATACGGAATGGACATTGCATGGTTTCCTGAGCCATTATATGCATGGGAACAACTAGCGGTATTCATGATGTAACTGCCTATTTATGTAATATATCAGGAGATGCAATAATTCTGACGAACAAGGGGTGTCACTTTGTCTGGCTCTTTTGTAAGACGTAGCCAAAGATTGCAACAAGACAGGTTCTGCTAAATGCATTGTCTGGAACAATAACTTTAGGGCAAAGGTTTTAGCTTTTAACAGATATTGTAGGTAGTAATGCTTGTCACCAATCTAAAGCAAATCACTCAGGTGACATTTATCCATTATAGAATTTTGTTGTTGTATACTTCTTCTAACATCTTAACATTTCTGACAGATGATAATTCGCAGTGTATTAACCCTATTGTATTTCAGTACAGTTTCTTTGAGAAGCTTAATTATTGTGTCAAAGGAAGGTGACAAAGAACGTGAGAATGGTACTTATTGATTTACATAAACGATAAGTAAAGGCACCCAGGACAAAGTGCATATTTGCTGGTCACTTCACTCACTGTAGTATCTGGAGGCAGATTTGCTTTCTTTGCTAGCGTATGTTCACACTGGCATTATCTTATCAGTTGTTCTGATCTGCCAAATGATCAGAACAACAGACAGAAAAATGGATTCAGCACCTTCCATATGAATCCATCATCATTGACTCCTCATTACATGCAATAATGCTTCTATCTTTATAGTGATTAGAGTCAATGATGACAGATGCAAATAGAAGATGCTCCGTCTGCATCCTTCATTCTGTCAACTTTTCATTCTGTTGATCTGATGTTATGAAGGATCAGTACAACAGAGAAGACTACACGAGTGTGAACATAGTCTTATGTTTTCAGTGATTTTCACAATATTATCAGTTGCTCTTAATGCCATACATCTTCATTTATTTAGGTATGTACTGTATATCAGGTATGTATATCATATATCATCAACTTCCATGGAACTATGTATATCCACTTATGAAAATCCCAGCAGAGGACTAAATGTGGTGTGAATTCAGCTTTAGATAGTTGTGAGGGTCCACCAACAAGTGTCAGCTGTCTAAGGCTACATTTACACGACCAAGGGGCAAGATGGCATTCCACCCGAGGGGCACCATTTTGCACCCAAGGGGGACCCCTTTTCAAGGTTCCCTCATGCATTTAATGGAGGGACATGTGAAAACAGACAATAATAAAACATGAACATTACAACGGACCATCAAAATATCGCTTCCATTCACATTAATGAATTTGAATGCATCCGTGTGATGGCCATTAAAAAAAGGTTTGATGTTTCTGACGTTTATGTAAATGTAAGGTAAGGTTACTAAATAGTATACAGTAGCTTGCAAAAGAATTCATACCCCTTGAACTTTTTCACATTTTGTCACCTTACAACCACAAACGTAAAAGTATTTTATTGAGATTTTAAGTGATAGACCAACACAAAGTAGCACATAATTGTGAAGTGGAACGAAAATGATACATGGTTTTCAAAATATTAATCAAATAAAAATCTGAAAAGTGTGACATGCAAAAGTATTCAGCCCCCTGTACTCTGATACCCCTAAACAAAATCCAGAGTCCAGCTGTGTATAATTTAGTCTCAGTATAAATATACCTGTTCTGTGAAAGCTTTCAGTGGTTTGTTAGAGAACACTAGTGAGCAAACAGCATCATGAAGACCAAGGAACTCACCAGACAGGTTAGAGATAAAGTTGTGGAGAAGTTTAAAGCAGAGTTAGGTAATAAAAACATATCCCAAGCTTTGAGCATTCCAATGAGCACTGTTCAATCCATCATCCAAAAATGGAAAAAGTATTCTATAACTGCAAACCTACTAAGACATGGCCGTCCACCTAAACTGACAGACCAAGCAAGGAGAGCACTGGTCAGAGAAGCAGCCAAGAGGCCCATGGTCACCCTGGAGGAGCTGCAGAAATCCACAGCTCAGGTGGGAGAATCTGTCCACAGGACAACTATAAGTCATGCACTCCACAAATCTGGCCTTTATGGAAGAGTGGCAAGAAGAAAACCATTGTTGAAAGAAAGACATCAGAAGTGCCGTTTGCAGTTTGCCACAAGTCGTATAGGGAACACAGCAAACATGTGAAAGAAGGGGTTCTGGTCAGATGAGACCAAAGTTGAACTTTTTGGCCGAAATGCAAAGCACTATATGTGGAGGAAAAGTAACACTGCTCATAACCCTGAACCTACCATCCCCACTGTGAAACATGGCGGTGGCAGCATCATGCTGTGGGGAGGCTTTTCTTCAGCAGGGACAGGGAAGCTGGTCAGAGTTGATGGGAAGATGGATGGAGCTAAATATAGGGCAATCCTGAAAGAAAACCTGTTGGAGGCTGCAAAAGACTTGAGGCTGGGAAGGAGATTCACCTTCCAGCAAGACAATGACCCTAAACATACAGCCAGAGCTACAGTGGAATGGTTTAAATCAAGGAATATTCAGGTCAGAATGGCCCAGTCAAAGTCCAGACCTAAATGCCATTGAGCATCTGTGGCAAGACATGAAAATTGCTGTTCACAGATGCTTGCCATCCATTCTGGCTGAGGTTGAGCTATTTTGCAAAGGAGAATGGGCAAAAATCTCAGTTTCTAGATGCGCAAAGCTGGTAGAGACATACCTCAAAAGACTCGCACCTGTAATTGCAGCTAAAGGTGGCTCTACAAAGTACTGATATAGGAAGGCTGAATACTTTTGCACGTCACACTTTTCAGATTTTTATTTGATTAAAATTTTGAAAACCATGTATCATTTTCATTCCACTTCACAATTATCTGCTACTTTGTGTTGGTCTATCACGTAAAATCTCAATAAAATACATTTATGTCTGTGGTTGTAAGGTGACAAAATGTGAAAAATTCAAGGGGTGTGAATACTTTTGTAAGCCACTGCATACTATACATACAGTGCCTTGCGAAAGTATTCGGCCCCCTTGAACTTTTCAACCTTTTGCCACATTTCAGGCTTCAAACATAACGATATAAAATTTTAATTTTTTGGTGAAGAATCAACAACAAGTGGGACACAATTGTGAAGTGGAACGAAATTTATTGGTTATTTTAAACTTTCGCAAGGCACTGTAAATGCTGGTGTGCTATTTTTTCTGTAGAGTGATATTACAACATATAACATGTACTACAGTAGAGCCCTCCACACATACAAGATGCCTTAGGGTACTGCTAATGCCTACATTTCTGACTGTTAACCAGTAATAATCTAATTATTCTAATGATAGCAATTATTGGTAATAAATAAGCTCAAACAATTCCAGATATTTAAATTCCTTGTACTGTAATTTTCTAGAACAATGTCAATTTCAAATTTATAGCCCTAACGATCAAGATAGATACAATGCAAATACAAAAAACATAACGTACCCAGATAGAAATGTTGCATTACTACAAAACATGCTGTTATGTCTATGTCTGTTATGCCTAGGTCTTACTATAAGAGGGTGTAAAAGTGCTACCCACAACCCTTTAAAAAGGCTCTCAGATGCTACTTTTGGGTAGTGTACCCAAAAAGTGTATAAATTTTTCATACCTATTTTCAACCAATATCATGTAAAAGTAGCCTAACAGGCAGTGGTGTAACTAAAGTCTTGTATGCCGCTGTGGAAACTTTTGTCTGGGGCCCCCTGCCCCCTCCCTACAGCGAATTCTTGATAGAGACGGTTCCGGATGCTGCAGTAGTATCTCAGATACTTGAAAGGGATACAGCTTTAGTACCCACAACTGCAGTTATCGAGAACACAGTGAATGAGAAGTGCCAGGCATGTAAACAATACTGGGAACTGCATGCTGTGGGACACAGCTGATCTGCAGGGTCCTAACAGTCTAAGAGAAGTAAGAGATCAGTCGGGGTCCAACAACAGGGGCCCCTGCTGATCAACTGTTTAAATGTACTGTGGTGCTTTTGCAAGCACCATGATTCCTTCATTATTGACATTGCACAGTATCTGTTTTTATAATTATAATCACCATGCAATGTTATTGCAGCCTGTAATAATAGTACACAGCTACTATAAAACATATAGCGTGTGATGTGAATAAAGAAGGGGGCCCCACACAGCATAATATGCTTCACAGTGGACACTACACAGTATAATATGCTCCCCACACTGGCACCATACAGTATAAAATGTTCCCAAGAGCCCCCCTGGAGCTGCTTCAGGTGAACCCCATGAAATTCAACAAATATTCGTGAGGTTTGCCCTCCGCGTTTATACCACGTGGGGCCCCCGGCTTAAGCATAAATAATTTCTTAAGTCTATGTCCCCATGATGCAGAAACATTATTTTTTGTTGCAGATTTTGCTGCGGTTTTTTGACCCAAAGTCAGAAGTGGCTAGAAAAGGAATGGAAAATGTAAAAGAAGCTCTTAGATGTTTCTCTTCTGTTAAATCCACTGACTTTGGCTCAAAAAAACGCATCAAAATCTGCAACAAAAAAATTTGCATTTCCGCAACGTAGGGCCTCAATCTAAGAGTTCCCCTGTGTTTAGTCCTAGTTCCAGTCCTAGCTTTGACTTCAAAATAATATGCACAGTAACTGGGAAAGAGCCTTATACATTGCATTCATTTGTATTGTGTGCTGCCCTGCATACAACTCTTTGGGAAGTATAGCAAGTGCTTTGTGTTTCACCATATAGAGAAGATGATGTTAGGACATGCCTAGTTATGTCATACCAACAAGCAATTTAGTTGAACAACTGGGGTAGCAGCAGTAGCGGCTGTCACAGGGCCCGGGACCTTAAGGATCCTGGCCAGCTCCTGATGTTTTTTTTTTTTTTTTTTTTAATAAACCATTACCTGCTGGAGTAACCCCATGGCCGCCTTCGCTTCCCCTGTTGCGTCTCATATCATGTCGCTGGGGATCCTTGGATTTCAGAAGGGGAAGCGGATGCAGCTGTGAGCAGGATCAGGGATAGGCAAGTGAGGCTGCGGGACCGCAAACCCCAACAAATACTACTGTTACTATACTCTGGGGTTTTTTAAGACCCCAGAGTATAATGATCAGAGGTCCAGGGGAGGTGGCAAACATAAAAACCAGTGTTACTCACCTCTCCTGTGATCCGGTGTGATTCCCAGCAGTCTTCGGGCCTCTTTGGTGACGTCCCAGACGTCACGTGGGCCAGGTCGTTATTATGCATTGCGCCACCAGCCTGACCCACGTGACGTCTGTGCCGACATTGAAGAGTGCTGAAAGCAGCAGGGAGTGTGCCAGAGCCCAGGATAGGTAAGTAACAGTGGTTTTTATGTTTTTCACGTCCTCTGGGTCTCTGATCATTATATCCTGGGGTCTAAAAAGACCCCAGAGTATAATAATAGTTCTTTGGGGCATAATACTGTATGCAGGGGCCACTATGGGACATAATACGGTGTGCAGGGGCCACTGTGGGACATTATACTATGTGTAGGGGCCACTGTGGGGCATAATACCATGGGCAGGGGCCACTGTGAGACATTATACCATGTGGAATGGCAGCTGTGAAACATTATACCTTGTGGAGGGGCCTCTGTGGGACATTATAGTGTGTGTAAAAGGGGCATTATAATGTGCGATGGCCAGGAAAGGTGGTCCTAAGCCATGGGGGGGAGGCCCAAGTCAAAATTTTGCTAGGGGGCCCAGTCTTTGCTAGTTACACCCTGGTTTTAATCTCTGCATCTGTGTATTAAACAGCCACGTACTTGCTCTAGATTGTGTGGGCACTACCTTTGTGCCATTTGAACATGGTATGATCTATACTGGTCTACATAAAGTGTGTGCCTACAGATACTCTAAGCACATGTTAGATTTATTCCTTTAGTGCAGGGGTCGGCAACCAAGAGTGGCACGCGAGGCTTATTTCCCTGGCACTGGCAGCCCGAGTTCTCACCCAGCAGTTTCGATCAGACCAAACACGGTCGAAACGAAACTGCTATTATTATACTTTGGGGTCTCTTCAGATCCCAGAGTATAATAAGCGGAGCCCCAGGGGAGGTGATCAAACATAAAAAACATTGTTACTCACCTTTCCTGCGCTCTGCGGCGGCTCTGTGCTCTGCAGAAGCTTCTGACTGAAGTAAGGGACCACTGACAGGGCATCAGGGGTCACGTCCAGCGTCATAAGAGGCAGAAGTGCCCGAAGAGAACAGAGCTGCCGTGGAGCGCAGGAAAGGTGAGTGACATTGGTTTTCATGTTTGTCACCTATCTTGGCCCTCCGTTTATTATACTCTGGGGTCTGAAGAGACCCCACAGTATAATAATAGCTAGTGAGTGGCAAAAATTGGAATATTATAAAAGTTAGAATAGTATACCGTGTGCAGGGGCCACTATGGGACATAACACAGTGTGAAGGGGCTGCTATGGGACATATACCATGTGCAGGGGCCGCTATGGGATATAATACCGTGTGTAGGGGCTGCTATGGGACATAAAACCATGTGCAGGGGCCACTATGGGACATAATACCGTATGCAGGGGCCGCTATGGGACATAATACAGTGTGCAGGGGTCGCTATGGGACATAATACCTTGTGCAGGAGCCGCTATGGGACATAATACGGTGTGCAGGGGCCGCTATGGGATATAATACCGTGTACAGAGGCCGCTTCGGGATATAATACCGTGTGCAGAGACCGCTATAGGATATAATACAGTGTGCAGAGGCCACTATGGGATATAATACCGTGTGTAGAGGCCACTATGAGATATTATACTGTGTGCAGGGGCCACTATGGGACATTATTCTGTATAATGGTGCGTTTTCTGTATTAGGGATATGTTTTTGCACAGAAAACTCAGGCTTTTTTTTTTTTTTTTTTTGTGCAAAAATGCACCATGTGAACGCAGTTTTACATAGAAGTAAAAGTTCCAGTGCGCTAAGAATATAGCTGCAATCCAGATACATAGTGTGTTTCCACCATAAGGCTGCTGCCATACGGTGCTCCTGGACACATACATTTACCACTAATTGCGGGCTGCACATGGACTTTCATCGCTTCGAATCGGAAAGTACAGGAGCGTCCCAGGAAATAGCAGTAAACGCATGCATCCTAAAGCATCTTGTGGCAGTACTTCTGTGTTATGGTTTGTGGTACATGGCTTTAGTTTAGGGGTTGTCAGACTTACAATTATTGACCGGCACTCCGAATACCTCATCTTTGATTTTTTTTCATTAAAATCGGCACGCCGAACAAAAAAGGTTGCCTACCCCTGCTTTAGTATATTGCTCATATCACTTTATCTGCTGGCCGCTCCCTACTGGATATGATACTCATTCATGACTCTTTATATAATACTCAGCTCTGCCCAACATTATACGCATAAATTGTAAATTATTAATGATTTTCTAATCTAGACATGCTTTAAGGAATGTAAAAATAGCTTTGTAATACATGGCTTCTAGGCATGTGTGTGTGAGTAAGAGTACATATGAAAGCTAAGAACATCTGCTTAGGTGTGCAGGTTAGAATTGTATTGCTGTCATGCCTTGTTACATGGAAGAAACACATAAACATATGGTTGTTATACCACAGTTCTGAAAATCAAATATGTTGAAGGGAGTAGACAGGCCAGCTTGGCCCTTTAGCAACAGTGGCCACATGGGAACACAGCGTCTGTATTTTGTTATATTAATTAAAATGGTTTCTCCCCCCTCCCCTTTCTTCGGGGTGTGTTGGTGCTTATATTTTTCTTGAGTTCTTCCGAGGTCCTCTTCTTCCTGTGATGAAAAATGTATTGACTATTAAAATTTTAAGTCTCATTTGCTGCGTTTTAGGCTGTTTTATTGGACTATTTGGCTTGAGTTATGGCTAAGCCTTACGTTTGGTTATTTATTTATTGATTATTATAGTATTTATTGATTAATACATGGTTTGTAAGGTAGCCCATAATAAATTACTGCGGCCTTGTTCATCCATAATTCGTGTCTGGTGTTTTATTCATTAACTATATGTAAGATTAATGTATATATTTATGAGTATAGTTGTTGTGTTTGTGTTCCCATTGCTTTGGTAGTTTGCTAATTGCTAATGGGTTTGATACATTGGCCCAGGTACAGAAGAAATACAACTTCCAAGTACAACATGCAGTGCAGCTCTTGCAGTTCCCTGAACATGGTGGAGCACGTGACTGCCAAGCTGGGGAGGGGGGCTGTACAGCTGTACACACAATGCTCATTGAGTGCTGTATATATAGCAATCAGGAAGGTGGGATGGTAATAAACAGTTCCTGCCTCTCTTAATTAGTTCTTTCTTTGCTCTAGATAAAAAGGAGTTCATGGTCGACTCCAAGGCTCCCAGGTCCTGCAGCTGCAAAACAAGCCCGAATCATTACTTCCCCAATACTGTACTTGACGGTTGGTATAAGGTGGTTGTGCTCATATGGTGTGTTTGGTTTTCACCAAATGTAGCTCTGTGAATTATAGCCATCTAGGCCATTGTACCAGAAGGGCATTGAACCAGAAGCTTTGTTCAAATGCAACTTTGTAAACTTAAGTAAATCTGCCATGTTTTAGAAAGAAGTTGCTTTTTCCTGGCAACTGGAGATGGGTGAATTGGTTCCTTACATGCCGAGTTCATCACTAATATTCAAAATTGTTTGTTTTCTTCACAAAACTGAGCAAATGGTGATTCTCTTCGGATGAACAAAAATGGCTGTGCTATGAGAAAATGACCACTGCCACGTGTTTAACCATGAAATACAGAGCAGACAATGTATGCAGTGATCCACTCATGTGTGCTGTGGTAGCAACATCTGACAGTCTCTCAGCCAATAGACAGTGGTTGGTGGACCTTACAGTGCTGATGTCATATGGAGTATAAAAGCTTGGACACTACCGATCAGCTTCAGTTGCTATAATGGTGGACATACAAACAGATCTGTGATCTATCTAACTGCATCATAGCTAAGCTATAGGCAGCACAGTTCAGAGAATTCAGGAATTCCAACAATAGTTATAGGAGCAATTATACACAGGCAGATTTGTGTTAGAATAGAATAGACATAGGTAGGACATGTTCACTTCATAGACAGTGAGTGACTGAAATCTGAGCTGCCACATCTATCCGTAGCACTAGCACATGGTCGTCTTTAACATCATTATTGCCAACTGTTTATTCTACTTCTCTTCCTTTTCCACGCCAACCTCAGTCATCCACAAGGGAATGTGTGGCCAGGAGACAGACAGTACCTGACCCCGACCCCAAATGTCAGCGCTGAAGTTTGGGTCCGGGTCTGGGTTCGGTTCATCCCTAAAGCTGGTTGATTGACTGCTCAGCCAATCAATCAGCTTTAACGCCCTGCGATCACCATGGGAGCTCAGCTGTATCTGACAACCAGGCTCCTTCTGCAACAGTGGGGGCGGTGCTAGCACCAATCCCCGCTGTTTAACCCTTAAGATGACACAGTCAATAGCGACCATGGCATCCTAGGTGTTTGTCAGGGAACTGAATGCCACGGACGGCATTGGGAACGGGTGTTAGCTGTAACTGACAGCTAACACCCTACTCCTTAACTCCCAATCAGAGCTGACCTCCAATCGGGGGTTTTAACCTCTTGGATGCCATGGTCAAACATGACCACGGCAACCAAGGGGTTCCGCCATGCTAAATGTCCCCCTCGGCACCTACCGTGGGAAGATTGGGGGGTGCTGTTATGCATCTTCAGGTTGATTTCAATGGGGTTCAGGTTCGGGTCAAGTTCAGGTACCCGAACTGAACTTTTGGGCAAAGTTCAGCAGAACGGGTCGAACCTGAACTTTGACGTTTTGACGAATTCGCTCAACACTAGTGCCCAGTCATCCAGCAGTTGTATAACTTAACTCACACCCGGCCAATCTGCTAGTGGTGCAGTCCCTGCTGTACCACTTGGTGGATTCCACTTTGTTTTTCCAACAGATGGCATGCACGTAACCTCAATGGAGGATACCTAGCTGCCATTATTTCTCTAGGAAAGCTGTCCCTGCTTTATATCGCCATGTGTCGGAAAACATGGGCCTTCCCTTAGATATGTCAGTCTGGACAAACGTGTTGCTACCATCGACACAAGGAGGAGGAATTATGGACAAGGACAATACTTGGCTTTCACAGGTCACTGGGTCAATGTTTTGAGCAGCAGCGGCCACAATCCAGAAGCACAGCAAGGCCAGGTACTAGTTCCACCCCAATTGTGCAGGGCCCAGTTCCAACACCATGCAGGGCCCCTCAACCTCCTCTGGATCCTCCTCTCTGCATTGTTTCCAGCACTATCTTCACTAGGGCAAGCCATTGCTTCCATTCCTTTTCCTCCTCCTCCACCCTCATTTCATAGGTGTAAGGCAATGCGCTGCCTTGCAGCTTTAAAATTAATGAGTTTGAATCAGAGGAGTCACACAACGGAGGTTCTGCTTCGCTGTATCTGGCACCAAGTATCCCGCTGGATGGCTCCTCTCCAACTCCAACTGGGCAGCATTGCCAGTGACAATTGAACCAATATTGTTGCTGCGCTGTAATTAGGACAAATAACACATTGTCCCTGTATGGCACTATAAAGGTGTTCCACACATTATCCCTTAAATAGGTTTAATAGGCTTAAAAGAGGTACTCCCCAAGGTCAGAAAAATATATGCACATTTCAGCCATTCTTACATGGCAAAAAACATTTTGCTCGCTTTGCAGCAACAAAATGCTCTGCCTTTGCACCGCCTTATCTGCGATATTCCAACTCAGTGGAACTCCACTTTAAACATACTGAAGCGTCTATGTGAGAGGCAGAAGGCGGTGAATGATTATTGCACACAGCAGACGGCAGGGACAAAGTGTTACTTTGACATATGCGATTGGAGGCTCATGAGGGAAGTGTGCCAGCTTCTCAAGCCCTTTGAAGAAGCCACCAAATTTGTCAGTAGGAACGACTGCAGCATCAGCAATACAATCACTCTATTGTATATCTTACTGGAAACCCTTATGCTCATGCAATAAGGGTTTTTTTTTTTTTTTTGCAATTTCTCTGCACAGTGCATTGTCTGAATTTGCTGGGATATCCACTCCTGTGTAGATTGTCAATTGTCTTGAATGTTTTCCACTTGTTAATAAACTTTCTCACTTGAAAATAACAGACTTCAAATTGTTTGGAAACAGCTTTCTGCATTTTGGCTTAATTTTTATTAAGTAAATAATGACATGATGTAATTTGTCATGTGTTGCAATTTTTTGTTCCTCTGTCTGTATTAACCTAATTTAAAGATCTTCTTAGCACCAGATGTTTATTTTTATTATTATTATTTATGTTATTCTCATAAAACCATAGAATTCAAAGATGGTGAACTTTGTTTTATTCATGACTGTACAGTCATGGCCAAAAGTTTTGAGAATGACACAAATATTATATTTTCACATGATCTGCTGCCCTCTGGTTTTTATGTGTGTTTGTCAGATGTTTTTATCACATACAGAAATATAATTGCATTCATATTATGAGTAACAGAAGCTTATATTGACAGTTAGAATGAGTTAATGCAGCAAGTCAATATTTGCAGTGTTGACCCTTCTTCTTCAGGACCTCTGCAATTCTCCCTGGCATGCTCTCAATCAACTTCTGGACCAAATCCTGACTGATAGCAGTCCATTCTTGCACAATCAATGCTTTAATTTTGTCTGAATTTGTTGGTTTTTGTTTGTCCACCCGTCTCTTGATGATTGACCACAAGTTCTCAATGGGATTAAGATCTGGGGAGTTTCCAGGCCATGGACCCAAAATCTCTATGTTTTGTTCCCTGAGCCATTTAGTTATCACCTTTGCTTTATGGCAAGGTGCTCCATCATGCTGGAAAAGGCATTGTTGAGCGCCAAACTGCTCTTGGACGGTTGGGAGAAGTTGCTCTTTGAGGACATTCTGGTACCATTCTTTATTCATGGCTGTGTTTTTAGGCAAGACTGTGAGAGAGCCGATTCCCTTGGCTGAGAAGCAACCCCACACATGAATGGTTTCAGGATGCTTTACAGTTGGCATGAGACAAGACTGGTGGTAGCGCTCACCTCTTCTTCTCCGAATAAGCTGTTTTCCAGATGTTCCAAACAATCGAAAAGGGGATTCATCAGAGAAAATGATTTTACCCCAGTCCTCAGCAGTCCACTCCCTGTACCTTTTGCAGAATATCAGTCTGTCCCTGATGTTTTTTCTGGAGAGAAGTGGCTTCTTTGCTGCCCTCCTTGAGACCAGGCCTTGCTCCAAGAGTCTCCGCCTCACAGTGCGTGCAGATGCACTCACACCTGCCTGCTGCCATTCCTCAGCAAGCTCTGCACTGCTGGTAGCCCGATCCCGCAGCTGAAACACTTTTAAGAGACGGTCCTGCCGCTTGCTGGTCTTTCTTGGGCGCCCTGGAGCCTTTTTGGCACCAATGGAACCTCTCTCCTTGAAGTTCTTGATGATGCGATAGATTGTTGACTGAGGTGCAATCTTTCTAGCTGCAATACTCTTCCCAGTTAGGCCATTTTTGTGCAGTGCAATGATGACTGCACGTGTTTCTTTAGAGATAACCATGGTTAACAGAAGAGAAACAATGATGGCAAGCACCAGCCTCCTTTTAAAGTGTCCAGTGGTGTCATTCTTACTTAATCATGACAGATTGATCTCCAGCCCTGTCCTCATCAACACCCACACCTGTGTTAATGGAGCAATCACTGAAACGATGTTAGGTGGTCCTTTTAAGGCAGGGCTGCAATGATGTTGAAATGTGTTTTGGGGGATAAAGTTCATTTTCTAGGCAAATATTGACTTTGCAAGTAATTGCTGTTAAGCTGATCACTCTTTATAACATTCTGGAGTATATGCAAATTGCCATTAGAAAAACTGAAGCAGTAGACTTTGTAAAAATTAATATTTGTATCATTCTCAAAACTTTTGGCCATGACTGTATAGTGGGACTCTGAAACATCTTATTTTAAGAGGAACATTATTGATTATAAAAGCTTAGAGGACATCCACACTACCAATGTTAATGTCTGTTGCTGTCTTCCGTCATAGGATGACAGCAACGGACATTAAACTGTTGCAGAGAACAGTCACAGACTGATTCTGTGTCCTTTCCCATTGATAGCTTTCATCATGTTGTTTCCATTAGTGTCAACGGTCAGTGACCGTTCTCTGCAACAGTTCAATGTCCGTTGATGTTATCCTATGACGAAACACAGTAATGAACATTAACAACGGTAGTGTGAATGCCCCCTAACTATTGCATAATAGGTAGCAAACAAAACTCACTGCTGTTTAATGTAAGCAGAGGTCATCTGACTCATTCTAATAATAATGAGTTGCTTTTTATGACTTTCTTTAGTTTTTCAGCATTCCCTCAGATATCTACTCATTGGGGAAGACCAGAGCGCATCTCTGGAAGTGAGGGCAGCGAGGATGTGTAAGTGTAGAAATATTTATTATTTTAAATCAGTCATTTCACTTACACCAGTTTGATTTTTTTTTTTTTTACTTTGACAACCCCTTGTTGTGTAGTTTACTTTAGCTAATCGCTCACAGGAGTTGGAAACATTCATAAATTCTGATTATACAAGTGAATCTCAATAAATTAGAATATCTTTGAAATGTTTATTTATTTCAGTAATTAAATTAAAAAAGTGACATCCTATATTTTCTAGATTCTTTACACACAGAGTGTTCTATTTCAAGTGTTTTATTTCTGTAAATGAAATGTAAATGAAAACCAAAATCTAAGAAAATTTGAATATTGTAAAATATTGTCATCTACCAAGGTTTCCTAAGCCTTTAAATGGTTTCTCAGTCTGGTTCAATAGGACACACAATCATCGAAAACTGCTGATTATGAATTGAATTACTGAATTACTGAAATTAATCGTTGATTGTAATGTCAATCTGTATTCCTTTAGTCCAGACAGCAGCACAATATGGGGTATCTCTGCCCCTGTGTGTTGTTTAGGACAGGTGGAACCTTTAATTAGCACCAAAAAGGTGCCTCCTACTAGCCCTATAAGAGGGCACAAGAGACCTCCCTCCACTGTGTAAATTATAAAGTAACAGGAAACAAGCTTCTAGGGAGGGAAGCCTTGTGCTGCTGTCTGGACTAAGGGAATACAGATTGACATTACAATCAACGATTCCCCTTACGTCCGACAGCAGCACAATATGGGGAGATAGCAAGTAATTCCCCTAGGGAGGGTTTCCTCGCCTTACAACGTCAAGGACTGACTGACCAAAGGCAGTTGTCTGGAAACTGTGGATGTCCAATGATAATGTTTAACAAAAGGTCAACTGAGATGACTATGATGCAGCCGCACAAATCTGGTCCAATGGTAAGGACCGATACTCAGCTAAAGAAGTCGACAACCCAGGTCGAGTGGCCGTAGAAAGACTGGAGGGAATAACTCCTGAATAAGAAAGGAAGACTTAATTGTCTCCTTGATCCATGTGGATAGAGTAGGCTTGGAAGCCTTGAGGCCTCTGTTTTTACCCTGCATATCAATTAGTAGGCTTTCGGCCTTCTTAAGCGGTTGAGTGTGGAATAGGTAAATCCACAGACACCTTACCACATCTAAGGTGTTGAGCTTTTCTTCCTCCTCAGAGGTTGGAGAGGGGAAAAACACAGGTAACGAAATTAGCTGATTGCTATTATAGTATGAGGGGACCTTAGGGATAAACCCAGGCAAACTATAAGGTGCACCCTATGTGCAAAAACAAAATGTACGGTTCTCTAGAAGAGAGGGCCTGGAGTACCCCTACTCTTTGGCAGATATAATAGCCATCAAAAAAGTGGTTTTGTAGGCTAAATATTTTATCTCCGTAGTCTCCAAGGGTCCAAATGGAGGACTGCACAGGCCTGTAATGACTACCGCAAGGTCCCACTGGGGATGATACTGAGGGCTTTAGCCTCATTGCCCCTTTAAGGAACCTTGCAACCAGAGGATCCTGAGACAGACGTCTGTTCAAATGAGTGGAGAGGGCCGCAATCTGCACTTTCAAAGTGGCAGGGGCAAGGCCCTTATCCAAACCGTCCTGAAGAAAATATCAGCCGTTGAAGGTTGTAGATTATTAATACCCTTCTTGGAGCACCACTCCATGAAAATCTTGGCTGTCCTCTGGTAGTTCTTATTGGTAGATTCTGCTCTTGCAGAATAAAGGGTCTTCAGGACGGCCTCTGACAGTCCTCTATCCTGCTGTAGGGACTGCTCAACCTCCAGGCTGTTAAGTTGAATCTCCAGAGATCCTGGCACTTCAGAGATCCTTGGGAAACCAGGTTCTGGATGGGGGGAAGCCTTCAATATATCCCTCGACTGATCTCCAAGAGTTGGGAAAAACCAAGCTCTTTTTGGCCAGAATGGAATGATGGCTATCACAGAGACTTGGTCCTGTCTGATTTTCATTAATACCTTTGGTATTATTGGAATTGGAGGGAAGATGTATGCCAGCCTGGACCTCCAAGGGATGGACAGGGCATCCACTGCCAAGGGATTGTCCTCCTGGTAAAGGGAACAGAACTTCTCCACCTTGGCGTTGAGTCGGGTTGCCATGAGGTCTATTTCTGGAAGACCCCTGTTCAGGGTAATCTGATGAAAGACTTCTGGATTGAGTGACCATTCTCCTGATACGGCATAACCCCGACTCAACCGATCCGCTACTATGTTCAGGGAGCCCTTGATGTGAACTGCGGATAAATGGGTTAGATTTTTCTCTGCCCATGTAAATATCAGATCTGCCTCCCTAAGGAGGGTTGGTGATCTGGTGCCTCCCTGTCTGTTCACATACAGCACTGTGGTCATGTTGTCTGACTGGATTTTGACTGCTCTTCCCCTGGGAAGAGGCAAGCAATAGAGTAAGGCACGATATATGGCTCTGAGCTCCTTCCAGTTGGACGAGGTCCTTTTTTCAGGAGCGCTCCAGACTCCCTTTATGGAGTTTTCGTCCAATGGGCTCCCCATCCCGAGAGGGATGCATCTGTAGTCAACAGGGTCCAAGAAGGTTGGACCGTGGACCTTCCATCTTTCAGGTGCAACCACCACTTGAGGGAAAAAGACGGGTCCTGGGGGAGAGTCGAATCTTCTTGCTGAATGTAAGAAGGGAGCGATCCCAAGCCTCTAGTAACTCCTTCTGGAGGGGACGTAAGTGCCACAAGGCCCATGGGACTGCCTCCACTGAGGAAGACATCAAGCCCAGGATCTTCATCAATGTTCTGATGGAGGCTATCGGCTTTTTGAAGAGGTGCCGGACTGCCGCAACCAGCTTCTCCTTCCTTGCTGGTGTCAAGGAGATTTGCAGGCGGACTGAATCTAGGAAGTAGTTTTCTCAGAGGAACTTCCTTCGAGTTGAAGGGATCGTTTTTGACTTCTCCCAATTTATAAGCCATCACAGACTCTGAAGGCTGTCTGTAGGTACTGGAGCAGAACTGACTCTGACTGGGCCTTTATCAACCAGTCATCTAAATAAGGCACCAAGAATATCCCCTGAAGCCTGAGGGCGACCGTTATGGGGGCCACTACCTTTGTAAAGGTGTGGGAAGCAGAGGAGATCCCGAAGGGTAGTGCTGTGAATTGAAAGTGCTTCCTGTGGCCGGAAACTGCTACGGCAATCCTTAGAAAAAAACCTTCTGTGTGGAGGTAAATAGAAATATGCAAATAGGCGTCTTTTATATCCAAAGTCACAAAAAACATCGCCTTAGAGGAGAAAGGTGGTGACAGACTTTATGGTTTTCCTATGGAAGCGCTTCTTTTTGATGAAGCGGTTGAGGTACCTTAAGTCTATGATCATTCTCCACTTGTCTGCCGGTTTTGGCATCAGGAAGACGGGAGAATAGACACTGGATCCTTCTTCTAGAGAAGGGACTTCCACCAGGGCTCCCTTGTGAATGTACTCTCAGATGAAGCATTCCAGGGAGGGTGCGAGTTAACACAAACCGATCCTGAGGAGGACGGAGGAACTTGATTGCATAACCTCTTTGGATTACCTACCGGACCCATGGGTCTCGAATTTTTTCCTGCCCGCAGTTGAGAAAGTGGGAGACACAACCTCCGACAGGAATCTCGGCCACAGGAAAACTGCTTCTGATGTCAAAAGCTAGGCTTGACTTTTTTATCATCAGACTTCGGAATCTCCGGCCGGCGCCTCTAGAGGAATAACTAGACCCTCTCTGGACTGCCTTCCACGAAGAGGCGGATAGCCTCTACTACGGCCAGAGCCAGACCTACCTCTGAAGGCCTGGGGTAAAGTTTTACCCTTCTTGTCGGCCAAACCCTCTAGGATCTCGTCTAGGGCACAGCCAAAGACTCTACCCGGCTCAAAGGGTAATGCGCACAAATTATACTTTGAGGGGAACCCAGCTCTCCAAGGTTTTAACCATAGAGGTCTTCCTGCTGCAGTGTTCTTGGTAAGTGCCAGGGATTTGGCCGCCAGCCTTAATTGATGGTGGGAGGCTTCTGTTAAATATTCAGCTGCTAGGGAAACTGAGCCTAGAAACCCTAGCAGCTCGTCTCTGGAGACTCCAGAGTCGGTCACTTTCGAGGTGGACCAGGTCAGTACATAATTTGGCTGACACTTCACAGGACACAACCGCCACAGCGGTCTTGGGCGAGGCAGCTGAATAAGCCTTCTTGAAGGTATTGTCGAAGCGCCTGCCATGGCGTCGTGCAGATTTTCTCCATCATCTGATGGTACCTTAGTGCGGCAGGACAGTTTAGCCACCGCCATATCCACCTTGGGAGGAGGACCCCATTGATCCCATTGAGCAACTGGGAATAAAGCGCTGAACCTCCTAGGAACCACAAGAGGTTTTTCAGGACTTCTCCACTCTGAGGACATTAATTTTTGTAATGGCTGGTCCACTTGGAAGACCCTAGGCCCTCTATAGGTGGACGCGGAGGCTTCCCCGTCAACATCACGATCCTTAGACCGGATGGACTTCAGCAGCCGGCTTCATTTTTCGAGTGGAAGCACGGCCTGCTGGGATCTTCAGTGGAATCGTCAGATGAGAGTGTCTCGTCCACTATCTGATAATCTTCATCAGAGATCCGTAAGGAAGATTGTGTCTCAATCTGCGGTCTCTTGGCAATCTGGGCGATGGAAGAACGAATCTCCTTTAAGAGACTCCTCATATAGTCCTTTACCCAAGTAACAACCTCTTATAGAAGGTACTTCCGGCGGAGGTCCGCGACACTGGTGACAGCGGGTAAAATCATAGCCGTCAGGTAAAGGGGTATTGCAATCCAAACACATTAGGTGTTTCAAGTTTAGAGGAATTTTTCCTCCTAAGCGCATCGCCATTACGTGATGCAGAAGATGACATCTGAAACATCAAACAGCCACGTGACACTGAAACAGGGAAGATCGCCAAGCATCGCATAAAAACCCAAGGGGTACCTCTTTTTTTTTTTTTTTTTTTTGAATCGGTCACTTGAAGAGAGAAAAAAAACCGTCAGAAAAAAACCCAGCCACCGCAACCCGCAGCAGAGGAGCTAGAAACTACTCACTCAACAAATAAAGGACTGCATTCAGACCTTTTAAATGTAATCCAGCAGCGAGGGGAGGAAGCCAACAAAGAAACATTTATACAGCACCAAAACAAGTCAAACGCCATAATGGAACATAGAGGAGCATAAGCCTAAGCCAGAGGCTCAAAATACAAGCAGCAAAAATCAATTCTATATTTTGCCTTTAAATTTTAAATTTCCAAACTTACTGCACTTTTTCCGAGAAAACCGGAAGTAGGGCGCGGTGGTGCGCAAAGGCTTCCTTCCCCTGGGAACACGGGACCGGAGAAAAGTTCAGACCGAGGAGGTTCCCCGCTTACTTCCGGGATCGCGCTGCCTGCAGATGGATGCCGGATAACGCTGCGCTGCGGTGCGAAGGCCCGAAGGACCGGAGGTTTTTTCTTTGGGACCGAGGTACCCCAAAAAGGTAAGCCAGGAGTAAATAAAACCCCTAGTAACGGGAGGTCACAAGAGACATCCGTCCACCTGTTCCACACAGGACAGAAAAAAACACAGTGGAGGGAGGTCTCTTGTGCCCTCTTATAGGGCTAGTAGGAGGCACCTTTTTGGTGCTAATTAAAGGTTCCACCTGTCCTAAACAACACACAGGGGCAGAGATACCCCATATTGTGCTGCTGTCGGACGTAAGGGGAATAAATGTTTCAAAAATATTCTAATTTATTGAAATGCACCTGTACTTGGATTGAACATGGTGAATGAATGTTTTGCACTAAAGATATTCATTCCTCTATTGACAGTGAATTGAGCATTCAGGACCACCAATTACTATACTTGATCCAATCTGAAAAAAAGTCAGCTATATCCGGTCTCTATTATGCTTTTCAGCTGTATACTTCCTCTGTTCTGCTTCTTCTTCCTTCACACATGCCCGTTATACAAACACAGCTCTGCTGCTTCCACATTCCCTACGTACACAACTCTGCTGTCTCCATGTACTGCGCCCACAGATAGCTGTACTACCACCATGTTTTCCCCCTCCAAACACAACACTGGTGCCCATGCTTTCCTTCCTGCGCGCGCGCACGCACACACACACACACACACACACACACAGCTCTGCTACCTCAATGCTTACCCCCTACACCCCCAATTCTGCTATTTTCATGATTCCTCCCTGTATACAGCCTGCTCCCACACACAACTCTATTACATCTACTTTCCCTCACACACTCAGCTCTGAAACAGTTAAATTTCCCCCTACACACAGTTCTGTTTAATCCACTTTTTCCTCCATACACTCAGCTCTACTATATCCATGTTCCCCCCACACACTCAGCCCTACTACATCGATGTTTCAACACGCAACTCTGCTAAGTTCAACTTTCCTCCACAGACTCAGCACTGCTGTATCCACCTTCCCCCCAACGCTCAGCTTTGCTACATGAGAATAGTGAAGGGGCCCCACACAATATTATATGCTCAACAATGGCCCCATACAGTATAATAAGCTCCACAGTGTTCCCCATACAGTATTATATAATCCAGAATAGCCCCCACATAGTATAATATGCTCCACAGTGGCCCCCACACAGTAGTATATGCTCCACAGTGGCTCCACACAGTATAAAATGCTTCACAGTGGTCCTCCACACAGTATAATATGCTCCACAGTGACCCCACACAATATAATATGCTCCACAGTGACTCCCACACAGTATCATATGCTCTACAGTGGCCCCACACAGTATAAAATGCTCCAAAGAGCCCCCCTAGAGCCACTTCAGGTGAACCCCATGAAATTCGATGAATATTCGTGAGGTTCAGCCCTCTTGGTGCTATCATTATACTCTGAGGTCTCCTCAGACCCCAGAGTATAATAAGTAGAGGCCCAGGGGAGATGATTAAAAATAAAATAAACTCTTATACTCCCCTTACCTTACCTCTCCTGGGTATCCTTGCTCCATCTGTCTCTTTTCAGCATCTTCTTCAGTCCTCTTCTGCCTGCGACTGAGGGGATGCACCCCAGGCGTCACTGCTGGGGCCTGTGATTGGGCCTCAGCATTCACATGGGGCCCGCCAACGTCATTATACCAGCACACCCCATGTGATCGTTGGGGCCTAATCACAGGCCCCAGTAGTGACATCACCTCAGTCACAGGCCCGGAAGAGACCCAGAGAGGAAGCCGGGAATTGTCAGAAGCCCAGAAGAGGTGAGTATAAGTATTACTTAATTTTAGTCACCTCCCCTGGGATGGCATCTATTGGAAAAAGGCCTGGTAACATGCTGGACCCCTTTCTATTAACAATATGTATAGCGACCATCTTCAGCTGGAAGCAGGGCAGTACCCCTCGGCAGGGGATGGAACTGCGATCGTTGTGCCACTGTTCTTTCCCTACAGGCACCTCTGGACAGCTTCAATACATGGAGCTATTATCCAAACTCTGTTCCTGTATGTGACTGGTCACATGACTGTGACATCATCAAAGGTTCTTTTGCAGGACTGCAAAATACCGGCAGTTAGTATTGCTGGCAGTTTGCAGTCCTGCAATGTAGAAGAAATTTCTCAACCTGACCCACCTGGAGGTGTTTACCGCTTGGCATTGGCATAGCTAGCGAGGGGGCAGAGTGGGCGGCTGCCCCGGGCCCACTGACTCTGTGGGGCCCACCCCAGGGCCGCCATTAATATGTGTTTACTATTTACTAGATCGTTGTCTGAAGACACCGATCTAGTTAAAATGCATCCTGCAGCTCAACTGTCTTGTAAACTGCAAGCCACTTCAGGCTTGTGGCTTACAAGACGCCGAGAGCACAGACAGCGAACATCTGCTTCTTAGCACAGGCGGACGCAAAGATGTCACAACATCGTGCCTCCTGTGCTGAGAGGCAGATGTCCTATGTGTGGACAGGGAGGAGGCGGGGCTCCGTTCATAAAAGGATCGCAGGTAGGTGAGTATAACTTTCTTTTTTTTGTTTTGTTTTGTTTTTAGCACAGTTGTGGATAATTTAATAATATAAGTGGATAGTTAGGAGGGGAAATTATAACTATAAGGGGGGTCATTTATATAAGGGTTATTAGGGGGCATTATGAATACACGGGGGGGAGGTTATTTATATAGGGTCATTAGGGGCATCATTTATATAAGGGGTCATTAGGGGACATTATGAACATAAGGGGGTGGTCATTTATATAAGCGGTCATTAGGGATGCAGTATTTATGTTAGGGGGAATTGGGCATAATATAAGGGGGCAATTAATTTAATTAAGGTGGCACTTGGGCTTTATTAAGGCTAAGGCCCCACATAGAGGGCAGCAGCAAAAAAGCACTGCAGGAAAAACCATAGCAGTAATGCATTGCGGTTTTTCCTGCAGCGCTTTTCACTTTCTGCTTCCATTATACCTATAGGGAACTACCAGTGTTTCCGTAGGTAAAATTGACATGCTGCACGTATTTTTCCGCAATGTGTGGATGTGATTTGCAAGAATCCCATCCACTTTGCAGGAACTGTAAAATGCAGCGTTTTTTTCCACGGCATTTCCGCCATGTGAGGCCCCAGTCTTAAGGAGTTTTCCAGCTTATTTTTATTGATGATCTAGCCTCAGAATAGATCATCAATAAGTGATCAATGAATCCCCATTGATCAGCTGTATGAAGGGGCCATGGCACCTGTTTATACACACGCTGTTTGTTTATTGTGGCCATGTGATGTAATTACAGCCTCACATAGATGTGTATAGGAAGAGGCTGTAATTACATTACATGGCCGCTATGAAAAGAATGACACTGTGTAAACAGAAATGGGGTCACGGTGCTTACACAGGTACCACTTTTCATTCAAACAGCTGATCCTGGGGGTCCTGGGTATTGGAACCCCACTAATTTTATTAATTTTACCTTTTTTTACCTTTTAATTAGGAAACACCTGGGGCATTATTAATAAGGGACACTATTTGAAAGGGGTACACAGGGAAGTTTTTAATTTAGAGACGCACTTGGGGGTATTATTCATTATGGGAGGGTTATATTATATATTTTATAACTGGGGGTAGCAGCAGGATGGGTGTGCAAACGAGGACAATGGGTGTCGGATGCCTGGAAAAGTAAGGAGCCAAAGATGTATGTTCTGCAAACTTTACAGACATTGAAAGAAGTGGTCATGGCGGTCCAGATGAAAGAGACGGGAAATGTGACCGATTAGTCTGAGACGTCACCGGTAAGTCACTAAATGTTACTGCCCTGTATTCACCTAATTGGTCTGCAGAACCCTGTGTAGAGCCGATATATACCACTATACAGTCACCGTATAGTGATAATATTGGTATACCGAAGTTGGAGACCCACTTGGACACGTTCGCCCCCCATCCCGTGCTGAACCTCTAGCTACACCTTTGCCGCTTGGGAAACAGTGGCCTAAACAATCCCCTGGTTTTCACTCTTTCACTCCTATATAGGGATCTGGCTTTTGTTGCAGGGGATCAAAAGACACCATAGCACTAAAGGAACAGGCAAAAGTGTAGTTAAGGTACAGGCTGTGGTCAGAACAGGCAGAGTTTGTCCTTAATGCATTATCCAGGCAAAGGTAAGGGTGGTTGGCAAAAAATCAGTAAGGATCCAATCCAAGCAGAATTCAAAAATGGGCAGATAGTCAGTACTGAAACAGACACCTTGACAGGACTCAAAATACCCTAGGTCAACACAGATAGCAGTAAAGACTTAGCAGGATACTAACAGACTAGGAACCTTTACGCATCTTCCTGACGATGAAAGGAGCCTTAAATAGCTCAAAGGTGCATGACTGGTAGCAGATAGGAAGGTTGCAGGCTCTTAAAGGCCCAGCACACCCTTCAGTCAAGGACTGAAGCACAGCACCCATGACCTGGAGAACAGTGCAGCAAGCAGTGGGGGATATCAGCTGTGGTCAGACAGCACTACAATGGCACCAACAGGATCCAAGGAAATATACAGTACAGACCAAAAGTTTGGACACACCTTCTCATTCCAAGAGTGTTCAGTATTTTCATGACTATAAAAATTGTAGATTCACACTGAAGGCATCAAAACTATGAATTAACACATGTGGAATTATATACTTAACAAAAAAGTGTGAAACAACTGAAAATATGTCTTATATTCTAGGTTCTTCAAAGTAGCCACCTTTTGCTTTGATTACTCCTTTGCACATGCTCTTGGCATTCTCTTGATGAGCTTCAAGAGGTAGTCACCTGAAATGGTTTTCACTTCACAGGTGTGCCCTGTCAGGTTTAATAAATGGGATTTCTTGCCTTATAAATTGGGTTGGGACCATCAGTTGTGTTGTTCAGAACTCAGGTGGCTACACAGCTGATAGTCCTACTGAATGGAGTGTTAGAATTTGTATTATGGCAAAAAAAAAAAGCAGCTAAGTAAAGAAAAACGAGTGGCCATCATTACTTTAAGAAATGAAGGTCAGTCAGTCCGAAAAATTGGGAAAACTTTGAAAGTGTCCCAAAGTGCAGTGGCCAAAACCATCAAGCGCTACAAAGAAACTGGCTCACATGAGGACCGCCCCAGGAAAGGAAGACCAAGAGTCACCTCTGCTGTGGAGGATAAGTTCATCCGAGTCACCAGCCTCAGAAATCACAGGTTAACAGCAGCTCAGATTAGAGACCAGGTCAATGCCACACAGAGTTATAACAGCAGACACATCTCTACAACAACTGTTAAGAGGAGACTGTGTGCAGCAGGCCTTCATGGTAAAATAGCTGCTAGGAAACCACTGCTAAGGACAGGCAACAAGCAGAAGAGACTTGATTGGACTAAAGAACACAAGGAATGGACATTAGACCTGTGGAAATCTGTGCTTTGGTCTGATGAGTCCAAATTTGAGATCTTTGGTTCCAACCACCGTGTCTTTGTGCAACGCAGAAAAGGTGAACGAATGGACTCTACATGCCTGGTTCCCACTGTGAAGCATGGAGGAGGAGGTGCGATGGTGTGGGGGTGCTTTGCTGGTGACACTGTTGGGGATTTATTCAAAATTGAAGGAATACTGAACCAGCATTGTTACTACAGCATCTTGCAGCGGCATGCTATTCCATCCGCTTTGCGTTTAGTTGGACCATCATTTATTTTTCAACAGGACAATAACCCCAAACACTCCTCCAGACTGTGTAAGGGCTATTTGACCAAGAAGGAGAGTGATGGGGTGCTATAGCAGTTAACATATATATGTGCTGGCGCTGGAGCAGAGAAGGAGTGGGCAGTCCAGGGAGCTGTGTGTAATTATGAAAACCATACTCACCACTTGCTCCCGGGGGCCCTGAATAACATTAACATGCAGTGAGGAGCAGTCATAAGGGAGCCATTATACCATATGGAGGCATAATAAGGGGGGCATTATACTGTATGGGTGCATAATAAAGGGCCATTATACTATATGGGTGCATGAGAGACCACTATACTATGGGGGAGATTTGAGGCCAATAGACTATGTGGAGTCATAATGTGGAGGCCATTATACTGTATGGGTCATAATAAGGAGGGCCTTATAATGTATGGGGGTATAAGGGATCATTATATTGTATGGGTCATAAGTGGCCCATTATACTGTATGGGCACATAAAAGGTCTGTTATACTGTATGGGGCATAAGGATGGATTCTGTGGCGAAGGCTGTGGCGCAAAAGGGGGGATGATTACTATGTGGATGGCACCGACAGGTGATGAGAATTAAGGGGAGCTTGTGTGCACAGACATGTTGCGAACAAATCTTTATGGTGGTCTGGTACAAATATAGAAGAGAAGAGAAATGTAAATGCTGCTAAAATGTATGGATAGGGCACGGTTGCTGGTTGTGTGAAGAAGATGCGCAGGGTGGTTCCCAAGCTCGATTTTGCACCATGGTCCATGAGACTTAAGTTGCTCTCCAGCTCATTACACTGTATGGGAGCATAAGTGGCCTTTATACTGTGTTGGGGGCATAATAAGGGGACCAGTACACTTTGTGAGGGCATAAGGGGGCATCACACTATATGGGGGAATGTCAATTATTGCTTCTTGTCACATCCAGTGTTTTCAACCTAAAGCAATTCCAGCAGGTGTGCAGCATTAAAAAACACCAAATTTCCAGTGTTTTTGCAGCAGCACTTTTAGAGGAACACACTGCCACAGTATGAGTTGCTCCAAAGATGTGACCCTTGAAGTTCTATCGCTTACAGGCCCACACAAACCTGGAGCCGCCACTGAAAACAGAGCAGAACAGATGCAATCGGATGTTTCCATAACTCTAGATGTAGTGTTTGGGAAAAGGAGCCGCATATACCCAACTTGCCCATATTTGGCTGAGATTGGAATACACCTTAAAGGGAAGAATTGTGTAGATTTTATTTAGTGTTATTCTCTACAGTAAAGTCCTTTTGAAGCAGTTGAAACATTGAACTTCTTTAATGCAAACTCAGCAAAAAATCATTTATTGCGCTAAAAACACAGTGTAAACAATAGAGCTGTCACTAAATGCTTGTTATGCTGGTTATACACGTACAATAGACATTAATTAATTCATTAATTAATATTTTACAGTTTTTATCATGAAATACAGGGCTACAAACAGTTAAAGGAGTTCAAGAGAGGTGGGCAATAGAGGCAAGAGAGGTGAAAACCCTGAGTGACAGTATGTTGTGGGCTTGGCCCCTCTGATGCAAGACATAATACACTAGGTCCCTGACATGAATGGAAACTATGTGTCCACATATTTTGCAGTAAATAAATAAATATCCTTTAATACTTCTGAAAACATTTTTCTATTTAATTAGGTAATGACAATACCATCTAGCATGGCAGCTTAAATGTTAAATAAATATGCATAAAATGTATAGAGTATAAAATTCTAGAGTATTTATACAGTATGTTTATGCTACAGGGAGAATAATAAAATGGCTTCTTTTAGCACTGATCATTGAACACGTCTATTGTTTGGTGCCTATTAATAGTATTACATAAATAGATGCAGTGGCAGTGAGTGCTTATTATTCTAGGGCAGTTTCAGGAATAGCATGCAACAAGAGCAGATACAGTCAGAGTAATACATATTCTTACATAATGCATTTTACAGTTGGCTTTGTGACTGCACACAAGCACCTCAATATCCAGCACCTAATATATAAGGCTCACCACTACAGTACACCTGGACAAAATACACAAGCAGCAATTCTTTCTTTTAATGGATGAGGGTCAGCCACAGCTTTTACCAACACTGGCATTCGTATGCTCAGATTTAGTCTCTTGATGATCCCCAGACTACATGATACAATACTGTCATGGCTTCTATTCATAAATGATTCATTATAGTTCTGATGGATCTTTTTTCAAATATATGCCATTGACTTATTTTACGACTTTTCAACTTTGTGGTGTTTTTGCTGCATTAGAAAAGCTGCAGACTGCATTATTTTTGCTGTCATAAGTACCAGCACCCCTGACAGAAGCAGTGATGCTAAAGTGAACAGACTTATTTTATACTTATTTTGTGTTATTTCAGGGCACCAGGGGCATAAATACTGGGGTAGCAGTGGTAGCGGCTGCCACAGGGCCCGGGACATTAAGGGGCCCGGAGCCCTGTGGCAGCCGCTACCACGAACCACACAAACACTGCTATCATTATACTCCGGGGTCTTTTCAGACTAAAAAACAATGCTACTTACCTCTCCTGCGCTCCGACAGGCTTCGGCCTGTTTGGTGACATCCCAGACGTCAGCCGATATCATTATGTGTCGCGACGCTGGCCTGGATCACGCGAGATCTGGTCCAACATTGAAGATGGCCGAAGTAGCGCACGGGAGTTCATTGGAGCCAGGAAGAGGTAAGTAACAATGTTTTTTATGTTTGTATCCTCCCCTGGGTCTCCGATCATAAACTCTGGGGTCTGAAAAGGCCCCAGAGTATAATAATCGTTCATGGGTGGTCCACTATGGGGCATAATATTATGTGCAGGGGCCACTATGGGACATAATACTGTACTCAGGGGCCACTATGCTGCATAATACTGTGTGCAGGGGCCACTATGGGGCATAATACTGTGTGCAGGGGCCAATATGGGGCATAATACTGTGTGCAGGAGCCACTATGGGGCATAATACTGTGTGCAGGGGCCACTATGGCGCATAATACTATGTGCAGGGGCCACTATGGCGCATAATAATGTGCGCAGGAATGAGTTTTGTGCGGGGGAGTGTTGGAGGGGGCGTTCCGGGGGAAGGGGGTTGGGGGCGGCGGTTCGGGCGGGGCATGTCAAATGTTCGCCTTGGGGCCCAGCCATTCCTAGTTATGCCACTGCAGGTCACTGTATATATTAAAAGAGTTACATATATTACATGAAACCAAACAAAAAGTACATTAAATGTGAACTAAATGAGTGACAGACTCTTATAGTGGAAGAGAAGACCTTGCTCAACGAGGGCTTACAATCTTCTACCCAACCTGGCCAACCCAGGGCCAACATCACCACCTGGCAAACCCAGGCAAGTGCCAGGGCAAACAGCAACTGGGGTGGGCCTACTGAGCATCCTCAATGAGCATTTCTATCAATATAGATGGAAGTGTTCATTGCATCGGTGATGCCAGGTAGTGATTAAGGAGTACAGATTTCATCATTACTCATAGCTCTTTTCCCCTTTTTCCAGGGGCAGATATAAGGGGGTCATTATACTTTATGGGTGCATAAAAAGGCCATTATACTGTATGGGGGCATAATGAGTTCATTATGCTTTGTAGAGACATAAGGACACTATTATACTGTTTGGAGCATAAGGCATGAAGTGGATGCTATACTGTTTTGGGGGTATTATACTGTATGGGGGCAATAAGGGGGCATTATACAGGACATTATACTATGTGAGGCTGGAACATGGCTTTTCCTTTTAGATATTTTACAATGTATTATTATACTGTATATACATTATAAAATGTATGCAATGAACAGGATGATACCCCCCCCCCCCCATCTACATTAGCCGCATTTTGGATGAGATTCTTATAATTCTCATCTACATATTGCAACTAAAACCACAGTGGCTTTAAACCCATAACATGTCCATTATTGCTGCCAGTATTACCCATGGTTTTCACCCTTTGGAGGATCGACCATGATTCTGGAAGGTGTGCCACAGCAAAAATTCAAATGCACATACAGCTGAGCTGTCAGTGTAGGCCACGGTCCTGTGGTCCTACGCTGATTGCAGAGTGTACCTCTGCCCCGACGCTGGCGTGATGACATAAGTCATCAGCGCACGCGATCAGAAGAAGGAGGACGCTCTTCATGGGACTGCTGCTCTTCGTGGGACTAGGTAAGTAACAAAAACTACTGTGTGTGGGCCCACTGTGAAGCATAAACTACTGTGTGGGGACCCACTATGAAGCATAAACTACTGTGTGTGGGCCCACTGTGAAACATAAACTACTGTGTGGGGGTCCACTGTGAAGCATAAACTACTGTGTGGGGACCCACTATGAAGCATAAACTACTGTGTGGGGGCCCACTGTGGAGCATATACTACTGTTTGGGCGCCTACTGTGAAGCAGATACTACTGTGTGGGGCCCACTGTGAAGCATAAACTACTGTGTGGGGGCCCACTGTGAAGCATAAACTACTGTGTGGGGGTCCACTGTGAAGCATATAATACTGTGTGTGGGCCCACTGTGAAGCATAAACTACTGTGTGGGGGTCCACTGTGAAGCATATAATACTGTGTGTGGGCCCACTGTGAAGCATATACTACTGTGTGGGGCCACTGTGAAGCATATAATACTGTGGGGGGCCCAAAGTGGAGCATATAATACTGTGTGGGGGGCCTACTGTGGAGCATATACTACTGTGTGGGGGCCACTATGGAGGATATAATACTGTGTGGGGGTCCACTGTGGAGAATACAATACTTACTGTGCGGGGACCACTGTGGAGCATATAATACTGTGCAGGGGCCACTGTGGGCATATAATACTGTATGGGGGCCACTCTGGAGCATATAATACTGAGTGGGGGTCACTCTGGAGCATATAATACTGTCTGGGGGCCATTCTGGAGCATATAATACTGTCTGGGGGCCATTTTGGAGCAAATTGTACTGTCTGGGGTCCACTGTAGAGCGCATTGTACTGTGTGGGGTCCCTTCAATATTTATATCACACAATATCTGTTTTATAGCAGACATGTGATATTATTACAGGCTGTCATAACATTGCACGGTCACTATAAAACAGATCCTGGTTAATTTAAGGTTAAATTGCCATGTTGGCACTTTGCGATAAATTAGTTGGGTTTTGGGCACTCGGTCTCTAAAAGGTTCGCCATCACTGCCCTATAGCTTCAGGGTAGTGGGTGTATCCCCTAAATATATTGCTACATCAATGTATTTGTCCTTTTTTAATCCTTGGATAAGAAGAAGCGTAGCCTTGAATGATTAGCGTTGATGGAAATTGGTTTCAGTATAAATGTGAACATAAAAAGAAAGTCCCTGATGTAAACATTACTATGCGTGGAATAATTATTGATTATGTTTGCTTGGATAGGCATTTATTAATTTGTTGCTGTTTACCCCTGTAGCTAGGAGGAGGCTGCTGTTTATATGTAAGTAGTTAGGGAGTTCTCATATTGCTGCAGGGCTGTTGTTTCTATCATTTAATCTGTTTGCCCAGTCTTGTCCTATGTTTTCATGTAACATATTTCAATGATCTTCATTTATTAGTCCTTTTCCATCTAGCAGTAATGCATTTGTATGCAATCTTTTATATTTTCACATATTTTCAGTAAACTGCTCGTCTCTGTAAAATATAAATTGTAAACTATATAATAAATAAATGTGCTTGAACAGCTATCTATCTTTCTATCTATCTATCTATCTATCTATCTATCTATCTATCTATCTATGTTCAAGCACATTTATTATATAAACTGTATATACATAGATACAGCAATATGAGAAAAAACAAGGTACACCATCTATGGTTTTATGTATTAGGACATAATAAAGATGAGCACCAACACACAATAGATTACACCATTTCGTCTTTCTTTTAACAAAAATTAACCAAATATGGAAAAGCCATGTGTGAAATACTAAGTCCATCCCATAACTTGTATAACCACCTTTAGCAGCAATAATTTGAAGTAATTGTTTCTATATGACTTTTTCAGTTTCTTGTATCTTTTTGAAGGAATTTTAGCCCACGTATCTTTACAATGTTTCTTCGGAGGTTTGTGGGCATTTGTATATGCCCACAAGTATGGGCTGTGTAAAATGTAGATTGAAGTATGGGCTGTGTAAAATGCAGATAAAATGAGGGTACGGGGAGAGTCACTTCAAACAGTTATATCCAGTGGCGTAACTAGGAATGGCTGGGCCCCAAGGCAAACATTTGACATGGGGCCCCCCAAGCCCCCCCCCTGCACAAACCACATTCCTGCACACATTATTATGCCCCATAGTGGCCCTTACACAAACTATTATGCCCAATAGTGGCCCCTACACAAACTATTATGCCCCATAGTAGCCCCTACACACACTATTATGCCCCATAGTGGTCCTGCACACGCTAATATGTCCCATAGTCTCCCCTGCACACACTATTATGCCCCATAGTGGCCCCTGCACACACTATTATGCCCCATAATGGCCCCTGCACACACTATTATGCCCCATAGCGGCCCCTGCACACACTATTAAAGAAAAGACCCCAGAGTATAATGATAGCAGTGTTTGTGGGGTTCGCGGGCCCATGGCCTCACTTACCGATCCCCGCTCCTGCTCACAGCCACCTCCGCTTCGGCATCAGGGGAAGCGCAGGCAGCCGTGAGCAGGAGCGGGGCTCGGTAAATAAATAGGGCCTGTTACCTGCTGGGGTTACTCCTACAGGTAACGGCCTATTAAAAAAAAAAAAAAAAACATCAGGGGCCCGCTGGGCCCCCTAATGTCCCGGTCCCTGTGGCAACCGCTATTGCTGCTACCCCAGTATTTAAACCACTGGTTATATTTCGGACATTATAAGACATACAAACCTGCTTTTGGTGTCATATGAAAAGCAATGTTTTCTATATTATTTCTAGAGATATCACTGGTTGAAAACACAGTTGGGATTAGGATATTCATATTATATATATTATGCAGATGCATATAAATATCCTAATCCCGACTGTTTATTCAAGCAGTGATATCTCTGGAAATAATATAGATAGCACTACAAACTTAGTGTCATATAAAAGTAGAGAATCTCTTTCATATAACACCAAAAGTTTCTATGTTTTTAAATGCCTGAGCTATAACTGTTTGAAGTGACCCTACCATACCCTTATTTTTTTCTACATCTTACACAGCCCTTTACTCTAAGCCCATACTACTTACACAGTAACATTCAGTGAGATGCATAAATAGCTCTCAATACAGAAACAAGGGGAAGAATAAAGAGATGCAATATTTTACAGAAAGGTGACAAAATATGTTAATAAAGTATATTATAAAATTTATTAATGACAGAAAATCAAAAGTTGTCCGAAAGTTTAGTTACACTTTAGGGTCTTACCACAGAATTTCAATTGAGTCAAGGTCTGGACTTTGACTGGGTCATTGCAACACTTTTTTTTGTCCTTTGGATTATTGTCCTGTTGCATGACCCAGTTTTGGCCAAGCTTAGCTGATGGATTGATGGTCTCACATTTAACTCTAGAATACTTTGGTTTATACAGAGGAGTTGAAAGTATAAAATAACACTATTGATAAAAACAGAAACAAATTAGATAGTATGATAAATTTTAAAAAAAAGGAACATAATAATCAGCTAGACAAAGGATCTGTAAATATAAATTCAGGACAATCTTCAGCTCACAACCCCATTCACAATCATTTTCATCCATTTCCATTCCATGTTATATAACATCATGATGTAATAGCAAGGGGTGCACTGTTTGTGGAGGAATTAATAGCTTGGTTGGGGAATCTAGTTTATAAATGGCACATCTGAGTAATCACTGGTGTGTCGTGTTTTATTTATTTTGGCTCATTGCAAGATATTAGCAATTTTCAAATCAGTTAATTTATTCAGGTTGTTAAACAGGTAAATATAGACCTTAAAGGTAGTGATAATATTAGCTTGACATACCAAGACAATAAACAAGAAGTCTATTTTATTTAAAGGGGTTATGCCACAAAAACTATTTATCCTCTATGCATAGACCCCCACCAGATTGGTGGGGGTCCTTCTTCCCCATTCAGTCTGATATCCGCCTTGCATATGAGGTTATATGTGAATTAGCCCTTATTAGTCAACAGGGCGTTAACCTTTTATTTTCTCTGGGGAGGTCTGTCTCTGTGGTGTATGAAAATAAACAGTTGCCACCCCCTTAGCTAATAATAGCTAATTCAGGCATAACCTATACATTTATCAATTAAATAATAAGTAAGAAACGCAAAATGTCTAGTTGCCAATAACCACATTTCTAAAAAGTGTGTATACAGAGACTGATACGAGATTAGACATAGGCATGCAGGGGAATGCATGGGCTCATGAATATGGTATGGTAGGCTCATAGCTTGGATAGCGCTCAAGATTTTACAGTATTTTGTTTGCATGTTTAGCCCCAAACTTTTAAAATTAAACTATGATCTCAAACTACAACTGATCCCTTTAAGTAAGGCAGCATTTTTTGTTGGGCACTACAGGCAACCAGGCATGGTCTATGTCTAATGCACCTTTTTTCAAAACTGTCTTGGCTGGAATGGTTAATGGTGCATAGATTTAGGACTAACTTACTATAGGCCACTATTTAAAAAGTTGCAAAATTTATGCAAGCAATTTGTTACTTAAAAAAAAATGCAACAAAATTCCTTAGTGAACTTTGGTGCCTATCCCCTAGAGAATTGCAAAAAAATGTATGAACCAGGGTGAGACAGTTTGATAAATTTATCACAAAAAACACACTGTTACTTTATCTAGCTCCTATGATGCAGAAAAGCTGATTTTTTATTTTTTTTGTTGAAGATCTATCTTGAGCCAAAGTCAAGAGTGGCTTGAAAAGGAATGGGAAATATAAAGGAATAATTTATGTTTTTTCCTGTTTTTTAAATCCATTCCTGTCTTTGGCTCAAAAAATGCAGCAAAATCTGCAACAAATAAAGCAGCTTTTCCCCAACATGAGGCCTCAGCCATAAACTGTTATTTGAGTGACAATTGTTGTGAATGAACTGAACCATGTACCATATCTGATAAACCTTCTAGAGGGTGCACTGGACTGGATATATATTGATGCACTTATTAACTTGGTTACTTAAAGCTGTACAAATTTCTTACAAGGCAATGCTGATAAGGCCTAGCCAGGCTCTGCATATTAGTTAATTCTTTTCTTGTGCATATCACAATTGCTATGGCATGGAAGAAGAGGCGATTGAATATAGACCTTGTGAATACTAAATGGACAAGGCATGCTTGAATCCAGCCTTGCGTCCGGAGGATGGCGCCGAAGTCTGAACGGGTAAGGATGTTACAACTGGAAACAATAACAAAATCATGACTAGGTTTCTGACAAATCCCAGACCATATATGGTTATGTTCCTGGGAAAACCCCTTTATATATCATTGGTTCTTTTGTTGTACTGATAATTTAATTATAATATATGCTGATTTCCAGTAAACCGTAGTTCCATCAGAATTCTAAGCTAAGATACAACAGGTTGTCCATACACATGGTGTGCATAAACAGAACAATTTGAAACATTAACTACATTTTTCCCCCCACCATGTGTTTTTAGAGTCTGTCAAAACTAGCCACAAATTGTCGTTCTGAAATGAGGCATGGTGACCTGTGAATTACTTGTTCTACATTTTTCTCATTAAAGTGAACTTGAAGGGTTTATTGGTCTAGGCAGAGAAGTCACCATGAAATAGCAGTAAAATAAACTGTAAAGAACCTCATAACAAAACCTATCCATAAGATAGCCAATAAATGTTTGATTGTTGCAGACCCCACCACTAGGACCACCATAAATCACTAGGATCGGGATTGTAAGTTTCCAAAGGAGTTTTAGTAGAACAGCAGGCAAGTATAGTGCCTTGCGAAAGTATTCGGCCCCCTTGAACTTTTCAACCTTTTGCCACATTTCAGGCTTCAAACATAAGGATATAAAATTTTAATTTTTTGGTGAAGAATCAACAACAAGTGGGACACAATCGTGAAGTGGAACGAAATTTATTGGATATTTTAAACTTTTGTAAAAAATAAAAAACTGAAAAGTGGGACGTGCCAAATTATTCGGCCCCCTTAAGTTAATACTTTGTAGCGCCACCTTTTGCTGCGATTACAGCTGCAAGTCGCTTGGGGTATGTCTCTATCAGTTTTGCACATCGAGAGACTGAAATTCTTGCCCATTCTTCCTTGGAAAACAGCTGGAGCTCAGTGAGGTTGGATGGAGAGCGTTTGTGAACAGCAGTTTTCATCTCTTTCCACAGATTCTCGATTGGATTCAGGTCTGGACTTTGACTTGGCCATTCTAACACCTGGATACGTTCATTTGTGAACCATTCCATTGTAGATTTTGCTTTATGTTTGGGATCATTGTCTTGTTGGAAGATAAATCTCCATCCCAGTCTCAGGTCTTTTGCAGACTCCAACAGGTTTTCTTCCAGAATGGTCCTGTATTTGGCTCCATCCATCTTCCCATCAATTTTAACCATCTTCCCTGTCCCTGCTGAAGAAAAGCAGGCCCAAACCATGATGCTGCCACCACCATGTTTGACAGTGGGGATGGTGTGTTCAGGGTGATGAGCAGTGTTGCTTTTACGCCAAACATATCGTTTTGCATTGTGGCCAAAAAGTTCGATTTTGGTTTCATCTGACCAGAGCACCTTCTTCCACATGTTTGGTGTGTCTCCCAGGTGGCTTGTGGCAAGCTTTAAATGAGACTTTTTATGGATATCTTTGAGAAATGGCTTTCTTCTTGCCACTCTTCCATAAAGGCCAGATTTGTGCAGTGTACGACTGATTGTTGTCCTATGGACAGACTCTCCCACCTCAGCTGTAGATCTCTGCAGTTCATCCAGAGTGATCATGGGCCTCTTGGCTGCATCTCTGATCAATCTTCTCCTTGTTTGAGATGAAAGTTTAGAGGGACGGCCGGGTCTTGGTAGATTTGCAGTTTTCTGATATGCCTTCCATTTCAATATGATCGCTTGCACAGTGCTCCTTGGGATGTTTAAAGTTTGGGAAATCTTTTTGTATCCAAATCCAGCTTTAAACTTCTCCACAACAGTATCACGGACCTGCCTGGTGTGTTCCTTGGTCTTCATGATGCTCTCTGTGCTTTAAACAGAACCCTGAGACTATCACAGAGCAGGTGCATTTATACGGAGACTTGATTACACATAGGTGGATTATATTTATCATCATCAGTCATTTAGGACAACATTGGATCATTCAGAGATCCTCACTGAACTTCTGGAGTGAGTTTGCTGCACTGAAAGTAAAGGGGCCGAATAATATTGCACGCCCCACTTTTCAGTTTTTTATTTTTTACAAAAGTTTAAAATAACCAATAAATTTCATTTCACTTCACAATTGTGTCCCACTTGTTGTTGATTCTTCACCAAACAAATTTAAATTTTATATCCTTATGTTTGAAGCCTGAAATGTGGTAAAATGTTGAAAAGTTCAAGGGGGCCAAATACTTTCACAAGGCACTGTATGCTCCCTGCCACTCAATTCAATTATTATGGGGCAGACAGAGACAGCTGACCACTCTACTCAGCTGTCTCCATCAGTCCCATAGACTCTTAATGAAGCAGCAGCATACATACTCAACATCTGTTCAATTCAAATTTGCAGCTGCACAACAGCAGTGAGAAGGAGTTTGAATGGAGTGGCCATCGAGCATGTATGGCGAGGGCTTCCAGTCATCAGACATCTGCTGTCAATGGTGGGAAAATCTACTCAAAGTATTGTTTTATATATATGTAATATATGATAGATAGATAGATAGATAGATAGATAGATAGATAGATAGATAGATATATAGATAGTGTTTCAGAGAATTAGATTTAAAAGCTAATTAAAGTAGATTTACTATTCAGGTCAAGCTGCCCCTAGAGATAGAAGTTTATGGTTTAACCCTAAATACAACCTGTAGGATATATTAAGAAATCAACCAGAACAAACATACAGACATATAGAAGTTTAGGATATAAATGTAAAACCAAAGGTACACTTTAACCCTCTCATACCTCTGTCAATTTTTGTTTTTGCATTTCTGGTTTTCCCTCTCCCCATTTCAAGAGCCATAATTTTTTCACCTGATGGCTTATTGTTTGCGGGAAAAATTGTACTTTCTAATGGCACCATTCAATATCCCGTACAATTTACTGGGAAGCTGGAAAAAAATTCTGAATGAGGTGGAATTGGAAAAAAATGCATTTGCGCCAATTTCTTATGGGTTTTACGGCATTCATTATGTGGTAAAAATGACATGTTACTTGTATTCTGCGGGTCACTATGATCATGGCAATATCAAATTTATATAGCATTTGTAATGTTTTGATACCTTTTAAAAAATGTAAAACTTTGCAAAATAGAGAAAAAATTTTGTGTCGCCATGTTCTGACACCTGTAACTTTTTTTATATTTATGTGTATAGAGCTGGGTATTACGTCTCTTTATGCAGGACAAGATGACATTTTTATTGATACCATTTTGGGGAAGTTCTGATGGTTTGATCTCTTTTTATTCAATTTTTTCTAGGAGGAAAAGTGTTGAAAAAAATTGCCATTTGGCCATTTAGATTTTTTTTCCCCGCTACGCCGTTCACTGTATGGGATAAATATTTTAATATTTTAACAGTTCAGACATTTTGGAGCGCAGGGACACCTAAACTGTTTATGTTTATTATTGTTTATTTATTTTGATATGTGACCTAGGGAAAGGGGGGTGAACTTTTATATTTTTTGTGTTTTTTTATACTTTTAAAAACTTTTTTATTTTTTCTTTTACTTTTATTTTCAAACCCCCTAGGGACCTTGAACCCTAGGGGGTCTGATCGTTTACTATTCACTGCAATACTAATATATTGCAGTGAATAGTAAAATACATTGCCTTCTATTACACTCTGCCTCTGGTAGCGTGTAATAGAAGGGATATAATGACAAGCCTGGGAGTCTTCAATAGGCTCCCAGTTGTCATGGCAACCAATTGCTGCCCTCCGATGGTGATCTGGAGGGCGGCGACCATTCAAAGATGGCGCACCAATCGCAATTGTTAGTTGTCGATCCTGGCTGTATTATACAGCTGTGATCCACCGGGTATGGAGAGAGCTCAGCTCCTGAGCTCTCTCCATAAACCCCTTTGTGCATAATGATGTAAATTTATGTGATTATGCACGAAAAGGATAAGAAGGACCTGCCGCCAAATACAAAATGCTGAATGACATACCTCATTTAATTGTAACTCAGTTTGGCATTTTTAGAAACCCATCCATCTGTTCAATAAATATGGCCCTAAGTACATTATATGTAAATTAGCTCTTGTTTGCCAACACCAGAGAAAATAAAAGGTTACTATCCCTAATAAGAGTTAATTTACATATAAACTACATTTTTTTTGTTTAGTGTTTTTAAAGCCAAATTGATGCAGGGCACAGCAGTAATCAAATGAGGTATGTCATTTAGTATTTGGTGCTTGGTGACAGGTCCTCTTTAACAAACAGAAACTTTCTATAGTTCCTTCTCATGTAGTGTTAAATGAGTCACTACCCTATAATACTGTTTAAATTTACCCCTTAGATCCACTCTTTTGGTTGTTTTGATACTACTTTCTCTCAATCTGTCAATAGTTTCTTAAACTGGTGATTACTCTATATTGTCTATACATGCAACAGGCACAATAGCTATGATCACTGCATAGCCGTAAAAAACACTACTACACAATGGAGCATGATTTTTTTGAATCCTGGGTAAAATTTCGTTTGTGCCCCCCGCCCCTTTGCCTCAACACCAAACTGTTCCTTGCCCTCTCCCATTAACTGTATTGTCATTTTCTTTGTTTCTAACTCAGTATTTTCTTTTATTGTTTTATTTTTCATCAATGCAATAGAAACAAAAATAGGTAACAACAATATAACATGGGATATCAAGTTCACAGGTTGTTTATCCAACTAATAAAAATAAAGCTAAATAAAAAAGCAGAAGAGGCTGTGCCTTCTAGAGCAGCAGTTTATGTCTCTGTTCACAACCCAGTGGTGGCCCCAAACATAAATTTTACTGTATTTTGACATAAAATTACAGTTAGGTCCATAAATATTTGGAGAGAGACATTTTACTAATTTTGGCTCTGTACATTACCACAATGTTGAAGTTCAGATTTTCAGCTTTAATTCAGTGGGTTGAACAAAATGATTGCATAAAAATGTGAGGAACTAAAGCATTTATTACACACAATCCCTTCATTTCAGGGGCTCAAAAGTAATTGGACAAATTAAATAATTGTGCTGGCTTTTTTCAGATGTTTTTTTTTAGCAAAGTCCAATCTAGCCTTCTTATTCTTGAGGTTTATGAGAGGCTTGCACCGTGCAGTGAATCCTCTGTATTTACTTTCATACAGTCTTCTCTTTATGGTGGATTTGGATATTGATACACCTACATCCTGGAGAGTGGTGTTCACTTGGCTGGCTGTTGTGAAGGGGTTTGTCTTCACTATGGAAATTATTCTGCGATCATCCACCACTGTTATCTTCCATGGGCTTCCAGTTCTTTCTTTCTTTTTTAGTAAGTACCAAACTGTAGATTTTGCCACTCCTAACATTGTAGCAATTTCTCGGATGGGTTTTTTTCTGTTTTCGCATCTTAGGGATGGCTTGTTTCACCTGCATGGAGAGTTCTTTTGACCACATGTTTTCTTTACAGCAAAATCTTCCAAATGCAAGCACCACACCTCAAATCCACTCCAGGCCTTTTATCTGCTTAATTGAGAATGAAATAACGAAGGAATTCACACCTGCCCATGAAATGGCCTTTGAGTCAATTGTCCAATTACTTTAGGTCCCTTTAAAAACAGGGTGGCACATGTTAACGAGCTGAAACTCCTAAACCCTTAATACAATTTTAATGTGGATGAAACCCTCAAATGAAAGTTGAAAGTCTGGACTTTATGTCCATGTCCATTATATAACTATAACTTGAATATGTTTCAGTAAACCAGTAAAAAAACAAAATTTGTGTCAGTGTCCAAATATACAGTATATGGACCTAACTGTATATGTTCACTAGGACACTAATGGCTTCCATAATATACATATAAATGTTTTAGAAGTGATTTTGATGGTGTTAGACTAGAAATTTTGTAACTATATAACATTATAACTACAGTATATTTTAGGCAATTTACTCAATTAAAAATTTAATAAAACTGGTAGAGGGTCCAAGACAGTCTGAAAATATATTCTGTTTACTCAGCATCAAGAAATGGCCATTAGCATGTGCAATAAGCACAGAGCAGATGGGAGGACGGGGCTAGAGGCCAGAGGCTATGCAGGGATGTGGGACATGTTGGTTATGTGAAGTGCATGCCACTGCTATTGAATATTTATTACACAATTGACCACAGAAACTAGCTGATGCTGCAACATGTGGTACCCTTACCCGGAATTAAAGCGTACCTGCAGTTATAAAATATTTCATAAATGAATAGTATGAATAGAATAAACAAAATGTTTCCTTCTCCATTTATCAGACTGAGTTGCATATGGCATATTAGTCTATAAATTACTGTCTCTGCTGTGCTCTGCTATTCTGTGAGTCAGGGACCCTGATGAATCTTTAAGACTTTATCACTGCACAGAATGAGGCAGTAAATCAATTAGCTAGCAGCAGTGTCCTCCTCACCCTCCCCTGTCTATAGAGTTCTCTCTAAGACACAGGAGAAAAGGAAAGAAATGGAGTACAAATTTATGCAAAAATTTCAAACTCTGCAATTTGGACTTAATATTCATGCCAGCTTCATGTCACACTATGTTTGAACCATGAACTGAACTCAATATTCATGCCAGCTTCAAATCACACTATGTATGACCTGTGAGGGACACAAATCACCTCCTGATAGCAAACAGATAACAGCAAGAATTACTGATCCCTCCGTCATGCACCACAAGTTTCCAGACTGTTTTTTTGACCTGTTGTAAATAACTTCTCTACTTAGATTGCAATTTTTTTTAAGGACTCTAAAATGCTTTGAAAACCATGTGTATAAAAATCTGTTAATTTTCAGTTCTTGTATCACACCATGTCTGATGAAGGGAGCGAGTACTCCTGAAAGCTTACTTATAAATATACTCAGTTAGCCTCTAAAAGGTATCGCCTGATTTCTTCACTCTTCCACTACTTTCAATGGCTAACACGGTACAACATTATACTACTATAGAGTTCTCTGTGAGAGATAAATAAGGAGATAGATTGCTATGTAAACAAACAGTCTGATTGAAGATAAGGAGGAGGAAGAAAGTAGCTAAATAAGTGGAGCAGGAAACAGATTCTTTATTTTAAAATTTTACAAAGTACCTTATATTACATGCACTATTTATTTATTTATTCAAGTTCTTTTATAATATTGAAAGGTACAAAATTTCATTTATTTTGCAACATTTATGGAACTCTTATTATGTCCAAATTAGTATAATATGTATATTTACTGTCCATTATTTTCAGGTTTGGAGGAAGTTTTAACATACTTGTTCTACTTTCTGGATTTATTTGACAGCTTTATATGGTTATATGTTGCATGGGACCATGAGGTTTCCCAGTGAAAGACCGTAAACAACAGTACTGTCTGTTAAGAACCAAAAATGGTTGGATCATTATAGTAAGCAGAAATCTTTTTAAAGATTGTTCTTGTCTGACATTAAGTATAGCATGACTGGGATCCCCAGGAATTTTTAAAGCCCACACAGTCTAGAAATATCCTATACAGGTTAGAGCATATTAAGGGTGTGTAGCAGATTATACAGTCATTTCCGCTAAAAGCTGTGAATGGCAGCAGACAGTTGTAGTAGTCATATACTTTCTTTTCCTAGAAATCTGAAATGTGCAAATTGATACATATGGTAAATGGTTGACTGAATAAAGCAAGGACCTTAAACTGACTTGAACTAGACAAGCTGAGTCAGAGCTACTAGCAGTTATAGTGAATAAAAGAATGAGCAGTGGAAGCCTCACTGACGTTGACTTCATACATTATTTCTGTTTCCCTAAGGAATCACAATGCAATGGGGGGATTTATTTTGTTTTGCTACTATGCAACTACGTCAAACAAAACAAACATATTCATGCTGCAGATATACCTGCAAGGGTTGCAAAGGGTTGGGTTCTCTCTGTGTAATCCTACCACTTTAGGTCATAAGACATACTTTATGCTTCAATGAGTTCTCCTATTGTTGTGGTTAATGTACTCTTGCTCATGGCGACTCTGAACACTTGATATCTACATGTTTTCATTTGACTCAATGAAAGTATATACATCCATATTTATATGTCCCCCTGACTTCTCTTTCATATTTCTCACTATTTTCTTATATTCTTTTCATTACAAACCTTTAACTGTGTTTTATTTTTTCTATCAGCTGTATGCACTGTGATTTCTCCAATGTTATACACACATACAATTTTTTAACATTTATACTGAAATTAATTAATTTGTATTATATGCTATTAAGGATGTAGGAATAACAATTATAGCCAGAGTCCCCAATTATTCTCTTGTAGCTCACACATCTACACCTGGACATACCAGGAACTTTTTGACATAAGGTCATGGCTCAGCTTACAAAGTATATATAGTAATAAATTGGTGATACTAATTATGCATAGTCTTTTATTCTTTTCAATAATAAAATGGGACTTAATCATGTGATCCTCTTGGATAAAACACAACGCTGCAGTTTTTCTAAATTACACTGTATGATCCCTGTCAATGTTACACTGGTAGTAGCCTATTAGGTCCTACCTCTGACAGGTCTTGCAAGGCTCTGATACATGGCACATCTGGCGACTATTGTTATACCTCTCCTGCTTGGGCAGTACAATAGTATCCTATGTTCACATTGCAAGGGCACTAATGGCTTAACAGAGGGAGCCTGAACCTGTGTTGTGATAATACAACTTTGGTGCTGGAACTACCTGCTCCAAATGCCATACTATTGTAGTGCTGTGTGGGAAGGAATTAAAATACTGTTCTCATTATTACACTCCCTCAGTCATACACCACCTATATAAATAGTGACTCACTGTTACAACATGAGTCTGGTTTTTGTAACTTTTTATCTAGCAGTATGTATGCATACAGTGAAACTATCTTTACTATTGAATGAGTGAAAGGTACTTATAAAGTACATATTTGTATGTAAACATTTCTTTTACATTTTTGTGGGAAATATATTACGACACATTAACAGACTCTTGGTCCATTAATCTCACTTAAGGAACAATTCAATGTGCCATTCCTTAGCTTGCAATGGTAGACATAAAAAGTAAATAATTTCATATATTTATATCATGTAGTTAAATGTACATGAATCATGCAGGGTGGCATAATTGCTCACTGTTATAATTTCCTTTCTTTTACTTTACTACATTTATCACAGGATAGGGGATAAGTGTCAGATCGCTGGGGGTCTGACTAGCGGGTGCCCCAGCTTTCAGGAGAATGAGGGACTTAAAGTCCCCCTAAAGTCTCCTTGTGAATGGCGCACCAGTGTGCTTGTGTGACTAGTGCTCCATTTACTTCTATGGGGCTGCAGGGACTGTAATCTCCAGGAGCACCTGCAGCCCCATGGAAGCAGCTCAAATCATGTAATCAAGGGTTGGAACCAGACCAGAACCCCTAGGTACAACGTCTAAAAACCACTGAAGAAGTAAGTCTAAAAAGACTCCCTAGTAGGAATGAGCAAACCACTTCGTCATGAGCTGGGTTCGACCCTATTATTCCAAATTATTTGTTTTTTAACAAAAAAGAACAAATGACGATTCCTCAGATATACTAAAATGGCCACCCTCACATGTTTGAGCAGGAAATTCAAAAGAGACACGTGGGTATGACTGTAACATTCTAGCACTATCTCACATCAGCTGACAGCCTCTCAGCCAATAGACAGTGGTAGGTGGACAACTTACAGTGATGATGTCATATACACTATGTAAGGTGCTACAGGCATCAGCGCAAGCTGGTAGCAGTAATGGTTAAGATAGGGAAGGATCTGTAACTCATCTCACTATATCATACACAGCACAGTTCTGAATAGCTTGCAAAAAATAGTTGGAATAGGAGAATTAATCAGATACAAGCAATTACTCAAGCAGATTATTGATAGAATTCAATAGACAGGAGTGAGGGCATAGCTGTGCTGCTGTTTGAGCTTGAGACTGCTGCATTCCTGAATACAGAATTATAGACACACAGACAGGACAGTTAAGCCTTTAATTGCCAATAACCTAATTTTGTCTAAGTCTGTTGTGCAATAGAGCTGTATTAACTGTATAAACAGTCTAAAAAAACTATCCTGTTAGTGAAAAATCTTTTAAGGGCCTTTTTGGGCAACAATTTTTTTTATTGAATACATACTGCTGTTGTAACAGCAAAGCCCTGATTCCACCTGTGCAAATCTGAAAAAAAAAACCTCTGTTATTTAAGCGTTCTTTTGTTGTTACCCAATATGCAGTATAGCCTGCACTAATCTGAAAAAAAACTCTTGTTATTTTATGGGTAATTTTTTCTGCTCTGCTCACCAGTGAGAAGGAGGGTAAATTTGAAAAAAAGTATTCATTTTCTAATCGTTATTTTCTGTGCATATATACAGTACTGCAAGCTGACTTTTCTTGAAATACTTGTTTTTTTTAAAAAAAAAACAAAAAAACAGCAAAAACAAAAAAGTAGTATCACTATAATTAAGCACTGTGTGCAGTAAAAAATGACTGGAATAAAACAGAGCAGATAACAGGCAAAAGGAGGGGGGGCAAGGTAACACGTGGTAAGTTCTAACATTAAAAATATGGGTGGTAGTGATGTGGCACCTGCTGAGAAATCTATTTCTTCTAGTCAGAGCAGTCTTCCTCCTCTTTTTGATGAGCTGGATGAGAACAGTCAACATTGTGTGCAAGAAGAAGAGGAAGACATGAATGGTTATGGTGGAGGTAATAGTGGCAGAGGGTGTGGTACTACTACTGGTAGTCATTCTGGTAGGGGAGCTAAGGGGAAACCTGGATGTAAAAATTCTTAGTGTGTGCATGGCCATGATGTGTTAGGAAAAAGCAGGAAAGATGCTGATGATGATTCTCTTGTGGATAGGACTTGATAACCATGTCACCGTGCCATTATTAAAAATTTTTTTGCCACTGTGTTGGCTTAAAAAAATAAATAAATAAAACCCTTTTGATTTTACTTCCCTTCTAGGGATACTTTTTTTTTTGAAAAGCCAATTCTACATCACTTTTCAACTAGGCTCACAGCCACAAATGTATCTCCCAAATAACAACAACAAGCCTTATTTTTGCAATATAACTGCCATGTGTTTCTAAAAAACACAAGCAAATACCTTTTCTCCTGCTAAAAAAATTTTTTGGAGCATTTTAAATATTAAATGTGTAAAGCAAGTGTCAGCGCAGTCTTTGGTTAAACTTAAAGTTTGTATCCTCTGCTTACCATCCGTTTTTTCATAGATGTATATGTCACTTTCATTTTGATATAACTTTGGCTCTGTTGGCCTTAGAGAGCTAGAAATTGGATAGATTCCTAGGAACCCTGAGAGTGTTCTACACTATGTTTTAAGCCATTTTAGGTTAAGGTACCACATAGTGGGCCGCAGCTATAAAGTGCTGCTTGGCGGCAATGGTTTTGGAAATCACAGCGTTTGCGCTGCGTGTATTTTTCTGCAATATAGAGAATCTAACGAATGCCATCCACTTTGCAGTGACTGTAAAACACACCGATTTTTGCTGCGGCATTTCCGACATGGCCAAGCTGTGGCGTTTCGGCCATGTGGGGCCCCGGCCATAAGGTATGTTTCCCTCCAAACTTTTTCGACCCAAAACAAATCTTGGACCTGAGCCACCTGAACCCAATACAAATCTTGAGAAGTCCGCCTACCTCTGCTCCCTAGAGAACTCCTTTACGTCCGGAGACTTGAGAGGATGAGGGATCCACTCCTGGAATGCACCTGCCTCTGGACGGTATGATGGTGGCATGACAATAATTTCATGTCTAGAACTTTGTAAGGCAATATCTTTTTGGCAATAAACACTGTGATCTTATATTGTTTGATCTATCATCATGCCCTTGATCACTCATGTTGAAATAACTAAATATTTCCTTATTCCAGCAAATTATTTCCTGGCATCTTTATGTCTGATCTCTGTTCTCAACTATGTGCCATGGTCAGTGCTTTTTAGCTTGATTCTGTTTGTTATGCAGCATAACCACATCTTCCTCCATGATTTGGTTACTTGTTTATTCTGCTGCCAAATGTTTCACCTTTATGTAGTAATCTTTGCAGATGGTGGTTTATTTTCTCACTACTCACTATTGCAATTCTGGAACCTTGGAGAAAATCAGACATCTCCCAACTATCCATCCCAATTTGTGTAATTGTGTATCTTTCGCAATATATCTCTATTTTTGTGCTATCATTTAACCTACTGAATATCCATTACTATAAGCCCTTAAAGCCATTACTGATTTTCTGTTGCCATCTACTAAGTGGAAGCTAATAAATATCATGTAATGTTTCTTCAGAAAAGTTGCCACTTAACACTCTACACTACTAAACTTATTGTAAAGGAATAAATGTTAAAGACTGACTACTTAATGATGGGGTGTTTTCACTACATTTACATCTACACTGATGTCCTCCACTGATATATTTAAAGTGGTGTAAATTATCATAAATCTTATGGGGCCAGTAGCCCTATCCATGTCACGCCACACCCTTTCAAGAAAGTGGACAAGGTTGCATAAAAGAGAAAAAAAGTCACAATTTTTCGTACAAAACCCCACTGTGCACAATATGAAGCTCCTGGGCCCCAATGCAAAATCAGGCCCCAAAATTATAATTTATTGTTTATAGAACTGGTCTCATTATATTGAGATGAGGCACCTTATGGGCCATGTAAGGCTGCTGAGCCCTGATGCAACCACACCCTCTGCACCTCTTCACATTATGCCTCTGACCACTGAAGTTTACAAAGCAGTTTACTTTACCTGATTGCAAAATCAGGCCCCAAAATTATAATTTATTGTTTATAGAACTGGTCTCATTATATTGAGATGAGGCACCTTATGGGCCATGTAAGGCTGCTGAGCCCTGATGCAACCACACCCTCTGCACCTCTTCACATTATGCCTCTGACCACTAAAGTTTACAAAGCAGTTTACTTTACCTGATTGCTAAATAATGCAACTAAACTGCTTTTGGAAGTGCCTTCATAAAAAGAACTGTGCTTTGTAAGATTAAAGGGGTTTTCCCATCTCCCTCTTTCACCAGTTTGCCTGCTCTCTCTTCTTCTCCCTTCCTATATTCTTCAACAAGCTGATTGGCGGGCTTTGACTGTTGGACAGGACACTATGAAGTACCTCACTAGATATAGACATTGCTTTTACCATGAGCGATCATTTATTATGATTACTAGAAATCTATAATAATGAAAATCAAATAATATGCACAGTAAATGTATGTTACATTACACAGGTTTGGAAAGAAAAAAAAATATATACATGCTCCCAGGACTGACACTGGACTTGATGAAGACATCAGTCCATCAAGTCCAACCTATAACCCTACAGTCCCCTAGAGTGTTGATCCAGAGTTAGGCAAAAAACCCCATGAGGCTTATGCCAATTGCCCCATTTAATGGGAAAAAAATTCCCTCCCGACTCCAATCTGGCAATCCGTATAAAACCCTGGATCAAAGTGCCTTTAAAATCTAGAACCCATAACCTGTAATGTTCTGTTCGAGAAAGGCATCCAGGCCCTCTTTGAACTTGTTCAATGAATCCACCATCACCACTTCTTGGGGCAGAGAGTTCCATAGCCTCGCTGTTCTTACTGTAAAGAATCCTCTTCTATGTTGCTGGTGAAACTTTCTCTCATCCAGTCGTAGAGGATGTCCCCTTGTCACTGTCACTGGCCTAGGAGTAAAAAGATCATTAGAAAGTTCTTTGTGCTGTCCCTTCATGTATTTGTACATTGTTATTAGATCTCCCCGTAGACGTCTTTTCTCTAAACTGAATAACCCCAAGTTTGTTAATCTATCATTGTACTCCAATCCACCCATTCCCCTAATAATTTTGGTTGCCCTTCTTTGCACTCTTTCTAGTTCGATTATTTCTTTCTTGTATACTGGGGCCCAAAATTGTTCACAATAGTCTAAGTGTGGCCGTACCAGTGATTTGTATAGAGCAGTGGTTCTTAACCTTGTTTGAGGTACCGAACCCATCAGTTTCATATGCACATTCACCTAACCCTTCTTTAGTGATAAATCAAATGTGATTTTTTCCAAATTCAAGACATAGGTATGTATATGCACTCTATTCTGTCACTGATGGTGTCATTTGAAAGAGGAATTTGGGATAGTTTACCTTCAGCCGCTGTTCCGAGTATCAGATTCGCCATCTTTAACGCTGCTGGTTTTATGAGTGTTTCACCGATGGTGTGCGGCTTGCCCTGCTTTGCGATCAGGTAAGCAACTTTGTACAATGCGGTGAGGAACGGTTTGTTAACGGGTACAAATCCAAGAGCAGGCAGAGTGGCCCTTTCATCGAATCTGGCTCTTTTCACCTTGAATTCAGCAAGCGTTGTGTTCTTATATTCCCCATCTCCATGCAGCTTCAAGAAGTGTTCCTTCAGTTTTGCCGGTGCGAGACTAGAGTTGCTCAACTTAGCATTGCAAATCATGCAGATAGGACGCTGACTCCCATCATGTTCCGTGATACATGTGAATCCATGTTGTACTGTACATATTCGTCCGACCATTTTCTTTTTTTGCTCGACATAGTATGGATTAAAATATTAAGAAAGAAAGCACACAACGTACGACTACGACAGTCACACGGTGACTACTGAGCACACTAAATTCCCCGCAGCACTGATTGGCCAATTAATGTAACGTGATCATCTGCAGCAAGTGATGGCCACATAATGAGTCTACATAATGAGTCGGGTGTGTCTTCACCTCCGTGGCGGAGGCTCCGCCGAACCCCTGAGACCGACTCACCGAACCCCTAGGGTTCGATAGAACCCCGGTTAAGAACCACTGGTATAGAGGCATAACTGTGTTCTTGTCATGAGAATCTATACCTCTTTTGATGCATCCCATAATTTTATTTGCCTTGGTAGCAGCTGCCTGGCATTGGTCACTAAAGGTAAGCTTACTGTCCACCACAATCCCCAAGTCTTTTTCATTGTCAGTCTTACCCAGTAATTTACTATTAAATACATAATCATACATTTTATTTCGTCGACCAAAATGCACAACCTTACATTTGTCAACATTAAACTTCATTTGCCAAGTCTTGGCCCATGCTTCCAGCTTCCTTAGATCCCCATGTAATATTCTATTATCCTCCTCATTTTTGATTACCTTACAAAGTTTAGTATCATCTGCAAATATGGACAGCCTGCTTTGCAAACAGTCTACCATGTCATTAATAAAGATATTAAACAGGAGAGGACCCAATACTGACCCCCATGGCACCCCACTGGTGACTGTGACCCAATCTCAATATTTACCTTTAATAAGCATCCTCAGTTTCCTATCAGTAAGTCAGTTGCGAACCCAAATTCATATATTTTCCCCCAGACCCAACATTCTCATTTTGCATACCAACCTTTTATGTGGTAGAGTATTAAAAGCCTTTGAAAAGTCCAGATACACCACGTCCACTGCATTACCCATATCCAGTCTCGAACTGACCTCTTCATAGAAGCTGATCAGATTAGTCTGACAGGACTGAGTTACCATCCTGGATCAGATAACAGGTAGGGTGCTTTGACAACGATGTGTAAATAATGGGAGGAATAATTTCACATAGCAGGCAAATGAAGCAGCATTACTAAAGCAATGTATTTAGAAAAACTCTTGAATTTACATAAACTAGCAGTATAGATACTTGAGATGGGAAATACCCCTTTAATGAAATGGGTTTCCATGTTTGAGAAGTTGCACGCAAGTCTAAGAATATAATGTGCAGTGTTGGCTGAAGTGGTGTAAAGCATATTACCATTAGACTCTCAAGCAGTGAAAATGTTTTGTCTGGAGTGATAAATCATATTTCATCTCAAGGCCAAGAAATCTGGAAGTTACTGGTATACAGAGGGCCTACTCTAAAATTTGTTATTGGAGGGATAAAGGTATGAGACTGTTTTGCAAGGTTCGGCTGGGCACTTTTTTCCAGTGCATTGTAAGATTAATGCTACAGCATACAAAAACATTGTAGACAAATGTTTTCCTTAAGCATTGTGGCAAAAGTCTGGGGATGGCCCTTACTTATTCTAACATGACTGTGTTTCTGTGCACAAAGCAAGGTCCATAAAGACAAAGAGGGATAAGAGTTACTACGTCTTGCAATTCAAAATTCAGATGTCAAAAAGTTGCAAAATAGGGTTGCAAAATGGGCTTAGTTGCAACTTTTTGTATTTTTATAATGCTCACTTCACTTTTGAAAAGTGGGTTTGGTTATCCATTCCTGCTGATGTAGGTCAGCTTTATCAAATGTGACTTTTTAAAAGATACAAAAATTCAGGAGAAAGTGGAGCACCATCTCAGGACAGATGTGTTAGACTTAAATATGCACCAGATTTATCAACTTGCTATGCTTGATAAATTTAGTGCAAAGTATGGCATTTGCAGACTGCATCAAAACTGATTTAAAAAATTTCCGTCATGATAAATCTTTCCCATGGTGTTGGGAGATGGTGCGGCAGAAATTGAGTGGCTTGTATAGAGCTCTGACCTCAACCCCATCAAATACTTTGGGATGAATTGGAAATCCAATGTCATGACAGACCGTTTTGTCCAACACCAGTGCCAAACTCCACAAGTGCACTTTTTGCTAATTGGGCATAAATAGTTATACAGTGTTCCTTGAGTTTTTATTGAAGATAAATTCAGGGAGAAACTTTGAAAAAAATGAAATACTGTAGTGTCATGCTTCCTCTAATACTCCAAAAATAACCATGCTGGATGAATTGGCTTTTTTATGAAACTAGCGCTAGAGTTTGTGTCTGATACAGGATTAGATGGTGAGTTTTACTGGGGAAAGGGACTGATTACAATTTCTGCACAATGAGCAACAGGAAATAAATCAATAGTTAGAGCATGCAATTCTCCTGAAAAGTGGAAGTTTAAATTTACAGTTAGGGTGAAAAGGACAACATCATGTTGGTTCTATATATGCAACAGGAAATAAAGAAATAGCAAGGGCAGGGGATTTCCATGAATAACAGATTTTTAAATTTACAAAAAGTTTAAGGCTAAGGGCCCACATTGCGGAAACGCAGCTTTTTTTTGTTGCAGATTTTGTTGCGGTTTTTTGAGCCAAAGCCAACAATGGTTACAAAAGGAATGGGAAATATAAAGGAAGCACTTCTACTGCTATCAATCCATTCCTGGCTTTGGCTCAAAAAAACGCAACAAAATCTGCAACATAAAACGCTGCGTTTCCGCAAAGTGGGGCCTCAACCTAAAAGGGGAATTGCGTATATACTTGGGTTGGCAATCATGTAAACCCACTTTCTCTCATACAAATCTGATGTCATCTTTTTGTTTTATAGTAATGTAAAATAATAAAATGATGTACTGAAATTATTCATTTTTAGGAATCTCATGGCAACTTCTACTGTATTTAAGTACTTTCATGTTTTTAATGTTGGTCAAGCTGGTTTTTTTTATTTTAGAAAAAAGGATATGGGAGTGCTTGTCAGCTTTGGTTGTGTGACATATAGGTGTAACAATTAGCAGGTTATTTCTAGTACAAAGACATCTGAGTCAATATTGAAAACAATATCGGACTGGCCAGCCAGAGTAACAGTGGATCCTCCTGTGGGCCCAGACTCAGTAAATGTCCAACAGAAGACACACAAATTTGAAAGGTTTTTTTTTCCTTGGTGGGCCCAACAAACCTCAGCATGACACGGATTACAAGGGACAGAAAGCTGCATAACAGGTCCTGCTTTTTGGTCAGTGTGTGAGTGTGTGTAAAGGTTACCATAATACTTATCCACTAGACCAGAAAAAAAAGCTGGTAATTATCAAAAAGCAAAAATAATCAGTTGTGAGATGTGGAAATCTGCACTGTTCATCAGAATTAGAGATGAGCGAATTTCTCAAAAGTTCGATTTGAAGTTCCAAAAAAATTTGCTTCGATCCTAATTAATTTGCGGCAAATATCGCTAAAAAACACGTATTTCCTGGCTTCAGAGAGCCTGTTTAGTGGTGTAGAACACTGTGCCTTGCAGTAACATGCATAGGGAGCCTACTGTGGTAGTCAAACAATACTATGAGTCAGAATGACACACACATGACAGGCGTCGCTCTTAGAACCGCTGCACACTTCACTTATTTGGACAGTTACGGAGCCAAAACTGACCAACTAACGCAAGTGTGAACCCAGCCTTACAGGTTCATGTTAGTGTCAGGTAGAAAGAACCATGCAGAGGCCCAACATCCTACTGTAGAGTGAAAGAGTGCACTCCTTTTACACCGTCGTCTGTCGATTCCACAAATATGTCTACAGAGTGGCAAGGCGACATAATGTGGAGTTGGTAGCAGCATGAGGAGGCCATGCAGTGACCCAGTGTCAGCGGTATGAGGAGGACATACAGTGACCCAGCAGTGGCAGTGGCATGTGAAGGGCATACAGTGAGCCAAGGGCAGTGGCATGAGGGAATACAGTGATCCGGTGGCAGCGGCATGAGGATGGCATACAGTGATCCAGTGGCAGAAGTGGAGGTAGTAGCAGCCTTAGGAGGGCATACAGTGACCCGAGGGCAGTGGCATGAGGGCATACAGTGACCCAGTGGCTGCGGATTGAGTTGGGCATGCAGTGACCCAGTGGCTGCGGCATGAGGAGGCCATACAGTGACCAAGTGGCAGCAGCATGAGGAGGCCTCACAGTGACCCAATGGCAGCGGCATGAGGAGGGCATACAGTGAACCAGTGGCTGCGGCATGAGGAGGGCATACAGTGACCTAATGGTTGTGGGATGAGGAGGGCATTCAGTGACCCAGTGGCTGCGTCATGAGGAGGGCATATAGTGACCCAGTGGTTGCGGAATGAGGAGGGCATTTAGTGACCCAGTGGCAGCGGCATGATGAGGCCGTACAGTGACCCAGTGGCTGCGGCATGAGGAGGGCATACAGTGACCCAGTGGTTGCGGGATGAGGAGGGCATACAGTGTCCCAGTGGTAGCAGGATGAGGAAGGCATTCATTGACCCAGTGGCTGTGTCATGAGGGGGGCAAACAGTGACCCAGTGGTTGCGGGATGAGGAGGGCATTCAGTGACCCAGTGGCTGCGTCATGAGGAGGGCATACAGTGACCCTGTGGTTGCGGGATGAAGAGGACATTCAGTGACGCAGTGGCTGCGTCATGAGGAGGTCATACAGTGACCCATTGGCAGCGGCATGAGGAGGCCATACAATGACCCAGTGGCAGTGGAATGAGGAGGCCAAACAGTGACGTGGTGGCAGCGGCATGAGGAGGGCATACAGTGACCCGGTGGCAGCAGCATGAGGAGGACGCAGAGTGAACAGAACAGTGAATAAGCCCCTTATAATAAATGCCTTTAAAAAGGCTTTTTTTACAGATATGTGCAGATATTAGTGTATGATAATTCACTGTTTTTTGCTGTACTGCACTGCAAAAGGCTTGTGTTCCACCTTGAATATGAGTAATGAGCAGTAGTATAACGGCAGTGAGTGCTGCAATGTGAATTATGCTGCAAATTCTTGCTGTAAATGACCCTGCAACCACCCCAAATTCTTCTCTCAATTCCTCCCTATCCTTTCCCTACAGTTCTAAGGCTCAGCCTCTTTCCCTGAACTTCTATATGTTTTGTAAGTCTTTCGCTAGCTCCTGCTGCCTTCTGTCCCTACCATAAGAGTGATGTGGAATGACTGTACCTAAAATGGCCGAGGGTTTTTATAGGTCTGTGACATCACAGGTCCGGCTGGCTGCTGATTAGCTGCACGCTTGGCATTGTGGGTGATCCTACGCTCCCAGAGTCCCTTCCCCTTGTCCTAACATGTGCGGTGGCAATTTTATTAAAAAAATGCGATTCGATGCACCAAAGCGTGACGAATCGAAGATTTCCTGAAATTCAGATCGAATTCCACTTCTGCAGCTTCGATTCGCTCATCTCTAATCAAAGACAGATACATTTATTGACTAATCAAAATATCAGAATTATAAAAGAATACTAAAAAGAATACTTCTTGAGGGTATGGAAAAACAACAACAACATGGGACGTTCCGCAAATGATTATATGTTTCCCCACAAAAAAGTTCACTTGCACAGCTCCAATATAAAATAATACTTAAATGTTACTGGTCACAATATGGTGGTGCAAAGAAATAAGAGTTTTTTTCAGAATTTATCATTTTTTTTTATATGAAACCATGAAAAAAAACTATATAAATGTTGTATTGCTGTGATTGTACTGACCTGAAGAATATAGGTAAAGTGTCATTTTTATAATTTTTTTTTTCGGAAAAATGAAATTTGTAAAAAAATGGCATAATTGCGATTTTCCAATTCCGCCGTTCCAAGCTTTTGGAAGTCAGGAGGAAAAAAAACAAAAAAGAAAATTGTCATGTCCTCAACTTATTATAGACCTCTTCCCCAACCTCACAAAATCAGATAATATACCTTCTGAAGATTTAAAAATTACATTTGGGATTGTTATGGGAGAGTTATAAAAAAAATATAGAAAAATGTAGGTATTGGAGGAGAGCAGCAAAGACCTCTTGCTGTATTACAAAGAGAACTTTGATACCAGTGCAATAACATTTTATAAAACGCCAGCTCTGCTCCACTCTTTTAAAGCCACTATACCAGACAATTGTTGGAGGTGTGGTGCTCGTCCAACTAACATTTTTCACTTGCTTTGAGTGTTCCCCTTAATTCAGCCCTATTGGGGGCAGGTTCAGACATTGTTGGCCCGTATAGTGGGAATTTTCTTTCCATTGTCTCCCAAGACGTTCATTCTCAACTTGCCTCCTGAACATACTGTAAGGCAATTGCTAGCGAAGCAATTCCCCAGTAGCTGCTGGTGAACCCTAAGCTAAAAGGGAGGGGCACAACAAGACAGTGAACCCTAAGCTGAACCACCCCCCCACTGTCCCTGGCTACTTGCCTGATCTGTTCTAGGCGACAGCCAGCAACTGGTTGATGATCCCTTCTTAATATAAGTGACAACACAGAACGCAGACAGGACAAACAACAACAAAAGGGAGGTCAGTTAGCCAAGGGGTTGGTAACAATCAAGCAATGCAGTACAGAATCAAAATCCAAGAGAATAGTCAAAGTCAAAGCCAGAGGTCAGGAATAAGAATACAGATAATTAAACAGCAAGAGTAATAGCCAGTACGCACGAGGCAATAGCAAGCGCCAATGTGAAAGTGAGCAAAGAATAAATAGGAAGGAATAACCTGCCCCAGACTTGATAGAATGAAATGCTGTCAATCACACTGGAAGGCTAAAATTAAGGAGGACAGAGTTCAGACAATACCAGAAGGACCCAAAGGAAGGAATTACAGCGGACATGCCTCCTGCGCCGCAGCATGCGGTCAGAGGATAGCGTCAAAGCCCAGACAGGCAAGGATGTTACACATACCCTCCACTTTTTACTGTCCTCAGCTCGCTGTCTTATAGCAAAACACTGGAGATGTAACCTTCCGCCATCATTAGAGGAGCTGTACACTAGAATACGAGAATCTAGGATTCTAGAGCATTTAACTTGAATAATGAGGAGGAATAATTTCAACTTGTTTGGGAATCTTGGGGCACATTTTGAACACTCTCACATTGTAGATCCTGGACATATGATCGTTCTAAGTCTTCTCCTACTTGAAATGCTGGTTTATAACTTACCCCACTCCCACCCTACTGATTCCTATCCTCCTTGTTTTGTGTCTTCTTTCTGTTTGATATGCTTTGGATATGATATTTCTTGCCTTTGCATTCCCCGCCCATGTCTTATTTCCCTGGCGTATTTCTTGTATGAACATTATATACAGACATGCATACTTTTACTTTTATTTTTTTTACACATTTGTAATTGTTCACAAACTTTAATAAAAATTATAATAAAAAAAATTACCTGTATGTTTCCCAAATTGTCAAACAAGCTCTAATCTCCAATAAAATAATCATGTCATCCATGTAAAGTATATTTAGCTTCTCCCTGGATCCATACTTAACTTTACATGTATCGTAGATTCTGAGTTTTTAAATATGGAACCTACTTCCTATAGTTTGCGAGTATCTGCGGTCATTGACTGGAGCCAACTCAAATGAGATTTTAGCATCTGAGAGGTTATTTTCAGTTTAGTTACTGCCAATGCTAAATTTCAATTAAACCATGCCTCAGGAAAGATTTAATAGGAGCTGAGCAATTTAACCATGAGTACTGCAGTACTATAGTATAGCAGTATATAGTATAAGCAGTCTAATGATCACTTTTTAAAACCACTTACAGGAGGATAATAAAAAGACTTTTAAAAAGATATAAAGCTTTTTGAAAAAAATATTTTAAAAACATAGGATATAAATATTTGAATCTCCCGAATTTTATTTAATGGGGAAAAAAATCAAAATGACCATATTGTCCTGTTTTGTAACCAATTCACCTCCCCCCCAAAAAATAATAAAATGTGATCAACTCCAAAATGGTATAAATAAAAACTACAGCTCACAGTTAAAAAAGAGCCTCTACACAGCTGTAGACAGAAATATAAAAGTGTTAAATGTGTCAGAATGTGGCATTCACATCATAACTTGGATTTGGTTAATTGTATATCCTGGATCGTCTAGGAAAATCCTGTTCCTAAATACCCCACTGTGTAAAAATAGGTGGCAAAGGTCTTCAAGAGGTAGAACTTTATAATGCGAAATACCTTTTTTTCCAACTAAGTAAATATGAAATCTATCAAAATCGAGCATTACCCTATGCTTGATTTTGATATATATAATTCTTGAGTAGTAGGTTCCCCCTTACGTCTTTCTTAAGTAACTATGAAATTACCCCCTTGGAATGTTATGTAAAGAACTAGAACTACCCCTGTTCACATAAAAATTACCTTTTACTAGAGTCTCATCCCAAATATTAAAAAATATAGTTAAGAAGTAGTTCCTTCTTTTTATTGCTAGACTATGCTCTTAGTTGCTCTGGACTCCTTCAGAATGAAGGAATCATTGCATTGTATTCCATTCACATCAGTTGCGGTAACTATCAGGACCGCCGACTGCACAGGGAACTATTCATTTTGATTAAGCTATGTTGGTGTTCTTAGTACAAGGGAACAAGCAAGTGGGAGTTCCAGAGGTCAGACTCCCACTGATATGATTGCAATATTTCAACTGATTATTTTCAAGTAATCGTAATATTTTAGACAGCAAGAGATTTATACCACTCATATAATGTGCAATGCAGTATTGGGACATCATCTTTTATATCTGTAGCTAGAGGAAGAAACGGCATGTGCCAGCTGTACAATGAGATAAGCAATATGAATAACAGACATTCAAGAAATCAAATAAGTGAGTCATGCTTCCTTGAGAAAAACCCGTAATGCAGTTGATCACTGGCCTCAGTGGTCACATGCCATACTAACTGGCACAGGGAGGTAAAAGTCAATGTAAAATTTTTGTAACCTTATTTATACATAGCTAGTAAAAGTCAGTATACTTGTGATAGTAAAAAGATGGATAATACACAAAGCACAATGAATGGTTTCTCTTCGATATTTTGTATATAAAGCAGTGTATAACTAGGATTGACATTACACAATCTGTGAGGACACAATTCCATAGTATCTATGATACATGCACATTTATGACACAAGAATGAATAAGATTTCCTTGTAGTTTTTTCAGGTGTCTGGGGATTCAGTTTATTTGCTTAAACTCTTAAACTGATAAGGTTCATCATGTATTAACCACTTCATGACCTGCCAATTTTCCTTGGTTCATGAATGGCCATCTATCTATCTATCTATCTATCTATCTATCTATCTATCTATCTTCTATATATTGTACATGTGGTTTTGACAGTTAAAACCTTTTTTTTTTCTGGTTATTCAAATATTTTTTGAATCTTTATCAGTGATACATTTATATGTCAATTTTATTTTTGCATGTTTTTCTTTCTTTTAATAACCAAGGAAATGTAAACAAATATATAAATATATATAATATTTTTTTGAATTTTGCTTTCCTTTTTTGTCTATTTATTTATGTATTTATTTATGTTTGATGATTTCCCCTGTAACTGTGGCTGATATATTAGCCCTAGTTACAGGAGGAATACAGCCTTCTGCACTACACTGCAGAGCTGATATGGGTCCTCTAGGACTATCATCTTCTTCATTTCCCGATCCTGAAGGACACCTGCATGGTCAGTGCATTCCCCATGACAGTGGAAGCATGCTGTTTAAAACTTGCACACTAGACTTAACCTACAACTGTTATTTGCTACTTGTCAACTGTCAACTGTTTGCAACTGAAGAACTGTACTCTTTTGCAAACTCTCAATAAAGAGGACTTCATTGAGAGGAGGAGTTTCTGCCTCCTTTTATTGCCAGGGAGTGGCTTCAGATGACTTGCAGGGTTCTGGGTGGCAGCTTGGGAAGAGACAAGCCAGACACAAACATTCATTGGCTGTGGAGAAGTGCGGTGTCAGTAGGGTGGCCATATTGTCACCATCTTGATGCTGGCGAGTGGCTGTTAGTATGTGATTACACCTGCAGTAAAGACTACAAGAACATGGCTGTGCATATGAGGTCTTATACTGGAAGACCATATATTTGTCTAAGCAAGTGTTAATCCTGAAGACACTCATTACTGGTCTGAGCCATCAAAATTTGTATACCAGAACTTTTGGAGTACTTAATTAAAAGAAGTCTGTCAGGTCCAATATGCCTCCCAAACCAATAATTGTGCCATGTTGGAGTTTTAGTAGGAGCAGAAACACACATTTGTGGCCACAAAGTAGTACAGAGATAATTATCATTTTTCAAATCAGCCTGCAAGTGCATCAGGGACAGGGCCTTATTTACTGAATTTGCCTACAGACAATTGCAAATGATCTGTCGCTCTTCTGGAATTGGTATCCAATGTCTGTGTCTGCATCATGTGATTGTTTGTAGGCAAATCTGGGCAATAAGGTCTGTATTAGGTGCATATCCATAAAAAGATTAATATCTTGCATTGCTTCATCAGTTTGTGGCCGTAAAAGTATGTTTTTGCTCCTGTTAGGCCCGATTCACATCTGCGTTTGGGGAGTCCACTTGGGGACCCCCGAATGGAAACCTATATGCATAAAGAAGCAGTTACCTAAGGAAACCCACAGACCCCATAGACTATAATGGGGTCCGTGTGGTTTCCGTTCGGTTTCCACACGAAACATGCAGAGAGAAAAGTACTCTAAAACCTATAGGCATAGAAAAGCAGTTACCTAAGGAAACCCGGAGACCCCATAGACTATAATGTGGTCCGTGCGGAAACCGAACGGAAACCACACGGACCCCATTATAGTCTATGGGATCTCCGGGTTTCCTTAGGTAACTGCTTTTCTATGTGTATAGGTTTCCGTTTGGGGGGTCCCCCAGGTGGACTCCCCAAACGGAAACCTGAACGCAGATGTGAACCGGGCCTTAACCCTTATGTGATGCAGACATTTTTCATTTTTGTGTTTTCGTTTCTTACTACCTGCATTCCAGGTCATATGAGGGCTTGATTTTTGCGTGACAAGTCGTAATTCAAAATGTTATAATTTATTATTCTGTACAATGTACTGAGAAGTGGAAAAAAATTCAGAATGAGTTGAAACTGAAAAAAAAAAATGCAGTGACACCATATTCTTACAGGTTTTGTTTTGACATGTTCCACTGTGCAGTAAAAATGCTACGTTAGCTTTTTTCTCCTGGTCAGTATGATAACGGTGCCATGATTATATTTGACCATGGCATCTGAGTGGTTAAATGCTCGTGATCAGAGTTATCTCTGATCACAAGCAATGCTGCCAGGTCCCTGCTGTGTGAAACAGCACAGACCCGTCGGTCACAAACGGGATCAGAAAAAGACAAGTATATGATTGGTTATCAGGCAAAATCTTGTTCAGTTTACATGTATACATACCAGTTTCTGGATGTATCGGTACTAGGTTGAATGGTTGAGGCAGAATTAATGGGATTATCTGAGACTTAGAGAAAAATAATAGCAGCAATTGTAATAAAATAAAAAACAGACCATCTTTACTTCTTAAATCCCCTATTCCTCCTGTGCTTTGGTAGTCATGTGTCAGTCTATGTTTACATACTGGAAGTCGTGATATTCCATTCTGCCATGTGACCACTGCAGCAAATCACTGGCCTCAACCGTCACCCGTGGTACTTACTGGCATAAATCCTAAAACTAATGATTAGCTGTAGTGGCCATGTAGCCGTATACATTGCTGGCCAAAAGTATTGGCACCCCTGCAATTCTGTCAGATAACACTCAATTTCTTCCAGAAAATGATTGCAATCACAAATGCTTTGGTAATAATATCTTCATTTATTTTGCTTGCAATGAAAAAACACAAATGAGAATAAAAAAAAAAAGTCAAATCATTGATCATTTTACACAAAACTCCAAAAATGGGCCAGACAAAAGTATTGGCACCCTCAGCCTAATACTTGGTAGCACAACCTTTAGACAAAATAACTGCGAACAACCGCTTCCGGTAACCATCAATGAGTTTCTTACAATGCTCTGCTGGAATTTTAGACCATTCTTCTTTGGCAAATTTCTCCAGGTCCCTGAGATTTGAAGGGTGCCTTCTCCAAACTGCCATTTTGAGATCTCTCCGCAGGTGTTCTATGGGATTCAGGTCTGAACTCATTGCTGGCCACTTTAGAAGTCTCCAGTGCTTTCTCTCAAACCATTTTCTAGTGCTTTTTGAAGTGTGTTTTGGGTCATTGTCCTCCTGGAAGACCCATGACCTCTGAGGGAGACCCAGCTTTCTCACACTGGGCCCTACATTATGCTGCAAAATTTGTTGGTAGTCTTCAGACTTCATAATGCCATGCACACGGTCAAGCAGTCCAGTACCAGAGGCAGCAAAGCAACCCCAAAACATCAGGGAACCTCCGCCATGTTTGACTGTAAGGACCGTGTTCTTTTCTTTGAAGGCCTCTTTATTTTCCTGTAAACTCTATGTTGATGCCTTTTCCCAAAAAGCTCTACTTTTGTCTCATCTGACCAGAGAACATTCTTCTAAAAAGTTTTTGGCTTTCTCAGTTAAGTTTTGGCAAACTCCAGCCTGGCTTTTTTATGTCTCTGGGTCAGAAGTGGGGTCTTCCTGGGTATCCTACCATAGAGTCCCTTTTCATTCAGACGCCGATGGATAGTACGGGTTGACACTGTTGTACCCTCGGACTGCAGGGCAGCTAGAACTTGTTTGGATGTTAGTCGAGGTTCTTTAGCCACCATCCGCACAATCTTTCGTTGAAATCTCTCGTCAATTTTTCTTTTCCGTCCACATCTAGGGAGGTTAGCCACAGTGCCATGGGCTTTAAACTTCTTGATGACACTGCGCACGGTAGACACAGGAACATTCAGGTCTTTGGAGATGGACTTGTAGCCTTGAGATTGCTCATGCTTCCTCACAATTTTGCTTCTCAAGTCCTCAGACAGTTCTTTGGTCTTCTTTCTTTTCTCCATGCTCAATGTGGTACACACAAGGACACAGGACAGAGGTTGAGTCAACTTTAATCCATTTCAACTGGCTGCAAGTGTGATTTAGTTATTGCCACCACCTGTTATGTGCCACAGGTAAGTAACAGGTGCTGTTAATTACACAAATTAGAGAAGCATCACATGATTTTTCAAAGGGTACCAATACTTTGGTCCACCCCCCTTTTTATGTTTGGTGTGGAATTATATCCAATTTGGCTTTTTGACAATTCTTTTTGTGGTTTTCCATTGAAGACAAATTAAATGAAGATATTATTACCAAAGCATTTGTGATTGCAATCATTTTCTGGAAGAAATTGAGTATTATCTGACAGAATTGCAGGGGTGCCAATACTTTTGGCCAGCACTGTATTATGTCATTACTCCCAGAATACAAGGAGTGACCAACAGAGGACAATGAGAGCATCAGCATAGAAATGAAAGGGGATTTTATTGGTGTGCAGACCTTGCCTCACTGATATCATATAAAATCTTAGAAACTTCAGCCATTGAGTAGGAGGCAGAAAAACCGGAGCGTTTTATTGCAGAAGTTTTTGCAAAAACTGCTAATGTGACAGATGAGAATATCAAGAGGAAAAAATCGTCATAACTCTAATTAGGATAACTGTGAGGCATTTTTTGGGTGGTTTTTAGGTGGATTCTCCCTCAAAAAGCTGTGTGCAAAAAACTCTGAGTGAACTTACCCAAATAAATGTCTACAGCTCAGAGAACTGATATAGTATAGACTGGATGATAATTACAATCACAATTGACTTTCACTAGTCCCCCCCTTTAAATAAATCATGGAAATTTCTACTTTTTCACAGACATTGTTCCCTACTTTTACAGACCCTCAAGGAATTTATAGACGATTGGCAACCATGACCGAAACACGCATATTGCTGAACACACATTTACCTCACGTGTCATAGACCTATTGTACTTTTGTTGTGGGCAAAACTCAGACATGAGCTGTTCATGAACATGATACTAAACATGAGTCACGGCTTCATTACCAGTGAAAAATATAAGATCAGGGAATGTGCAGATGTGGCATATTCGCTGCAGAAAATTTTTACAGAAAGTCATTATATATGATTACAAGGGTTGTTTTTGACTACTAATGTGCATGGAAATGTAAAAAAACGCCATTCAGATGTGCGAGACTGATTTCTATAATGCCTGAACTAGCAGCAGAAAGTGCCGACTGTGGCATACAAGTGACTTCCAGCTACAGTGGGGAAAAAAAGTATTTAGTCAGCCACCAATTGTGCAAATTCTCCCACTTAAAAATATGAGGCCGGCCTGTAATTGACATCATATGTAGACCTCAACTATGAGAGACAAAATGAGAAAACATATCTAGAAAATCACATTGTCTGATTTTTTTAAGAATTTATTTGAAAATTATGGTGGAAAATAAGTATTAGGTCACCTACAAACAAGCATGATTTCTGGCTCTCACAGACCTGTAACTTCTTCTTTAAGAGGCTCCTCTGTCCTCCACTCATTACCTGTAGTAATGGGACCTGTTTGAAATTGTTAGTATAAAAGACACCTGTCCACAACCTCAAACAGTCACACTCCAAACTCCACAATGGTGAAGACTAGAGATGAGCGAATTTCTCAAAAGTTCGATTTGGCAGTTCAAATCAAAGTTCCAAAAAAAATTTGCTTCGATCCGAATTACTTCACAGCGAATAAACAGCTATTTCCGGTCTTCAAAATTGCGGAAGCTCTTGGATGCCATGGTCATGTCTCTCTCTCTCTCTCCAGCACGGACAAGTTTTATTCATGTGTAAGGATCTGCTAACAAGCAAAGACACGCCTACCCAATCACATCACTAGAGAACATCTTGTGAACGTCTTATGTCACAAAGGTCCTTAATAAATGTTTGTTACCGCAAAGCATCAGGAAATCCGGAATAGTGGTGAATCGAAGATTTTCTGAAATTCGGATCGAATTCCACTTCTGCAGAATCGATTCGCTCATCTCTAGTGAAGACCAAAGAGCTGTGGAAGGACACCAGAAACCAAATTGTAGATCTGCACCAGGCTGGGAAGACTGAATCTGCAATAGGCAAGCAGCTTGGTGTGAAGAAATCAACTGTGGGAGCAATAATTAGAGAATGGAAGACATACAGGACCCCTGATAATCTCCCTCGATCAGGGGCTCCACGCAAGATCTCACCCCGTGGGGTCAAAATGATCACAAGAACAGTAAGCAAAAATCCAAGAACCACATGGGGAGACCTAGTGAATGACCTGCAGAAAGCTGGGACTAATGTAACAAAGGCTACCGTAAGTAACACACTAAGCCCCAGGAACTCAGATTCTGCAGTGCCAGACATGTCCCCTGCTTAAGCCACTACATATCTGGGCCCGTCTGAAGTTTACTAGAGAGCATTTGGATGTTCCAGAATTGTATTGGGAGAATGTCATATGGTCAAATGAAACCAAAGTAGAACTGTTTGGTAGAAACACAAGTCGTCGTGTTTGGAGGAGAGTGAATGAACACCATACCTACTGTGAAGCATGGGGGTGGCAACATCATGCTTTGGGGCTGTTTCTCTGCAAAGGGACCAGGACGACTGATCCGTGTACATGAAAGAATGAATGGGGCCAAGTATCATGAGATTTTGAGTGCAAACCTCCTTCCATCAGCAAGGGCATTGAAGATGAAACGTGGTTTGGTCTTTCAGCATGACAATGATCCCAAGCACACCGCCAGGGCAACAAAGGAGTGGCTTCGTAAGATGCATTTCAAGGTCCTGGAGTGGCCTAGCCAGTCTCCAGATTTCAACCCCATAGAAAACCTTTGGAGGGAGTTGAAAGTCCGTGTTGCCCAGCAACAGCCCCAAAACATCACTGCTCTAGAGGAGATCTGCATGGAGGAATGGGCCGACATACCAGCAACAGTGTGTGCCAACCTTGTGAAGACTTACAGAAAACGTTTGACCTCTGTCATTGCCAACAAAGTATATATTGTGTAAGTATTGATATGAACTTTTGTTATTGATCAAATACTTATTTTCTACCATAATTTGCAAATAAATTCTTTAAAAATCAGACAATGTGATTTTCTGGATTTGTTTTCTCATTTTGTCTCTCATAGTTGAGGTCTACCTATGATGTCAATTACAGGCCGACCTCCTCTTTTTAAGTGGGAGAACTTGCGCAATTGGTGGCTGACTAAATACTTTTTTCCCTACTTTACACAGGCCAGATCAGAGGTAACTCTGATCCTGGGCCCCCTGCTGCTCAACTCCTTAGATGATGTGATCAAAACTGTCCACATGCAGGTAGAAAAGGAGAGGCAGATGAGCGCTGGTCCAGAATAAATGTAGTCTTTAATCCAATTGAATAAAACACACGAAGCATTTCGGGACAAGCCCTTTTTCAAGTGTGCATAAAAACATAGCATGGGTAGCATGACATATACAGTACAGACCAAAAGTTTGGACACACCTTCTCATTCCAAGAGTTTTCTGTATTTTCATGATGATAAAAATTGTAGATTCACACTGAAGACATCAAAACTATGAATTAACACATGTGGAATTATATACTTAACAAAAAAGTGTGAAACAACTGAAAATATGTCTTATATTTTAGGTTCTTCAAAGTAGCCACCTTTTGCTTTGATTACTGCTTTGCACACTCTTGGCATTCTCTTGATGAGCTTCAAGAGCTAGTCACCTGAAATGGTCTTCCAACAGTCTTGAAGGAGTTCCCAGAGATGCTTAGCACTTGTTGGCCCTTTTGCCTTCACTCTGCAGTCCAGCTCACCCCAAACCATCTCGATTGGGTTCAGGTCTGGTGACTGTGGAGGCCAGGTCATCTGGCGTAGCACCCCATCACTCCCCTTCATGGTCAAATAGCCCTTACACAGTCTGGAGGTGTGTTTGGGGTCATTGTCCTGTTGAAAAATAAATGATGGTCCAACTAAACGCAAACCGGATGGAATAGCATGCCGCTGCAAGATGCTGTGGTAACCATGCTGGTTCAGTATTCCTTTAATTTTGAATAAATCCCCAACAGTGTCACCAGCAAAGCACCCCCACACCATCACACCTCCTCCTCCATGCTTCACGGTGGGAACCAGGCATGTAGTGTCCATTCGTTCACCTTTTCTGCATCGCACAGAGACACGGTGGTTGGAACCAAAGATCTCAAATTTGGACTCATCAGACCAAAGCACAGATTTCCACATGTCTAATGTCCATTCCTTGTGTTCTTTAGCCCAAACAAGTCTCTTCTGCTTGTTGCCTGTCCTTAGCAGTGGTTTCCTAGCAGCTATTTTACCATGAAGGCCTGCTGCACACAGTCTCCTCTTAACAGTTGTTGTAGAGATGTGTCTGCTGCTAGAACTCTGTGTGGCATTGACCTGGTCTCTAATCTGAGCTGCTGTTAACCTGCGATTTCTGAGGCTGGTGACTCGGATGAACTTATCCTCCGCAGCAGAGGTGACTCTTGGTCTTCCTTTCCTGGGGCGGTCCTCATGTGAGCCAGTTTCTTTGTAGCGCTTGATGGTTTTGGCCACTGCACTTGGGGACATTTTCAAACTTTTCCCAATTTTTCGGACTGACTGACCTTCATTTCTTAAAGTAATGATGGCCACTCATTTTTCTTCACTTAGCTGCTTTTTTCTTGCCATAATACAAATTCTAACACTCCATTCAGTAGGACTATCAGCTGTGTATCCACCTGACTTCTGAACAACACAACTGATGGTCCCAACCCCATTTATAAGGCAAGAAATCCCACTTATTAAACCTGACAGGGCACACCTGTGAAGTGAAAACCATTTCAGGTGACTACCTCTTGAATCTCATCAAGAGAATGCCAAGAGTGTGCAAAGCAGTAATCAAAGCAAAAGGTGGCTACTTTGAAGAACCTAGAATATAAGACATATTTTCAGTTGTTTCACACTTTTTTGTTAAGTATATAATTCCACGTGTGTTAATTCATAGTTTTGATGCCTTCAGTGTGAATTTACAATTTTTATAGTCATGAAAATACAGAAAACTCTTGGAATGAGAAGGTGTGTCCAAACTTTTGGTCTGTACTGTATATACTTTACAAAAATAAAAAATGGGACAAAAACGGGTGGTAGCCTCGCCCCCTCATGTGTGGGGGCGTGGTTAATGGGTCTAAACTTAAAAAAAAAAAAAAAAAAAAAAAACTAAATAAAAAGAAACAATTATATGTTGTGGGTAGAAAACAAAAGGAAGAAAGAAACGTGGGAATAATAGTATATTTCGATAGTACTGTCGAAGGATCGCTTCACAGCATGGAGTAACTTGCTGTGACAGCGATCAGCTGTTTGAGAAGGAAATATAGAGCGCATGCATGATGTGTGCTCTCAATGAATGAGACGGAGGAGGAGGATCGCTTCGCAGCACCAGGCTCTGTGCTGCGACAGCAATCAGCTGTTAAAACAGATAAACAGAGCGCATTCATAATGCGCTGGTTCTAACAAGTTATAAAAAAGGAATGGCTAGCATTGTGGGCTAAGGAATAGAGCGTATATCATGTGCTGTATAGATATAAATATGTATATAGCACTAATTGTAAAAAAAAGCGCTAATTGTACAAAAATACGCTTCAGTCGTAATTGAAGTGTACAATTGAGTACTAATAATATATAACATATAAATAAATGGATGTGAAAAAAAAAACTGAATGATAAAAATTAATTTGAAAACACAGAAGCAATAGAAAAAGTTCACAGTACATTATATGAATAATTCATAAATGTGTAAAATATGTTAAGAAAAAGCATACGATAATATAAGTACAAATGATAAAAAAAAGCTGTCAGTACACTGTATGAAAAATTCATAAATGTGTAAAATATGTTAAGAATAACTAAGCATACGATAATAAATACAAATAATACAATAATCAAATATTAAGGAGGATATAAGACTGTGGTTATTGGGATTCCTTAGTGGGGAATAGAATGGGAAGCTCAAACTGAGAGGAAATCAAGAGTACATTGTATCAATTTGGTTTAACGTATGAACTTGGATTGATGCTCAAAAAAAATTTTCTGATGCTTCATTTAGACCTACTGGTACCATTGTGTTCAGTCTATAGATCCAAAAGAATTGTTTTCTTTTAAGTAACTCGTTATTTGTAGTAGTAATTTGATCTATTGGAGTGATTTTGAATGCATTAAATTCACAATCATGACATTTGAAACACTATATTTCTGAAAACCCTTAAGAACGTTGGCCCGATGTTTATTTAAACCTTCCCTGAGGTGCATAGTGGTGCGCCCCACATATTGTAAGCCACACTGGATGAGTTGCATGTAAGATGTGGCTTGATTAGAAAAGTCTTACCTGTGGAGTTACTAGTAAATGTAGTTTGACATATGAGTGATGCTAATGCAGCACTTGCATCTACAGTGCTGGCCAAAAGTATTGGCACCCCTGCAATTCTGTCAGATAATACTCAATTTCTTCCAGAAAATGATTGCAATCACAAATGCTTTGGTAATAATATCTTCATTTAATTTGTCTTTAATGGAAAACCACAAAAAGAATTGTCAAAAAGCCAAATTGGATATAATAATACACCAAAAATAAAAAAGGGGGTGGACAAAAGTATTGGCACCCTTTGAAAAATCATGTGATGCTTCTCTAATTTGTGTAATTAACAGCACCTGTTACTTACTTGTGGCACATAACAGGTGGTGGCAATAACTAAATCACACTTGCAGCCAGTTGAAATGGATTAAAGTTGACTCAACCTCTGTCCTGTGTCCTTGTGTGTACCACATTGAGCATGGAGAAAAGAAAGAAGACCAAAGAACTGTCTGAGGACTTGAGAAGCAAAATTGTGAGGAAGCATGAGCAATCTCAAGGCTACAAGTCCATCTCCAAAGACATGAATGTTCCTGTGACTACCATGCGCAGTGTCATCAAGAAGTTTAAAGCCCATGGCGCTGTGGCTAACCTCCCTAGATGTGGACGGAAAAGAAAAATTGACGAGAGATTTCAACGAAAGATTGTGCGGATGGTGGCTAAAGAACCTCGACTAACATCCAAACAAATTCTAGCTGCCCTGCAGTCCGAGGGTACAACAGTGTCAACCCGTACTATCCGTCGGCGTCTGAATGAAAAGAGACATAAAAAAAGCCAGGCTGGAGTTTGCCAAAACTTACCTGAGAAAGCCAAAAACTTTTTGGAAGAATGTTCTCTGGTCAGATGAGACAAAAGTAGAGCTTTTTGGGAAAAGGCATCAACATAGAGTTTACAGGGAAAAAAAAGAGGCCTTCAAAGAAAAGAACACGGTCCCTACAGTCAAACATGGCGGAGGTTCCCTGATGTTTTGGGGTTGCTTTGCTGCCTCTGGCACTGGACTGCTTGACCGTGTGCATGGCATTATGAAGTCTGAAGACTACCAACAAATTTTGCAGCATAATGTAGGGCCCAGTGTGAGAAAGCTGGGTCTCCCTCAGAGGTCATGGGTCTTCCAGCAGGACAATGACCCAAAACACACTTCAAAAAGCACTAGAAAATGGTTTGAGAGAAAGCACTGGAGACTTCTAAAGTGGCCAGCAATGAGTCCAGACCTGAATCCCATAGAACACCTGTGGAGAGATCTCAAAATGGCAGTTTGGAGAAGGCACCCTTCAAATCTCAGGGACCTGGAGAAATTTGCCAAAGAAGAATGGTCTAAAATTCCAGCAGAGCATTGTAAGAAACTCATTGATGGTTACCGGAAGCGGTTGTTCGCAGTTATTTTGTCTAAAGGTTGTGCTACCAAGTATTAGGCTGAGGGTGCCAATACTTTTGTCCGGCCCATTTTTGGAGTTTTGTGTAAAATGATCAATGATTTGACTTTTTTTTTCATTCTCTTTTGTGTTTTTTCATTGCAAGCAAAATAAATGAAGATATTATTACCAAAGCATTTGTGATTGCAATCATTTTCTGGAAGAAATTGAGTATTATCTGACAGAATTGCAGGGGTGCCAATACTTTTGGCCAGCACTGTAGTTACGTTACATTTGTAACTCCCCCCTTGGGCAGGTTTTGGCTGAATGTTGATCACTCTAGGAATCTTGGGTTCCCTCAATTTGCTGGGGGCTAATAAATTTTTTACACTTCTGGCATGTCTGTAAGTGACATACGTTGTTTTTGGAAGAGTTTTACTCAAAAAAGGGTCATTAGTTAATAATGACCAATATTTTGTGAGTATAGATTTGACCTGCTGATGTTGATAGTTATAAGTGGTTATAAAATTAAACTGGGGAGGTTTCTTTCGAGGCTTAATTGAGGGTTTGATACAATCAAGTTGAGTTAGTTGTTTCACTTTATGTTGCGCTGATTCGATTATTCCTGTCGGGTAATGTTTTTCATAAAATCTTTTTGCAATGATTTTACTTTGATTTTCATAATCGTGATCTAATGTACAATTGCGTCTTATCCTACGAAATTGACTGCAGTGTATATTATTCTTGCATTTTTTATAGTGAGAACTGTTGTAGTCAAGAAGACTATTAGAATCAAATTTTTTGAAAAAAGTTTTTGTCACTATTTTACTATCAATATTCATCAGTAGTCAGTCAAGATATTCAATGGATGTACTTGATGTTGTACCAGATAGAGTAATGCCCCATTCATTCACATGGTTGTTCAAATGGTCTGTGAATGCATTAAAGGATTCAGTGTCCCCTTCCCATATGAAGATCAAGTCATCTATATATCTTTTATAATAGATGATATGTTTAGCCCAAGGGTGGTCCCCCCCCCTCCTCTGCTACTTCCTATCTGTCTGTCTGCTATCAATGTAATGCCTCTTACCTTGGAACATTCCTGTACATGTTGTATTTGTATCTGCTTATCTTATCTTTGCTGCTGTAACACACTGAATTTCCCCATTGTGGGACTATTAAAGGACTATTATTATTATTATTATTATTGTATATGGTCTCATTCTCAAACTCAAATTTCCCATCGCGGTCCCCCGTATCTGTAAAAATATATCTGAACCAAAGTGAAACGCATTATGCTTTAATATAATTTGAATACTGTCCAGGATAAAAGTTTGTTGATTGTTAGGCATGGCAGGATCAGATGAAAGGTACTTGGAGATGGTGGATAGGCCCTTCTTGTGTGGAATATTGATGTATAACGCAGCTACATCAAGTGTTGCCCAGCAGTATGTTGGTTTCCATGGGATAATTAGCAAATCAAATATTAAGCTGGCAGAATCTTTTAATTAAAACTGTGGTATCTAGGTGGTTAAACAGAGGGCAGGGGCTCCCTCTGTTACCCCATTGGCGCCATGTGTCATGATTGCCAAGCATCAATGGATCGCCATGACTGCTAGGGCTTTAATAGATGGCTCAATTTATGGGATTATATTACATACATTTTAGCACAAAATTTTGTATAATGTAAATAACCATGACAACTTAACCAATGGTGAAAATAACTTTGACCACTGCTTTTATTAAAGGGATAATTAATATTTGTAAAATTACTAACTTTTAAACAAGAATCCCAGTTTAGCCATAAGCTCAAGTCTATATACATCGAACCATCTGTCCACTCATTGACATTGAGCGACCAACACCGTTCTAATAAAGCTGTGACACAACATACAAGAAATAGAAATTTCCCTGTGACCCCTGCAACTAATTAGGTGCAATCCTTCCCTGAGCCCTATCTGACATTGGTCCCAGTGGAAGCCAATCACAAGCTGTCATTGGGTCTCACCAACATCTGCCCAAGGGAAGAATACGTCCCCAAAAATTCACTTCAGGAAGGTTACCATGGATGTCAATAATCCCACCTTCCTGAGAGTTCAGGTTACTGTATTATTGACAGACAATGATGGTTTATAGAAAAGCTCAAAGGATGCTTCTTCTCAAAGTCATAGAAGAGCAAATTTAAGGGAACATTTACGAATCCGTATGAAGCCATGTTTCTTTGTGAACAGATGAGTTTCCTTTGGCATCTGTTTTTTTTTTTTTGTTTTTTTTTTTGTAAATCCATTAAAAATATACAGTAAATGGATGGCCAAAATGTGATGTGAATGAATTTTGTGTACATAATGTAGCTTCTACCTTTCAGGGTTCTACTTTACCTAACTTGTTTCACCATAGAATCTTAGAACTGTGGAAAGTCTGGGAACGACAGCCATTATACTGACACTAACCTTATAGCAATCTGAAACTTGCCTAAGGCTCTGTTGGGATGCTTACTGTGTTGCTGATGCCATGAACTTCCATTGTTATAAAAGTGACAAAAATATCCCCCTGGATTCTGGCTGCAGCCTGCATCATTTTTGTGTCCCATTTCATGCAGTTTTAAAGGTTAATTTCTTTCTAAATTTTACAGTCCTTGTTCAAGTATGACTAACTCCATACTAGAAAGAATATGGGGGTGGCACCGAGCTGCCCACACTGAGGTATAGTACAATAAAGTCTGGAGGTATATAGATGGAATCCTCCTCACTTTCTTAGGCTGTGCAATGGTTGGCAACAGCCTCTATCTGTACAGTACCTTCTCAACCAAGTCGGAGAGGGTAGAAGCAGCTAGAGTCACAACCACACGTCACCTAGGCGACATCTGAGATGAGATAGAGGGATACCAGTAGCGGACCTGTATCCGAACTTTTTTTTTTTTTTTTTTTCATTCTTGAAGTTTTCATTTTTTATATACAAAATTGCACCTTTACACAAGTCTCTCAAATGACAGAATTGAATTTCCCAGACCCATCAGTCAGTTATTCATAGGATAGCAATTTAATAAAAGCACTCATAAGCATTTTATTCCTATCCATGATTGCAGACATTTACAAAAACCAGAACAACATTTGAGTTTACCTTAAAAAATAACTTATTAAGCAGTGATATACACAGCACAAAATAGTTCAGGGAGAAAATGCAACAATTTAGAATTCAAAAATGTAAACGTGAAAAATAAAAAGATGGAACAGAAGTCTCTATGTCTCACTACTTAAGATGGCATGTGATAATATCCTTTTACAATGTCCTGTGGGAATATATATATATTTATATATATGTACAGATGATAAATTGCAGTTCAGTTTAGGGCAATTTTTTACATATGCCACTCTTTACAGTCGCTTGAGTTTTTATGCTTGGACCCGCTTCTTCACAAACAGGGTAAATGGCAAGATATAGAAAAAAAAATGTTTCATGTGACAGGGACCAGGATCCTTAAGTTAAATGGCATGGTGATGAATGGTTCTCCTCAAGGGCAGATCTGTGAAGAGGGCTAATTCACTGCAGTCTTCATGACGAGACACGATGAAGAATCACACACTCATTGTCATGCTAGGGGAATAACTCTCGCTCTGAAAGGGGTTTAAGAAGTTCCCACCCATTTCTCCATCATCTCGGGGAGTGCCTGGCTGGTTACTCAGGCTCATGTTGTTCGGAGAGTTCTTGGAAATACTGTCCATGTCCCCTGAGCCTAATGAGCCATTTATATGGTGCGGTTCCATCCCACCTAATCCACTCATTGGCCCATCTGATCCAGGCCCCATAGGGAAATTAGGTCTGTTGGCGCCAGGTGGTACTGCATTCATTAGTGTGTACATATTGTCTCCAGAGTTTGTAGAATCTGCTGGACTGGGCATAATAGGTGTGCCCGGAGGTCCGCCACCACCAGGAGGACCTACATAATTCCCGGGAGACGCGGATGAGTAGGGTATTGAATTTGCACTGCCAGGGTTTGGCCATGGTCTTCCACCTCCGGGACCCATATTCATCCCAGGCATCCCCGGGCCACCAAGTGTGTTCAGTGGCGGTCGCATCCCACCTCCGTAATTCTGTGGGCCAAGAGGAACCATTCCTCGGGGGCCACTCATTCTCTGCATTGGCCCTCCCATGTTTGGATGCCCTTGTTGTCTTGAAGGATCCATGCCACTGGGAAGTAATGTCTGGCTTCCAGGAACGCCCCCAAGTGCCTCATTAGGTATTCTTAAAGGAGGCCGAGGACCACCTGGATATCGAGGGGACATGAAAGGCTGACTGTGGGGTCCTATCATGGAACTGCTGAGGTTGTGAGGTAGGTGATGTGCGTGTGGTGATGACTGTGAACCTGGAAGACCCTGAAAGAATCCAGGAGGAACTGGACCCACTGGCATTCCATCCCCCGGGGGCATATTTCCTAGAACAGGACTGGGTGCAGCTGCAGCACTGTAATCATGAAAGGCCTTTGCTTCACTTGAATGTTCACAGGTTTCTCGTCTCTGGAGCAGCACAGTACAAATCCCAAAATACACACCACCATGAGTGTAGGAATCCTGGGGGCTCGTCCAATGTGATATTTTTCTCCCATCTTATCTCTGACAAAAAGGTCTGTGTGTGTTTTTTATTCGTGTCTGGATTAAAGAGTGATTTTGACGTACCATCTGTGGTGAAGCGCTGTGTCTTTCTACAAGCCTTCCTGTTCCTTGTCCCTTGGTGTGGGTGTGTTTTTTATTCATGTCTGGATTAAAGAGTGATTTTGACGTACCATCTGTGGTGAAGCGCTGTGTCTTTCTACAAGCCTTCCTGTTCCTTGTCCCTTGGTGTGAGTGCGTTTTTTATTTGTGTCTGGATTAAAGAGTGATTTTGACGTACCATCTGTGGTGAAGCGCTGTGTCTTTCTACAAGCCTTCCTGTTCCTTGTCCCTTGGTGTGGGTTCGGATACAGGTCCGCTACTGGTATCCCTCTAACTCCATACTAGGTCAGAGTATGCTTTATTATGCCCATGTGTATATCTGCCATTAACTGTCAATAAAAAACTGTATCTTACAAACAGTTGTATTGTAAAATGCAGTTAGTAACATAGCTGATGGATGAAGACACAGGTCCATCAAGTCCAACCTATAACCCTACAGTGTTGATTCAGAGGAAGGCAAAAAACCCTATGAGGTTGAGGCCAATTGCCCCATATCAGTGGAAAAAAAAATTCCTTCCCGACTCCAAGTCCGGCAATCCGTATAAAACCCTGGATCAACTTGTCTTTAACAAAAGTCTAAAACCTGTAACCTGTAATATTTTTCTGTTCAAGAAAGGCAGCCAGACGCTTTTTGAACTTGTACAGTAAATCCACCATAACCACTTCCTGTGGCAGTGAGTTTCATAGCCTCAATTGCTTTTACAGAAAAGGATCACCATCTATGTTGGGCTTTCAAAGATGCAAGATTCCAACTTACTGCATACTGGGTAAAGATATGCCAAAAGAACACCCTATGTGTATAGGCATGTCTTAGTATATGTGAGGAACTTTTCCTTGCATAAGCGGACACTGCATCACAGAAATGGTATGAATCAAGCTTATGCTATCTTACATAATATTAATGAGTATTCACCAAGCCACATTCAATAGTCTTTAAATTATAGATGTGGTAATTTAATATTATTCATCATCTTTAACTTGTCGTCAAGAATCAATATACAGCCAAGTTCCTTCCTATACAACTTACTTGCCACTGGCCTTTCAGTTATAAACGTTTCACTTTTGTTTATTGCACTGATTCTTCATTTTTGTTAACCTTCAGCCTCAGCATACACTAATCATTGAAATCTGGATCTAGCTTTAATTAATTATCTTAGCAAAATATTATTATTATTATTTTCCCAGATTTTTTTTATTGTTACTTTATACTGAAATTCTGTTTTAGATCTGCCTAAACAGTCTTACCTTCAGGGGTTCTTCAGGAACAACACAGGTATAGCTTTATTATTAAATAGCTCCTGAATATTTGGACCATGTTACAACCTAGCAGTTCACACAGACTAAAAGCCAAAAATGTCTGTAGTTATATGTGTTTTTTCTAATAAAAAAATTAAAAGGGTTCATTCTGAATTTTCCCAAAATTTTTGGGTTCAGACGGGCTTACTATCCATGAAACATTATTATTCTCTTGGATCTCTTTGGACCCTAGAGTATAATAAGCCGGAGGCCTGAGGGAGGTGTGGAAAAATTAGAAACAGTGATACTCACCTTCCGTTTGGCTGTCTACCAGACTGTTCTGGCCTTCTGAGGAACCACTGAGGTGAGGTGTGCAACATGATTGTGCCTCAGTGGTCGCCTAAGGTCCATAAAGCCACCAAGAAAGCCAGAAGAGGATGGAAGACAACTGAAATACCTTGTGAAAATTAGCGAGTGGTCTTGCAGGGTCTGCCCATCTCTAGAGTTTTCTTTATGTATTACAAAGCTTATTGAAGTTTATGGAAAAAAAAAACTCATGTAAAATGTTATACAGTGCTGTATGCTAATAAACAAAATTCCACTGACTGCAGAAACAGCAAGAAAAAAAAGGCACAAACCAAAACATTATGCAGAGGTATTAATAGGATTGTCCGACAGTGACCTGCCACAGACAGTACTTGGCTGAGCAATCATATTTCCATTCTGAGAGGGACCAGGAAGCATCATAAAAAAACAAAAAAACATTTTACGTCTTTTTCAAAGACAAATTACTGGCTGGACAACCACTTTAATATATTCCTGTAGAAAATGGGTCAGCAACCTCCGGCACTGGTGCCGGAGTCGGCACCCAAGGCATTACTACCTTGCATAGGACTCTCTCTGCTGTTTTAAACAAATGGCAGGGCTGCTCCAGGTGGCAATCTCTCTAATCGTCCATGTAAATGCAGTCGGACGGAAGGATGCACTGGATGGTGGTGGGAACATGTGGCACAATGTCTAAGTGTCCATAGTCAAAGGTCAGCAATTATCTGTGCAAAGTATAATATGGCAGCTAAATTTGCCTTCATTTATTTCAATAAGACTGTAAAAATTTGTTTGTATTTCTTCAACAAAAAGACTAGGCTGTGTGATGGGCATCTTCTGCCCCCACAAAGCAGGCTTACTGCAGATTACACTTAGCCCCATGTCCAGTCCAAATATGAATAATTTTGCTAAAGGATGACATTGAAATGTAAGCTCAATTGACTAACTAACTGGCTGCAGTTATGGTTTGCGTTATATGACTTTCATGTAGGACAGTGTTTCCCAACCTTTTCAGACAACCTTTTGGAGCACCCCTACCAAATAATTCTTACCAAAACTCAAAAAACATCCTAAGGACGCAGATAACATTGCATAAAGGCATGGGATCATCCTTCTAAATACTTCTAGAGCAGGGGTAGGCAACCTTTTTTGTTCGGCGTGCCGATTTTAATAAAAAAAATCAAAGATGAGGTACTCGGAGTGCCGGTCAATAATTGTAAGTCTGACGACCCCTAAACTAAAGTCATATACCACAAACCATAACACAGAAGTGCTGCCACCAGATGCTTTAGGACACATGCATTTACTGCTATTTCCTGGGATACTCCTCTACTTTCTGATTAGAACCAATGAAAGTCCATGTGCAGCCCCCAATTAGTGGTAAATGTGTCCAGGAGCACCGTATGGCGGCAGTCTTATGGTGAAAACACACTATGTATCTGGATGCAGCTATATTTGGAACTTTTTCATTCGATGTAAAACTGGTGCATTTTTGCACAAAAAAAAACAAAGCCTGAATTTTCTGTGCAAAACCACATCCTTAATATAGAAAACACACCGTTATTCAGAATAATGTCCCATAGCGGCCTCTGCACACGGTATATGTCCCATAGCGGCCCCTGCAACATGGTATATGTCCCATAGCGGCCTCTGCACATGGTATATGTCCCATAGCGGTCCCTGCACACGGTATTATGTCCCATAGCGGTCCTTGCACACGATATTATGTCCCATAGCGGTCCCTGCACACGGTATTATGTCCCATAGTGGTCCCTGCACACGGTATTATGTCCCATAGCGGTCCCTGCACACGGTATTATGTCCCATAGCGTCCTCTGCACACGGCATTTGTCCCATAGCGGCCTCTGCACACGGCATTTGTCCCATAGCTGCCTCTGCACACAGTATTTGTCCCATAGCGGTCCCTGCACACGGTATATGTCCCATAGCGGCCCCTGCAGCATGGTATATGTCCCATAGCGGCCTCTGCACATGGTATATGTCCCATAGCGGTCCCTGCACACGGTATTATGTCCCATAGCGGTCCCTGCACACGGTATTATGTCCCATAGCGGTCCCTGCACACGGTATTATGTCCCATAGTGGTCCCTGCACACGGTATTATGTCCCATAGCGTCCTCTGCACACGGCATTTGTCCCATAGCGGCCTCTGCACACGGCATTTGTCCCATAGCTGCCTCTGCACACAGTATTTGTCCCATAGCGGTCCCTGCACACGGTATTATGTCCCATAGCGGCCTCTGCACACAGTATTTGTCCCATAGCGGCCTTTGCACACGGTATTTGTCCCATAGCTGCCCATGCACATGGTATTTGTCCCATAGCTGCCCCTGCACACGGTATTTGTCCCATAGCGGTCCCTGCACACAGTATTTGTCCCATAGCGGCCCCTGCACACAGTATTTGTCCCATAGCGGCCCCTGCACACAGCAATATGTCCCATAGCGGTCCCTGCACACGGTATATGTCCCATAGCGGCCCCTGCACATGGTATTATGCTCCATAGTGGCCTCTGCACACGGCATTTGTCCCATAGCGGCCTCTGCACATGGCATTTGTCCCATAGCTGCCTCTGCACACAGTATTTGTCCCATAGCGGTCCCTGCACACGGTATTATGTCCCATAGCGGCCTCTGCACACAGTATTTGTCCCATAGCGGCCTCTGCACACGGTATTTGTCCCATAGCTGCCCCTGCACACGGTATTTGTCCCATAGCTGCCCCTGCACACGGTATTTGTCCCATAGCTGCCCCTGCACACAGCAATATGTCCCATAGCGGCCCCTACACACGGTATATGTCCCATAGCGGCCCCTGCACATGGTATTATGCTCCATAGTGGCCCCTGCACACGGTATTATGTCCCATAGCGGCCCCTGCACACGGTATATGTCCCATAGTGGTCCCTGCACACGGTATTATGCTCTATAGTGGCCCCTGCACACTCACTAGCTATTATTATACTGTGGGGTCTCTTCAGACCACAGAGTATAATAAGTGGAGGGCAAAGAGAGGTGATGAAACATAAAAAACAATGTTAACTCACCATTCCACACTCCGCAGCCGCTCTGTATCTTCGGGCGCTTCTGCCTGTAGTCAGCGACCGCTCATTGAGTCTCAGGGGTCATGTCGCGTCATTATGCGTAATGACGTCAGACGCAGACGCGACCCCTGAGGCCCTGTCAGCTGACTTCAGGCAGAAGCGCCTGAAGAGTACACAGCGGCTGCGGAGCGTGGAATAGTGAGTAACGTTGTTTTTTATGTTTCATCATCTCCCCGGGGGCTCCGCTTATTATACTCGGGGGTCTGAAGAGACCCCACAGTATAATAATAGCAGTTTCGTTTCGGACGTGTTTGGTCCGATCGAAACTGCTGGGTGAGGAGTCCGCTGCCGTGCCAGGGAAATATGCCTCGCGTGCCAAGAGTGGCACGCGTGCCATAGGTTGCCAACCCCTGTTCTAGAGTGTTGAGGCCCCCTGTTGGTAATCACCGATGTAGGAGGGCGACACCCTTACAATTATGACATGGCACACTGAGTACTTCATCTTTTGATTTTTTTTCAAAATCGGCACCCCAGACTAAAAAGGTTGCTGACCCCTGCTGTGGACTAACAGCAAACATTTGACTGAAGCGGTTTTGGCTCCAAACTACTCCTGGAAAAAAAAAAACAGAGCTAAAAAATTCTGAAAGAAAAATCTTTGTTATCAATCTTTGTCATAAATGTATGTCAAAAACTAACATTGGAGGCGGTCGCTGCTACCCTGCCCTCCCCCCCCCACGATCACTAGTCTGTGGTGATACCTCAAGATATTCATAGCTAAACATCACTAACTATGCTTTCACAATGGTTCATTTCACGGTGCATTGCCAACTGCCTGCTGCTACCACTAAAGGGAGGTAACTGAAAAATGAAGTTATAATGCTATTAAATTCAGTAATACATTTCTCAAGCTCTTCCAAGTGGTGTCTTACTTCTGCAAGGCTCCTATTTATGGAGAATAGCAGTGATATTTTTTTATGATTTAGTTGGGAATCCATCATCTCAAAGGGTGCTATCAAACATTACTTTTTAAAGGCTATTACAACGTGCTGTTAGCTAAAAATAGATTTTCCCAATTCCTTTAAAATAAAAAAGCATTTGTCGCAAACAAAAATGCAGTGTGAGGGCTATGTTGTCAATTTTATAGAGAACTATACTGTATGTGTAACAGACTGAATGAGTCGTTCATGTAATACAATGTGACTTTTTACATTCATTTACGTAAAACCAATTCCTGTGAAAATAAAATAAGAGGTAAAATCTGCTTTTCCAGACTTCCTAAATTTCTCCAGCCCGTTTCCCATTCTGGCTGCCAATACAAGATTTCTTATAATCCTTTTATAAATACTTGCCATGCCAAGCATTTTCCTTATATAAAGAATTTGTGTAATAGAAAGTCCATTCTTCATCATGAAGTCGGATATGAGATTTCTTTTCATATTGTAAGGTTTCTGAATCTCTAATTATTCACAGACGTGTAACAGAACTAGAATAATAAATGACGACAGAGCTTAAAAAAACAGAATGCTTCCCATCATCTCCTGAGCTTGAAAATCTCTATTGATGAAACAGGAAGTTCACAAATGTGTTGTTTATGCACGTCTCAAAAGACGTGTGAATCTGTATGTAGTAGTCAAGGTAAAAAAAATCTAATTTATGATGTCATTATTTAAATATACTTGGAAACCTCTTTGAGATGATCATATAGAGTAAAAGCTCTATCAAATTTTTATCCTCTCTAGCAGACAATTTCATTGCCCAGTTAGTAGAAGAAAACACAAGAGGAACATCCATTCTGGACCTAGTTTTAACTAATAAGGAGGACATGGTTAAGGAATTAAGGGTAGCAGGGACATTGGGATTCAGCGACCATGCTATACTCGAGTTTGGGGTTGTAAGAAGAAGAAGACCTGAGAAGACAAAGACTAGAAGACTCAATTTTAGTAGGGCAGATTTTAGGGGCCTAAAGGTAAGGGTTAGTAGAATTCCATGGCAAAAATTACTTAAGCACAAAAATGCACATGAGGGGTGGGAAATTTTCCGTAGGGAAATCATTAATGCACAGGAACTAACAATACCTAGAAGCAAGAAAAATGGGAATCACCTAAAAACTCCAGGATGGATGACCAAAAAATTACATAACCTACTAAAAAAGAAAAAGGAAACTTACAACAAGTGGAAGATGGGAGCTATATCTAAGGGAGAGTATACAGCAGTTTGCAGACTCTGCAAGATAAGCATTAAAAAAGCCAAGGCTGAATACGAATTGAAGCTTGCAAAAGAAGTTAAGAGTAATGTAAAAGGTTTTTGGGGATATGTTAAGAGCAAAAGAAAAGTGAAGGAAACCATTGGAGTCCTAAAGAACGAAAAGGGTGAAAAAGTTAACATGGTGGATCAGCAAGTGGAGTTACTAAATTCATATTTTGTATCCGTCTTCTCCCAAGAAATGGATGGAAATATCAACATTAATGGTGATAGTGATGAGGGGAATGAGGATTCCAAGCTGATTATAAGTGAAGGTTTGGTAAGAGAACATTTAGCTAAGATTAAGGAAACCAAGTCCCCAGGACCGGATGATTTACACCCTAGAGTTTTAAAAGAATTAGCAGAGGAAATAACAGAACCCCTTGCAATAATCTTTAATAAGTCATGGGAGACAGGAGTGGTCCCTCTAGATTGGAAAAGGGCAAATGTGGTCCCCATCTACAAAAAGGGGAATAGGGACGACCCAGGAAATTATAGGCCGGTAAGTCTGACCTCGATAGTAGGAAAAATCTTTGAACAAATCGTTAAAGAACATTTAATTAGGTACCTGGATGGGAAGGCTTTAATTAATCAAAGCCAGCACGGCTTTATGCCTAATAAATCTTGCCAGACTAATCTTATTTCCTTCTATAATAAAGTCACTGAATGGTTGGACCAGGGGAATGCAGTGGACATAGTATATCTTGACTTTAGTAAGGCCTTTGATAAAGTATCACATAACATTCTTATTGAAAAAATGATCAAGTATGGCTTTGATAAAATATCAGTGAGGTGGGTTCACAATTGGCTTAATGATCGGGCACAACGAGTAATTCTAAATGGCTATACATCAAACTGGAAGAAAGTAAAAAGCGGGGTGCCGCAGGGCTCTGTCCTGGGCCCAGTACTTTTTAATATTTTTATAAATGATCTGGATGATGGGGCTAATGGGGAACTAATAAAATTTGCAGATGATACAAAGATAGGAGGAATGGCCAACACTAGAGAGGAGAGAGAATGCATCCAAAAGGACTTAGACACACTGGAACAATGGGCTGAGGTGAACAAAATGGTATTCAACAGGGACAAATGCAAAGTTCTACATCTGGGTAACAGAAATGCAAGAAGCATATATAGTATGGGAGGAATAGTACTAAGTGAGAGTACAGGGGAAAAGGATCTGGGCATAATAATAGATCGCAAACTCAACATGAGTCAACAGTGCGGTGCGGTGGCTAAAAAGGCTAACCAAATTCTAGGATGTATCAAGACGAGCATTGTAGCTAGATCAAGAGAGGTAATTATTCCGCTGTACTCTGCCCTGGTCAGACCCCACCTGGAATACTGTGTACAGTTCTGGGCGCCCCAGTTTAAGAAAGACATCGATTCATTGGAGCAGGTCCAGAGAAGAGCAACCAAAATGGTGGAAGGTCTACAAACCATGTCCTACGAGGAGAGGCTAAAAGAATTGGGACTGCTTAGTTTGCAGAAGAGAAGGCTAAGGGGAGACTTAATAGCGGTATTTAAATATCTGAAAGGTTGTCACAGTGCAGAGGGATCTACCCTATTCTCATTAGCAGAAGGAAGCACGAGAAGTAATGGGATGAAACTAAGGGGAAGGAGATTCAGATTAGACATTAGGAAAAACTTTCTAACAGTAAGGGTAGTGAGAGAGTGGAATAGGCTGCCACGGGAGGTGGTGAGTTCTTCATCAATTGAAATCTTCAAGCGGAAACTGCATAGGTATATAGCTGGGATGTTTTAGGAATTCCTGCTTTTGCAGGGGGTTGGACTCGATGGCCCTTGAGGTCCCTTCCAACTCAAACAAACAAAACAAAACAAAACAAAACAAACAATATAAAATTGCAGTGAAAATGAGTGGTTCTGTGTAAGATGTGAAATATAAATATGATATAAGAGAACTGGAAATTTTGGATAATCCTGGTTTTGACTGAAGTGGTCTTCTCAAAGAGGTGGTTTTGATAAGGTCCTTGTAAAGGTTTCATTATAGTTGATCATGACAAGGTTACAAAATGTCTCTAATCAAACCCCCAAGAGTCACCTCCTGTGTAAACAGGTTGATACCTGATGGTTACTGTCAACATTTCTCCCCAATCTGAACTGTACATAACTGCTTCTGTTTGGCCTGTTCTTTGCTAGTGTTGCCCATAATGTTTCTGCATTATGTATATGTGTGTATATGTCATTTTTGCCTCCAGGTGTTTTTTTTTATACTGATAACCTATCCCATCAGTGAGGATCTGACATCCAGACCCCGCACCAATCAGCTGATACTGCCGCATCCCGCCACCTGAAGCTACTGCACAGGAAGGGGCCAGAAGCAGCTTTGCTCCTATTCAAGTAATAGATGCAGAGCTGCAGTAACCAGACACCACCGCTATAGAGTGGATGGCGCTGTTGCTATGCTCCTATTACTTGAATAGTAGCAGAGCGGTTTTCAGTCCCTTTCTGTGCCACAGATTCCTGTTTCTGGGAAGCAACCATATCAGCTGATGGATAGGACATCAGTAAAAAAAAAAAAAAAAAAAAACACCGGTTGGCCAGAAAACCCCTTTGAGTGCCTAATGTGAATATAAGTGTCCTTTGTAGGTAGCTGATGGGCAGACAAGTCACTCATTGTTTTAAAACTCAGATGTAATTGATGTATGTGAATAAGCTGTGTCCTCATTGAAAGTCTCTGTACCCATAGGCTTGTTGCCTCTGTAACCAGCAAGTCATTTGCCTCTCTGTGAGGAAAGACTTGTTTCAGTTAACTTTCTGGGAATGTCTGAGTTAATACTCCATACTTAAGTAAGAACCCAGTTATACTAGTCAGTAGACCAAAGATCCTAACCCCCTTGACACCTGCTCTGAGCCAGAATAATGCTGTTTGAAAGAACTGTCATATTTGTGAAAACCCTGCAGACATCCTTGTAATTGGTCTGCTATGTCTATATAACTACTTGACTAAAGAAAATATAATATCTACACTTATTAGTGATAATAGCCATATCTGTGGACCAGAATATTAAAAAAATATATTACTTTTGACTAATGTTCCCAAGATACTTTAAGAGAATCCCCAACCCACTTTTCACTTTAAATTTTCCAAATAATGCAGCCAAATGTAAGGATTCCAAAGATTCTTGGAAAAAAATCAATTTTCCAAAAATTAAATTGCTGAATGAATTCTTTGTGGCTTCAAAAGATTAACGGTTGGTGTGGTGGTTTCTGTAAATGGGAAATTTACTACACAGGATTTTACTTTGGGTTTTATGTGCAGCTCCTGACAGAGCAGTGATTCAATTTCCCAAAAGTAATGTGCATGGATTTTTCTTTCCTTCTCGTCTGAGACTGCCGTGTTGTAGTAGTCTGTCTGACTCAGAGTTAACACATAACGGCTATGCATTGTCCAGCACATAGACTGTACTCATTTACCACATTTTATGTCATTACTAGGGAAAATATTAGGAAGTGTCATTGAGCTAAATTGCATATGTGATATCTTTGGGTGAATCAGCTTTTACAAGCAGCATTTCTGGGGATTTTTTTGGGACTTTGTTAATCCATTTTACAATAGTACATCAAGGGATGCATTATAAACTCACCCAGTGAAGTGATAGCTCAGGAAGTTTACCCTTCATTTTCTAATGGAAACTGTAATACTAGTACAAAAGTAGTATAAAAAGCTTGATTTTTTTACAATTCACTAAATACATACTGCAGCTACAATATATACAGTAACATGCATCAATACTGGTTACTGAGGTACCTATGACCAGAATATTCCTTTAAAAGGAATCTGTTTTACCAGATTTGTCTACAGACAACTGTGATTCAGACAAAGGTTTAAAATGTCAATCGTGACTAAATGGTAGACATTAGGCACCGATTCCAGACGAGAATTATTTGCAACGGTTTGTAGGCAAACCTGGCAGCTCAGGCCCACCTCCAATGCACTTGCAGGCTGATTTGCATATCCATAAAGAAGATGATTATCTTTGCATTGCTTCATTGGTTTGCGGCCACAAAGGTACAGTATGTTCCTTGTCCTCTTAAAGGTCCCTATGTGGCACAATTATTGGTTGAGGGTTTTTTTGACCTGACAGACTCCCTTTAACCCCTTAACGACCCAGGACGTAATAGTACGTCCTGAGTCGCATGACGATGTATGGAGAGCGCTCAGGAGCTGAGCGCTCTCCATACACCGCGGGTGCCGGCTGTATAATACAGCCAGGACCCGCAGCTAACAGCAGCAATCGGTGCCTGCACCGATCGCGGCTGTTAACCCTTTAGATGCCGCGGTCAAACGCAACCGCGGCATCTAAATTGCGGAGCCGACAAGGGCGCCGCCATTTTTACCTCATCGCCGCCCTCCGGAACGTCATCGGAAGGCGCTTGGTTGCCATGACAGCCGGGAGCCTATTGAAGGCTCCCAGGCCTGTCATTTCAGTATAGTATTACACGATGCCAGAGGCATCGTGTAATAGCAGTGAAGGCATTTTGATATTCACTGCGATACAGTAGTATCGCAGTGAATAGTATGAGCGATCAGACTCCCTAGGTTTCAAGGTCCCTAGGGAGTCTGATCATACAAGTAAAAGTATAAAAAAAAAAGTTTTTAAAAGTATGTAAACATTAAAAAAAACACAAAAGTTAAAATCACCCCCCCTTTCCCTAGATCAGATATAAAAGTAAATAAACAAAAGTAAACATAAACACATTAGGTATCCCCGCGCTCCAAAATGCCCGAACTATTAAAATATTAAAATATTTATCCCATACGGTGAACGGCGTAGCGGGGAAAAAATCAAAATGGCCAAATAGCGTTTTTTTCAACACTTTGTCTCCTATAAAAAATTGAATAAAAAGTGATCAAACCATCAGATCTTTCCCCAAGTGGTATCAATAAAAACGTCATGTTGTCCCGCATAAAAAGACGCCTTACCCAGCTCCATACATGTAAATATGAAAAAGTTACAGGTGACACAATATGGCAACGCAAAATTTTTTTTTCTATTTAGCAAAGTTTTTAATTTTTTAAAAGGTATCAAAACATTACAAATACTATATAAATTTGGTATCGCCGTGTTCGTACTGACCCACAGAATACAGGTAACATGTCATTTTTACCACACAGTGAATGGTGTAAAAATTAAACCCATATGAATTTGGCGCAAATGCAGTTTTTCTCCAATTGCACCTCATTCTGAATTTTTTTCCAGATTTCCAGTACATTGCACAGAATATTGAATAGTGACATTACAAAGTACAATTTCTTTCGCAAACAATAAGCCATCATGTGACTCTGTGAACTGAAAAATGAAAAAGTTCCAAGGCTCTTGGAATGTGGGGAGGGAAAAACGAAAATGCAAAAACAAAAAATGGCCCGGTCATTAAGGGGTTAAGAATGTATAGGCTTTTGGTCTGTTGGGCAGGTTGTCCCTTACAAATTTAGTATTTTTTAAATGAATCTCACATTATTTTTAAAGGAGTTTTCTGGGAACAGAATATTGATGGTTTGTGATTAGGGTAGGCCTTTAGCATCAGAATGGTGGAGGACTGACTCTGTACCCCTGCAGATCAACTGTTTGAAGGGACCACAGCACGCTTGCAACTGCAGTGGCCTCTTCATATTTTACATACGTCCATCTACCTGCACGCCATATACAGTGGGGATAAAAAGTATTTAGTCAGCCACCAATTGTGCAAGTTCTCCCACTTAAAAAGATGAGAGAGGCCTGTAATTGACATCATAGGTAGACCTCAACTATGAGAGACAAAATGAGAAAACAAATCCAGAAAATCACATTGTCTGATTTTTAAAGAATTTATTTGCAAATTATGGTGGAAAATAAGTATTTGGTCAATAACAAAAGTTCATCTCAATACTTTGTTATATATCCTTTGTTGACAATGACAGAGGTCAAACGTTTTCTGTAAGTCCTCACAAGGTTGGCACACACTGTTGTTGGTATGTTGGCCCATTCCTCCATGCAGATTTCCTCTAGAGCAGTGATGTTTTGGGGCTGTCGCTGGGCAACACGGACTTTCAACTCCCTCCAAAGGTTTTCTATGGAGTTGAGATCTGGAGACTGGCTAGGCCACTCCAGGACCTTGAAATGCATCTTACAAAGCCACTCCTTCATTGCCCTGTCAGTGTGCTTGGGATCATTGTCATGCTGAAAGACCCAGCCACATTTCATCTTCAATGCCCTTGCTGATGGAAGGAGGTTTGCACTCAAAATCTCACGATACATGGCCCCATTCATTCTTTCATGTACACGGATCAGTCGTCCTGGTCCTTTTGCAGAGAAACAGCCCCAAATCATGATGTTGCCACCCCCATGCTTCACAGTAGGTATGGTGTTCTTTGGATGCAACTCAGCATTCACTCTCCTCCAAACATGACGAGTTGTGTTTCTACCAAACAGTTCTACTTTGGTTTCATCTGACCATATGACATTCTCCCAATACTCTTCTGGAACCTCCAAATGCTCTCTAGCAAACTTCAGACGGGCCCGGATATGTACTGGCTTAAGCAGGGGGACACGTCTGGCACTGCACGATCTGAGTCCCTGGCGGCGTAGTGTGTTACTGACGGTAGCCTTTGTTATGTTAGTCCCATCTTTCTGCAGGTCATTCATTAGGTTCTGGGATTTTTGCTCACCTGTCTTGTGATCATTTTGACCCCATGGGGTGAGATCTTGTGTGGAGCCCCTGATCGAGGGAGATTATCAGTGGTCTTGTATGTCTTCCATTTTCTAATAATTGCTCCCACAGTTGATTTCTTCACACCAAGCTGCTTGTCTATTGCAGATTCAGTCTTCCCAGCCTGGTGCAGGTCTACAATTTTGTTTCTGGTGTCCTTCCACAGCTCTTTGGTCTTCACCATAGTGGAGTTTGGAGTGTGAATGTTTGAGGTTGTGGACAGGTGTCTTTTATACTGATAACAATGTCAAACAGGTGCCATTACTACAGGTAATGAGTGGAGGACAGAGGAGCCTCTTAAAGAAGAAGTTACAGGTCTGTGAGAGCCAGAAATCTTGCTTGTTTGTAGGTGACCAAATACTTATTTTCCACCATAATTTGCAAATAAATTCTTTAAAAATCAGACAATGTGATTTTCTGGATTTGTTTTCTCATTTTGTCTGTCATAGTTGAGGTCTACCTATGATGTCAATTACAGGCCCCTCTCATCTTTTTAAGTGGGAGAACTTGCACAATTGGTGGCTGACTAAATACTTTTTTCCCCACTGTACTTGGTAGAAGCCATGCAGGATTTTGCACATTCGGATTTGAGTGGGGCAAAGCTGCAATACCCTGCACATACTAAATACCTAGTTGCTTTTCTTGAAAAATATAAAAGTACAAGTTGTATGGCTGCTAGATTTCTGGAGATGGGACCTTGATCTAGGCATTTAGTTACAGAAGATGGAGGGGTTGGCATTCCAGAAAAAAGAGAGGTATGGATTCCGCGCTTGCCAAAAATATAGAACTTTATTGTACTCAAATCACACAATGCGTTTCGGGGATACAAATTCCCCTTTATCAAGTGTAAATATTGAGACTAAACATAAAAAGAGAAGACAATACTCAATATAATATAAATAAACAATATAATAAAATAATAAAGGGGGGGGGGCTCAATATAGCAATAAAAAAGGATCATAAATATATTATATAATATGCAAATTAGATTCCTTACTGTCAAGTGGACGTTCCTGGGCTGGCGCAGGCAGCATGTGTGTTGGTTTAAATCAGAATAGTAATAATAGTAATATATGTAATAATCCGGCATAACAATCTTTAGGATTCTAGATTATTGAAATTTATTTCAGACACAAACATCCTCCAAAATTATTCAAGCAAATACTGTTTAACCCTATTAGCTTGAATTAGCTATTCTATTTTATTATTTATATTTCTTCCATTAAAACTATTTCTGCTTATTTTCTCAGGAATTTATTCCATATCCACATTACATTTCTATTTTGGACATTACAAATTTGAGGGGTGATGGTAAATAGATAAACTATATACACATGAATGACCTGGCAGGCTGCTGTTTTCTTTTCTATGAAGAATGTCTAAATTCCGGAAAGTTACATGTGGGTAATATATGCAGAGATTAGAGAGATGTGATGCAGTACAGTGTTGAAAAGCAGGAAAAAATAGTAAAAAATTCCAAGAATGCAGTATTTATACAACACTCATTATAAGTTGAGTTTATGGTCCACAGAGTTTAATAGTTTAAAACATAGATATGAAGAAGTAAACCATAGGATTTATATTCTCAATATACTGTAACTTCTGTTGAAAGACATCTAATTGTAGGAATGTTTCTTTGCTATGCTGAGTAAGACTTCTGATATTAGGAATCATAAAGAAGAAAAGCAAATGCAATTAAATCAGAATTATTTCAATACTTTGTCTGTAATTTTTTAATAGTTATGGTTCTATTCATACTGGTGACAAGGTATGTTTGGCGTATGCATCAGGAAATGTTCCCAATGCATATAGTGAACAATGGGGGAAATTTATTAAGACCTGCATTCCGGAAGTAGGGAATAAAAAAGTCACAAAGTACAGTTTTAGGTTAAGACCCCACATAGCGAGCCACAGCCAAAAAGCGCCGCGGAAAATGCCGTGGCAGAAACACATTGCATTTGTTTTTGCAGCACTTTTCACAGAAAGTTTGTAGTTTTCCGTAGGTATAATTGACATGCTGCGATTTACAAAAACACAAGCGTTTTTGAAATCGCAGCATTTCCGCTGCTGATATTTTTCTGCAATGTGTTGATGGGATTAGCCAAAATCTCATCCACTTTGCAGGGAATGTAAAACGCAGCATTTTTATGTGGGGTCCCAGCCTTAAAGTCAGTTTTAGTGGAATGTGCATTGCCTTAATTTGTGCAAATGTATTAAATGTTCGATAAATTTTGTGCATCTATAAGTCTAAATGTATCTTGGGTATTAAAATGTAGAAACATGCTTCTAATGTCATATGAAGGAGATATGCATCATTCACATGACTTAAAGGTTGCAGTTCTACCTGTATTATTTCCAGAGGTATTACTGGTTGAAAACCGGGGCTGGGATTATTGCAGCAGCTGCATGTAAATATCCCAGTCCGGACTGTTTTCAATCAGTGATATCTCTGAAATAATGCAGGTAGAAGAACAACCGAATCTATTTACTGAATCTATTTACATTGCAATGTATTGTAAGATCCACTGAGTTCTATTACAGACTGGGGTAGGCTTCTAATTAAAAGCCTGGGGGCCTTCACAAGGCTCTCGACTCTCATGGATACAGATTGCCACCCCCCAGATCTTGTTTCGGTGAATGGCGACTTCCCACATGCCAACAGTAAATAGATGCCTTGGTAATACTTCTGAGTGGGCACCATACTTAAAGTGCAGTCATCCACAATAATAGTACGGTGGATGTCGGCAAGAGTTGATAGGAATACTAGAAGCCCCATTAAATATTTGGGATTTATATTAAATCTTTGTGCTGTTATATGTTCACAGCATTCCTGCTTGTACATTATCCTAAATAATGCTCCTATCCACTATAACCTACAAATGAAACTTATATGTATTACATTAGCATAAATGGAGGAACTATTACTTTGTTATATAATATTTGGACTTTGCGGAAATGCTGTGCTTCGGTCAACTCTAATTCTCTGGTTGATATAACAGCACATCTGGAAATTTGTTACATGCAGACAAAAATTAAAAACGCATGTGCTGCTATTTTCTAGTTAAGGCAAAAAGCCAATATCTGATTTAGGAACAAATTTTTTTCCGTGAATCATTTTGTATTTTTGGAGAGGATTGTATATTGCCAAGCATGGATTTTCATGCTAAGTAGATAGACTATACAGACTATTTATCTTTTTGCAGTTCATATTTGATTTTTATGAAGCAGATAATTTAATGTGATTGTATTTGTCACATTTACTGTTAATACGGAGCCACAAAACCGTGGTGCCATGGAATTGAACTAGTAACTGTACGATTTTTTAAATTATTATTTTATGTATAGAAGTGACACAAACATTTTTAAAGATGCATTGTATTTTAAATATGGTTGACTGATAAATACACATAACATGTTTGCATCCTGCTCAGTTATTTCAAGAAAAAAATAGCACCATTTAACAAGAGAAAAAAAAATTATATTGCAAATATTATACAAATGAGGATGTTGACACAATTTTTTGTGTGGAAGTAGCCACAATTCTACCAATACATTTCACCGGTTTTAAAATATATAGAACATTTTTACATTTAAAAATATACAGAACATTATATGAATAAATGACTCAAATATGCAGATAATACTTACTTATCAGAATTTTGATGATCGTTTTCAGATATAAATTACACATAGCTAAGTGTAATAATCACATGCCTGTATTTTTGAGAGACCATTTTTCACAGCTATAAAAAAAACTTACATTCTCTATATTTGTCTGTTTTCATGGGCACATGGACCCAATAGAGATCAAGGGATCCATTTTTAACGGATGTAAAAAAATTTATGTCTATTTTACGTCCATTGAAAACGGATCAGTGAGTTGGGTCAAAAAAGAAAGACCAATAAATTACATCCGTTTTTTTCACCAACAGTTAAATAATGATGCAAGATGGATAACACTCATCAAAAACAGAAAAACAAAATGGAATTGATGCAAAACACCTGTTAAAAACGGAGGTACTGTCAAAAGCAACATTGTCACGTGAATAAATTACGACTACTGATATTTATTTATCGCATAATAAATGCGAATACCATATGTAAGACACATGAAATGCACGTTGACCCTCAAGAGATTCGAGTCTGAAATATTTGCACCAAATCAGAAACTACAGGGAAGAAGTGACATTTCTTTTAAGTACTAGGTTTCAGCATATGATTGTGCTATTATAAGAAACTCTATTGTACCCTTCAATTTGGATATTTTGGCTGCCCTTTGTAACCCAGTGTGGGTTCATACAGGATAAACAGAAGTAGAAAAAAAACATGACAGGATTCAGAAGGCACCAGGCTGACGTATCTTTTTTTTTCTTTTTGACAACGTTAAAGGACCATATTGATGCCTTTATCAGATCATACAAATACATACAACTGATAACATTACAGTGCCCAGTGACATAACAATTACAAACAATAGCAGTGCAGTGTCCCCCAAAAGGACTGCTGCTTTATGGATATATAGTGGGGAAAAAAGTATTTAGTCAGCCACCAATTGTGCAAGTTCTCCCACTTAAAAAGATGAGAGAGGCCTGTAATTGACATCATAGGTAGACCTCATCTATGAGAGACAAAATGAGAAAACATATCCAGAAAATCCCATTGTCTGATTTTTAAAGAATTTATTTGCAAATGATGGTGGAAAATAAGTATTTGGTCAATAACAAAAGTTCATCTCAATACTTTGTTATATATCCTTTGTTGGCAATGACAGAGGTCAAACGTTTTCTATAAGTCTTCACAAGGTTGGCACATACTGTTGTTGGTATGTTGGCCCATTCCTCCATGCAGATCTCCTCTAGAGCAGTGATGTTTCGGGGCTATCGCTGGGCAACACGGACTTTCAACTCCCTCCAAAGGTTTTCTATGGGGTTGAGATCTGGAGACTGGCTAGGCCACTCCAGGACCTTGAAATGCTTCTTACGAAGCCACTCTTTCGTTGCCCTGGCGGTGTGCTTGGGATCATTGTCATGCTGAAAGACCCAACCACGTTTCTTCTTCAATGCCCCTGCTGATGGAAGGAGGTTTGCACTCAAAATCTCACGATACATGGCCCCATTCATTCTTTCATGTATACAGATCAGTCGTCCTGGTCCCTTTGCAGAGAAACAGCCCTAAAGCATGATGTTGCCACTCCCATGCTTCACAGTAGGTATGGTGTTCTTTGGCTGAAACTCAGCATTCACTCTCTTCCAAATACGACGAGTTGTGTTTCTACCAAACAGTTCTACTTTGGTTTCATCTGACCATATGACATTCTCCCAATACTCTTCTGGAACATCCAAATGCTCTCTAGCAAACTTCAGACGGGCCCGGATATGTACTGGCTTAAGCAGGGGGACACGTCTGGCACTGCAGGATCTGAGTCCCTGGTGGTGTAGTGTGTTACTGACGGTAGCCTTTGTTACGTTAGTCCCGGCTTTCTGCAGGTCATTCACTAGGTCCCCCCGTGTGGTTCTGGGATTTTTGTTCACCGTTCTTGCGATCATTTGGACCCCACGGAGTGAGATCTTGCGTGGAGCCCCTGATCGAGGGAGATTATCAGTGGTCTTGTATTTCTTCCATTTTCTAATTATTGCTCCCACAGTTGATTTCTTCAATTTTGTTTCTGCTGTCCTTCCACAGCTCTTTGGTCTTCACCATAGTGGAGTGTGGAGTGTGACTGTTTGAGGTTGTGGACAGGTGTCTTTTATACTGATAACAATGTCAAACAGGTGCCATTACTACAGGTAATGAGTGGAGGACAGAGGAACCTCTTAAAGAAGAAGTTTCAGGTCTGTGAGAGCCAGAAATCTTGCTTGTTTGTAGGTGACCAAATACTTATTTTTCACCATAATTTGCAAATAAATTCTTTAAAAAAAACAATGTGATTTTCTAGATATGTTTTCTCATTTTGTCTGTCATAGTTGAGGTCTAGCTATGATGTCAATTACAGGCCTCTCTCATCTTTTTAAGTGGAAGAACTTGCACAATTGGTGGCTAACTAAATACTTTTTTTTCCCCACTGTATAACATGTTTGGACTGTTTTAGAATATTTTGTACTTTTTTTTTATTATCATTACTGGCTTTTTGCAAGTTTCAGATTTATGCTGGATATCTAGGAGTTAAAGATCTGTGAGAGTCTGATACCCAGGACCCCCATGGATCAGCTGTTTGAAGTGACAGCAGCTTCCACTTCACAGACCATGTGATATCACGATCAACAGTCACATGACCTGATCGCAGCTCAATCCCATTCAAGTAAGTATGCTGAGCTGTGGTACCAAGCACAGACGCTGCATAAATGTACTGCACTGTGCTTGATGAGTACTGAAGAGGCTGCAGTGCTCATCCGAACACTGCAACCTCTTGAACAGCTGATCAGGCAGGGGCCCAGGTGTCGGATAGATCATGAATTATTTAGCCCAGAAAACCCCTTTAATCAACCATCTTCTATTTTGCTATGCGGGTAGAAGTGGTTTATGTTCTGGGTTTCCTAGAAGATGGAAGGAATTTAGTGGTTGCTAGGATCCCCCAGCCTTTACCCAAGGATTTACATCCTGTTCACTTTAGACTAGATCAGGAACTTAGCTTGTGGAAGAGCACCTTCAGCTCTTTAAGCTAGTTAGTGGTAGAGAGGGTTAACAGCCATGTAAGCAGACCCCAGGATCGCAGAACCAAGACTTCATAAACGCACTGTTTCTTGAACATCTCCACTACTAAACCATTGTAGAAACCTGGGTGCCCTTGGCAGGGGCGCACCGCTAATGAGGTGAGGTGAGGCGGCCGCCTCGGGCGGCATTGTCCGGGGGGCGGCATTTTTACTATTTAATATAAACCAGCCCAGGACAGGCCGCTTTAAAAAAAAAAAAAAAAAACCAGAGCTGCGCGGGGCCTGTCCTGGGCTGGTTTACAAGACGTCGCATCTCAGCACAGGCGTCGATACAATGACGTCATCACGCCGCCTACGCTGAGACACAGACGTCGCGGACAAGAGGAGGAGGCGGCGGCGGCTGCATCAAGGCATCGCAGGTGAGTATAGCTTTTTTTTTATCTATATAAATAGGCCGTAACCTGTTGGAGTATCCCAGGCAGGTCAGGGCCTATTTATTTACCTACCCGCATCTGCTCGTGGCCGCCCCCGCTTCCCCTTCTGCTATGGGCCGCAGAAAGGGAAGCGGATGCCGCTGTGAGCGGCCGCGGGCATCGGTAAGTTAGACCGCGGGCCGCAAATACTACTATTATTATACTCCAGGGTCTATTCAGACCCCGGAGTATAATAATCGGAGGCCTAGGGTTGGTGAGGGAACATAAAAAACAGTGTTACTCACCTCCTGCGATCCGATGTAACTCCGAGCAGGCTTGCGGCCTCTGGTGACGTCATCAGGTTGCGTCGCCGGCCTGATCACGTGACGTGTGCGCGCAATTAAACAGGGCCGAAAGCTGCAAGGAGTGCACCGGTGTCCAAGATAGGTAAGTAACTCTGGTTTTTATGTTTGTACTTTCCCCTGGGTCTCCAATCATTATAATAATAATATAATAATATAATCATATAATAATAGTTCATGGGTGGTCCACTATGGGGCATAATACCCTGTGCAAGGACCACTGTAGAGCATAATACCCTGTACAGGGGCCACTATGGAGCATAATACCGAGTGCAGGGGCCACTATAGAGCATAATACCGAGTGCAGGGGCCACTATAGAGCATAATACAAGTGCAGGGGCCACTATGGAGCATAATACCAGTGCAAGGGCCACTATGGAGGATAATACCAGTGCAGGGGCCACTATGGAGCATAATACCCTGTGCAGGGGCCACTCTGGAGCATAATACCAGTGCAGGGGCCACTATGGAGAATAATACCGTGTGCTGGGGCCACTATAGAGCATAATACAAGTGCAGGGGCCACTATGGAGCATAATACCAGTGCAGGGGCCAATATGGGGCATAAAACTGTGTGCAGGAGTTGCTGCGGAACATAATACCGTGTGCAGTGGCCAATGCGGGGCATAATACCGTGAGCAGGGGCCACTATGGAGCATAATTCCGTGTGCAGGGGCCGCTGAGAGGCATAATACAGTGTGCAGGGGCCGCTGCGGGCCATAACACTGTGTAATACTGTGTGCTGGGGCTGCTGTGGAACTTTATAGTGTGTGTAAATGGGGCGCTATAAACATGGGCTATGGCACCTGTTTATATTATACACTGTCTGTTTATAGTGACCGTGTGATGTAATTGTAGTCTTGTCACATACTGTAAACATGTACAGGACGAGGCTGTAGTTACATGACATGGCCGCTATGAGATGAAATACACTATGTAAACAGAGAAGCGGTCATGGCGCTTACACAGGTACCATTCACACAGCTGATCAATGGGGGTCCTGGGTTTTTGAATCCCACTGATTAGTTTATTAATGACCTGGAAAACCTTTTAATTAGTTAACACCTGGGGTATTATTTATAAGGGGTGCTATTTATACAGGGTACACACGGACAGTATTAATATAAAGATGCACTTGGGAGTATTATTCATTATGGGGGGTTATATCATATATTATATAATTGGGGTAGCAGCAGGATGGGTGTGTACGTGAGGACAATGTGGGTTGGATGCCTGGAAAAGTGAGGAGCCAAAGATGTCTGTGTTGCAAACTTTACAGAGACAAGTCACAGCTGGAAGAAGTGCTCATGGCAGCCCAAAGGGAAGAGACGGGAAATGTGAAGGATTAGTCAGAGACGTCACCTGTAAGTCACAAAATCTTACTGCCCTGTATTCACCTAAATGATAGAGGATAAATACCTGAGTGATGGGGGTCTGTCTGCTGAGACCCCCACTGAGCCTGAGAATTGGGTTTTTCCCCCCACTAGGTGGGAATTCAGCCTGACCGCAGCCATATATATAGGTGTGTCACTTGGTGGATGGACGAACCCACGTGGCTCTCATTCACTTTAATGGGAGTGCCAAAGATACCCGAAGTCCAGTACTCAGCTATCTGCGGGGCTCCTATTATAGAGAATGGGGGCCACGTGGGCTCGTCCATCCACCAAGCAGAAGATGTGTGAAGTTACTTTCATTGTTAATGCCGTGTTTTTGATCTGATACTGAAGTAATACAGGAAGAAGAATTCTTAAAAACTGTTTTATAACTTTGTGTATTGTGTATATTGTGCGACGATAACAGTGTGTTAAACTAGTAGCATGGAAACTCAGTTGTTTTTTTTTTTGGGGGGGGGGGCGTCTTTCTATAGTCCGCCTCAGGCAGCAAAGAGGCTAGGTTCACCACTGGCCCTTGGCCAAGTCATGCCCTGCATTTCCCTACTGTGCTGGCCTAGGACCTGTAGGAGGATTTGACACCAAAAGCCAATGTGACCAGTAAGGCTGTGATCTCGGGCCTACCTTTAACTGCCCCACCTCCACTTTGCTGCGCCCTGGGTTGCTGCAGCAGTACTGGTGGTTCTGTAACAATTTTTACAGCACAGTTTGCCAGCTCAGAGATTATACTGATAACCATATTGAAGGAGAGGAAATGAGCAAAGAAAGTGCAAAGTAAAGACTTATACACTCGGCTTTCTTACTGATTTACGTAAAACAAGGCAGCCATGGAGATATGAAGGGCAGGACAAAGCCTTACAGTAGTACTCAAAGGGCCCCTGTGAGAATTTGAAATCTGTGGTGCATTAAAATATATTTTTCCCTTCCCAAGACATTTTGAAGGGATTGTCTAGTCAACAATATAAAGCATTGTTTGTGTTGGCATTATACAATAAGCTTAAGGCTAAAGCCCCACGTAGCGAGCCACAGCCAAAAAAGGCTGCAGAAAAGACCGAATCAGAAACACATTGTGTTTTTTTTTCTGCAGCATATTTCACAGAAAGTCTGCAGAGTTTTCCTATTATACCTATACGGAAAAAACTAGCATTTCCATAGGTATAATTGGCACGCAATTTTTTCACTGCAGATTTTTTTCTGAAATGTGTGGATGGGATTAGCCAGAATCCCATCCAATTTGCTGGTATTGTAAAACGCAGCGTTTTTTTTACTGCAGCCCCAACCTAAAGGGGTTTGCTGGCCCCAAATGGATTTTTCATACTGATGACCTAACCACAGGACAGTATGTGATCTGTGCGGGTATGACACACAGTCCCTGTACAGAACAGCTGTTCTAACAGCCTCCAGGGCCGAAAGGTACTGCAGTGGACAGTGAGCGCGTGTAGGCTACTCCTATTCAAGTAATAGCAGCGGCACTACAATTTCCCAGAACCACCATTATGCGGTGGATGGGGCTGCAGCGCTTCTTCTAGGACTTGAATAGAAGCAGCCTGCATGCTCTCCCTATCCACTTCCAGTGTCTGACGGCTTCCTCACAGCTGCTCTGTAAAGGGTCCGGGTGTCAGACTCTCACAATCTCACAATCACATAATGATAAGCTGTCCTGTGGACATTTATGGCTGGGAAAACGCTTTAAGAAGAGAGCAGCGTTTAACATTGGAACAAGACACCCCATCAGTCAATCATCTTCCTTTCAGAGTGGCTTACCCCCTTAGATAGAATGTCAGTAAAGTAGTCATCTGAGCCAAACTGCCTGATCTTCTCTACAGCACAGATGCACTGTTACTAATCGGTCTTCCCCTTACTAAACTCTCCCCTCTACAATCTATTCTGAATACGGCGGCCAGGCTCATCTATCAGTCTAGACGCTACAGCGATGCCTACGGTCTGTGCCGGTCACTACATTGGCTGCCTATTCAATACAGAATACAATATAAACTTATCACCCTCATTCACAAGGCTCTCCATAATGCTGCACCTCCCTACATTTCCTCTCTCATCTCTGTCTATCGCCCAACCCGTACTCTCCATTCACTCAATGACCTAAGACTAACATCCTCTATTATCAGAACCTCCCACGCTCGTATACAAGACTTCCCCCGAGTTGCACCACTTCTCTGGAATGCTCTATCCTGTACTATTAGATTAGCCCCCAATTTCCACAGCTTCAACTAAAGACATATCTTTTCAGACAGGCCTATCACAACTCCTAATGTAAACCCTTCCGTAGTTAGAATCCCTAAAACGTACCCTCCTCTTTTCATGCTCCAACATTACCTTACAGGATATGATGCTGTATCAGACTAACTTTATATGGCCAGGCACCATCTGCATGTTAAAGGACACGACTGGTGACGGCTCATACAGCTTATATATGTGTAATGACAGTAACCTCTATTACAAAATTGTCTGACCATTGTACAAGCAATGCTACATCTGTTGCCACCCCTGCTACCTCTTGTGTCACCCCCTCTAACTCATAGATTGTAAGCCCTCAGTCCCAGTGTTTGAATTGACTATTTCTTTGTAATGTATCTTTTTTGTCAGTGCTTGAACCCTACAAATTGTACAGTGCTGCGGAATATGTTGCCGCTATATAAATAAAATGTATTATTATTATTATTATTATTAAAGATCAATGGGCTATCTTTGTAACACTTGGACATACTAGGAGTCCCAGTGTCAGAGATGCTTTTTATAGCCACTGTCTGCTATAGCTAATACTGTAGATGATATTTATGTGGGGAACACCCTTATTTACACCTCCGTTAATAGCAGCCCATTGCAAAGAGTGATATTTTGTTTGGTTCATGAAATCTCATAAGACAGAATGCCATAAAATGTGAAATCAGAATACCTATATCGGACATGTATGTATAACTAATAAAGAACACACTATATGCTTTGCATGAGTAAGGGTGCATTCATATCATCGTATGATCAGAAAAATGGATTAAACAATAAAATGGCCCCATCAAATGACAGATAACAAGGGACTCCACTGACTCTGCAATCCAGAAAAAACTGTGCAGTAAAGAAGGCCAAGTAAGAAATGTTATTGCTTCCTAGTTGTTATACCACAAGATGACAAAACAAGTATATCTGGCCACAGATCTCAACAAGTTACAGTACATACTCAGAACTTGGCACGTTCCTCTTAGTTTTTACAGTTTTGACCAGTAAATTTAGGAAGTCAGCTCGCTGTAACACAAGAAAAAGAATTCCAGCTAGAGCTAAATCAACAAATATGTATAAACAGCAATATGTCATGACATTACATGTGACCAGGTGCTTAGGAAATAGTAGAAGCTGTTTTTATTATAGACATTTTGCAATAGGCAGTGGCTGCATTGGATGCTCGTAATATCCGCTCCATGAGTTTGCAAACTGGATTTTACCTTCCTTAAACGTGTAATACATCTGCTACACATTATGGATTATGCCTGATGTCATGATGAAGGCAATGGGAGAAGCCTCTGGAATAAAAATACTTTATTGTGTATGAAGTTTTGCTGTTAATATACTGCAAATTGTGAAATAGGAAATATTTTCATGCAATTTAAGGTCAAGAAACAAAGAAATAATGACTTTCAGCTAAAGGGAAACATAAAGGAAAGGTTTATGTATTGTTTTACATTAATGGGATTTGTCAGGGCTTCCGTCTCCTGTCTGCAGTTTTATTGTTGCTGCTAAAAATAAAAGTGTGATAGAAGCCATAAAAATAGGTTCAGTTCATCAAGGTTCGGCAATATCCATTCAACAATTGACCCAGCATAACTGTCATTATATAGTGTGAGCAGAGTCTCATTGACTACTTAGAAAGCATAGATGTGTTTTTCATCCGAGTTAAATGGAGTAACAGCACAAGGAAGACTAGAACATCATATGGGGGATTAAACTATCCAGAATTTTTTTTCACCATATTAGAGTGCTGCTTCGTCTTTGGATATATGTATTATAAAGGACATGGAGTAAATGGAGGAATTGCACCCCCTTCTATTGCTGTGCTGCTATTTCATAAGATAGATAGATAGATAGATAGATAGATAGATAGATAGATAGATGTGCATTGAGCCTTATGTAAAGATTATACTTAATAGATATTACATTTTGCACCAGAATGTGGTACATGTTTCACAGAGAATATGTTTCACAGAGTCTATAGTCATTTATTTTCAGAAGTCAGCTTCCATATTATGGAGGTTTATATGCAGTCAGCAGAGACATGAACCCAGAGACCTTCTCAGGATGATTAACAAATGGCAGATCATAACAAAGGTGGGATGAGCCTTTCCAAGAGGTGTGGCCTTTATAAAAGATGAATATAAAAGCTACATATATTCAGACCCCATATAATAATATTATATCCCAGATTGTTACTAGTTACATAAAATAAACAATTGTACCATTTTTATTTATGCCATTTAGTGATCATGTTAAATACTGTGTTCATTTTATTCTGTGGGTCATAAAGTGTATTACTAAAATGGGTTTCTGGTAACTTACTTTTCTATCAAAGATTTAGTAACATGTGGACAAAATTGTTGGTACCCCTCGTTTAATGAAAGAAAAACACACAATGGTCACAGAAATAGCCTGAATCTGATAAAAGTAATAATATATAAAAATTCTATGAAAATGAACAAATGAAAGTCAGACATAGCTTTTCAACCACGCTTCAACAGAATTTAAAAAAAAAAAAAAAATAAAACTCATGAAAGAACCTGGATAGAAATAATGGTACCCCTGAAAATAATGTGACCAAAGGGACATGTTAAATCAAGGTGTGTCCACTAATTAGCATCACAGGTGTCTACAATCTTGTAATCAGTCAGTGGGCCTATATATAGGACTACATATACTCACTGTGCTGTTTGGTGACATGGTGAGCACCACACTCAACATGGACCAGAGGAAGCGAAGAAAAGAGTTGTCTCAGGAGCTTAGAAAGAAAATTACAGGAAAATTGATGATAAATCAAAGAGAAGGATAATACGAATGGTAACAAAAGAGCCCAGAAAAACTTCTAAAGAGATTAAAGGTGAACTTCAAGCTCAAGGTACATCAGTGTTAGATTGCACCATCTGTCGTTGTTTGAGCCAAAGTGGACTTCATGGGAGACGACCAAGGAGGACACCATTGTTGAAAACAAATCATAAAAAAGCCAGACTGGAATTTGCCAAACTACATGTTGACAAGCCACAAAGCTTCGGGGAGAATATCCTATGGGCAGATGAGACAAAAAAAAAAATCTAAATTATTGGCAAGGCACATCAGCTCTATGTTCACAGATGGAAAAATGAAGCATATCTTGAAAACAACACAGTCCCTACTGTGAAACATGGAGAAGGTTCTGTTATGTTCTGGGGCTGCTTGTCAGGGATGTTATGTCTGTTGTTGCTGCTTTAAAGTTGCGGGGTCAACATAAAGAAGGATTGGTGGTTGCTGCTTTAAGGTTGCCATGACAACATAGGGAAGCTTCCCAAGCAGGCCTATATAAACCACTCCTTCATCACTCAGCTTTGCTGGCTAATCAGTTTTCAAACTTCCTGCTAAGCACATGACTGTGATTTGATTATTCCTATACCTGACCTCTGGCTGTGTTCTTGGATTCCTCTTTGTCTTGCGATTTTGTTCTGGCATTCCTGATTGGTTCCAACTATTGGCTTTGTTTCCCGGATTTGTCTTCGTCTCGTGATTTAGATCTGTGTTGCCCTCCTCAGCTGCTGACCCATGATTGACGACCATTCTGTTTTCTCTGTCCCTGTGAGTAGTGTGTGGATTTGGTGTAGGCTTCTGCTGCAGTGCATTTATTTGTGATTTATTTCTGGTGACAATTCTGGTCTTCAGATTCAGCGAAAGCCCATCTTTTCTTTCGAGGAGCTCTGGTGAAGGCGTCTGAGGCCGGTCTTGGCTTGCAGTAGTGTTTTGCCTTTAAGTAGCATTTTCTACAGCTCGCAGTTGTCAGCCCTTTTCTGCTGCTGCTCTGCTGTAGACCAGTACATTTCTTACCTTGCATCTGAATCATAACACTGCTTTGCTGCATCTGGCACAGGGTGTCTTGAATCTGTGCAGGGTACAATGAAATCTCAAGACTATCAAGGGATTCTAGAGAGAATTGTGCTGCCCAGTGTCAGAAAACATGGTCTCAGTCGCAGGTCATGGGTCTTGTAACAGGATAATGACCGAAACACACAGCTAAAAACACCCAAGAATGGTTAAGAGGAAAACATTGGACTATTCTGAAGTGGCCTTCTATGAGCCCTGACCTAAATCCTATTGAGCATCTTTGGAAGGAGCTGAAACATGCCGTCTAGAAAAAGCAAACCCCAGACAACTGGAGCAGTTTTCTCATGAGGAGTGGGCCAAAATACCTGTTGAGAGATGCAGAAGTCTCATTGACAGTTACAGGAATCTTTCTTTTCTTTTCTTTTCTTTTCTTTGTTTGAGTTGGAAGGGACCTCAAGGGCCATCGAGTCCAACCCCCTGCAAAAGCAGGAATTCCTAGATCATCCCAGCTATATACCTATCCAGATTCCGCTTGAAGATTTCAACTGATGAAGAACTCACCACCTCCCGTGGCAGCCTATTCCACTCCCTCACTACCCTTACTGTTAGAAAGTTTTTCCCAATGTTTAATCTGAATCTCCTTCCCCTTAGTTTCATCCCATTACTTCTCGTGCTTCCTTCTGCTAATCGTTTGATTGCAGTGATTGCCTCAAAAGGTTGTGCAACAAAATATTATGTTAAGGGAACCATCATTTCTGTCCAGGCCTGTTTCATGATTTTTCTTGTTTAAAAAATTCTGTTGAAGCATGGTTGAAAAGCAATGTCTGACTTTCATTTGTTCATTTTCATAGAATTTTTATATATTATTACTTTTGTCAGATTCAAGTTATTTCTGTGACCATTGTGGGTTTTTCTATCATTAAACGAGGGGTAGCAACAATTTTGTCCACGTGTGTATAATACATACACAGTATACACAGTATATATATATATATATATATATATATATATATATACATACATATATAGAATATTATTTAAAAAAATAAATGACTAAAGCTTTCAGCAGAAAATTACAGAGGAGATCCCTCTATTTCAATCTTTATATAAGTGTGAGGTGGGGCTTGAACCCAGAACATGATGTATACAAAGCTGTCACCAGAAGTGTAACATGAAGCGCCTGGACTCCAGTGCAAAGTCTGTAATGGGGTCCTTAACTATGTTGTACCATTTAGAATGGTTGTATATTTTTTGTGGCAAAAGGACTGCTGGGTGACACCACTGTTCAGTCGGGAGCCTGGTGAAAGTGACTATTCATCTACCTGTCACAAAAATATCTGTAGGTGGTAATATAGTGTAAAGTAATTGTGTTACCGTATTGTTGATGACAGTAAAAAGTTTCTTATTGCAAGAAAGCATATAACACACAGTGGAAATATATAGAAGCAGATTACTCGTAAACCCTTGCAGCAGGGTTCTCTATCCCACTGTGCCAGTTGGTCACATATTAGTATTTTACGTGTTTTGTATATTTTGTGTACTGTATGTAAACCCTCAAACGTACAGCACCATGGAATTAATGGTGCTCTATAAATAATAATAATATGTAAGAAATTACTACTATTACTGACTTCTTGAACTCTGACACTTGGATTTATGTTAGTTTAATTTTTACCTTTTGGTGAACTTCTAAGAGAATAAGAGCAAAAATATTCAGTTCTGAACTTATGAATTTCTATCAATGAAACCTCTCTGAGACATTGAAAAGGGTCTTCTGGGGATTTGGTCTTCTCATAGATAATGACCAGGATATATAGTGGAGCTGAAAATTTGTCACAGGAAATCTGTGATAATCTAGATAAAAGGGGTGGTATTGTCAAAATGGTGGTCTTTTAGAGAGGTTCCATATTTCCAACATGGAAATTGGCATATAGAATTTCAGTTTTCCTGTCTTCTTGGCCAGTCTAATGTTACCAGTAGAATATAAGAATATAGTTTATTATATAGTAAAGATTAGGAGACAGCTTTAGTTATTTCATAAGATAAACTGTATACATTATGTTAGATTGCACTACCTATCTGTGTGGTATACAATCTGTCATGTGGTGACAGGATTACATATTGCTTAACACAGTCAGAGGATGTAATTTCTGAGGTTTCACAACATGTGGGGTTGTTATCAGATATATGACATTTTACATTAATACATATTAGTCAACTATACCAATAATACACCTCTTTCTTTGCACACTTTCTTATCTTTTTTTAACAGGAGTTTCAGATAAAATTAATGAGAGCACAGCTTATTTTTATAGTAAATTTGGAGCTATAACCCCTCTGTTTATGTACTGCAATGACTTAGATGTCTATTTTAGGCCAGGGCCCCAGGTTTTATAGTTAACTTTCTGTACAAAGAAAACCATGGAAGCCGCCATGGCTTTTCCCGCAGCGCTTTTTTGCTGTGGGACGCCATCTGGGGCCTTAAAAAGAGTTTTTACTGCTGGACTTGACATAGACCTGTCTGGTTAGCAAGACCCCAGATTTTAACCTTATAATAGGGATTTGAACATTGCTTCGGCAAGTCCATAGGTTGCTTCCATGGAGTAGCTGCATACGACAATCCGTGCGTAAGTGAGCCTTATTTTCAAGGTTGAGCTTGGCAGTGTGAATAGAACTCACTACATTATAGTCAGTATTATAATACAGTGAACTTATAATATAATAGTATTATAATACAGTGAACTTCTGAAGGCCCGATCACTACTGTACTAAACTGACTATGATGCAGTGAGTTTTATGCACATGGCTGAGTTCAGTCTTGGAAATATGAGTCACACACACATCGTTTTTCCCAGATGGGACTCAGTTGTGTGCATGGCCACTCGTGGACTGAATAGAGACATGGGTTAACTTAGGGTAGCAGTAGAAAGAACACCAGAGCCAAATGATATTCAATAGCAAAATCTAAAGCAGAGCGGAGTCAGACGAGGATGGAACTGCAACTGACAGAATGGCAGGCAAAAAAAAAGTAAAAAAGTCAAAGGTCAATATCAGTTCACATCAGCAATGGTTAATCAAGGCGTCAAAGGAAAACTGAGTCATAGACATAGAGAGTCAGGGAAATAGAGTATACACCATAAATGATAGCAGATTATGGAACAAAAGTTGTTATAGAGCCAGGCACTGAAGAGGTGTAAGTAGAGAACGGAATGATTGGCTGAACAACCATATCCATGACTGGTCTGCTGTCCAGGCCTTTTCATATAGACTCCAAGGGTGGTGGGATGGCAGAGTCCTTTCGAATCCCTGGCGGCTCCACCTAAAAGACTGAAATGTTGGCAGAGACGTATGTTACAAGGCAAAGCCACATAGGCATGTACACAGCAATATGGATACTCTATGGAGGGAATGCAGCATTTTCAGGCATGTAGTACAAGGGGCCATCCAGCCACATGCTATTTCTACAGATTAAATGAATGTGGATAGTTGTAATGCAGGCAGAACTAAAGGGTCACAGTGATAAAAACCAACATTTTTTGAGTACAGTATGTTTGGTTAGGAAAAAAGGAGAAACAAAAAAAGAATAACATGATAACCAGCAAGTATGGTGAATCTTTTATGGCTTCTGGAAACTAAAAATAGAGGAAAGGATGGAATCTGCTAAATTTTAACAAATCCAAGATGGCAATCTTCCAAAATGTATGTAAAAAGGAAAAAGGTTGTATTACAGCAAGGCAAAATCAACTCAAAATCAAAAACGTATGAATGTGTAAAAGATTCAATGATTTAGTTCAGTTCAATTTTCTGTGTAAGCATAGTGCCCCATCTAGAGGATACAATGTATTATGGCACAAATAATGATGTCGATTTCATGGAATGACATTTTGGCGGTCTGTATTTGTTCCATTTACATAAAAACTTGGTTTATCATGCTTATTTCCTAAGTAGAAATAAACATGAATAGATTGCTAGTCTTAAGATAAAAGAAAACAGGATGTGCTGAGGCTTAAATGCCTCAATAATATTTACCAAACATAGATTTCTGCCAGTGTCTGACCAAATATTTAGAAGCTCAGGCCAAAAATGCTGTCCATGAAAAACACCCCTCATTTTACGTTTTAGTAAAATATAGGTTAATATATATATTTAGTGTTCAGTATCTATGCTTGGCTTGCTGATTTCCTGGTATACCGTTGGATGTTATAACATATAGGAATTATTTTACATCTAAACCAAATGGTGCCTTTATAAGTACAGTACAGACCAAAAGTTTGGACACACCTTCTCATTCCAAGAGTTTTCTGTATTTTCATGACTATAAAAATTGTAGATTCACACTGAAGGCATCAAAACTATGAATTAACACATGTGGAATTATATACTTAACAAAAAAGTGTGAAACAACTGAAAATATGTCTTATATTCTAGGTTCTTCAAAGTAGCCACCTTTTGCTTTGATTACTGCTTTGCACACTCTTGGCATTCTCTTGATGAGTTTCAAGAGGTAGTCACCTGAAATGGTTTTCACTTCACAGGTGTGCCCTGTCAGGTTTAATAAGTGGGATTTCTTGCCTTATAAATGGGGTTGGGACCATCAGTTGTGTTGTTCAGAAGTCAGGTGGATACACAGCTGATAGTCCTACTGAATGGAGTGTTAGAATTTGTATTATGGCAAAAAAAAGCAGCTAAGTAAAGAAAAACGAGTGGCCATCATTACTTTAAGAAATGAAGGTGAATCAGTCCGAAAAATTGGGAAAACTTTGAAAGTGTCCCCAAGTGCAGTGGCCAAAACCATCAAGCGCTACAAAGAAACAGGCTCACATGAGGACCGCCCCAGGAAAGGAAGACCGAGAGTCACCTCTGCTGTGGAGGATAAGTTCATCCGAGTCACCAGCCTCAGAAATCGCAGGTTAACAGCAGCTCAGATTAGAGACCAGGTCAATGCCACACAGAGTTCTAGCAGCAGACACATCTCTACAACAACTGTTAAGAGGAGACTGTGTGCAGCAGGCCTTCATGGTAAAATAGCTGCTAGGAAACCACTGCTAAGGACAGGCAACAAGCAGAAGAGACTTGTTTGGGCTAAAGAACACAAGGAATGGACATTAGACCTGTGGAAATCTGTGCTTTGGTCTGATGAGTCCAAATTTGAGATCTTTGGTTCCAACCACCGTGTCTTTGTGCGACGCAGAAAAGGTGAACGAATGGACTCTACGTGCCTGGTTCCCACCGTGAAGCATGGAGGAGGAGGTGTGATGGTGTGGGGGTGCTTTGCTGGTGACACTGTTGGGAATTTATTCAAAATTGAAGGAATACTGAACCAGCATAGTTACCACAGCATCTTGCAGCGGCATGCAATTCCATCCGGTTTGCGTTTAGTTGGACCATCATTTATTTTTCAACAGGACAATGACCCCAAACACACCTCCAGACTGTGTAAGGGCTATTTGACCAAGAAGGAGAGTGATGGGGTGCTACGCCAGATGACCTGGCCTCCACAGTCACCAGACCTGAACCCAATCGAGATGGTTTGGGGTGAGCTGGACCGCAGAGTGAAGGCAAAAGGGCCAACTTGTGCTAAGCATCTCTGGGAACTCCTTAAAGACTGTTGGAAGACCATTTAAGGTGACTACCTCTTGAAGGTCATCAAGAGAATGCCAAGAGTGTGCAAAGCAGTAATCAAAGAAAAAGGTGGCTACTTTGAAGAACCTAGAATATAAGACATATTTTCAGTTGTTTTACACTTTTTTGTTAAGTATATAATTCCACATGTGTTAATTCATAGTTTTGATGCCTTCAGTGTGAATCTAAAATTTTTATAGTCATGGAAATACAGAAAACTCTTGGAGTGAGAAGGTGTGTCCAAACTTTTGGTTTGTACTGTATATTTATTTAAAAAGTAATGTTTTATGCACAAAAATAGATATACAACAAAAATAATTAAAATAAAGGTTATTTTATTAAAATAAATGAGTTTTTTTTAACAACCAAACAAGACAAGCAGAGGCAAAGGTGACTATTATGGTTTCTTTAAGATAGTGTTAGGGGAGGCCTCCTGAGTGGGTAAAGTGTTGACGTACACTTTGACCACTGAGGATCCTTCCCCTGACACCACCATTAAAGAAACCATGTACAAAACAGAAGCAGAGTCAACACTAAATAATGGTTTTATTAAATGCTGTGGCAGTTGCAAGCATTGAAAATGTAGCAGTCTGCATGCTGAGGAATAAATTCTCTCATTTTAAGTACTCAGGATTTTAATCATTGAGACTTTTACAGCACATTTGATTGTCTGAAAAAAAAGTTTAAAAAGTCCAATGAAAAATCTAGACTCTGCCATCCTGGTAGTATTGGAAAGAAAAAATACTGCAAAATTGTCCCTCATGCGGCTGACAGCAACTGTTGATCTTTGGCGAGATGAGTCCAGACCATGTAACCCAGACTTCAGTTCCTGGGTGTCAACTGGCAATGGTTCTCTTGTCAACAGAAAATTATGGAGAACCACGCAGCCTTTCAGCACACCGTCCACAGCTTCTGGGTTCAACTGGATCACGGTGTTGAAAATATGCCATTTTGAAGTGAGGATCCCAAATGCACATTCCACAAGTCGCCTGGCTCTTGTCAGTATGTAATTGAAGATTCGTTTCTGGTAGTTGAGTCCATGACTGAAATATGGTTTTAGAAGGTTTCTGCACATCTATAAGGCCTCATCGCCAACAACCACAAACAGCATAGGAGGTCCATCAGTTCCATGAAATGGCTTTGGTGTTGGCAATCAAAAATTTCCAGAATATAGTCTCTGTCCCATTGCAGAGTCTTTGAAAATTCTGGAGTCATTGGTGCGACCGTATGCCCCAATGTCCACATGCTATGGGATGAAGTCAGAAGCGTCACTGTCGCCATCGTCTCTGCCGGGCAATTCTTTTCCACTTCATCTGCAGCCTGATCATCTCTCAAAAAGAAAAGATGGAGGAATCATTTTCAAACATTACAGCAGCAGCACAAGTAGAACTGGAACACCAAAACAATACTCTCCTCTCCAAAGTTGGCACCAGACTGAATTGGCAGCTCTTCTTCCTGCTTTTATATATTTTATATTTCTGCCTGTGTTGATGTTATGTAAACCAAATAAACAAAAAAGAACAGACTGAAACATAACGTACAAAAACGGACAATAACAGATAAAAACTGACCTTAACTGATGATTTTTTATCTGTTTATTATGTATTTTTAACACATGTTTAATAGATCCTTTAAAAGAAAATGGACACCTAAGCATCCATTAATGTCCGTTACTGTCTGTTTTTGTCCGTTATCATAGGTGTCTGTTTTTCAGTTTTTTTTCTTAACGAACACTTTCATAACAAAATTCAGACAGTAGTGTGAATGCCCCCTTACAGTAAAGAAGCCTTGTCACCTCTGGAGATTAAGGTTAAGGCCCCACATTGAGGAAACTTTGCTTTTTGTATTGCAGATTTTTTTGCGTTTTTTTGAGCCAAAGTCAGGAGTGGATTGAGCAGAAGGTAGAAGTATAAGAGCTTACATTCCTTTTCTAGCTATTCTTGGCTTTGGCTTCAAAATGCAGCAAAATCTGCAACAACAAAAAAAAATCTGCGTTTCCACAATGTGGGGCCTTAGCCTTAACCTTTTTTTCTCCAGAAAGAGGGAATGCCCCTTGTCTTTTGAGGGGATTTTACATGGAACAGCTTTTCCCCATATTTCTTGTTTGGGTCATTTATATACTTATACAGATTTATCACATCTCCCCTTAAACGCCTCTTCTCAAGACCAAACAAATTTAATTTTTAATCTCTCTCATAACTGAGGTCCTCCATTCTACCAATTTTGTGGTCCTCCATTGTACCGTTTCCAATTCTAGAATATTCTTTCTATGAACTGATGCCCAGAACTGAACTGCATCTTCCAGATGGGGACGCACCAATGATTTCTAAAATGGTAATATTATATCCCTGTCCCGCAAGTTCACATCTATTTTTAATAATACATATTCTGCTGGCCAATGACTCTCCTATCAACTGTTCTGTTCCCCTCACTGCAATCCAATTCCCCACCCACCACTACAGCTTGCCCCCTCTCTGTCCTATCTACCACTGTAATGTCTGCCTGGCCCCCTCATTCCTAGTTTAAATACTCCACCACCACCAGTATTCCAGAGAATACAAAATTGAAACTCTTTCCCTTCAACTTGGAGCCTAGTTTTCTAAAATTATTCCTAAGGAGCCTCCACCAAACATGTATTCTGTCATTGGTACTCACATGGACCACAACAGCTGGGTCTTCCCATTAAGGCAACCTGTAATAGAAGAATAGGTATTTTACAATGCATTGCAAAGCATTAGCTTTGCAGTGAATTGTATTAGTGATCAGACCTCCTGGGGTTCAAGATCCCTATGGAGTCTATAAATAATTGTAAAAAAAAATATATTAAAAGTTTAAATAACCCCTCTATCGCTAGATCAGATATAAAAATAAAGATCAGAATAAAAATAAAAATCTGAAAATGCCTGATCTATAAACTTTTAAAAATATTTTTCCAACATAGTGAGCAACATAGCAGGAACAAAAATAAGAAGCGACAAACTGCGCATTTTTTCACTGTTTTGCTAGTTTTGCAGAATAAAAAGCTGTCAAAACTATATATTTCCCAAAATGGTATAAATAAAAAGTACATCTGGCCTTGCAAAAAAAAAAGGCACCTTATGGAGCCCTGTTACAGGAATCAGAATATGGTGACTGCAAGGAATTTTTTTTTTCCAAAGTTTTGGATTTTTTTAATGGTTAAGACATTTAAATAAATAAATAAATTTGGTGTCTCTCTAATCCTACCAAGCCATAAAATACAGGTAACATGCCATTTTGGCTGCACGCCATAAAAACAAAGCATGTAAGAAAGTCATGTAAATACAGTTTTTCTCTAATTCTACTCCATTCTGTTTTTTTTTCCTGCTTCCTGGTACATTGTACAGAATAGTAAATGGTACCATTATGAAGTACAATTTGCCCTTCAAACATTAAGCCCTCATATGGCTCTGTGAACGAAAAGATAATAAAGTTATGGCTTTTCAAATGACAAGAGTAAAAAACAAAAAATTGAGAAATGGCCACAACAGGAAGGGGTTAAAGAGCTATTCTCACATATACTCTAATTGGGCAAAATACTTACTTTGAGAGTCTTAACTGTACCATTCCACAGGAAACATTTTCTCTAACCAATATAGAAGATATAAGACACTATTTGGGTAAAGGGACTTGAGTTAGCAGCATGTGTCCATGAAGTTTAACGAAGATCAATCATAAATCATTCAATTGTAAAAATATTTATAAAACGTAATGTCATTTGTCATGAGATAAGAATCTAGGCCTTTCTGAATATTGACACCCTTTTTTTTCCCCCACATGGTATATGACCCCCTTTCTTATGCCCACCCCACACAGTAACTGACCCCTTTTTATGGCCCCCACACAGTATATAATCCTCCTTTATATGGCTCTCACACAGTTTATGACCCTCTTTTATAACCTCCAGTATGACCTTTTTTTTTAAAGCCACACGCAGTATATGACCCCCTCTTACACACTATATGACCCCCTCTTTTTACATACACCCCACCACCACCACTAAGTTTAGGATCCCCATTTTCCCCCCTCCCCCACACAGAGTAGCGGGCGATACTTTTTACTCACCTGTCTACCCTCCTGTCCTGGCAACTCTCCACTGCCACCTCCAGGGTGCGCTGTAGCCAACGCTGTTGAGCGTATGTAGCATCCTGGCATTCTTCAGCGTTGTGACGTAAGTGTAGCGCCACCTAGAGGAGCCAGTGGAGGGCAGCCAGGACAGGAGCGTGGACAGATGAGTAAAAAGTATCGGCAGCTAGTTATTTTAAAAAAAATGCTGCCCCCCAGTTTATTCAATGAGACGCAGCCTGAAGCCGTAGCCTCAGGTTGCTTCATGGAAGGTGCTCCCCTGGTTGCAAGAAAAGGAAAAGTCAATTTATGAAAGGGAACTTCCTTTGTAACTAACTAGAGTTCCATATATTTAAGTTATGCCTAATTCATGTCTTTTTCAGTTATCACTCCTAACCAAATGCTCATTCTAATTAAGTTCACAACAATAGAACTTGGAGTTGTACCACTGGGTGTGTATCACTTGTAGACACAAGTAAAATTCACACATTTTTTGTTATGTAGTCATAGAAGTAAACTATGAAAAACATTATACATCTGACATCTTGTGGCATCCCTGGCCTTATTAAGAACACAAGGATAGGAAGTATGCCATTGTCTGGTTTTAACATGTCTTTGTTACTTACATGGCATGTGGGAAATAAAGTATATGTTTTTTTGAAAGTGCTATCTGTTATTGTATGCAAGTGTACCTTTTTGCTTCTTTTGAGTATTAAAGAATGGTTAGATACATATCTAATAACAAATAGTATTCAAGGGTGCAATTAAAGCAGTTGTCCAGGATATTTTAGTATTGCGGAAGGAGGCTGGGGAAGGTGAAAAAAAAAAATACTCTCATCTGTCCCCTGGTGCTCCGGTGTGCCAGGCTACTGTCTGGTACCGCGACGCACTGGGGATTTTCCAGCAGAAGTCCCTGCCGCACGTGAACATTGAGGTCAAGCACTGGCAACACTCAGTCTGCTTTAGAAATTTATTCTGATTGTATTCATCTCATAGGGATTTGTTGCCTTCGTCTGGATCAACACTGTAGGATTTTACAGTAGCTTGAACTTGATGGACCTGTGAAATTTTTCAACCTTATTATTACGTAACTATATAACCTCTTTTCAACTATACTAAGGAGACACTGCTTGTGCCTGCAGTCTGAAAATTTACATGGTAATTTTGATGTCATTGCACACTCACACTGACATCCTGATCCTGCACCGTGACAGGGAACTGAAATAATCAGTTTCCTGTACCATAAACCCCTGAACACAGAGTATTGAGTGCAGAAGGGCTGGTTTAGTACTTGGTGGTTGCTAGGGATTCCTAATAAATTATGTCATGGGGGGATATGAATTTATGATCTTAACTTCATTGTGTAGACAGTTCTCTGGTAACAGTGATTCAATAGGTTGTTTCTGTTAGATCACTGTCATTAGTGATGTGCATATGGGCTCAACAGGGAACACATAATGGGGCAAATAGATCATGAGGGTATTTTTAGAATTTACTTTTCTAACTTTTTTCAGTTGTTGTTTTGCAACAAATTTATCAAAATGTCTTACAATGGCTCATAAATTGTCACAATTCTCTTGGGTAAAGGACTCTAGAGTTCACAAAGGATTTTTGGTGCTTTATTTAAGCCAATTTAGAAGTTGAGTATGCTTGTCCAAAATGTGAATTTATACTACTTTTATTATTATTATTATTATTATTATTATATTTATGTATTCTGAATATACATTACTGTGCACCAATTTTAGACATCCTGCATGACATTTTGCATGGGTATCAGGTGTTCAGGCATGCTACCACATGGCTTCTGGCATGTAAACATGAAGGGAGGGTATCACATTGTCCAGGATCTGACAGACCCTCACAGATCTAATACTGTTGATAAATCCTAAGGATAGGTAATTAATATTAGCAAGTAAATAACTCCTTTAATACACAAGGACTGCATCTACAGCTAAGGGAGGAAGATACATTTAAGGCTAAAGTATGGCGTTTTGTGCCTCATGAGTGGTAGTGACTGAGGAGTTCTGCCTCTTTGTTAAAAAAAAAAAGTAAACTATTTGTATTTTTTGGTGGCAAAAGACTCACTATATTGTATAGCAAAATATGGATTTACTATAATCAATCAAAGCTCAGCTTTAAATTATAACTACTGTGAAAAAAGAGCTAGGGTGTGATAGGCTGCTATGACACTTCAGGCCACTTTGAATAGTTCATATGTATAGAGCTCAGTATCAAGAGTTTTTCTTCAATAGAATTAAAGAGGGACTGTCTATCCTCTCCTTTTCTTCTGACATGTCTGCGAAGAATATGCACTACCTTTAAAAAGTAGCTCCCTATAGATATCAGTGCTTGGCCTTCAGGAAGCCTAGTGATCATGGGATGACCCGGGAATAAAGCCAAACCAAAATATCTATGCAAAAAGAAAGAAACCCATCTGCAGACAGCTATTTTGGGGTTATTGCGAAGCACCGTAATTTTTGGCTAAGTGAGAGGCCATAGACGTGGGTCAGGAGGGGTACTATGTCTCTCCTTAGGGAGACTGTTTTTCATGACACATAGTATTCCTCCTGACCCATGTCTGTTTTAGTATTCCACATGAAATACTGTTTTAGTATTCCTCATGAAATAATGATTCTGGATCATCTTTCCTCACACTTCTGAGTTGCTTCTTTCCTCTCTTTTATTTCTTCTAGAAATTTATAAATGACAACTGGAGGTTACTGTTACTGTTAGCTCTGATTGAACAGTGTGAAGCTGTGCAGGGACCCCCCCCCCCCCAAATGGTAATTCCCAGTTATTATTTTATTGATAAATTTCAAGAAGGAATAAAAGAGGAACAGCGCAATAAACTTTTATACTAAACAGGAGAGGTGGCAGGTCCTCTTTAAGTGCCTAAAATAAACAGTTGCATGACAAATTGAGCTGTGCCATGTCTGTATCTGTATACGCTGAGCTTTCAGAAATTTCTTTACACACAGAGAACTAAATAATCATTAAATACGTGAACCTAAAGTTGACTCTTGCTGTATAACTATACATTGTGTCTCATGCAGACTGTATAATTAATTTGCTATTTTGGAAGGTTTCTTCCACTCAAGATATCAGCATCTTTCTTATTGGACTGCACTAATGAACAACATTTCCTAAATCCTTCTGATAATCCTATTACTTACACAGGGCTATTTCTGCAAGTGTCATCATTATTATCCAGGGAGCTAAACCGCCTTCCCAATCTGTCCACCTGCTCTCAAGTACAGTTGTGTGGCTGCTTAATCCCTCTCCGCTCAAGGACACAGCTCACCAAAAGAAACTGAAGCTGAACATCACAGTAGGTAAATATATTTCTAAACCTCTGAACGTTTTAAATTTCTCGCATAAATGTAATATATAGTTAATAAGAATTTGCAATAATTCCTTAGATAAAAGCTGTGCTATATATGCGGTTATCAACAGGGGACATTACATCTTCTTTTTAGTCTTGTTTTGGAGCAAGATGAGTTGTTAAAATGTTAAATTTGTTGTTTCTCAAGTGACATCATCAGCATTGGTCTAGTTTCAATAATATTATTGTTTTTATTATTAAAATAATATATTTTCATATTTTATATGCTTTTACTTGCATTGATGTTGGTCCATATTGGAAAAAAGTACAATTTTTATTTTTTGGTATTGCGCATGATATTTTAATGCAAATTAAATGATTTTAGTTTGATAGGTTGCAGTTTTTCTGTAATAGATTTTGCACCTATTACACCCCAAGATGTCACACATACAAGTCACAACAAGCACTGAATTAGGATGAGACTGAAATGAAAATCTAAACTTTAAACTTGAATTATTCCCTTTGGGTAAGAAGTACCAAGTGACCTTCCAAATATTAATTACTATAATTAAAGTCACAGTATGTTCGAGATTTACATATTATTTGCTTGTCATCTTGGTGTAGCCATAGTCTAATTGTATTAATAGAAGAATTCTATGCTGTCTGTTCTGTGGGCTTAAATTCAAGTCAAGCAAGATGGCGTCACACGTGAAGAAGGGTATCTAAATATGCGGAAATAACTGTTATATAAGACTTGAGTTTTATGTTAGATGATTTAAAAATTCTATAGAAAGTTTGTGATTTAAAAGGCTTTTCCCATGAACATAGTCATATTTAAATTTGTAGATAAACGTCATTTTTGCAAATATAAATAACAGTTTTTCAGAGTATTCAAGATTTTCCCTAACAATCTTACTGGTGACAATCTTTTGTCTTGTTCAGTTGCCAACAAACCCAGTTATAATTTCCTTATTCCGTACACAGGAACAGGCAAGGACACTAAAAGAATAAGAAGATAATCTGGCCACAAAAAGGAAATTATGGCTGGGTTTCAGCACATACAAAATTCCTGTATTCATGGTCATATCCAAGACAACAGACTCTCACCACAAAGTTGGTTAGAGAAAACCTTTAAAACTCTGCAAACTACTTAATTGTTTAGAGTTGCAGAAATGTTTAATTATCAATTATCTATAAATTTAAATAGTTATCTTTTTGGGAAAACCTCTTTAAGTTTTATCTTTAAGATATGTGCATCTTTCTTTACTTTACTCCAAATTTCTGAACAAGGCCATTTGCCAAAAGATAATTAAGACCCTCAAATGCTTATGAACAAAATCAGAACTGGCAATATAACAAGTAGGGGAAACAAAGATACATTGTTTTCTATATAGTTAGCTATTCTACTTTAAACTTAGAGAATATTTTATAGGTTCACTCTATTTCAATACATGGTACAAAGACTTGTGATGTGAAATTCCTATGAATTAGGAGATAGAAGAACTGTGCTGTTACATTTGTTTCATGAGTCACATACGCTGCTACTTACACCACCAGAAAGTTAAAACCACTTCCTCCTCTGATATGATAAGAGGGGATTAAAGATACTTTATATGAAAACCACTGCTCATATGCTCCACCCCCTTTTTATGTTAATGACATAGCCGCTTAGTTCTATATGTAACAAGATTTATTTAGGTGTTGGATTGTCTGCTGCGTATGGACTATATAATGCATTAAGTATCCATTACCATAATAGGATTTTTAAAACAGGCATGAGGGTGAAAGGATGGACGTGAGATGGCATCTCTTAAAATACCCTGTAATGAACACTTATAGAATCCATATAAAAAATTGAGCATCATTTGTAGTTTATGTTTTTTTTGTGTACTAAATAAAGGATATATTTTGGTGCTAAGCTTAATGTAGGGTTGGCCTTGGAACGAAATTTCAGCAATCTACATCCAATTAATAACTGCACTTCCGCTATAACAGTGAAGACAACATCAACCTATGGCCTCACTGTTTAACTCTCTGTATACCAGGGCTTTTCAAACTTTTTTGATTCAGGCCTCACCAGTCAATCTATTGTGATGCCTGGGCCTCAGATATACTACCACCGAGTGCCAAACAAATGCCATTGTTCTGTATACATAATACCCTTAACAGTGGCAAAGAAACTTAAGAGTACAGAATTCAAAGTACCCATAGGAACACCAATTACCACACTGGACCACAAAATACCTCCCTTAGCTGTGCCAAATATCAGCATCCAGCACAAAATACCTCCCAGAAGAGACAAACACCACCGTTAAGCATCACTGGTAGCAGCATTGCCCCCAATCTTCTCCTGTCCTAATGGCAGATATAGTCTTCCCCTTTCCACATCATCCCTTTGGTGGCAACAGTCTTCCCAAATAAAACCTTTCAAATTTGCCGCAAATCTTTTCCCAATTTTACACCTCCCACACTGTCACAAAAATCACCACAACAGAGAGAGGAGATAAGAGAAGATTCCTACAAATTAAAGCGTTCAGCCTGCAGACTCTGACCGAACTTCTCCTGGGTGAAGAACCTGTGGACTCTTGTAGATAATGTCATCATAGGTCCTTCAGCCTTTCTAGCCTTAGAGACTGCTCTGATGATAAAACGCAGGCATTATCAGGGGAGTTTCTGCTTTAAAATCTCTGCTTTGTGCCAAAATTGACACTGGTAGTGACCTGCCCGTCAGCAGCCAGTGAGCCATGCCTCAAAAGTGAGGCCCATCTTACAGTTTGAAAAGCACTGCAGTAGACCACTACTAATCGGAGGGGAATTGGCATTAGTTATTCAATCTCTGGGTATCCTATAGTCAAACCAACCATAACTGACCATGATACCAATCAGTGATCTAATAAATTACTGGCTGCCCCATAATAGCAACACATACAAGCTATAACTGACAAAGCAAAGTGCATCCAGACAAGAGGTGTAGCAACATTATATTCTTAGCTTATCAGGTAAAAAATATTGGGCGGGGTGCAGAAAGATCAAAGCGGTGCATCTTTGTGTAAAAGTGCTGTACTCCAAAGACGTGCCACAGCCACCCCCCATTTATGCCAGTTTTCTGTCATAAAGGGAACAGTAAATCCTCCCACTGTATGTAGCTTTTTGTGCTAGGCATTCAGAACTTTACATACTGTAGGGAGATTTCTCTTTACACAGCACTGTTGTACTAAATTTTCTATATACTGGAATTGATGCTGTTCTCAGTGGTTGCTGACTATAGTTACACCACATTCCAAATTATTATGCAAATTATATTTTTCTTTGATTTTCCTAAATGATCGATGCAAATGATTGTCAGTATAATGTTCAAATCTTCAGTCGTTAAATCAAATTTTATTGGGCAAATCCACCAATGATAATATTTTTTTTCACAAATAAACCCCTTCCCTACATCCGCCATAATAGTACTGTGGATATCAGGTATTTAAACATGGTGGCCGCTCAGGAGCTGAACGGCCACCATAGCTGCCGGGTTGTTGTATTATACAGCTGCTAATGCCCGCGGTCAGTGCTTACAGTGCCTGGTCGCCACCATTTTGCTGAGGATCGCCGGCCCCCAGTGTGAGATCCGAGGCCGGCATCCCGTTGCTATAACAGCTGGGAGCCTATTGAAGGCTCCCAGGCTAGTCTGCCATACACTTGTATGGAAGGCTGCTTTATGCAGCCTGTCATACTAATGCTAATAAATGCAATAAAATATATATATATATATATATACTGTATATAAACCCCCCCAAAGGACTAAAAATTAAATCACCCTCACTTTCCCTAGAATACGTATAAAAGTTACAAATTACTGTGAAACACATACACATTAGGTATCCCTGTGGCTAAAAAAAACAGCCGGTCTCAAACCTATAAAAATATATTTCCTGTAAACGCTGTAGCAGGAAAAAAAAAAATCAAATGTGCTGAACCACCATTTTTTGCTGTTTCACCTCTGATAAAAATGTTAATAAAAAGTGATCAAACCAATAGACATCCACCAAAATGGAATAACTAAAAAGTAAACCTGGCCCCCCCCCCCCCAAAAAAAAAAAAAAAGGTTCCCTATGCATTCCCATACACAGAAATATAAAAAAAAGTTACGGGTGTCAGAATATGGTAACTTAGAAAATACATTTTTTTTGCAAAGTTTTAGATTTTTGATAAGGGGTTAAAATGTAAATAAAACTGTCGTTTTGGCTACAGAGTGAATGCGTAAAAACAAAGACCATAAGAAAGTCGTACAAATTTTTTTCCAGCTTCCCAGTACATTGTACAGAATAATAAATAGTACCACTATGAAGAACAGTTTGCCCCGCAAACATTAAGCCCTCATATGGCTCTGTAAATTAAAAAAAAAAAAGTTATGTGGTTTGGAAGGTGGGGAAGTCAAAAACGAAAATTGAAAATTTAGCGGCTAAGAAATCAAAATCCACTGCTCCAAACTATTATGCACAACAGAGTTTTTAAACATTTTATAGGTTGTAAAGAACAGAAAATGGTCGTTTGTTAAATTTTCAGCAGTAAGAGGCCACTTTTACTGGAATCAAAAGCTATTTCAATCAAAAACATCTTAACAGGCCAAGTTATATGTTAACATAGGACCCCTTTTTGATATCACCTTCACAATTCTTGTATTCATTGAACTTGTGAGTTTTTGGATAGATTCTGCTTCAATTTTTTGTAGGAAGTCAACTGTTATGATGTGAACTGTCTCCCACCCTCAGAGATCTTTTGCTTGACAATACTCCAAAGGTTCGCAATAGGGTTGGAGTCAGGGGAGCACATCATGAGTTTCTCCTTTTATGTGTGAGATGGTGCATTGTGTCCTTAGACCATGGGTTTTTGGTCCTGAAAGGGGATAGACCTCCTTTTGCTCTAATGCAGATTTCTATGTAGTTCATTGACCAGAAAGTTTGTTCTAGTCCTGGTTTTAACATTTGTCTCGTGTTAACCATTTGGTAGGATGTATACCAAATTCTACTTTTAAAACAAAAAAAAACAACAATAAAATGTTTTGCTGTTTTGCTTTAACCCCCCAGATCCTTGTGATCCGTGTGACCTAATGACCTTCTGTAGAAGTGACCCCACTGTCTCTGCACCTATTAGACCCAATTATTTGTAGTCACCAGTGGTAGCAGGGAAATATTTTTACTTTGAGGCTTTTGACAATTTCGGTCAGTTATCATATTGTCATCGTGTAAAACAGTTTACAGTGGTAGTATTTCCTATGTTGACTTCTAAGACCTGATAAACAGTGCTGTTCCCTTGTCATGACCTGTTCAGGCTTTAGCTGTGGCCTAGCAGGAAGCAGATATTCACATTTCTTATTCAGGTAAATAAACATTTGAGGCAAGTAGATCTCCAGATGGCTGGCCAAAACGTGAATTGTAGTTGTCTGTAGATTGATTTTGAGATTTATATCTGTTCCATCTAATTTGCTTTCAAGGGGTTTTGCAGAAAATACATCAATGGCATATCCTTGGCAGTAGAATACAGTCCCTGACAGAAGTTATGTCGCTTATCCATGTTGTGGAATCAAAAGCTTATAACCTGACTTTAAATTCATCCATTGGTTTTAGAAATGACTCATATGAAAGCTGAAACCCTCCCAAATGATTTTTTGGTTAAGAAAATAAATTGGCTTCACTGCTGAAATACAGTAATACCTCGTACATTCGCGAGGTTAGGTTCCAGAGAGGGTCGCGGATCGCGAGGAATCGCGAATGTTTGGTACAAGCGCTTAGAAGCGCTTACAATGCCGGTTTCTAAAGTTTAACCCCTAAATACCAAAAAACTTTACCCTAGAGTACTGTACAGTATACTAAAGTATACTGTACAGTACAGTATATTAATACATTAATTAATTAATTCATTCATTCATTCATTTGTCTTATACACTCACAGTAAAATGAAACTAATTACCGGGTACGTAACGAACAGGACGCTACTACCCAATAGCGAAGGTTTTGTTTTTTTTTAAATTCACAGATATGTGAAAAACAGCAAAATCTATATATGTTAGGTTCCAATAAAAATATCGCAAATCTGTGAATTCGCAAATTCGGAAACGCGAGTGTACGAGGTATTACTGTATTCATCATTTAATGAACACAGAAAGGTCAGATTTTGGCAAGACAAAAGTTTTGTCGCCTTCTCATATAATGCACCCAATCCTAGTTTAAAGCCTCACCTGTGCTCACTAATTGATCGGTTAATTAGTGGGTGTGTATAAAAAGAACTCCAGCACCCCAGACCTTCACTTGAACTGCAACTTCACCTCTGACAACATGCCAAAAATCAACCCTGTGACCAAAGCCTTGATTAATTATCAAGAGGCTGGAGACCAGATCCACTGCAGAGGTGGCTGGCACCTTTAATGTGTCTCTGTGTCAAGTACAAAGAATTAAAAAAAAAGATTTGAACAGACTGGAGATGTTTCTGACAAGCCCAGGTCCGGCAGACCCTACAAAACAACTGCTCAGGAGGAACGTTTGTTGGTTAGAAAATCAAAAGCCAGCCCATCTTCCACTGCAGCAGAGCTCCAACAGGCCTGGTCACCTCAAGTCCCTGTGTCAACTAGAACAGTTTGTAGGATTCTGTCTCGAAATGGACTCCATGGTCGAATCAGTGCCCAGAAGCCAGCACTAAACAAAAGGCAATTAAAAAAAACGTGTGGCATTAGCCAAGGCCCACAGCCTGCTAAACGGATGGACGCTGGAAAGGTGGCAGAAGGTGGATTTCTCAGATGAATCTTCAGTTGAATTACACCACAGCCGCCGCAAATACTGCAGGAGACCTACTGGAGCCCGTATGGATCCAAGATGCACCCAGAAAACAGTTAAGTTTGGTGGTGGAAAGATCATGGTCTGGGGTTACATTCAGTATGGGGGTGTGCGAAACATTTGCAAGGTGGAAGGCAATATCAATAGCCTAAAATATCAAGAAGTATTAGCTTCCTCTTACATTCCCAATCATAAAAGGGGTCAAATTTTGCAGCAGGATGGTGCTCCATCTCATACATCCATCTCTACATTAAAGTTCCTCAAGGAAAAGAAGATCAAGGTGCTCCAGGACTGGCCAGCCCAGTCACCAGACATGAACATCATTGAGCATGTTTGGGGTAGGATGAAAGAGGAAGCTTGGCAGACAAAACCAAAGAATCTTGATGAACTCTGGGAGGCATGTAAGACTGCATTCTTTGCTATTCCTGATGACTTCATCAATAAATTGTATGAATCATTGTTGAAACGCATGGATGCAGTCCTTCAAGCTCATGGAAGTCACACAAAATATTAAATATGGCTCTAATAGCACCACAACTTCACTCACCAATGTTATGAAACATATCTTTGTTTTTGAACAGAATTATTGGTTTGATTTTCACATTACTTTATATGCGACAAAACTTTTGTCTTGCCAAAATCTGACCTTTCTGTGTTCATTAAATGATGAATATTTCAGCATTGAAGCCAATTTATTTTCTCAACCAAACAATCATTTGGGAGGGTTTCAGCTTTCATATGAATCATTTCTAAAACCAATGGATGAATTTAAAGTCAGGTTATAAGCTTTTGATTCCACAACATGGATAAGCGACAGAACTTCTGTCAGGGACTGTATGTATACATACCTGTGAATGAGCGGTTGTGGCTTATAAAATTGCTACAACTGCTACAATACTAGACCCAGCCATTGGATAAGCAATTCAACAAATCACATACAGTTATTGTCTATGTAAGGCCAATTTTACACAATTATTAAAGTTTGATCACACAGTGTGGCCACGATGTGACCATTATGTAGCCACGGTGTGGACACAAAATGGTCAGCCAAGCCAATTGCCAAAGTATTCTATTAATTCATTATAAAATGATTAGTTATTTTGTGTCTCTAGTTAAAGGATTTGTCTAAGATGTACAGAGTTGTACACTGTAGAGGCAGAGCCAGGTAACAACAGCTCTACATCCATTCACTTCAATAAGTGCAGAGCTGCTTCTGGCCATATAAACTATATACAGCGAAACCTCCCAAGATTCGTTTTGGGTACAGGTGGCTTGGGTCTCTGATTCGTTTCAGGTTGAACAGTTGAACAAGTTCAGATAGAACTGGAAGTGAAATTATTATACTCTTCAGATCCCAGAGTATAAGTGGAGGTCCAGGGGAGTTGTACAAAATAAAAAAAAAGCATTTATACTCATGTTCCTTCACCTCTTTTGGGCCTCCAGCGTCCAGCGCTCTCTTTCAGTCTCCTTGGTGATGTCATGCGCCCGGGGTCACCACTGAGGCCTGTGATTGGGCTAAATAAATTTAAAAACATATACTTTTGAGAATCCCTTCAGTAGCCCTCAAAGCATTAGATGAACAATAGGATAAGCCCAAAAGTGTCTCAATGGCAGAGGTCTGGGGAAAGAAGTATCAGCCATGTTGGATCCTTAGTTGTTGTAAAATATAAGTAACTGCAAGTGACTTTTCTCCTACAGGAACAAAGGATCAAGCATGTTGGATTACAATCTCTGCCATCAGGGGGATGGTTGGAATATCTCCCTATATGTTAAGATGGTGGTCATGCTAGTGGGTGTAACTGACTTTCATATAATGTATAAAGGCATTCTAACTGCATAATTGCAACATGTTTACAAGGGAATCAGAAGAGAATGCGTTTTTTTGTCCAGTAAGCTATCTAATGTATGGTAATCAAAAACAGTCCCTTTTCCAAGCTACACTGACAAGCTAAAGAGTAACAATGTTTTGAATTTTTGACTTTCAGGCTCCATATCTCACCATCCACTAAATCTTTGAATGTGAGACTACCAACATTTTATAGACAGTCATCTTGGCTATCTCATAGAGTGGGGAAAAAAGTATTTAGTCAGCCACCAATTGTGCAAGTTCTCCCACTTAAAAAGATGAGAGAGGCCTGTAATTGACATCATAGGTAGACCTCAACTATGATAGACAAAATGAGAAAACAAATTGAGAAAATCACATTGTCTGATTTTTAAAGAATTTATTTGCAAATTATGGTGGAAAATAAGTACTTGGTCAATAACAAAAGTTAATCTCAGTACTTTGTTATTTATCCTTTGTTGGCAATGACAGAGGTCAAACGTTTTCTGTAAGTCTTCACAAGGTTGGCACACACTGTTGCTGGTATGTTGGCCCATTCCTCTATGCAGATCTCCTCTAGATCAGTGATGTTTTGGGGCTGTCGCTGGGCAACACGGACTTTCGACTCCCTCCAAAGGTTTTCTATGGGGTTGAGATCTGGAGACTGGCTAGGCCACTCCAGGACCTTGAAATGCTTCTTACGAAGCCACTCCTTCGTTGCCCTGGTGGTGTGCTTGGGATCATTGTCATACTGAAAGACCCAGCCACGTTTCATCTTTAATGCCCTTGCTGATGGAAGGAGGTTTGCACTCAAAGTCTCACGATACATGGCCCCATTCATTCTTTCATGTACACAGATCAGTCGTCCTGGTCCCTTTGCAGAGAAACAGCCCCAAAGCATGATGTTGCCACCCCCATGCTTCACATTAGGTATGGTGTTCTTTGGATGCAACTCAGCATTCACTCTCCTCCAAACACGATGAGTTGTGTTTCTACCAAACAGTTCTACTTTGGTTTCATCTGACCATATGACAATCTCCCAGTACTCTTCTGGAACATCCAAATGCTCTCTAGCAAACTTCAGACAGGCCCGGATATGTACTGGCTTAAGCAGGGGGACACATCTGGCACTGCAGGTTCTGAGTCCCTGGCGGCGTAGTGTGTTACTGATGGTAGCCTTTGATACGTGAGTCCCAGCTTTCTGCAGGTCATTCACTAGGTCCCCCCATGTGGTTCTGGGATTTTTGCTCACCGTTCTTGTGATCATTTTGACCCCACGGGGTGAGATCTTGCGTGGGGCCCCTGATCGAGGGATATTATCAGTGGTCTTGTATGTCTTCCATTTTCTAATTATTGCTCCCACAGTTGATTTCTTCACACCAAGCTGATTCAGTCTTCCCAGCCTGATACAGGTCTACAATTTTGTTTCTGGTGTCCTTCCACAGCTCTTTGGTCTTCACCATAGTGGAGTTTGGAGTGTGACAGTTTGTGGTTGTGGACAGGTGTCTTTTATACTGATAACAATTTCAAACAGGTGCCATTACTACAGGTAATGAGTGGAGGACAGAGGAGCCTCTTAAAGAAGAAGTTACAGGTCTGTGACAGCCAGAAATCTTGCTTGTTTGTAAATGACCAAATACTTATTTCCCACCATAATTTGCAAATAAATTCTTAAAAAATCAGACAATGTGATTTTCCAGATATGTTTTCTCATTTTGTCTCTCATAGTTGAGGTCTACCTATGATGTCAATTACAGGCCTCTCTCATCTTTTTAAGTGGGAGAACTTGCAAAATTGGTGGCTGACTAAATACTTTTTTCCCCACTGTACATAAATTTGATTTGCAACTATTTAGCATATGATTAGTTATGCAGATTCTTGTCATGTAACTGCATTGTTACTGTTTTGCTCCTGGTGGTGGAAATATCTTTTTCTTCTTGTATACTACAAATTACAACCTGTTCTCACGTTCTCTGATAGCTCAGTGTGTTATTAGGTTGATTCTGAAGCAAGAGGTCACTGGTTCAAATCGAGGATCAGCCATGAAGAACATTTTCCAAGAAAAGAGAAACAGCATCATCCAGCTCATCGATAGTGGTCTCTCGGTCAAGAAAATTGCCAAACTGCATCATGTGAGTGCCATGACAGTTGGAAGAATAAGAAATTAAGTCCGTACATCTATTCAAAAGCCAAGAGGTGGACATCCAGGCAAATTATCAGAGTCAACAAGTTGGCTCATCACAAGGTCTATCAGTTCTGGCACAACAAACACGGCAGTGAAGGTGGCTCATATGCTTCCATGCAAGCACTGTGCACCTAGAAGAAACAAGGGAAAAGGGGGATAACGGATCGAGTAATTGAAGGAACTGTCAAGTTTGGCAGAGGAAGCCTGATGATATGGGGTTGTTTCACAGCTAAAGGTGTTGGATAATTGACCAGGATCGATGGTGGTCTCAATGCTGTGCTATATTTATATGTATTTGAGTATCCTAAAGATGAGTTACTTCATACACTTGAGTACTATGGGTATGAAAAAACAACATAGTGTTCCAGCAGGACAACAACCCGAAGCATACCTCAAGGTTATCAAAGATGGTTCAATGACAATGAAGTAGAGGTGGTGGATTAGCCTCCCTAGACCTTAATTGAGCACTTGTGGGTACAGTTTAAGAAAAAGCTGTATTCGTACCCAAATGAGTCGACCAGTATGCACCAACATTGGGAATGTGTAGAAGAGACCTGTGACAAGATTTCATTCGAGACATGCTTGAATCTGATCGAGAACATGCCCAGAAGAATTCAGGTAGTGTTGAAAGCCAAAGGTGGATTTACAAAATAATAAAATTTTCATTTTTAGGAGCAGAACAGTAATAATGCATTTACATGTCAAGAATCTGCATAACTAATCATATGCTAAATAGTTGGAAGTCAAATTTATGTATGAGATAGCCAAGATTGTCTATAAAATGACGATAGTCTCATGTTCGAAGCTGTAGTGGATGGTGAGATATGGAGCCTGAAAGTCAAAAGTTCAAAACATTGTTACCATTTTGTTCATCAGTGTATGTAACCACAAATTTGATAATTTTACTTGGTGCTGCCATTCACTCATTTCCTTCCATTGCTTTAGTTGCCAGCTTCTGAACCTCCTGCAGTTTTCTACACAGGTACCCAAGCACAACGTAAAGCATATGAAGCTCAACTTGGGACCTTGCTGACATCTTTCATATATATACAGCACTACAGTACTTCCTGCAACCTTTGTACATTTCAGGCATGGGAATGGCATGAACTCTTCTGCAGTATCTAAGTGGTTAGACAAGCCCTCCTTAATCTGCCATCTTTGTACACTTATTCAGCCTGTCAGATGTATTGCAGGTTATCATATGAGTGATTAGAGGATCACCCATTCTAATCCCCTGCTAGAAATAAAATGGTAAAGTTCATATAAGATTTTAAAAAAGTTTTATAAAAAAACAAAAGAAAAGAATTGACATCATTGTTATTGCTGCATGCCAATTCTAAATGTAATTCTACAATGTCTGGAATTGTAAAATTATCACATAAACAATAACAGTGAATACATTAAAAAATTAAATAAAATACAATTACTGTTTTCTGTTCATTCCCCTCTCTAAAAACTGAATAAGATGTGATCAAAAAGTCAAATGCACCCAAAAATAATACCAGTGAAACCAGTCATCTCATCCCACAAAAAACAAGTGCCTTTTCAGTCTATGAAAAAGTAAAAATAGGATGACACAAACATCTTTTTTAACATTTTTAACAACTATATAAATTTGTTTTTTCCACAGTCATACTGACACACTGAATAAAGTCATGTAATTTAAGCAACATAGTGAACTCTATTCAAACTAAACCAAAACAGTTGTGGAATTGCTGTTTTCTTTCTCTATACTGCTGTTGTCTTTCAATATATTATATGTGCTCTAAAATACTGTCGAGCAATAAACTCTTGTAGGGTGGAAAACAAATCACTGTAACGTAAAGTTCGAAGCTGCAGTTCATAGAGGAGATTAAGGCTACAGTCACAGCTGCGTTGGTTGACCGTTCGGGGATTTCATCTCCAATTCCGCTTGGGCAGAAACCCGGCGGACCCCATTATAGTCTATAGTTTCCATGGGTAACTGCTTTTTAAGCGGATTGGGTTTCCATTTTTCGGGTACCCTAGCAGACCCAAAGTACGGAAACGCCAATGCAGGTGTGAACCTAGCGTACAAGGGCATTCAAATTATTTATGTTTAAAAAATTCTCCTTCTTCCCCTACAATGCCCACTGACCTAAATGCTACTGCATATAAACTTTGCAGTAGTGCTCATGATCATACATAGAACCAGAAGTGTAACTTGAAGCTCCTGGACTCAATGCAAACTCTGTATTGGGGCCCCTACCTACCTACCTTGTGCCATTGAGAATACTGGTATATTTTATAGGAGCAGAGGGAACTATGGGGCCCCTCAGGGTCCAGGGTTTGGTAGTGACTGCTACCTCTGCACCTTCTATAGCTATGCTCCTGCATAGGCCCTTCCTCTCATTTTCTGTGCCATATACAGGACAAGTTTGTGGCACAATTGCAGCAGGAAAACCCTGTTTGTGCAATATACTGAGGCTGGCTGCACACATGAGATGCCATGTTTGTTTAGATTGTACTATGATCTAATGTGTACAGGGGCCTCTTGACTGTCCTCCAACAAGGGATGTCAAGCATGCATGTTTATGGTAGGGTCAAGAGTAGAGATGGGCAAACTGCGAGTCAAGTTTGAACCAAATATCCCAAATTGTTTTTTAGCGAAATTGAACAATTTGGGATTTAGCTTGATACGGCGGTGTCAAGTTTTTTCTATTTTTGTTTTCTCGCCTTTATTTTTAGTCATTTGTTATTAAAGGCTAAGTTTTATTTTTATCAGTGTCTCCGAATTTAGGCTTTGTGAATAAGGGGATTTATCTTGGATGAACTAAAATGACCCGGCATGCATTGTGATAAATTAATATACCCTGGGGTCTGAAGAGTGGTGGAGGCCCAGGGAATGTAACAAAAAATAAAAAACATTTATCCTCAACTCCCCTCACCTCTTTTGGGCCTTCTTGCATTGTCCGGCACTCTCCTGCTAACATCATGTGCCCAGGGTCACCGCTAAAGCCTGTGATTGGATGACAGCAGTCATATGAGACCTTCTTTTCCATCATCTAGGCACCAAGGTGTATTAATGTTAAATCTGTAGCATATTCAGCAATTTACAGACACCTGTGAAATTGGCTCCTACCAAAAGATAGACCCATGCTCCTATACCCAACCCTTTCTTATACTTCAATGAGAATGTACATTTTCATTATTTTGATCCTAACAAAAAGGAACTGTGTAAAGCATACAGCTGCTTCAAGAGAACTTGAATGAGACACAAATGCTTTAGTAGAGTGTGAAACCAAAAAACCTAAAATCACCTATATACTATACTATACAATTTGATGTCTTACAGTCTAAACTTGGGGAGCCAGAATTGAAACAAGTAATTCTCATATGCACATCCTTACTATGAGGTAATTCTTTCAAATCGGATAGAAGTAGTAAGCCAGTAGCCTCTTAACAACTCCAGTTATTTGTAGCAAACATGGAAGCATTGTTCGTCATTTCAGCCTGCCTTGTTTATCTTAATCCAATCACATTAACTTCTTACCTCTCAGCTATAAATATATGTAGGGAATGGGCATTCATGCCAGCGGAACATCTCACGTGCTGTATTTAACAGGAATTAGTTATTTATCTAAGAGGTTCACATATATTTTTTTTAATTTTTTTTTTATTACAGTGTTTACCCTCACAAAAGTCAAAATGTCATTTTTGCCTACTCTATTTGCACTACACATATTTTCCTTTGGTATTTAATACATTTTTAACATTTTGGTATTTACTATCATTTTCATCATTATGATGTATGTTCTTTTGAAGGTGTACAGCAAGCAGATGTGCCTGCAACATACTGTTTGTACATATGCAAAACCTTGAAAAACATTTCTAAGATGAAATATCATGGTCTTCCCCATTTTATATTGAGGCCACCACTAAAATAGTAGCAAGTGGTATTTTTGCACTGGCCTCATCACTTTTTCTAAAAGGCAATCACCTGCATCATATTCTTTATCATTTATGCCACAAAAGTACCAAAATCCAAAATCTATGCCAGCCCCAAGGGTATTGGAAGGCAGGGCCTAATTCATGATAAGGTACCGATTTTAATGAATCCCCCATAATCTTGAAACCAAATTAAATCTAAAAGAACTGGTCTATTCAGATAAGATGGTAGTCAAGGCATTTACCTAGTAGAAGGTTTATGGTGACTTGCAGCGTCTCACATTGCTGTTCTGTCTAGGCAACCTCTTTAAGTAAGTGAAACACTGAATAACAGGCTATTTCCCATTACTGACATTATGGTTTTGGTGTTAGAAATGAGAAATAGCTTGTAATGAATTGCTGTTTCACTTACTTCAGTGACCATATTCTGAACACTGTGTGGCAGCACCCTCAATGTCATTTGTTACTAGATAAGTATCCAGTTATTTTTTGAATGATGCCATAGAATCTAGTGTTAGGGACATCCTATAGTTTGACTTCTTTAACTATAAAAAAAAAAAAACCTTATCATTGTGATGAAAAAAATCATGTGCTATTTCTTTGTACTGATGGCGCAATATGTACATATTTATATAGATCCCAAGCAAAGCAAGTTTTTTTCTATCTTTACATTATAAGAGAGACCTCCAATCCCATTTAATAATCTAGTCAACCTCATTTGAACCCTCCCTAGCTCTATTATAGTCTTTTTAGAATGTGGGCCCAAAACTGCAGCCTTATTTGAGTCATGGTTATACAAGAGATTTATAGAGGGGTAATATTATGCTGTGATCACATGTTTTATTACTTTGTTTATACACCCTAAAACTATATTTGCTTTTGCAGCTTCTGAGTACTGCTACTTAGTTCAGGGTGGGTTCACACTTGCGCCAGCACTCTGTCCGCCGTGAATCCGACCTAAATGTCGGAAAAAAGGATTGGCACAGGATAGGGAAAGGTATAAGACGGTTTTCTTAAAAACCCATTCACTTGAATGGGTCTCTAAAGCAATGCGCCGGTGTGCGATTGCACCCTTTGCGCCACGAATACGTTTTTTTTTTTTCGTCGGAAACAAAATCCTGCATGTCTTACTTTGTTTCCTACGAAAAAAAAACGGCTTCGCGGTGCAGAGGGTGTAAACGCACACCTGCGCATTGCTTTAAAAAAACATTCAAGTGAGTGGGTTTTTAAGCAAACTGTCTTAAACCTTTTCCTATCCTGTGCCAATCCTTTTTTCCGACATTTAGGTCAGATTCACAGCGGACAGAGTGCCGGCGCAAGTGTGAACCCACTCATAATTGTAACCAGCGCACCCAAGTTCTTCTCTTGTTCTGTTGTCCCCATTTTATTCTGTTTTATGCAGAAATATGATTAATGCAGCCTAGGTGCATTAGTTTGCATTTATCGATTCCTCATGTTATTGCCCATGCTGCCAGCTTATCTAAGTTTTTCTGTAATATTTTACAAGTTGAGTTTTAAAGTAACCTAAAAAGTTTTGTATCATCGACAAAGATTGATACCTTGCTTTCATTCCTATCCACAAGTTCATTAAAGGGGTGATCCGGTTTTTGGTATTGATGGCCTATCTTTAGGATAGGCCATCAATATTAGATCTGTGGGGGTAGAGGCGAGTATAGGTACTACAACGCTGTCCCATAGATTTCAGTGCAAGTCAGCACTGTAGTACCTAAAGTCACCACTACAGTTTGTACGACGAGTGAGTAGCTTGTGTAGTGGTATGTAAACATTACTGAGAGCCATGCTGTCTCTTTACAGGAAATCTGTGAGAGTCCTATCCTAAAGAAACCGGATAACCTTTTTAATAAAGAGATTTTTTTTTTTTACCTACGTGCATACATAGTCCACTTGTCCCTGCATCTGAAGCTTAAGTACAAGGCTGTTTTGTGGCACAACGTCAAATGCTTTAGCAAAATCTAAAGATTATATTACCCGCATGACCAACATCCAGATACATATATACACCCTACATAAACAGCTGAGCAACTCTGTAAATATAAGGAATGGTAAGAATTCAGTTCTAAATCCTACAGTTATCAATACAACTGTAAATTGTATTGCAAGGATATATTACAAAAATACTAAACCTTATGTAAATGTATTTATACAGTCAGATCTGAGTTCTTACTTCTTCCCACACCAGTAATGAGTCCCACTGGCAGTCCCAGTATTCCTGTTTCCAGCCACATCTGGTTATCATGGAAAATGATGTCTGTTGATAATATCAGGTCACGTGGTCTATTTAATGCTCAAAAAACGAAGGAGATTGACGCCGAGCCACTTATTAGATGATGTCCTCACAATTGGAAGAATCTAGACTGGTTGAACCCTTGCCTGATCACGTTATAATTTGTGGAATGGTCCAAGGTAGGGGTGGCAGCTGGGTGTGGTTTTACATAGATAACGTTGGAAGGTGAATATATGGAATCTATGGTTGCCCAAGGATCCACTGTACCGACCCCCACTCTTAGGAAATAACCCCCGGTCACAGATGATGATAGAAGGAATTCACATTTATTAGGGTGATAATCACAACGAGTTTCGGAGCAACAAGCTCCTTTACCAAGTGCATAAAAACTGACACCTCCTATTACTGAACCCTTTTCACAAATCCAATATCAACACATCAATTAGAATATTAATTCCTTATACAGGAATTATTTACCAACGGGGTTTTAGATAAGAAAGAAAAAGAATTCCTGATGGTCAATAATTCTTCTTTGGCTCTTTTTTATCATCTACCGAAAATTCACAAGGATCAAGTTAATCCACCAGGTAGACCAATAAAATCAGATATCCACTCGCTAACTAGGAACCTTTCTCAATATGTAGATACGATACTACAGAGATATGTTGTCCAGCTACCCTCATATGTCAAAGATTCATCACACTTAATCCAATTAATTTTACAGATTCCATGGAAGGATACATACAGATGGGGAACCCTAGACGTTAGCTCACTTTACAGCAACATACTACATGAAAAAGGTCTAGCAGCAGTCCAGGCCAAACTATAAAAAGACTCAAAACTCCCCAACCTCCCAAAAATTTTTTTACTTGACAGCATTTCTTTCATCCTACAACACAATGTATTTCAGTTTGAGTCAAAAATTTATATACAGGTCAAAGGAACAGCAATGGGCACTAGAATTGTGCCCAGTTATGCTAACCTATTTATGGGTAAATTTGAGAATGATTACATTTATAATATACACCCTTGGACCCACAACTTGATATTTTTCAAACGGTATATCGATGAATTACTGTTTATTTGAGATGGTACAGAGGATTCATTTTCTTCTTTTTCGAAATATCTGAATACAAATACCCTGGGAATTGAACTAACAGGGAAGTCTAATAATAAATCTATTGAATTTCTAGATCTTCTCCTAACAACAGACAATAATAAGATCCAGAAAAAGACTTATTTCAAAACAGTAGACTGTAATAGTCTACTGGATTTTAGGAGTCTACACTACTCAAAGTGGAAAACTAATATACCATATGGGCAGTTCCGCAGGATCAGACAAAACTGCACACAAGATACTGACTATAACCTGCAGAGTCAAACCCTAATACAAAGGTTCAAGGAAAAACTTTACCCCAAGAGGATCATAACGGACGCAATGACCAAAGCAGGGGCATCCTCTCAGGAAGACTGCCTGAAACCAGGCCTAACAAAACACAACAAAACATATGTATATAACTTTATAACCTCCTACAGTTCATCACACAACTTCATTAGAAAAACACTCAATAAATATTGGCCAATTGACCCCCACCTGAAAAAAAACCCTACCAAAGAAACCAAGTCTAATGTTTAGAAGAGCTAGAACTCTAAAAAACCTTCTAGCACCTAGTAGACTAAGGCCCATTACAAGCCATCATATACCCTCAAGTAGAGACAGAATAAAAGGAAGCTTCAAATGCGGTCATCCTAAATGCAAATGTTGTCTGTCTATTGGACACAAGATTAGTAAATTCACCAGTCACTCCACAGGAGAAATTTTCGAAATAAAGTCATTCCTCAACTGCTCCTCCACACATGTGATCTATCTGTTAGAATGCCTCTGTGGTATACAATATATAGGCAGAACAACTATGGCTTTGCGCAAACGACTCAACAAGCATCGTTCTAATGTAGTTAATGGGTATATGAAACATAGTGTATCCAGACATGCTTTTCAATACCATGACAGTAAATTCGATGGATTAGAGTCCTCCCAATTGACCATATTTCAGTCAACATACCGAATCGATCAAGTGCCCTCAATAAATGTGAGACCTATTGGATATACAAAATGGATACACTTTTTCCAACGGGCCTCAATGAAGTTCTGGAAGACACTAACAAACACTGATTTGTGGTGTCAACCAACACTCGCTAAATACACTCTTTTTTCCTTTTTTTTCCCCCCTCCAAATACCACAAAACATCCTAATTTCAGTTTAATCTTCTTTTAATCCCATTTCTCCACCCAGCATCTTTTACCTAATATGGGCTGATTTACAGTTTTCAATTAATAACACTTCATAATTCATTTATCTTCTATTTAATTTCATTTCCTTTAATATTATGAGTCCATTATCAAGCTTACTTTATTTTATGAGCTCAGCTCCCCTCCCAACACAATAATTTAATTTAGTTAACATTTCCCCTGATACACAGATAGTCATGATTTGTTTACACTAACGTACCGGCTCTGGGCAGGGAATCCCCACTACTCGGGAACCTACAACACGTGCAGCGTCATGTATTCTCTATTGCGCATGTGCTAGTCATCGTAACATGGGAAATCCCCTTTCTCCGTTATGGTCAACAACCGCTGAGTTATAAGAGTGAGCGCCTGTCAGTGCTACTCTCACAAAAACCTTTACTGGGAACATCACATCAGATTGGTAAGTTTTATACCATCAAAACCCACCAGAGTGTTTAATTTATGTCACTATTCCTGTTGGGATAATTATCTAGTCCTTTTAAGTTTGAAGAGATAAGGTTTTATTCTTATATAATTACAACAAGCTGTAGAATGCTATTGATGACAGACCACAGATAGATACATAAAGCTCATCCCCACCTATCTCTATACACCTCATGATTGAATTACTTTCTATTGGGTGATATACACTCTGTTTCTTCCCCTTTGAACCCATTTATGTTTAGAGTGAAAAGAATTTTTTATCTTTATATTGTAAAGAGCTGTAGAAAGCTAATGACAATAGACAACAAATAGATATATATAGCTCATCCCTATCTATTTCTATACACTTCATCACTGAACTTCTTTCTATTGGATGTTATACTTTCTGGTTCTATTGGAATTTAACAACTGCATTATGTAAATAATGTTGGATTAGAAATTTTATATAACAGTATGATTTTATTTTTATTCATGATCTGGAGATCTTTTATTATGTTGATACTATGATGTCTTTTTGTGGAGCATGGTATAATTTAATTGAAAGAGACTATACATTGTATTTTGTGTTTTATTATTTTAACAGTTTTTATGCACTTGATAAAGGAGCTTGTTGCTCCAAAACGCGTTGTCCCTATCACCCTAATAAATGTGAATTCCTTCTATCATCATCTGTGACCGGGAGTTATTTCCTAAGAGCACGGGTCGGTACAGTGGATCCTTGGGCAACCATAGATTCCATATAGACACATGGTCTATTTAGAAAGGAATTTGCCTTACACTGATGTTGTCTGCAAATGAAGGCACATCCTTGTGCTCTGTATTGCCCATGACCTAGATCCTGACTCCTTTTGGAAGAGTATCCAGTGCCAACCTAACTGTGGTTGAATAGGAGTTGTCAGCTATTCTAACATGTCTGTTTTTTAAAACATTTCATTCATTTTTAAAAGAGTGAGACACATTGTGGAATAAAAATGACAATGATAAACATATTGAATAGTATAAGCCATAAGTCGTCAAGATATCAAGAATCAACACTATTGAGGGAGTATCTTGGTTACATCCATTCACCTAAACAAAATAATAAAACAGTTAGGTCTGGTTCCCAAGTGGCATAAACGTTGTGGTTTGGCCTCAGTGGTAACGTCGCGCCAAAAAATGTGGCATTTTACAGTCGCTGCAAAGTGAATCCCATCCACACATTGCAGACAAATACCTGCAGCAGAAATGCTGCGATTTCCAAAACCGTCACGTTTTTTGGAAATCGTAGCATGTCAATTATACCTACAGAAACGCTGGTGGTCTCCCTATAGGTATAATTGAAGCAGAAAGTCCGCAGACTCTGCAGTCTTTCTGTGAAGAACGCTGAGGGAAATACCGCGATGCATCTCTGCCTTAGTTTTTCTCACAGCGCTTTTTTGTTGTGGCCTGCTACGTGAGGCCTTAGCTTTAAAGACAGAGATATCTCCTTCCCCTACAGTTGGCTGGAATTGATCTCCTTTCAATTATAGTGCTGGCATTTCAGTCAGTGGTACTGAGTGCAATCCATAGGGATTTTTAATTTGTCTAGTATACCTGCCAAGTCTGACTTTAGATACCATTCTATATATCTCAATGGGGTTGGAAGTATTTCTTATTGTGAAACGAATGTTCTGATAACATGTCCTTTTTATTAAATATTTGTATACAACTTATCATTTACAGTATATATTCTAACTTTGCATTGCGCCATTCCTGTTATTTCTCCTACAATTTTATGACTAAATTTACAAGTAGGTGTTTCCATTCCCCTTGTCAAAGGTTGTTGTATATATTGTGATACTACCAGCACCGATTGGACACTATAGGAACACCGCACCAATAGGTAACACACAGTTTTCAATTTATTCATAAATCTGTACAAGGAATAGATCAAAGCAGAGTCCTAATAAAATAATCCCTAGAATTGTTATTTTATAGGGAATACACATATTTACTAAAACAGACATGTCCCTCTACAGGACGCAGTCATTTTTTTGTATTTTTGTTTTAACTTCCAAAAACCATAACTTTTTAAATTTTGTTTGCTGTTCACAGAGCCCTATGAGGGACTGTTTTTTTTTGTTTTTATTGTGTGGGACAAATGGTACTTCCTAATGGCAACATTTAATATTTCATACAAAAATGTAAAAAAAAATTCAAAAAGGTGGCTATAAAAAAAAAAAAAAAAAAAAAAAAAACCCCAAAAAATGCAGTTGTCCCATTTTCTCATGGGTATGCATCCACTTTATGATAAAAATGTCATTTTAAAGTTATATAGTTTTTGTTATGTTTTAATAATGTTTAAAAAAATTTAAATGTATCACTATTTTATTTTAATATTTCCTTGTAGGCATCTTTTTTATGGAACAAGTCATAGTTTTTATTGATACCATTTTGGGGAGTAGCTGAAGTTTTTTTTTTTTCTTTTTAGGAGGTGAAGAAGTAAAAAAACACAAATTCGGGCATTTTTTTCTGTTAGTGTTCCCTGTTTGGAATAAATATTTTTATATTTTAATAGTGCAGGCATTTTTAACTGTGGTGATGCCAGGCATTTTTCTTTTTGTTTATTTTATATGAGATCTAGGGAAAGGAGTGATTTGAATTTTTATTCAACCTGAGATCAATAGATTGTATACACTATGGACTGCGATACTACAGTATTGCAGTTTATAGCAAAAATTACTACAATACTATTGAGCCCTGACACAGGCAGAGCTCATTCATAATGTTACTTACTATGGCAGGCCTGGGAGTGTACAGAAGACTCCCGACTGCCATAGCAACTGGTCAGCCAGAAATCTGTTTGAGTACTAAATTAAAAATGAAAATAACCTTTTAGATGTCATGGTCACACTTGGTTTGCAATGGAATTTTGTCACACCATTCACCACAATAAGTCTGCAAAATTTTTAATCAAGAAAAGTTGCTTTATTTTTTTTCACCAAATGGTTTAAGCTGCAAGAACAGACACAGTCCATGGACAAGAGAGGTACTTTTTCCCCAACACTGGACAATCACTTTAAGTATATAAGTGTTGGTAATCTGGAACCAGTCTTTTTTTTCCATTTTATGTAATGACAGTGATATTTTCATTTTTACAGAGTCACTATACAATCATGGAAGACTTAGACACACAAAGCCTCGAAGAAGAGACTGATTTTGAAGGCTCTGCCACGAACACAGGTAAAAGACAAAAATAGAATTATCGAAATGTAGGATTATGCACAATTTTACACTGAAATAAATCAATAGTTACTGTAAAAAAAAAAAAATGCTCTATTAGAGTGGTATCCACCCCCCTGGCACTGTTACAACTCCCTGCATGCCCTTACAACCTCTGGCACTTAAGAAAAGCTAGAAAATGTAGTTTCACCCCAGTGGGGAATCACTGTTATATCCCACATATAGATCGGTGAGGATTCTGAACAATCATTTGGTGGCAATATTTATTTCCACAGGTCCAAAAGGTGTCATACATGACTGGAGAAAGTTCAAGCTGGTCAGTGAAGACCAAGAGGCAATACCACCAAGCAAAAAGGAAATCCTCCGTCAAATGTCTTCTCCTTACAGGTCACCAAGCAAAGAGGAAAAGGATACAAGAGAAAAATTCAATCGTAAGGTAACTCAATAACAGCAAACCATTTGATGGAAATAGAGATTTCCAAGAAATATCTTTATTAGAGGAAGTTTAAAGGAAGTTTTCCACCAATTAAAATCACTTTTAAACCACCTGTATGCTGTTGTAGGGCTGGTTAGTGGCATAGTGAACATACCATTTTTTGTGTCAAAGTGCAATCTTGCTGGTGAGAAAATCAACTTTTAAACCATATGCAAATGAGCTGCTCGATACATTTGGGGTGTGGCCCTGCCCGCTAGAGCCCCATTCTCACCTGCAATTACCACCCACTGCTGCCATCTAACACTGATAGATTAGAAGCATCTAACACCGTGATTAGAAGCAATTCTGGTGCTGAAAGACTGCCTTTAAAGAGAACCTGTCACATACCTTCAAACCATCCCGGATCCAGCAGGACAATCCTGGATTCTGGATGCTGTCCTGGTTGGCGGGAAATATCTCCTGACTTCAAATGAATACAACAATAAAGCAGGGAGCTGTCCACTCCCTACCTTACCATTCGGCCCATCTTTAATCCTGGTGTCTTGGGAGCAGTAGGTGTAATGTGCTAACGTTACTTACATTGCGCCTGCTGCTCCCTGAAGTCTTCGGGAGCAGAGCCAGACAGGAGAGAACAGCAGAAGAATGGGGTGAGGTGAGTATTAGTTTTTTTTTTTGTTGTTGTTTGTTAGATCCTTTACACTGTGGGGGCACCAGGAGAGGGACTTTATACTGGGGCATACCATGTCAGGGCCACTGTAGGGGCATTATATTGTATGGGGGCACAAAGAAAAATGAATGGGATTGGCAGGGTCAAAGTGGAAATGAGTGGAGATAAATTCACTGTAGTGTGCCACACATTCTGTTTCTCTTTCAGTCCTTTGAAAGTTGGGAGGTACAGTATGCCATCACATTATACATACAATCCAATTTTCCATCAGCAGGTTATAAAGTAAGAGCTGAGCACTGGGTGGCTATCTCTGTATGCATGCTCATACTGGCAAGGCTGCCTATTATTGAGTGAGACTGCCCACCAATCTCTTAAGAATAGAGAGAGCAGGGATTTTAACCAATACACGTTATACTGAACCTTGTTCTACAAAATTATATATCAATCTGTTCATCTCCTCCTGCTCTTTAACATGTTGCGGATAGATTGGACTGCATTTTAATGGTAATAGGAACATGAACATGTACAGTAAAATTGTGTTAGGAAATTGAGTAATCTTAGTTTGGCATGTGAGTTGTGGGAAGGGAGGGAGTTATGTACTAATGCATATACATGATTTATAACTTTGTAATAGATGATGTTACCAAAATGATGTTTGGAGACAAATAACTATTAGGATATCCAAGTCTCAAAAACAGATAAAGCAAGGAAATGTATGTATGCTTGATATGTGTAAATCTAAGATCCAAGGATAAATGGGAAAATTCCATGATGGTTACTGTTACTAGCACTTACTGTAAACATATACAAAACTATGCAAGGTCACATAAGTCATGTACATTTTAAAATGGTTGGAATAAAACAAGTCAAAAGACATAAAAACAGAGGTGTACAATATTGTGATAGAAGTGACAGAGTAGAATAACTTTCTAGGGGGTCTGTATTCTGAAAGCAAACCTCACATATATAAAAATGTGTCACAGTCTGTAAAAATCTTAAGAGTAAATGCTCATTGTGAGGGTAAGTGATCTTTAGCATGATTTTATGAATTGTACCTCTAAAATGTTGTTCCTTTTGTTCACAGATGAGCATGCAAGAATATGAGCTAATCCATGACAAAGAGGACGAAAATTGTCTACAAAAATACCGCAAACAATGTATGCAGGACATGCACCAGAAGTTGAGTTTTGGCCCTAAATATGGGTGCCTATATGAGCTAAACAGTGGGAATGAATTTTTAGAAGCAATAGAAAAGGAGCGAAAAAGCACTACAGTAATAGTTCATATTTTTTGTGATGAGATCAAGGCTTGTGAGGCACTGAATAATTGTTTAACCTGCCTTGCTTTAGAGTATCCCACAGTGAAGTTCTGTAAAATTAGATCAGCTGATACCGGAGCTGGAGAACGGTTCTCTAGAGAAGTCCTCCCAACTATATTGGTCTATAAGGCAGGAGAACTTATTAGTAACTTCATCAATGTTACAGAAAACTTGAGCGAGGAATTCTTTGCTGGGGATGTGGAGGCTTTTCTTAATGAATATGGGCTTTTGCCTGAGCGAGAAATCCAAGGCATAGCATGTGATGATGGAGAAGGTGATATTGAATAGCTGAAACATACCCATATTATATAACATACCTTAACAAATGTAGGTGTTCCTTTACTCAGTGAATTAAAAGGGAATATCATAGGAATATATTTGGAGTGGTGTGAAGCATATTCATGGTTATGTTAACCAACGTAAACCAGCTTTCCTTATAGTTCTGGTTTAATATATCAAGTAACCTCTTTAACTAGGAGACAGTGAAGAGTTTTAGAAACCCCCTTTTCTTACCAACATAACATTCTGTTATAGTAATACAGAACAGCAGCATATAAAGATCACTAAATGTTACATTTTTCAATATACTTTCTGTACCAGTTCCTCAAAGTCCTCTCCTTGCAGTCACTCAATAAGAACCTTTCTAGTTTACTCCTAGTGGATGGAAAGCTGTCCTAGTCATGTGGTGGACACACAGTTACACGACTTGTAACAAGACACAGCTCTGATGTGATCATTACTTAACCAGGACAGATTTTTATCCTCAGCAAGTAAACCTTGAAGGTTCCTATTAAAGGTCAGCGAGCAAACATCTTGAAAACTGTGATGGATTCATACAGGAATTATATTGGAAAACTGTAAAGCTTTTCTTTACGAAGTGAATAACTTTCATTTGCTGAAACCGTTATACCTTTTTAAGGCTGAGTTCACATTTGTGCTAAAGTTTTCCATTATTCTGGTCCACCAGAGGAACAGAAAAAGAGAAAATTATCGTCCTTTAAGGACACATGTTTGATCATGTAAACCAGAGCTTATTTTTGCTGGTTAAGTTGTATTTTTTAGTAGGGCCATTTTTGGGGTGCCTATAACTAAATTTTATGAATTCATTCTGGGGGAGGAATTAAAAAGCAGCAGTTTTTATCCATTTCAAATTTTGCATGGCTCACCATATAAATAGCATTTATCTTCACACTAAAGGTAAATGCACTCACAATACCTCTTTTATATAGTTTTTTTAATGTTTTGATGACTTTGTACAATAAAAACACTTTTTTGGACAAAAAAATTACTTGTTTTACGTGACCATATTCTAAGAGCCACAACGTTTTAATTTTCCCATTGATAAAGCTAGCTGAGGGCTTATTTTTTGCAGGGTGAGTTATACGTTTCACTGTAACCATATTAAAATTCATGACTTTTTATTCATTTTCCTTTTTTGGAGGTGAAGCAAGCAAAAATAGCATTTATAGCATTGTTTGACAGCATTCACCAAGCAGGATAACCAATTTATTAATTTTATAATTTTATTGTATGGGTTGTTATGAACGTAGCAATATCAAATATGTATTGGTTTTTATTATTTTCTTGCATAATAAAGTATTTCAAAATGGGAAAAAGGGGGAATTTTAATTTCATTTTTTTTTTTTTTTTTAACAGTAGCGGACTACACTATATGATCTTATGATCTATCATAACAACACATCAACACCCCCCTTGAAACCTATAAACAGCTATTTAGATGCCATGATCGCTATAGACAGTGGCATATATCTGTGACCTGAGTTCTCTGGATTGCAGTGATGCAGCAGTTTGTATCCATTATTAAGAGACACTTTTCCCCGTTTTTCTGATTGGCTGATGGACCAGAATAATAAAAAAATTTGCGCAGATGTTAATTTACCCTAAAGTGTAATACAGTTTAATTCTCAGGTTCTGTGGTATATTCTTGGTCACAATGTGATCTACTGTAATAATAATCAAGGTGAAGCAGAAAATAGAAATGAGCATGAAGGTCTGCTGCATCATAAGTAAATCACCTTTTCTTGCTTTTCTTAAAGGGGTTATGCCAGGTAAATTATTTATCCAAAAGATAGAGGATTAATAGGTGATCAGCGGGTGTCCAACCAATGGGGGTGTTTTAGTCCCATGGATAGAGGATAAATCATTTTTGTGGCGTAACCCCTTAAAATGATTGTAAGCTATGGTCATTTTTAAAGGGAATATATCCTATCAAACGTACAGACTAATCTGTGTCCAGCAGGTTAAAGAAGAGGAGGGCCTGACATATTGATATGACGTTCAGGGTGAAAGATACCCTGTATTGACTTGATTTCCTGCTAACTCTGGGCATGGCTAACTCTGGCCATGGCTAAATAGGAGTGTGAATATAGAAATAGATGTCATTAATGGCTGACACCACCCACTGGACTATTTAGCTCTTGACTTGATGATCCTAAACAGCATCTCTCCCCCTCAAGGACTCCCCTTTGGGGATAGCGTAATGCTTTATTTACCTCGCAATGGTGCTACATGGAAATTGAACAAATGCTGCGGGTACCAAGCCCCAGATCACCCTGAACAGCTTATTCTCAAGGAAACTCTTACAAAATGATATTGTCCAAAGCTACAGAAAAGACAGAAAAAAATGTTTATTCTGTATTATCATGATTTTTTTCTGGTCAACAGTGATGTGAACATTATTCTCAAAGTGGAAGTTTCTTATTACTAGAGATGAGCGAATCAATTCTGCAGAAGTGGAATTTGATCCGAATTTCAGGAAATCTTTGATTCTCCGAGATACCGGATTTCCTGATGCTTCATGGTAACGAATATTTAGTAAGGACCTTTGTGACATCAGACGGCCACATGATGTTCTCTAGTGATGTGATTGGGAAGGCGTTTATTTGCTTGTTAGCAGATCCTTCCACATGAATAAAAGTTGTCCGTGCTGGAGAGAGAGAGAAACATGACCGCAGCATCCAAGAGCTTCCGCCATTTTGCCGCCCACCCGGGCTCTCTGCAGCCCAGAAATAGCTGTTTATTCACCGCAAAGTAATTTGGATCAAAGCAAATTTTTTTGGAACTTCGAATCAAACTTTTGAGAAATTTGCTCATCTCTACTTATTAATATTGCAGAACTTGACAGATGCAGGAAATGCGTTTTTTTTAATTTACTGAAGTGACACAAATGACAGCACATAATATGACATACAGCAGTCAGGCATGTGTGAATCTGCAATATTTTTCCTTAATAAATACATCTGTTCTAATATTTAATGGTGGCTTTCCCACATATGACAGTTATGTACAGTACAGCACTTGCTTGTCTCCATCAAACCATATATTCTGAATGCAGCAGTAGTGTGCTTGTAATACAGTGAGGGAGAACAATCGTACAACAACTAGCCTGTGGGTGAGTGATTAATGTAATTTTGTGGCAAAAGTGAGCCTTAGTAAAGTGGAAGGACTGGAAGGTCGCTTTAATATAATATTCCTTTACCGCCTTGGTTCAGGTTGCACAGTAACTTGTAAGGCTGAGAAGTTTATAGTGTATGAATAGATCAATAAACACTGTTTTAAAAATATCCTTGTTGGTTTAGTGCATTTACAATGTAAGTTATAAAGCTAGCTTGTCATATCATTGTGTACTCTTGTCATATCATTGTGTACCTAAGGCTGTATACAGTGCATGGAGTTCTTAAAGTTCTTAGTATTAAGCACTCTGCCAGTGAGGCAAACAGAGGTACAGTAGCAGGGGCATAACTACAGGGGGTGTAGAGGTAGCAATCGCTACCGACTCCAGGAGCCTCAGAGGGCACCAAGGCCTCTCTACAACATACTGTAAGAAGACTACAATATGATTGCTAGCATATGGTAAGTGAGGGCCTTGTTACTTTGCATTGAGGCCCAGGAGCTTTAAGTTACAACTCTGTACAGTAGAGTCCCATATAAAAGTCTATGGATGCCATAATACAGCACTGTACAATCTGTAGAATTCATGGAGCAATAGTATGTCCATATGTATATGAGTCCTAAAGCTACAGCTATATGAATACTTTTTGTAGTGCAACTGATTGATTTTAAAGGGGTATTCCAGTCAGATCAAGTTACCCCCTATCCAAAGTCTACACTTTAAAGAGGTTGTCTGGGATTTATTTTTTTTGCTACGAGCAGAAAAGTTAGTAAAATAAAAAGAAACAAATCCAAGCTCAATACCACTCCGAAGCCTCTGATACAGTGGTCCCCACCAGTCTCTATTTCCTTGTAGTTAGAAATGTCTCTGAGAAGCAATGAATAATTCTGGCATTTTTAGTATATTTTGACTTGATGCAGAAATTTCAGTTGCTACTTTTAGGGTGTCTAACGCTAGGTTTACATTTGTGTTCGGGTTTCCATTCGGGGGGGGTCCACTTGGCGACCCCCTTCCTGAACAGAAACCTAATCCGCTTAAAAAAGCGGTTACCCTCGGAAACCCGCTGACCCATGGACTATAATGGGGTCCTCTGGGTTTCCGCCCGAAAGGGGAACGGAATCCCCAAGCGGATACCGAGCGCTAGTTTGAACCTAGCCTTAGTCTGGCACCCTAATAATGTTAGTCTTCCAATTCTAATCACCTCTGTACTTACTAGGAAATATGACAACTCTAAACTGTTACTATCCCTATTTCAGACACACCCCTGGCACATTCATAGGGGACCATAAACCCAGTAAGTTTTCTAAAGGTATCTGAAGTGCCCAGTACAAAGGTAGTCAAACATTAAAACAGGCTCAAACAATCCAGAGCAAACAGTGTTATCAGGTAAGAAACCAAAGACAATACAAAACAGAAACCATTGTGCCTGCTCCATAAGAATTATGCCTAGCATGTAGGTACTGTAATATAGAGGTTGCCTGTGTGAGATACTAAAAAAAAAAAAAAAAAAAAGAAAGAAAGAAAAGCAAAGCCAGACACAGCCGATTTATTAGGAGTGCAAGTGATAAATGTTACACAAGAGCATAAAATGTTGCCTCAGAGTGGACACTCAATGTATCACTTATCCACAGGATAGGTGGTAAACCTCTGATAGCTGGGGCCCAATGATTATAGAATTCGGGTCCCAAACTGCACACGGTCATGCAGGGAGGACTTTGAATGGAGAGAAGGAAACATGCTTGACCAATGCTCTTTTTAAACTCCTTCTCAATGTAATTTTGTGGTGAGGAGGAACAGGGCTTGGGATCCCTACCGATCAGACATTTATCACCTATCCATAAGACAGAAGATAAATATTCATTATGGGACAACAGTTTAATCAGAAATGCGCTGATAAAGTGTTATTTGCACAAAGGTAGAACAATAAGGCGGATTCATCAAGGCTGGCATATTATACTCTGGTCTTGGTGGTCCCTTCGACAGTGCAGGATTTGGCTGACATTTAAAAGTTGCAAAACGCAGATTTGTGACTTTTTTTGCCGCAATACAGGCGCAGATTCTTAATGAGTGTAATGTAGCTTCTGGTTAAGTATTCCAAAATAATACATTGCTGAACTAAGTCCGTAATTCACACTGATAGAAGGTTTAGTCTTCTCCTTTATAAAATGATGTGAAAGTTTCAGCAGCATTCTTGAAAAGAAAAAAACTGTAAAATTTGTACATGTTTACTCATTTAGATAATGTAAGGATATTAGAGCTGCTAGAAGAACAACTGCGGTTGCCATTAGGAGTCCTGCATGGAAATAGAAAATGTAAACATGGTGAATACTGGCGATAAGTCAATAATAATAAATCACATTACAAAAAACTAAATACCACAGTAAACATCTTAGCTTAGATATTCATATTATTAAAGTGCTTTTATGCATGAAGATTCATTCCATGATCCCCTACTCATGCATGGAAAGGTTACTCCATTTGTATAGACATCAGAAACCCTTTACATCTAACAAGTACGGCCCATATAGATGATCCCAGCATATGGTTAGCCTTTGTAATTCACACTATACACTGCAGCAGTCACAAATTGTGATCTCATAGAAGATGGCTACTTATTTGTTCATACATCCATTGGGCTAGTCGATGGAACAGCTATATGTAAAGTATATGTATGGCCTGATATGATAAATAACTCTAATAGTCAATTTTGCTAATAGTGAACTGTTCTAGTTTAGGGTACTTTCTTAACATATTTTAGCTATCTGTTTAGCAGATCCATTTAAAGGAGACCTGTCACCAGGTCTGAAAAGCCCAATGACATCATCTGATGACATCATCATCTGATGTTTTCACCCTAAGCAGTTTAGCGTTTGTTTATCCAAATCTGTTCATCCGATCCATAAATATAAGCCATTTTAGCCGTGTTGATGCAGATTGGTGTATACTATCTAAGTGGGCGGTAACGCTGTGGTTTCTCTGGGGGCGTGGTCTCTGTATGCTGCATCTCAGTCAGTGTTACTATGGTAGATGCTAGAATGGAGTGGGTAAAATAAGCTACTGCCTTGTATGTTGCAGATCCGGAAGGTGGCACTGCCTCCTATGACTTTTAGCATGAGGCACCACCTGCTGTATCCACGTCAAACCAGGTGGGTTAGGGTTGTATATAGTAGAGGCCTAGTTAGCCTGTACTTCAACAATGTTATGTAATGTAATGTAACAATGTAGCCTGTACTTCAACAATGTAATACCTGAAAATGCCAAAACTATGCCAAGGCAGCGCCACCTACTGGATCCATAACACACCTGATTTAAACCATTCCATTCTAGTTTTAACCATGTTACTACCCACATGGCTAATAAACCCTAATTTTCATCAACAATAAAGGGGCTTATATCTTTAGAACGGCTAATCGGATTTGGATAAAGAAAACACCAAAATGCTCAGGGTGACAGAGCTTATCAGGTGATATATGTCAATTCATTCTCTTTTTTTACCACTGAACCCTATGTAAACAGAATCCCATTCACTAGCATTTGTTTTTAGTATACATTTAGCACAGATTTCTTATATTTGACATAGCTTCATGTATGGCTACAAAAAAAAAAAAAAAAAAAAAAAAAAGAAATCAAGACCATCAAGTTCAAACAAGGGATGAAAAAGGACGAGGTTAAAGGCGATAATTCCCCTGAAAAGACAAGCGACTCCTTCCATCTGGACAAGAAAAGGTTTAGGGTGAGTTCACACTGCTTCTTTTGTCACACTGCAAAAAAAAACTGCTTCAAAAAGCAGCTCAGTTTTTTTTTTTAAGTGTTGCTGCATTTGGAGCTGTTTTGAGAAAAGAGAAGCAGTGTGAACCCACCCTAAACCTTTTCTTCACCAGGTGGAGGGAGTCACTTGTCTTTTCAGGGGATTGTATGTTTTTTTTTTTTTTTTTGCACCGACCATTTATACAGATCTCCTCTCATGACTACATAAATGTGACTCCTTTAATCTTTCCTCATAAGTGAGGTCCTCCATGCCCCTTGTTAGTTTTCCTTTGTAAGTTTTTAAACTTCAGGGCAAACTTTCTATAACCTAACCTAAGGCCCAGAACGATCCCAGATGAGACCTCACCAATGCTTGTTATTGTTTTGACTGCAAATAATTTTGTCATTAAAAATGTAAAACAGCTTTTACCCATATTCTGCTGAAGTTTAGTAGAGCCGCCCTTTTTTACTGTGTGAGTTTCTTCTTTTGATGGCTTTTCAGGTTCATGTGAACCATGATGAAGTTGACGTTCATTCTCTACAAAAAAAGAACACATTTCAGTAAATGCCTACATAAAAATACCCTGGTTTTACACAATGATTTCTTCAAGCATTCTTAATGAAGGGGGTTGTCCTAAAGAACGTGCCACCAATGTACAGGACAGATGATACGTATCTGATTGATGGTAGTCTCACCAGTGATCGTGACTATGGGGTTCTGTGTACCCTGTCTGAATGGAGGGATGGTCATGCTACACACTACACTTAATCTCTATGGGACTGATAGAAATAGCCAAGTATAATGGTTATCTTCATCAGTCCTCTTGATATCAAATGGAATGGCAAGGTGTATGCAAACAACTGAGGTATCTTTGTGCTTTTTCTGGCTTTGGGAACAAGATAAAGTTGGATACATAGAGGCTGTGACATCTGTCTGGTGCTTCAGATTATGTCACCATAATACAGTTACAGTTCCATAGTAATTTTTCATTCCCTTCCAGCACATTATGAGAACAACATTATAAAAGGGCAATGCAGACGTGTGAAGCATATCTATACACATACTTAACTCTTCTAAAGTACACAGAACCAGTGTACTTTACAGTCACTGTGTACAATGGTATTGGTTCTGGGAGTGTCTCTAAATACAGCCTTAGGCTGAGGCCCCATGTTGCAGCTTTTTTTACTGCAGATTTCGCTGCAGTTTTTGAGCCAAAGCCAAGAGTGAATTGAGCAGAAGAGAGATGTATAAGAAGCTTCCTATATATTTCCCATTCCTTTTGTAGCCACTATTGGGTTTGGCTCAAAAAACCGCAGCAAAATCTGCAACAAAAAAGCTGCGTTTCCGCAACGTGGGGCATCAACTTTAAAGGGTTTGTTCATTTTCAGACAAATATTGAGAGACAAATGTTACTGTTTGTATAATGAAAAGTTATACAGTTTTCCAATACACTTTCTGTATCAATTCCTCACAGTTTTCTAGATCTCTGTTGCTGTTATTCATTCTGCTTTTTCCCAGGGGATAAAAATTAGTCCATGGTCATGTGATATACAGTCCATGGTCATGTGATGAGCACAGGTTATATATTATAGTCACGGCACAGTAATCAGACATCTGCCTGGTAACGAGCTGTGCACCTGTGTGTTTATCACATGACCATGGACTGTATATCACATGACCATGGACTGTATATCACATGATCATGTACTGTATATCACATAACCATGCACTGGAAGTCCACTGGAAGTAAACAAGGAATGACAGCAAGGAGAGATCTAGAAAACCATAAGGAATTGATACAGAAAGTATATTGGAAAATTGTAGAACTTTTCATTATACAAATGACAAGATTTGTCTCTCAATATTTGTCTGAAACTGGACAACCCCTTTAAGAATCAAAGCAATTTGCTGTAGCAGAGCCCAATAACATCAGAGGATAACAGTCTGCCTACTAGTAGCAGAATATATTTCCATGTAAAAGACTTTTTGATATTGTGCAATTTTTTGATATGACATCATTGTAAAAAGAAAATCAGTGAAATCACATAAAACATTCATCACATGACTCGTGTATCATATGCGCCTGAACAATTTATCAAACCTCAATAGGGACTCTGATGAGATCTTCAGGAAACGGAACTTCCAGTTTTTGTTTTAAAACAATGTTAAGCAATAAAGTAAAATGCACTTGAGATTTTCTTGCTTGTAATGATGAGTAATCTGAACCAGAAGGGGTTTTACTTTTTATCTTTTATAGGGAATAGTGAATCATACTGGCAGAATATTTAAAGGGGAATCTGGGATAAACAGCCTGAGCAGAAACCATGGTGTTAAGGCCCACCCTGAGTCTTCCCTGTCCCTCCCGTCCAGCAGCAGGAAACTATCTTTCTTCTTTCTTTTGCTTACTTATATAGCGCCATCATATTCCGCAACGCTTTTACAGACATTGTCAATCACTGTCCCATATAGGGCTCACAATCTACATTACCTATTAGTATGTCTTTGGAGTGTCGGAGGAAACGGAGTACCCGGAGGAAACCCACGTAAAAACGGGGAGAACATACAAACTCCTTTGCAGATGTTGTCCTAGGACTCCAGCGCTGTACAGTCATGGCCAAAAATTTTGAGAATGACACAAATATTATATTTTCACATGATCTGCTGCCCTCTGGTTTTTATGTGTGTTTGTCAGATGTTTTTATCACATACAGAAATAGAATTGCATTCATATTATGAGTAACAGAAGCTTATATTGACAGTTAGAATGAGTTAATGCAGCAAGTCAATATTTGCAGTGTTGACCCTTCTTCTTCAGGACCTCTGCAATTCTCCCTGGCATGCTGTCAATCAACTTCTGGACCAAATCCTGACTGATAGCAGTCCATTCTTGCAGAATCAATGCTTTAATTTTGTCTGAATTTGTTGGTTTTTGTTTGTCCACCCGTCTCTTGATGATTGACCACAAGTTCTCAATGGGATTAAGATCTGGGGAGTTTCCAGGCCATGGACCCAAAAGCTCTATGTTTTGTTCCCTGAGCCATTTAGTTATCACCTTTGCTTTATGGCAAGGTGCTCCATCATGCTGGAAAAGGCATTGTTGAGCGCCAAACTGCTCTTGGACGGTTGGGAGAAGTTGCTCTTGGAGGACATTCTGGTACCATTCTTTATTCATGGCTGTGTTTTTAGGCAAGACTGTGAGAGAGCCGATTCCCTTGGCTGAGAAGCAACCCCACACATGAATGGTTTCAGGATGCTTTACAGTTGGCATGAGACAAGACTGGTGGTAGCGCTCACCTCTTCTTCTCCGAATAAGCTGTTTTCCAGATGTTTCAAACAATCGAAAAGGGGATTCATCAGAGAAAATGACTTTACCCCAGTCCTCAGCAGTCCACTCCCTGTACCTTTTGCAGAATATCAGTCTGTCCCTGATGTTTTTTCTGGAGAGAAGTGGCTTCTTTGCTGCCCTCCTTGAGACCAGGCCTTGCTCCAAGAGTCTCCGCCTCACAGTGCGTGCAGATGCACTCACACCTGCCTGCTGCCATTCCTCAGCAAGTTCTGCACTGCTGGTAGCCCGATCCCGCAGCTGAAACACTTTTAAGAGACGGTCCTGCCGCTTGCTGGTCTTTCTTGAGCGCCCTGGAGCCTTTTTGGCACCAATGGAACCTCCCTCCTTGAAGTTCTTGATGATGCGATAGATTGTTGACTGAGGTGCAATCTTTCTAGCTGCAATACTCTTCCCAGTTAGGCCATTTTTGTGCAGTGCAATGATGACTGCACGTGTTTCTTTAGAGATAACCATGGTTAACAGAAGAGAAACAATGATGGCAAGTACCAGCCTCCTTTTAAAGTGTCCAGTGGTGTCATTCTTACTTAATCATGACAGATTGATCTCCAGCCCTGTCCTCATCAACACCCACACCTGTGTTAATGGAGCAATCACTGAAACGATGTTAGGTGGTCCTTTTAAGGCAGGGCTGCAATGATGTTGAAATGTGCTTTGGGGGATAAAGTTCATTTTCTAGGCAAATATTGACTTTGCAAGTAATTGCTGTTAAGCTGATCACTCTTTATAACATTCTGGAGTATATGCAAATTGCCATTAGAAAAACTGAAGCAGTAGACTTTGTAAAAATTAATATTTGTATCATTCTCAAAACTTTTGGCCATGACTGTAAGGCTGCAGTGCTAACCACTGAGCCAAAACCTGTCCAGGGAGGGTTTTGGCTGACTTCTTTTCACAATCATGCCCCTAGAGGCAAAATAAGCTCCTGCATCTTGTTAAGAGAATGCAGGTAGGTACCAGAGCAGATACCTTGTAATTTATTTTAGTTTTTATTTATTTGGCGTAATCCCAGAGAACTCCTTAAATTGGGACCTCATAAAACTTGTATTCCCCATTAAACAATGATTCTGGATCAGCTTATTTTTATGACTCTGCGTTATGTTCCTCTGTTATTCTTCCTAGAAATTTGTGAATAAACTGACAACTGGGTGTTACCATTTCCTCTGCCAAAGGGGTGTGCTTTATACAGTTTAGCACTAAGGGACACCTACACAAGTCTGGTAAACCTACCTCCCCATTGTCAGATTGTTCATAATTTCTAGGTTGGTCAAAACAGAGCTATAATAAAAGGTGCTCCAGAATTGTTATATTATGGGGGAACGCAAGTATTCTCTAAGAAGTACCTTTTCAGGAGTGATGCAAGGCCCTCTTTAACTGGCTACTTGTTCATAATAAAAAAAAAAAAAAGATTCCACATGTGCACTGATGAGAATAACACATTCTATAAGTGCTTCACACAAAGCTAATATATTAGGCTAAACGTAAGTACATAAACAGGATGTTATATAATGCAAAACATGCTTAATGGAGGCGCTATCTACTTTACATAGTACACACTATTAGAATAGGAATCTACACTTTGCTGTAGTCCTTATTTCTAAGTTCACTCTGCAATACTTCAGTAACCCGGATAAAATGCTTCCTACTACCACTAGAGAGAGTTTACTACATACACATGTGGACAAAATTGTAGGTACCCCTCGTTTAATGAAAGAAAAACCCACAATTGTCACAGAATTAACTTGAATCTAACAAAAGTAATAATATATAAAAATTCTATGAAAATGATCAAATGAAAGTCAGACATTGCTTTTCAACCATGCATCAACAGAATTTTTAAATAAAGAAAACTCATGAAACAGGCCTGGACAGAAATGATGGTACCGCTGAAAATAATGTGACCAAAGGGACATGTTAAATCAAGGTGTGTCCACTAATTAGCATCACAGGTGTCTACAATCTTGAAATCAGTCAGTAGGCCTGTATATAGGACTACATATACTCACTGTGCTGTTTGGTGACATGGTGAGTACCACACTCAACATGGACCAGAGGAAGCGAAGGAGTTGTCTCAGGAGCTTAGAAAGAAAATTATAGACAAGTATGTTAAAGGTAAAGGTTATAAGACCATATCCAAGCAGCTTGATGTTCCTGTGACTACAGTTGCACATATTATTCAGAAATTTAAGATCCATGGGACTGTAGCCAACCTCCCTAGACGTGGCCGCAGGAGGAAAATTGATGACAAATCAAAGAGAAGGATAATACGAATGGTAACGAAAGATCCCAGAAAAACTTCTAAAGAGATTAAAGGTGAAATTCATGCTCAAGCAACATCAGTGTCAGATCGCACCATCCGTCGTTGTTTGAGCCAAAGTGGGCAAGAAATTTTTGGCAAGGCACATCAGCTCTATGTTCACAGACGGAAAAATGAAGCATATCTTGAAAAGAACACTGTCCCTACTGTGAAACATGGAGAAGGCTCTGTTATGTTCTGGGGCTGCTTTGCTGCATCTGGAACAGGGTGTCTTGAATCTGTGCAGGGTACAATGAAATCTCAAGACTATCAAGGGATTCTAGAGAGAAATGTGCTGCCCAGTGTCAGAAAGCTTGATCTCAGTCGCAGGTAATGGGTCTTGCAACAGGATAATGACCCAAAACACACAGCTACAAACACACAAGAATGGCTAAGAGGAAAACATTGGACTATTCTGAAGTGGCCTTCTATGAGCCCTGACCTAAATCCTATTGAGCATCTTTGGAAGGAGCTGAAACATGCCATCTGGAAAAGGCACCCTTCAAACCCGAGACAACTGGAGCAGTTTGCTCATGAGGAGTGGGCCAAAATACCTGTTGAGAGGTGCAGAAGTCTCATTGACAGTTACAGGAATCGTTTGATTGCAGTGATTGCCTCAAAAGGGTGTGCAACAAAATATTTAGTTAAGGGAACCATCATTTCTGTCCAGGCTTGTTTCATGAGTTTTCTTTTTTTTAAAATTCTGTTGAAGCATGGTTGAAAAGCAATGTCTGACTTTCATTTGTTCATTTTCATAGAATTTTTATATATTATTACTTTTGTCAGATTCAAGTTATTTCTGTGACCATTGTGGGTTTTTCTTTCATTAAACGAGGGGTACCAACAATTTTGTGTGTATGGATGTATTGTAGGGTTCCATGAAAGCTGCATAAAGCCCTATGCAGTGAGCTCCCTCTACTGGCAACTGCTGGAAGATAGCATTTTATTATGTAACTATGGTTGGACACAGGGAAGCCTAGGATTCAGTCCACTGTGTACAGACAAAAAAAAAGAGCTATGAACCCTTTAGAGAATCTCATACTTATTTCGATTTAACAGAATGAACTAAATGTATATGTATAGTGGTGGTGGTAGGGGGCGTGAAGGTATAGGGGGCATTTTGCAATCTCTACCACAGGTACCAGCATATTTGGAAACCTGTTTCAAACTCCTGCCTTGTCCTTGTCTATGGTCAATAACAATTCGTAGCAATGGCTTCCAGCAGTAACCCACATCCATGATCAGCTTGAGACTGGGGAACCCACATTGTAAGCTAGAGTTGTGGAAACAATGGACGCTGGAAAGGAAGCACTTTGTACATGCTGACGTTTTTGCAGTTATATATAGAAAGTTATTCTGTACACCCACGGAAGCTTACAAAAGCCTACTCAATAGCCGAGTAGACCATTACACACAAGAAATAACAGAAATTACAAGCTGACAAGTCACCGACCATATGCTACATCTTATCCACAACTTTTTCATGCTCACTAAGCAGAAGGCGGCTATGAAATAAATCATAGTAAACAATTCCACATTAAAACACAAAGTTTACATATAAAAGTAAATTCTAACTGGAAAACTAACAATTCTAGACAGCTGTGTTATGCAATGCATCTGAGCCATTGGCACATAAACCGCAGGAATACTAATGCTTACATCAGGCAGAATGAACGTATCACGCAGAGGCCAGTGACAGTCTGGATGCCTCTCTAGACTTTCCACAGGATGTGGCTTTAATACCTACTGTATGTGCACAGCAAATGCGTTACTAGTCAATGACTTTCCCTTACTCTTACAACAGTCGCACAGTGTTAGTTTTCTAAGAATCAAAACACAAGAGGAAGCCACTGCATCTATTCCGCATGGTGATTTTAGTCTATGTAGTCTTGCAGCTTTGATAATTCACGCAAAATGTGTGATGTGTTCTTCACCCTCATCCATCACTGTCTATACCGCAAGCAGGAGACAACTTCAAAACGCATATGACTAATGGCCGTATAATCTGTCAGTGCATATAATGTATCTGTGAAAGTCTAAGACACCAGAAAACACTATACAATAGTTGTTAGCACTGGCACAGATCAGTGATCACATAAGAAAATCAGTGCTATAACAAAAGTCATCCAAGGAAACCATCAAGATAGCAACCTGAAGGGCTCATGCTATCATGGGATTGGAGTACCCAGCAAGGGCTCATATTCTATCATGGGACTGGGGTAATCAGCAAATCAGGTTATTGTCATGTGCTGCTTCTCCCCAGCTACATTTCAACATTAAGGCTATGTTCACACCATATTTGGAAGACACTTTTGGTGCATATGAGAAATGGTAGTGGCAAAAGCACCGAATACATTTATAACCTATAAAAGTCTGAAAAAAGAAGGATAAAAAAAATATATCCTATTGATGTCAGCATACCTTACTTTTAATTTTTTTTGGAAATATACATAGATGTATATGCACACGTATACAATTGTTACAAAATGCTAATAAGGCTAAAGTGTAATGGGTGCACCAGAGCCAAAACATGAGGTTCTGACACAACCCCATTGCACCTGAGCTTCATTTGCATATGTATACAAACAGCTTATTCAAGGGAATGGTTTATCTATTGGACTATATAAATGTATGCTGCTCCTCTGCATACTGTCCCCTAAACTGTACTGTGGCTTAGGGCTGGGCGATTATGACCTAAATCAAAATAACTCTGGGGTCGATGATCAGCGGGCCCAGGGGAGGTGATCAAACATAAAAAACAGTGTTACTGGGCTTCGGCACTTCTGACTGATGTCAGGGACCACAGGCCTGTGGTTAGGCCTCAGTGGTCACATGGGTCATGTAGCATCATGACACTTGCATTTATGCTTCATGACGCCACATGACCAGCTGAGGCCCAATCACAGGCCTCAGCGGTACCTGACATCAGTCAGAAGCGCCAAAGACAGCAGGGAGTCGCGCAAGAGCCCAGGAGAAGAGAGTAACACTTTTTGATTTCTAGAATTTTCATTAGTAAATCTGTGTTCCCCCCCCCAAAAAAAGTCATCGTCTGGATGATGGTATACACCAGTATTTGTGGAGTTGGGACTGATGGAATAAGGAATATTCTGCACAAATGTTTCACCAGAACATAGACACTTGATGGTAAACGACAGTCTAGTATCATCAGCTATTTATTATAGAAAATATTTTTCACATTTATGGGTGTTTATATTTTTTATGTGAGTTTTCACACTGGTCACATTTTGGTTTTCTCCAGCTCACTTGTCAGCTTTACAGAATGAAGAATCTGCTTATTATCATTATTAAAGGGGTTTTCCGGGCAAAAAAATGTTTATTTTTTTTTTATAAAAAGGTCTGTTAGTGCTATTAATGGGTTAATAAATGCACCCATATACCTTTAGCAGTGTTTTGATTGATTTCTGGGTGTCTCTGGGAGCTCCTGGTATCTTCTGCATTTGTTTACATGGTTCACCTCACTCCCCACCTCCTCTCTCTCTCTCCCTCCCTCCCATACACCCCCTCCCTGTCTCTCTAGCTATCCTGCTCACAACTACTAGCCCTTCCCTACCTACTCAGCTCAACCCCCTTGTTGTATGTGGACGAACATTATCCTGATGAAAATTACCAGATGGATGCAATACATAAATGCCACAGGATGTCCTGCACTTATTTCACAGCTATTAGTGTCCCTTGTCTACTTTCTCTACCTTGTATTTTTTTTGTATAAATTCTGTATTTATATCAAATTAGACAAACAAAACAAACATTACAAAACTGGACCCCGAACAGAAAGGGCCGGTAAACAATGGTAAACAAATGAGAACAGCAGCAATATAGCATAGTATGACATAGTAGCAATAGTATCCATCTCAGTGCGGTAAAAGCATAGCTGAACAATAGCTTCCTAGAGATGAGAGAAAAGAAAAGAAAAAAATAAAGGGGGGAGGGGAAGGGGGGTGTATACCTTGTCTTGTCTACTAGGCTTGACCGTCATATATGATGGTCCCACCAGATCATCACACTAGCAGTTGGGGCAAAGGCAGGATAGAGACACTCACCACGAAGCCTCTATACTCCAACCTGACCATTGTTGGATCCCAAACAGAATCTGCATTCTTTTCTGAGGTTATAAAAAAGTCTTTTGATATCCGACATTTCATCTCTTGTCGTTCAAAAGGGGTTATTTACAAAATCACTTGTCAATGTAAAATGGAGCATGTTGGGAAAACCAATAAGGAGTTTAGAAGGAGGATTAGCGAGCATTTGGGGGATATTCGTAATGAACGTGATACCCCTGTGGCTCGGCACATTAATGGATTTCATGGTGGAAATTTGAATTGCATTAGGTTTATGGGTATAGATCTGGTTAAACCACATCCGAGAGGGGGGATTGGCAAAAGGCCACCCTACAACGGGAAGCTAAATGGATCTTTAGATTGGCGACTGAGACCCCACGTGGTCTTTGTTGCTTTATTTGACTCATTTGATATAGCCAATGCAATTCTATATATTCCTTTGGGTTTTTGGAATTTTATATGTAGTCATTTTATTAAATGATAAAAAACGATATATATTGTCTGATCTGCTCCATTCATTCGCTGTATATTCTGTGTATTCTCTAGATTTCTGGGTTTTGTAGCAGGTCTATGTAGTTTGGCTCATAGGTTGCTTTTATTTATTTTTTTTTTTTTTTTTTTTTTTTTGGAGTTGGAAGGGACCTCAAGGGCCATCAAGTCCATCCCCCTGCAAAAGCAGGTTTTCCTAAATCATCCCAGCTATATGTTTATCCAGTTTCCACTTGAAGATTTCCATCAATGAAGAGCTCACCACCTCCCGTGGCAGCCTATTCCACTCCCTCACTACCCTCACTGTCAGAAAGTTTTTTCCTAATGTCTAATCTGTATCTCCTTCCTTTTAGTTTTATCCCATTACTTCTTGTACTTCCTTCCGCTAATGAGAATAGGGTACTGCACTGTGACTATCTTCAGATATTTGTAAACCGCTATTAAGTCTCCCCTTAGCCTTCTCTTCTGATATTCTGACTCTTTTAATATTGGAGTTCTTTCTCAAACTGAGGGGGTGTAGCTAGTGTTATTAGGTCTGTAGACATATGATTTTGAACTAGCCTTTTAATATCAATGAGCAAAGGGATTGTCTTTCCTATTGTAATGTGATCATCGTGAGCGGTTAATGGGTTCTTTTCCTATATTATATTACTGTGCGTGGTTTATCTGAGGAGTTATGCTAATTCATTGGTATCATCTCCCCCACGTAGTTGATCACTTTGTAAGCTTAGGTACAGTTAAATCGTCGTTTTTCTATGCTACTCGGCATCTGCCGCTTTCTCTGTATGTGCGCGCAGTGCGCATGCGTGGTTATTGGCCGGTCGTTACCATGCAACCGATGCTGGTTGATTTGAAACCGGAAGCGACGCGGTTGGCGTCACAAGAAGGCGCCCACAGGCGCATGTGGGATTGTTTACACATGTCTCCACTCTGACAGCGTTAGTTCAAGCAGCTGTAGTGATTTGGACCTGATTAGGGGGGGCGGCATGTGTATTTAAATTACCCTATGATGCACATTTGCTGGCCACTGCCATGTTATGCCTAAACTAGTGAGGAATAGTCCCACCACTGTGGGTTCTCTGGTTTATTATTTTTGTACCCCGTGAAGCACTTTTTCGGATAGTGTGATAGCTAAGGTCTCCTGAGGAGTGGCGCAGGATGTGCCATGAAACGCGTAAGGCATAATAGGGACATTTAAAGTTACAGTTTGGTATTGCCCTTGTTAGGGCGGGGAGTCAATACGGGGAACTAGGGAGAGTGCATAAGGGTTGTTTTGGGACCGTGTATCCTAGCCCTGCAAAAGTCATCTCCTTTGGGTGAATTTCCTGTATCCTACAGTGTGGGTAAGATCCATCCATTTTTACCTTATAGTGGTGATTTTTGATGCCTTGATTATGCCTTGGGTTCAGGTATGTTTTATCTATTTATAATAATAAATGTTAAGTTTTATCTTTGCATTTGTGCTATGTTATATGGAATTCCTTATGCAATTATGGTGGTAGCCCTGGCTCTCTAGTGCTGTTCCACCAGATCTGCTCAGTATTTGTTTTTTGATTCCATCCTAGAACAGGCAGTTAATACTGTTTGCTTCTGTTCTGGTTGACTGATCGCAGCTGCAGTACCAGCAGGTGAGTGTGGTCAAACACAAAAGCTCTTCAGAACTATTCCACAATCACCTGCTGATTCTGCAGTCAGTTACCTAACCCCATGCAGGTCTCCAGCAGCATGCCCTATTTATATTCTAGGATGGGTCTCTTGCACAGAATGTTGCCCATTTTATTTTATTTCAGTGATTCCTCTGCAAGGCAAAACTAGCTCCTGTTGCTAACTAAAGGTACTGCATACAGGAGTTCATGCATGTTTGCATGTTTTATTATTTGTAATTTTCTTTTTCAGTTCACAGAAGACCCCTTTAAACAGTCTGAATCTGTCCAATACCTAACCTGGAGTGCAGACCTGGGCATAAGGGGATCTAAACATTAAGAAAACAATCATCCGCTAATCCCAATTTCCTCAGGGCCTGATTTCATCAAGGACCAAGCTACATCAGAGATAATCACAATTTTTTTTTGTTTCTTGTGGTCTGGCCCTGGGTCAATGCAAGAGTGAAACAAGCTTAAAGGAGTTTTCCAGGCAAAATAATTATTTTTAAAAAAAGGTCTGTTAGTGCTATCAATGGGTTAATAAGTGCACCCAAATACCTTTAGTAGTGTTTTGAGTGATTTCTGGCTTTCTATGGGAGCTCCTGATATCCTATGCATTTGTTTACATGGGTAGCTTCCTGCTGTCTTAGCCTACAACTACCATGATGCATTGTAGTTCACTCAGATCCCCCCTCTCACTTTCTCCCTCACACCCCCCCGTTTCCCTAGCTAGCCCTCGTACTACTAGCCCTACCTACCTAGCTAACTAACTCAGTCCCCATATCCCCTCCCTCCCCACCCCATCATACTTACCTGTCTTCTCGTCCTGGAGATGACTTTGTCGGTGCCGCTGTTCCCTCCTCTTCCTGCATCTGGATGCTGGCGCCTGCACAATAGAACGCCAGCAGAAGTGAAGAGAAGCACGCATGTGCAACAGAACGTTGCTTCTCTTCGCTTCTGCCGGCGTTCTATTGCACAGGCGCCGGATATCTTGTGAAGGAAGCAACGCCCAGCAGAAGAAGAGGACGTGAGCATTGGTGAGTATGATGGGGACAGGGGGAGAGAGAGGAGTACTGGTGACCTCCCGTCTCCGGAAACAGCGAAACAATATTTGTGTTGCCATATCAGTTCCGGCATAAAGTTCCTAAAACCATATCTAGAATTTATACGGTCAGGCAGTATATTATGCTCCCCAGTGACCCTCTCTCACAGAAGTTGTGCCATATAAACAAAAAGTTTTATTTACCTGCACCAACTCACAGATATAACTGGTAGCAGCCTGAATGGTAGAGCAGGAAGCTAAAGGCTTCCAGCTTCACCACTGTATTCAAGTCCTTAGGATGCAAATAGAGATGAATGAAGACACACAGCCAAGAAAACGTTGTGGTACCCTTGGCAGGTTTCAACAGCATCTTTGGGTTCTGTTGCACCACAATTGGGAAGCAATGCCTTACATGAATGTCATTGCTCATTTTGGTATAAGCTTAAAGAGGACCTTTTACGTCCTCATGCTGTTTCACATACCGCTAGAAAGCCGACAGTGCACTGAACTCAGTGCGCTGCCTGCTTTCCCGGTATATGCCCGGGACTGGAGATATCGGCGGTCGTAGTTTCACCGTTCGCTGTCAGAAGGGCGTTCCTGACAGTCTAGCTGCGCTGTGAGGAACATCCTCCCTGACAGTACTCGCCCATAGACTTGTACTGGGGGGGCGTTCCTCACAGCTTTGTAAAGAAAGCCACCTCTGACAGTACAGTGCTATGGACGAGTACAGAGAGAGGGGGCGTGCTTTACAGCCCAGCAATAACGCTGAGCTGTGAGGAACGCCCCCCCAGTACAAGTGTATGAACGAGAACTGTCAGAGGAGGTGTTCCTCACAGCGCAGCTAGACTGTCAGGAACGCCCTTCTGACGGTGATCGGAGAAACTACGACACCCGATATCTCCAGCCCCGGGGCACATACCGGGAAAGCCGGCAGCGCGCTGAATTCAGCGCGCTGTCGGCTTTCTAGCGGTATGTAAAACAGCACATACATGAGGACGTGAAAGGTCCTCTTTAAAACTGGAATGAGAATTACATAGACTGATCTATCTAAGATTACATTCTGAATTATGTTTTGGGAAACTGCCAGAAACTGAAGCTGAACAAAACACTTTTGTAATGTTTTTCATTTGTCACTACATACCATGTGTGTCTTGGTTATTTGTCTCCTCCACAAATGCTAATGCTTTATAATACACTTCTTGGTCCAACATCTCAAGAAACCGATTCTGCAAGTCTTCCTCTGTTTCATCTCCAAAAACATAGTCACAAAGCATTATGTTTGACCCAGGGATGGGAATAAATACACGCTGAGGAAGTGGACAAAGCTCATTCCCAGACTCTATAATAAAACATTTTAGACAAAGAATTTCAGAACTTAATAATAAACAAGATAGAACATAGTATCACTATGCAACATAGTGAAGATTTATCAAGATCAGTGCAAAGCAAAAAGTGGAGGAGCTGTCCAATCAGGTCGCTACTTTCATTTTCTAAAGGATCTTAAGTGCAGCTCATCAACATTTCCTTTGTACTAGTCTGTTACTTTGTGATCTACTGCTTACCATGCTGGGATCCATTAAGGATGATATCCTCAAACATTATTTCACAACGGTCTGATATGGTATTTAGAAGGTCTCTTTTTATAGCCTACAAAAAATAGGAAATACAGATTAAATAAAAACAAATGGGGGGGAACACACACAATATAGATGTGTCCACCTTTACCTTAGCTTAAAATTTCATGAGCTCAATTTGTCATTAAATAAATCAATACAATATATTGACATGCTGCAAACCCTTGGCAGGCCACAACTCCCTACACAGCCACTGGGTGGCCACACATAGGCACACATATGAGCTCAGCATGTCTTATGAATATTTTGAAATCATGTTATTTGAAAAGTAGGTCATCTTGCACCACACATCTCAGGATATGTTAACCCAAATGGAAAGATAAGGATAGACATATCTGGATTGTCATGCATCTTTTAGTTGACGTTTTCACAATTTTATATTGGGAAGTTAATCTGTTCATTTACAAAAAACATACCTTGTAATGATGGGAACATTATGGTAGATTATGTTAATTGTAGTGAAGGTCTTACTGGTGGCTGTATTTGTGATATATCCACTTGCTTCTGGGCCTCAGCTTCGTCATGTGACCAGCAATAAGAATCTCCAACACACACAGCATCCCATGTATGGACAGAAAGTTAGTTTCTGTATTCATTCCTATGAGACTCAGAGAGGCTCTCATAAGAAAGAATAGGAAACTACCTTTCTGTACATGTATAAGACGCCACTGTGTTGGTTGTAGAGTCTTACTGCAACTCATGTGGCACAGCTGAGGACCAGAACAAAGTGATTATCCCACAAATACAACCACCATCATGAAGATTACCCTACAAATTACATTATGTACCTTTACAACAGGCCAGAAAATATTTTTTTGTGGGAGTGCTACTTTACAAAAGGGGCAACGTGAATAGCTTAACAGACAAACAAAAAACAGTGCCAAGCCAGGAATTGTGATAAAACTAGTTTAATCCCCTAGCCTGCCGCTTTCAATAGGGCTACTCTATAACCTGGCTGAAGCGATGACGTGCCCATATACCATACATCACCACTAGAGATGAGCGAAGAATTCAAAAATTCGGTTCGGCAACTTTGCTGAATTTCGCAATACGATTCTATTCTATCCAAATTAAATTGCGGCGAATCGCGTAACAAAAACAGCTATTTATTGGCTGCAGAGAGCTGGGGTGGGCGGATGGGCGTCAAAATGGCGGAACCCCTTGGATGCCGTGATCATGTTTGACCACAGCATCCAAAGTGTTAAAGCCCCCGATCGGTTATGGAGCAGGGTGTTAGCTGTCAGTTACAGCTAACACCCTGCTCCATAACTGAATGGGGTATTTAACACCTTGGATGCAGCGGTCAAACATGCCGTGTGCGCTCGTGAAGGGGTTAAAGAGATGTGACATCACTGGGCTGGCTGTTGATTTGCTGCATGCATGGCATTGTGGGTGATCCCGCGTTCCCAGAGTTCCTGTCCTAATATGTACAGCAGCCTTTTTGAACTAAATGCGAATCGTTACCACGAAGCTTGAGGAAATTCTGATTCGATGCAAATCGAATATTTCCTGAAATTCGGATCGAATTCCACTTTTGCAGCTTCGATTTGCTCATCTCTAATCACCAACGGCCTCAGCAGTAAATAGAACAAAACAGCTAAAGCCAGTGATGGGCTGCAGTGGTCACATGGGAAATACAGGCATAACTGAACCCTATAAAGAAAGCCTGGCGGGAAACGATCAGAGTGGTGGCGTTGGGCGATGTAACTGGGGTATAGTGTGTTTTATTATTTTATCACACTTCCTATCTTGGGGCTTTGATCATCTCAGAAAACCTCTTAGAAGGGTTGTCCAGTTTAAGACAAATATTGAGAGAAAAATGTTATTATTTGTATAATGAAAAGTTGTACAATTTTCCAATATATTTCTGTATCATTTCCTCATGGTTTTCTAGATCTCTGCTTGCTGTCATTCATACTGCTTACTTACAGTCGATAAAAATCAGTCCACAGTCATGTGATGGACACACATGAGCACAGCTCATTACATCACAGGACTGTAATCAGACAGCTGTCTGAAGCTGGACAACCCCTTTAAGGCTCAGGCCGCACATTGCAGAAACACAGTGTTAATTTCACCTGCGAAAATGCTATGGAGGGAGTAATAAATGCAAAACACAGTGAAAAAGCAGTGAAAAATGCAAGTGTTTTTGGGATTACACTTTCCACTGTGTTTTCCACAGTGTTTTTTAGCTGAAGTTGGCTACATGTGGCCTTAGTCTTAGTCAATAAATGATGAAATTAAATGAATGGAGCTGCTGTTCTTAGCACTGCCCCCCTCAACTCCTGTTGAGTATGTTGGTTGGACCACTTGGCTTCATTCAGAAGACACCAGGTCCACCCAGGAAGACACCAGGAAAAGAAGACGTTTCTCATCTTATCCACCATATATGTCACCGATCCTGTGGCCACTGAGGCCAATTACGTGCAGCACAGGAATTCCGCTGCCCAGGGCATGACATGCTCTGGCCTAGACAGTGGACACCGAAGCTCCAGGGACAGGTGAGTAAGTGAGCCTCCTCGCTGAGTTGTGATATTCCTGGACAACCACTTTAAATGTAAATCGCACTTTTCCAACAAAGACCTTATTTCTGGATGTAAGGTTGGATGATTTTGCCAAAAAAATCTAAATCTTCAATTTTAGTCTTGAGTTTCTCGTTTTTGCTGTATCACTGGCTGAGCATGCTGTGGCTATGGCGGGACTTCAATGATGCCATTTAACCACAACCATTTTTTGTTTTCTGCACATTTTGTGACACAGGGATGCCTGATGTGCTTTTATTTATTTACTTTTATATGTATTCTAGTTAACTTAGAGGGTTGAAGTTTTGTACTTTTTTTTAAGGTTTTTTTTTTTTTTTTTTTTACATATTTAAAGTTCTGGCATCTGCCTCACTTTTACAGTTGACATTGGGTTAAAAGATTTATCCGGTTTCTAACACTGATGGGCAGCGCTGCATTAAGCACCCTCACTGCTACAGTTTGTACAGCAAGTGAGCAGCGTGGCTCGTGGTATGTAAACAATACTGAGAGCCGTGCTGTCTGGGTACCAGCAACTTGCTGGGGTCCCCGGTGTCGGACCCTCGCAAATCTAACATTGATGGCCTATCCTAAGAAAAGCCATCAATGTTAAAATATGGATAAGGTAATAAAAATCAAATTAGACAATTTGAATAGTCAGCCACCTTCAGGGCAAATGAATCAAATTAATTTGATAAATCGCCTACATAGGTCTACATAGGTTTACAGATAAAGCCACCTCTTACCTGCACAGCATCTTTTACTTTTGCTTTGTTGCTGCTTACAAACCCTCGACATTTTACATCTCCTTGAATTTTTAAAGAAGACTTGCAGGCTTGAACAAGTGCCGTGGAACGATTCAAAGAATTCTGCAATGATCAAAACATATAACTATTACTAAATAAAAAGAAACTGGAAAAACTATTCAGAGTAATACAACATAAAACAGAAACGATTTTATTGAGGTGTCAGGAAATTATACTATTTTTAATTCAATACCAAGAGTAGGATTATTCAGAATAGTGGGGATAGGAAAATGCTTCCACAGTACATGTGCACTATTGGCAAACCTTACCACACATACAAATTGCTCTTCATGTGCGTCTTACTATCTCCCATCTTGTATCACTTATATTTCATTAAACAGACACATGCATCAGCCAAGTTTAGACACTGCCTAAAATATCTCTGTTCTCTTTACCAAAATAGCACATATACCTTTTGTTTTACCAAATACAAACACAAAAAACAGAAAAGTATATCCATGCCACCCAACTGTAAAGTTGTTGGAATAGTTTTTGCTATCTAAAGACAGAGTCAAATAGGGCATGTTAAATGGGTATTCTCATCTCAAGGATTATATCTAAACTGCTATCTTATGTAAATTCAAGAGGTTTCCTAAATGTATTGCTTTACAAATGTGGCTTTATTTACCTGTTATGGGAAATTTTTCCTCTCATTGTTTACACAATGTTGCCTAGGTCCCCAGCCTGGTATTTGATCTCAGGACAGGTGAGATACGGGTGACTTACTGCCCTATGAAGGGGAGGGGGTCTGAAATCTCCGAATCACACTTACTCTTCTTATCTCGTGCTCTTAGGTCCCATGCAATCAGTTCAACTAATTGACTGGGCTCTGACAGGGGCTTGCTCAATGACTATTATCTCACAGAGGTAAGTGTTGAGATAAATGCAATCCCTCTCTGTCCTAGCAGCATTTAAAGTTTTTTTTTTTCTCTCCAAACCTGTGTTATTTAGTATACTGTACATTTATTGTGCATATTACTTAATCTGCATTTATATTAGCTTTTTAGTAATCATAATACATAATCTCTCATGGAAAAGGCAATGTCTATATCTACTGAGGCATAAGGGTTACAAGAGGGTTACACCAAAAATTCTTCCTTCCTCACTAACACCCACTGGGTCTGGACTTGTGGCGGGTAGTGAGCAGGGTAGAGGAGAACACTGCCATTACACATCCTAATGCCAAATGGCTTGGCAATGAGGATGTGAAAAGGCAGAGCAGTGAAGAAAACCAATTAAGATTCCTCTCTATTCATGAAAATAATGTATTATCTACATCTATAGCTTTTACATCCATTTCATCTTATTACACTGAATTTTCCTACTGATGGAACATTGTGATTTCTCTGCCACACATGCCAATATTTTTAACATTCACTTTTAAGTTAGTAGCACAATATAATACATAAAGATTTAGCAGGCTACTCACTGAGGTTACAAGGATGTTTGCAGAAATGACCTGAGGACTGGAATGTGCAACAGACCTGGATTTTTTCTGTGTAAAAAAATAAAATAACATAATAAAAAAGGTAATCCAAATAGCATTAGAATAATAATTTACCAATTCTATATTTTATCAGTATACCTTTAAGAAAATGAAGAATACAGAAAACTCTAAGCTTTGAAGATCTTCAAAGACCTTACTAACCAACGGGTACAATGATTTTTTTTTTTTTTTTTTTTAAATACTAGATTTATGGAACTAGAGGAAGAATGAAGAATGATAGATAACAGATGCCAATAGCATGTTATTCTAATCTTCAACTAGCAGAGTAAATAGACTTTAGGGATTATCCGGGACATTTTATTTGATGACCTATCCTTAAAATAAGCCATAAATTAAAGATCAGAGTGCCACTTCAACTTCACAGGCCATGTGACCTCACATTCATTGGTTACATGGCCTGATCACAGCTCAGTTCCATTCAAGTAAATGGGTAGTGCAGCAATACCAAGCACAGCCAATGCAAAAATGTATGACCTATCCTTAAAGAGGTTGTCCGAGATTAAATAAAAATTAACCCGTAAAATAAAGCCCCTCCCCCGCCTAACTTCTAATTTACTTGTATTAAAAAAATGTATAATTACCAATATGCCTGAGGCGGTCAAGTGATCGCCTCCTCAAACCCCTTCCCTCAAACCCCATCATACTTACGTATCTTCCTCTCCAGGAACGGCTCCTCCCCTCTTTCTCTCTGCCAGCGCTTGCGCAGTCTGGAGGTGCCTGCGACACATGCACAGTAGAGATGGAACTCCATCTCTACTGCGCAGGCGTCAGATGTACTTCCGGTCTGTGTACGCGCTTGCAGAGAGGAAGAGAGTCATCTCCAGCCTGCGCACAGAGAAAGAAAAGGAGGAGCCGTCTCCCAGAGAGGAAGATAGGTAAGTATGATGCGGTGGGGGGGTGGGCTGAGTTAGTTAGTTGGGAAGGGCTAGTAGCTAGGGAGACAGGGAGGAGGTGCAACGGAGTGAGAGAGGAGGGGGGGCAGTGTGGAAGGTACACAGGAAGCTACACAGCAGGAAGCTACACCAGGGAAACAAGTGCAGAAGATGCCAGGAGCTCTCAGAGAAACCCAGAAATCACTCAAAACACTGCTACAGGTATATGGGGGGACTTATTAACCTATTAATGGCACTAGCAGACCTTTAAAAAAAAAAAGGATTTTTTGCCCGGAAAACCCCTTTAAAGTAGGCCATCAATTAAAGATATTAGTGTCAACTTCACCTTCATTGGTTATATGACCTGATCACAGCTATAACAGAGCTGAAAGTCCACCTCTCTGGACACAGATTCTGACATTGAATTGAGAGTGATATACATGTTATACAATTATAAAAGCATGGTCATGAGGATGAAAGAAATCTGATACATTTTATTTTATAAGATATACAGTACTGTGCAAAACTTCTAGACAGGTGAGGAAGAAATGCTGCAGATCAAGAATGCTTTCAAAAACAGAAATTTTGATTTTTAGTTTATTTTTTGTCAATTAACAAAATTAAGTGAATGAACATAAGAGTTGTTTAGAACAACCTCCCTGCCGAGCTCCTTGTTCTAAACACCATGGAGAACGAACAAACAGATCTTATGTAGGTGTAAGCTTGCTCAAATCCTTCTGTCTCTATATTTAATCCCAGACAGAATTGATAACATTGAGATCAGGACTCTATGGAGGCCATATCATCACTTCCAGAACTCCTCCTTGGTATACTTGCTCAGAGTTTTTGAAGGAACAGGGAAGTTTTACCAAACATTTTGGAGAACTAACCACAGATCTTCTATGCAAGTATGCTTCCATATCATCACTTCCAGGGCTCCTCCCTCCAAAGATGACTTGACTACTGTGGATCATAAACCACAATACTTGCATATGGAATTATTTTGCTCATCCTAATGTCTTACCTGCTCTTCAACCAGATCACCATCACTGTCTTTTACTTGTCCATTAAAAAGTATGACTGCATTTTCCAGTTCTTTTGCCCACTGTGTCAGTCCTTGCTATAAAAGATTATGACATGTTTCAGAAACACAACTACACAACACTCATGATTAGAAACAATGGACTCAAGCAAATAAAACACTCACCCTTGTACATTTTTGTTTTTCTTGATAAGTTGAACATGAAGACAATGAAACAGTCAGGTCTACATGAACATTACAATCTATTGTCAGCCAAGCTGAAGGTGTATTTTGGTATTTCCAATCTGCTGGCTTTGCTGTACTCTAAAATGTAAGGAAAGTCATTTTAGTAACCCTTAATAAAGAAAAATTAGGACCTGTTTTCGGCCACTCTATTTCAGACTGGGGCCCAGTTATCATTGCTAGGACCTTCTCCTCCAAATAGACATGTGTGGCAGAGAAATCACAATACTTATGGTAACAAATATGGCATATTAGGACAGTCTCTGAGCTCTACTAGTGTCACAAACTGGACACAACCTAGCAAGTAGCTTAAACTGATACAGGTGTGCCTCATGCATACTGTAAGACTTCATTAATATTATCATCACATTATAATTATTTTCCTCAACAGCCACCCCAAAAAAGAGACCTAATAGTAATATCTACAAATACACATTCTTATTCCATCCAAATAAATACATGCCATAATGTTTTAAATAGTAAGCAAATTCAGATTCAGCACATATAGCATAGCAAACATGTCTAATAAACAGTGGTATCCTCGAATACCATATCTGTGCCCTAATAAAGTACACTGACATGGTGACATAGTGATTAGCATGTGGAATCACAACCAGTGGATCTTTCTGTGCAGTGGTATGGGCAATTTTGAAGAGAGAGTTTGGTCTGGTTGTTAGATCTCTGACTGTTCTGGATTCCATCAAAGCTTCCATGACAGGAATAGTGCTCCATGTTACATTTGTCTGGCTGTGAAAAGCATCAGAAACCATGGTGGAAAGAATTTTGAGTAGAGGACCTCGGCTGTTCGCTCTTTAATCCAACCCACTGACTGTAATACTGCACTGATGATGTTATATTAAAGGGGTTTCAAAGACTAAAATTTAATGATTTATCTTCAGAATAAATCATTAATTTGAGATCAGTGCAGGGGCTGGTTGTCAGACCCCCACCAATCACCAATTAATGACCTATCCGGAAGATAGTTCTGAGCATAGTATATGGAGTCTAAACCATACGGATCCTAACACTGTGGTGGTCAAGCCATGCTACTGGGAACTATTGATGTAGTTCAGTCCAACTACACAGTATACGGAGCCATTTACTTAAGTCTCCGAACTCTGTGTGGAGAACAGCTGAATGGTGTGGGGGCTAGGTGATGAGCCTCACTGATCTCAAATGTATACATTTTTAGACTTGGATAACCTCTTTAATATATAAACAGCATAGTCCATCCAACATAAAACTATAAACCTGTGTGGATATGGCAGGAGTCCACTGGAGAAAAATGTTAAATAATTGTTGTGTGCTGCAGTGTAATATTTACGGTTTTTGATGTTTTTTATCCCTGTCAGATAGTATGTTACCCTGATGACATGATAGGTCCTTTTAGTATAAAAGACTGGTGCTGGGGGAGGCATAGCACCAAGGTGTGGGTAGGAATCCAGCGATATGGTTGTATGTGTGTTTCTATCTCTCTCTCTATAGATCTGAAAAAGGAGAATAAATCCCCATTCCGTCTGCAGAAAAGCCTTGTTTATTGTTTGAAGACACATCCTCCAAGAGAACACCATTACACATACTGTACCCCTGCAGAGCAGATGTGAAACATGCTATGTAACTGCCCCCATATCATTGCATTTATTCTTTATGTGGGTGAATGGCCATCTTTTAACCCAGGAGGGCAATACTGTTCCATCTATGTGAACATCCCATCTGCTAGTGTGGCACAGGCACAGAAGAAGGAGAATTACGGCTACATGAGAGAGAACAGATGATGTGTTATTGAGAGGAAGTAAGAATCAGCCTCTACTGTTTTCATAGCCCTCCCTGTGTTACAGACCTGCTGCTGGTCATGGATACACCTTCCAAAGACAAACTTTAGAAATTACATAAATTCATCATAAAACAAAACAAAGAAACAAACAACTGCATATGAAACTCACCTTTGGATCTGTGACATCAAAGGTTCTGCAAGTATTCCTATGAAACATATAACATTAGAATGTAAGCGATTCTCCATATACATTTATCAGTTTAACCCAGGGCTGTGGAGTCGGGAAAATGCTACCGATTTAAGATTCAAAATTAAACGATTCATTATTTTTAATTACAATGTACAATTATTATACTTCTATAATTAATTAGTTGGAGAGTTTATTGCATATTTACTTTGATATGAAGTCAGTCACTAAAGGATTTTTACTGCTTGTGACTGGCCATGGCTGTCATCCATTTATGAAGGAGTCAGAATTGGAGCAAGAGTCAGAGTAGGGTTGTTTTTGAGAAATAGAGGAGCCTACCAACTCCACAGCTTCACAGCCCTGGTTTAACCCTTTCACTCTCAAGGACATATGTGAAATGTCATGAATTAAAAGGCAATGGCAGAATGACAAAAGCAATCAGAATCAAAGCTCTATATTCCTTATGCAAGTTATGCAGCAAAAGTGGCTGTTCACCCTGTGCCTATTAAAAATAGGTGCTGCTTAGGGTGTTTTGTATCAGCAATGCATAACCCTGGCTCAAAGTGCTCCCTAACAGCAAGCAAGCAAACACTTTTTGTCACTGACTGCTTCTGATATACAGTATAAAGGAAATTTACACTTTTTGTTTTTTTGCACCACTACTGGTTTAGACTATGATCTGTGCAAGGGTCGCCTGTCAGTCCCCCATGATCAGTCATTTATGGCTTATATCAAGAATAGGCTATAAAAAAGGAAATTCCTGGACAACCCCTTTAACATGTATTTTAAAGTATTTTCATTTTTATATATTGAAAGCCAGATATCAGACAGATCAAAATATGTTTGCCCAGTATAGAAGGAGATCTGTATGAAAACATTTCCTTTGTATAAACATCCATAAAAAGTATAACCTTGACATACATTTACAGTATATTCCTTTACAGTATATACATATTCTTTTTATCTTAGGCAGGGTTCACACTACCGTTGGAGTCCGTTATGAAGGTGTCCGTTAAAAAAAAACAAAAAACGGACACCTATCATAACGGACACCAACTGATGTTAATGTGTCCATTTTTTTAACTGATCTAATTAATGGTTCAGTTAAAAAAAACGGACACATTAGCATCAGTTAGTGTCCGTTTTTTAACACTGTCCGTTTTTTTTTTTTGTTTGTTTCTCCTTTCTGAGCATGCGCAGGAAAAAAACGGACATGAAATAATGGACAGTAACTGATGGCTATCAGTTATTGTCCGTTATAAGTCCGTTACCCATAGACTTCAATGTTAAAAAAATAACGGACACTTACTGTCCGTCAAGAATCCGTTTTCTTCAAACGGACAAAAAGTCCTTAATGTAGGATTTTTTGTCCGCGAAAAAAAAATGGACTTCTGACGGATTTGGTGTAAACGGACACAATATAAAAACCCATTGAAATGAATGGAAATTTTAACGGATTTCTGACGGTTCAGCTAGTGTCTGATGCTAAAATCTTGTAACGGACAATAGCAACGGACACTAATGACGGTCACCAACAGTAGTGTGAACACCCTCTTACAGTAACCACATTCACCTAAAACAACTAATCTTTATCATTAACATTTTAACAAATGACTTCATACATCATAGGTAAAATCACTTAATTTTGATTGTTAGCTGATGTGGCTAAACTTTGGTGGATTTTTTTTAACTCTTTATTTAAATTTTTCAGTCATATAACAAAACATTAGGCAAAACAGTGATGCAAAAAAACATGTAGGAGTTTTCCTTCTACAACATCTCCAGCAGACGGATGATACTGATGGCATTAGCCTATGAAGTCTAAAAGGGAGCCAGGCACCACCTGGACAGGACCTTATAGCCTGCTCCCTGGTAGTGGCTGACTAATGAGCTAGGGAGAACAGTCTCTGCTTTTGAGATATTAAGTTCAAGTTCCGAATTCTGCAGATCGGACGGGTCGCACGGAGAAAGGGGGGGGGGGACTCCAATATAGCATAAACTGAGGAGAGGGCATGTCTAACATGGTTAAAGCCAAAACTGAACTTCTGAAAGGCAGTGACTGGTCAGGAGAAAGCAGCCAGAGATGGTAGGAATCTCAAGTAATGCATCAACTGGGATGTCTGAGGCCTTCGAAAAACCCTCTCTCCTAAAAATAAGGTCGCACAAACCAGCAGGTCTGGGAAACATAGGCAAAGTGTTCAGAGCTAGGTTGGGGATCTTTAAGAGTTTGGTCACAACAGTCAGGGTCGGGGTGATAGTAGGGTGTGTTTGTACCAAAGGAGTACCCAGGGAGTATATCAAGCCATGAGGGGGGCAAGACTGAAGAAGGCTTCCATTGATACCCACAGTTTAGTGTGTTCATGATCTCATCCTAAAGAGGTGGACTGCTTGGTAGTAGGTGTAGATATTGGGTAAACCTCCCTCCAGGAGCTTGGGGTGATACAAGAAGGTTTTGGAAATGTATGTTGGTTTATTTATTAATTTTGTAAGCAAAAACAAGACTCTGTTGAAAAAGTCCCTGGAGATAAGAAACAGCAAGGCCTGCAGCAGATCTAGGATTCAGGTGAGGATATTCATCTTGAAGCGCAACGGCCAAAGCAGATGAAGGATCCCTGGGACCATTTCTCTAGAAGTTAGCTTTTATTCTGATGCAAAAGCTGCATCCTGTCCAATTGATAGTGGAGGCGCCAGGGCATCTACACTCTTATTACTTGAATAGAAATCACTGCAGGAGCTTGCTACATTTGGAAGCTGCCGGATCAGTTGGTCTGTGAGCGATCCAGGACTCCCAGAGATCAGATACTGATATCCTATCTGAACATGCATTTGGGGCCGGAAAAAATCTTTAAGGACACGTCTCAAGTAGACAACCCTTTTAAAATAGCTTTGGACAGGAGATATGGTAGCTATTGACAGTTCTTTCCATGCAGTGCTTAATCTGCAGGTGCCAGGAAAAGCAGCTGCTCTGGGGTCAGCTAGTGAATACCACAAGTTGGAAACCAACCTGTCTAAATCAGCTTTTTGATGCTGAGAAGAAACAAGGATTAGTCAGGCTCTAACCTCCTTATGAGGAATGGTTGGGAACATATTTATTAGTCTACAACATGGAAGCTAATGGAATACATATTATAGAAAAAGCGGTGTCCTCTTATGGTTAGGTGTGGAATATACCTACAGTATATAGTTCAACAGACATCAAGGAACATGTTAATAATATGCCATAACCTACTTTTTAGATGCTGAACAAACGTGTACTGCCACTCTGTCAGTAACATCATTTTCATCCAGATTCCACAATCTGTTCTTCTTCGAAGACTTATCTACAGCAAAGATAAGCTAAAACAAGAAATAAAGAAGACACTAAGCTTTATACTGAAGTGATGAACAGACCACAATACTCTACCTATTGTGTGTTTGTTTAAAGGGGTTTTCCACAATAGTTAGGCCTTGTTTGCACATCAGTGTTTCTCAGTAACACCCCAAGTAAATTGTGATCATATGTAAAATGGATCTATTAAGGTTACTTAACATACCGTAATAGGGATTTTAGTATACTTATAGATCCCTAAAATACAAGAAATAACAAAATGGCTGTATGTAAGGAAGAAGTTTCCAAAATGATGGTGTCTTCTCTGGCATTTCTAAATGCTCCACATCGATTGGAAAAATCATTGTGATATGAGTAATAAATATAAAGTTATACACCAGGGCCATGGAGACAAGTTATACAATTATTCATTAAATAATAAAACACTGGGTAAAATTGTCACTAAAAACACTTGGGGATATTGGTGAACAGGTAATTTTAGCAACCAGTGCCATGTAGCTGCTGCCAAGGCAAATAGAATAATGGGATGCATCAAGAGAAAAGTAGACGCTCATGACAGGACATAGTTTTGCCTCTATATAATTCGCTGGTTGGACCACAAGGAATACTGTGTGCAATTTTGGTCACCAGTATAAAGGAAGAGGAAGGCGACAAAAGTAGTTAAGGGGATGGGTTGATGAGAATCCTGTACCTGTGACAAGGGGACATCCTCACAACTGGAGAACAATGGTTTTACCATAGTCATAGAAAGGCCTTCTTTACAGTAAGGACAGTGAGACTATAGGACTGTAAAAATACCAAAAAAAAAAAAAAAAGTTATGAGAACTAGTATTTTGGGATGGGATGTTGATCCAGGAATTTACTCCAACTGCCATATTTGGAGTTGTGGAGACTTTCTTTCCCCCTCTAATATGGGGCAAATAACTTCCAACCCATGGAGTTTTTTTTGCCTTCTTCTGGATCAATATGGTATGAATATAGGCTGAACTTGATGAATTTGTCTTTATTCAGCCTTATAAACTAGGGTATACTATGTATGTAAGCTATACCTCACAGACTTGCTCCTCTGCCTGCCGCCCCCCTTTATTCACTGTGCACATAATAACGGTAACACTAAATACTTTCTGCTCCCTTTCAGGTGACTATCTGTGATTCCTGGTCAAAATGATGGGTCTAGCGGGGAGTCTGAGAGGTGTGTGAAGCATAGATGTCAGAGAAGGTGGGCATAATTTCCCTAAGAGAGAGAGATAGAATCAATGAATATCAGTTTACCTTTCGTAAAGCATTTTGGGAATCCTTTGAAAGCTGTGGAGATGTTATAAGGAATACACCAACAACCAAAAGGCCACCAGGAAGCATCCGATTTACCTAAAAATGCAAGTGACTGCAGATATTTAGCCATTAAAAATTCATAGTCAAATTTACTTATGAAAATACATTAGAATACTTGTGCAATGTGTGCTTGGAAAACTGGAGCACATGCCTTACACTTCACTTGTTAATAGACATTGGCTTAAATGGCTTAAAGGGAGTCTATCACCAGAACCCAGCATGTCAAGCCAGCCTCACAGACAGATTGGTTAGGGTCACCTGAAACAGTGTTTTACCTTTGTGAATCGGTTCCTCTGTTACTGAGATATCACTAGTCTTATCAATATACAAATGAGCTCTTTGGAGCAATAGCCCGCACCCTCATCGCACATTTGCATATTAACAAAAACAGTAATATCTCAGCAACTGAGGCACCAATTGAAAAACAGTATTTGATTCAGGTTACCCTATCCTGCATATCTGAGGAGCTAGGTTGGTACGCTGGCTTTATGACAAACTCCCTTTAAAACACAACATTTTGTAACAAAAAAATGTGACAAAATTAGTAAGTTAAGTGCCAATAAATATGTGGCATAAAGTTAGACTAGTCTAAAGATGCACCAGATTTAACATCCAGTATCAGCCTTTGTGACAAATCTGGCACATTTAAAGGATATGTTCACACTAGAGTTTTATTCTCAGTTGTTCTGATGTGTCACAACTTTCCCTTATGACAGACATAAACAAAAGACACAGAAAACCAGTTGATCTATGTTTCATGAGTCTGGGACTTCTAAAATGTATTTAACCAAGTTTTTATTCTATGCAAAGCGTTAGAATTCTAAAACATTGCTTTTATCAGTTATCTAAGGGTCTATCTTGCCTAGCGGTTATTTTGGTGCTACCTCATGCCCACAAGGCGTGATTGACAAGTACCCTACGTCATCTGTTCACTCCTCTCTCCCTAATAGCGCCTCTGCCCAAACTTCTGCTGGCTCCTTCTGTCTCCCCGGGGGCATGCACTGACCTGGCTGCATGAGTGCTCTGACTTACTAGGTGAATATGCACAGCGACAAATTTGCATACTCTGAACTGGTTTTTAAAAGGTTATAACTTGGGGTTAACTTATGGACATGATTGTAAAGTGCAGACCATGATGTACTCTAGTATATTGCTTGTATTTCTGGATGGGTATGTGGTTCCTATACCTATTGCACCCTAAACTACTATCTGTCTCAAGTGATTGCCATCAAGCAGTGCCTGGACAGAGCATTTGCCCTATCAAACACCAATCACTTATTGTTAGTCCAAAACCCTTTAATGTTATCCAGGATCTACTTGTTTCTACTACATTCAATAAAGTTACTCGGGGTGTCTAGCTATGGACTGGGCATGTCAAAATCCAACATGATTGATTTTCTTTTTCCACTCAAACAATTGTGGGGGCACACTTGTAACAGTGACTGCTGTTTCAATTTTTTTCACACATCAATAGTAAAGGTAAATATAAGAAACTTTGTAATATGTCTTACAATACATCAATCGGTGCTCGTAGTGTTGAACAAAAAAAAAAAAAAAAGGTAAAAATATTTCTAGTAAAAAAAAAAAAAAAAAAAAAGTTTTTCCCCTACTGTAGACAGTTTTCTCCTACTAACAGGATGATGGATAAATATCCCCTTCAATAGAGTCCAACTGCTGTGATCTCCAAGGATCATGATATCCTATGTAAAAAGCATTGGTGGTGTGCATGCATTTACATTGTTCCATTTACTTCTATTGGACTTCAGGACAGTGATCCCTGGCAATCCCATAGAAGTTAATGGAGCAATTGCCATTCACACGAGGCACTCGGAAGCATTTGTAGGTATCCGTTTTCAAGATTGCTTGAAGTTCCAGTAGTCGGATCCCAGTGATCATTGACATTTATTTACATATCTAGTGGATAGGAGATAAATGTCATAAATGGGAAAACCCCATTAATAAGGCCCTGGTCAGTAGAGTAGTAGGGGCTCAGTGGTTAGCCCTGTTTCCTTGCTACACTGTGGTCCTATGGCTCAATTGAACTAAGTCTGCATGGCATTTGTACGTTCTCCTTCTGCCTGTTTTGGTTTCTTCTGAGTACTGCAGTTTGTTCCTCCAAAAACAAAATGGCCCTGATTAACAAGGGACTGATGTACAATAAATGCTGAAGACTGGTGCACTTTGGAAAGAATAGGATGCGTCAAGAGGTCCATCAGGATCAGTAAAAACGTATCAACCTGACCTAAGAAACTATGATAGTTTTCATATCACAGAACGGTTGCCAATCCTGTTCTTGGCACTAAATACAGACTTTCTGCTCAGAACCATATTTTATTGAATGTACCTGACTAGCATGAATAGAAATCCATTCCTCATCAATTTCATCCAGTTTGGAAGGACCAGCTCTTTTCTCAAGGACTTCACCTTGATCATCTTTTTGTGGGGTCTGAACAGCTAGGACAACATAATCCCTTTGCATAGAACACTGAAAGGAGAAAAGGTCAATTGAGAACATATAAGAAACATCCTATAATAATATTACTTATGACAAGACATACAGTGCCTTGCGAAAGTATTCGGCCCCCTTGAACTTTTCAACCTTTTGCCACATTTCAGGCTTCAAACATAAGGATATAAAATTTTAATTTTTTTTTGGTGAAGAATCAACAAGTGGGACACAATCGTTAAGTGGAACAAAATTTATTGGATATTTTAAACTTTTGTAAAAAATAAAAAACTGAAAAGTAGGGCGTGCCAAATTATTCGGCCCCCTTATGTTAATACTTTGTAGCGCCACCTTTTGCTGCGATTACAGCTGCAAGTCGCTTGGGGTATGTCTCTATCAGTTTTGCACATCGAGAGACTGAAATACTTGCCCATTCTTCCTTGGAAAACAGCTGGAGCTCAGTGAGGTTGGATGGAGAGCGTTTGTGAACAGCAGCTTTCAGCTCTTTCCACAGATTCTCGATTGGATTCAGGTCTGGACTTTGACTTGGCCTTTCTAACACCTGGATACGTTTATTTGTGAACCATTCCATTGTAGATTTTGCTTTATGTTTGGGATCATTGTCTTGTTGGAAGATAAATCTCCATCCCAGTCTCAGGTCTTTTGCAGACTCCAACAGGTTTTGTTCCAGAATGGTCCTGTATTTGGCTCCATCCATCTTCCCATCAATTTTAACCATCTTCCCTGTCCCTGCTGAAGAAAAGCAGGCCCAAACCATGATGCTGCCACCACCATGTTTGACAGTGGGGATGGTGTGTTCAGGGTGATGAGCAGTGTTGCTTTTACGCCAAACATATCGTTTTGCATTGTGGCCAAAAAGTTAGATTTTGGTTTCATCTGACCAGAGCACTTTCTTCCACATGTTTGGTGTGTCTCCCAGGTGGCTTGTGGCAAACTTTAAATGAGACAATTTATGGATATCTTTGAGAAATGGCTTTCTTCTTGCCACTCTTCCATAAAGGCCAGATTTGTGCAGTGTACGACTGATTGTTGTCCTATGGACAGACTCTCCCACCTCAGCTGTAGATCTCTGCAGTTCATCCAGAGTGATCATGGGCCTCTTGGCTGCATCTCTGATCAGTCTTCTCCTTGTTTGAGATGAAAGTTTAGAGGGACGGCCGGGTCTTGGTAGATTTGCAGTGGTCTGATACTCCTTCCATTTCAATATGATCGCTTGCACAGTGCTCCTTGGGATGTTTAAAGTTTGTGAAATCTTTTTGTATCCAAATCCGGCTTTAAACTTCTCCACAACAGTATCACGGACCTGCCTGGTGTGTTCCTTGGTCTTCATGATGCTCTCTGTGCTTTAAACAGAACCCTGAGACTATCACAGAGCAGGTGCATTTATACGGAGACTTGATTACACACAGGTAGATTATATTTATCATCATCAGTCATTTAGGACAACATTGGATCATTCAGAGATCCTCACTGAACTTCTGGAGTGAGTTTGCTGCACTGAAAGTAAAGGGGCCGAATAATATTGCACGCCCCACTTTTCAGTTTTTTATTTTTTACAAAAGTTTAAAATAACCAATAAATTTCGTTCCACTTCACAATTGTGTCCCACTTGTTGATTCTTCACCAACAAATTAAAATTTTATATCCTTATGTTTGAAGCCTGAAATGTGGCAAAAGGTTGAAAAGTTCAAGAGGGCCAAATACTTTCGCAAGGCACTGTACAGCATGCCATATTTTAACATTAAAAGAAATTTAAACATCCTCTGATGCACCCACCACCAGGGCCAGGAAGACAGGTAGGCAAAAGTAGGTGACTATCTAAGGCACTTCCGCGCCACCTATGGCTGGGGGATGCGGTTTTATATAAACTGAATAGCACTTCTATCAGAAATGGAGAAGCTTAATAGTTATGGGAGGCCTGGGGAGTGAGTGGTGAGCTATGCTTTTATTACTGAAAGACCTTAGATCTCCGTGTTTTTTTCTGCTTCAGGTGCTGTACGCTGATGTGCTGTGTGTGCCAAACCAAACTATGTTAATGCAACACCGGTATCAGGTGTAAAAGCTTAAAAAGGAATAATACAGTGTGGGAGCTATAAGGGGGCATACCAGGGCATTATACTATGTAGAAATCATTCGGGGCATTATACAGTGTAGGGGTCACAAGGGGAATTATACTGTGTGGAGGCATAGGGGAGTATTATACTTTGTAGTAGCCACTGAGAGGGCAATCTACTGTGTGTGGGAGTACCATGTGGGGACATTATATTTTGTGGGGGTGCATAACAGGGTATTATATTGCATAGAGATCACAAGGGGGCATTATACTATGTGAGAGCTACTGAGGGGCATTATTTTTGTGAGTGGGCACTAAAGAGCATATACTGTTTGAAAGCACCATGTGGGAGCATTATACGGTGTGAGGGCTACAGAGGAGGCATTAAACTGTGTGGTGCACTCAAGAGGGCATTAATAGGGCATAATACTGTGCGGAGGAACTAAGTGGGTATTTAGAGCTGGACGATTTTTAGCTAAAAATAAAATCTCAGTTTCTTTCAAGCTTATGGGCAATTATTGATTTTTAATTTCTTCATGTTTTTGCTTATAGAAAATAAAAAATTTCAGAGAGCTGGCAGAGGAAGAAGTAGTCACATACAAGGAAGCCCGTATCAAGTATATTATCATCCAGCTACTGACTACAGTGGGGAAACTGTTGATTATAGTTTGCAATAGGGAGGACAAAGCCAGCATATGGAAGATATCAGAATTCCTCTGCCTCCCCTGCTGACACTCCAACTCTTGGCCACATGACTGTCCCTGCTCTACTCTATGGACCTGCAGCAGGAACAGAGCTGAGTCGGGGACATCACAAAGATTACGATCAACAAGAGGAGAGGCAGAACAGAGTCTTGGAGTACCCTGCTGTGCTCTGCAAATGTAGTCATCGGGCTCCAGGAGACCAGCTTTTATATGAGTAATATATTGATTTCAATGGCCTTTATCGCCATCGGTTCTCCTCTTTTTTTCTCCATTCAGGTGTCCGCATTTTTGATGGCAAAAATAGCACAGGCTAAATGGCACCAAAATAAAACAGGCACCTGACAAAATGGAGCTTTCCATTTTTTTTACAATCAAGTTAATACATGACAATACAAATGGAAGCCTTTTTTTATTAACTTCAAAGACACACATTTGTTCCATTTTTCTGATCCTGTGCTGACCTGCCCAGCAGATAACATATTTCTTACATACAGACTGCCAGTCTAGTATAGGACAGGTATCCTAGTATAGTCTAGGACACTACTGATGTAGTCCAGCTTTCTTATAAAGTAAACTTGCTTCAGCAGTTGTACTCACATGTCCTATAAGAAGTCCTGTCACATACGGCTTTTCCTGTTGAATAATCTTTGTGAAATATGTTTCCACTGCTTCATCCACAAAGTAACTTCTCCCCATGATGAAAAGATTTCATCTAATCTTGTCTCACAAATCTATATAATAAACAATATTCATTGGTAAAAGTACAGCAGCAAAACACATACACAAATACTGTATTAAACATCATTATATAGTATGGCATCACTGCCAAGGAGTTTGTTTCTGACAAAGATATCTCAATATATCACATTAGCATTTTAGATTTCTATTTGAGATTTTTATATATTAGTGGTATTTATTTTTTGTATAGCATTATTATTGCTGTGTATAGTATATGGTGGTATTATTTATACTTACATTATATTAAGGAACAATTTCTGTGTACAGTATATGGCAGCAGTATCTTTTTTACACAATATCTGGTGCTATTATTTACACATACAGTATATGAGGCTCTGTTCATATCTGTATTGTTTATAATGTTGCTGTTCTAGGAATGGCAGATCCACCACATGAATACTAATAATGCCGGACAGAAACCGGGACTAAAATGAGTCATAATGGCTGCATTATTCATATGTACAGTATATTTCAGAATTACTTATACAGTATATGACTACATTACCTATGTATATAGCACACAGCTGCAATATTCATAAATATAGCGTATGGCTGCATTACCTATGTGTATAGTATATGACTGAATTACTTCTACCGTATATAGGTGCGTTATCTGTGTGCACAGTATATGACTGAATTATTTTTACAGTATATGGCTGCATTATCTATGAGTATAGCATATGGCTGAATTACCTGTACAGTATATGACAGCATGATCTGTGTGCACAGTATATGACTGAATTATTTATACAGTACATGGCTGCACTACCCCTATGCACAGTATATGGCTAAACAATGTATACAGTGCATAGCTGCACAGTATATGGCTGCATTATCTACACACGTGGACAAAATTGTTGGTACCCCTCGTTTAATGAAATAAAAACCCACAATGGTCACAGAAATAACTTGAATCTGACAAAAGTAATAACATCTAAAAATTCTATGAAAATGAACAAATGAAAGTCAGACATTGCTTTTCAACCATGCTTCAACAAAAATTTTCAAAAAAGAAAACTCATGAAACAGGCCTGGACAGAAATGATGGTTCCCTTAACTTAATATTTTGTTGCACAACCTTTTGAGGCAATCACTGCAATCAAACGATTCGTGTAACTGTCAATGAGACTTCTGCACCTCTCAACAGGTATTTTGGCCACTCCTCATGAGCAAACTGCTCCAGTTGTCTCGGGTTTGAAGGGTGCCTTTTCCAGATGGCATGTTTCAGCTCCTTCCAAAGATGCTCAATAGGATTTAGGTCAGGGCGCATAGAAGGCCACTTCAGAATAGTCCAATGTTCTCCTCTTAGCCATTCTTGGGGGTTTTTAGCTGTGTGTTTTGGGTCATTATCCTGTTGCAAGACCCATGACCTGCGACTGAGACCAAGCTTTCTGACACTGGGCAGCACATTTCTCTCTAGAATCCCTTGATAATCTTGAGATTTCATTGTACCCTGCACAGATTCAAGACACCCTGTGCCAGATGCAGCAAAGCAGCCCCAGAACATAACAGAGCCTCCTCCATGTTTCACAGTAGGGACAGTGTTCTTTTCAAGATATGCTTCATTTTTCCGTCTGTGAACATAGAGCTGATGTGCCTTGCCAAAAGTTTCGATTTTTGTCTCATCTGTCCATAGGACATTCTCCCAGAAGCTTTGTGGCTTGTCAACATGTAGTTTTATATATTATTACTTTTGTTAGATGCAAGTTATTTCTGTGACCATTGTGGGTTTTTCTTTCATTAAACGAGGGGTACCAACAATTTTGTCCATGTGTGTATGTGTCTAGTATATGGCTACATTATGTATCTTTGATGAAGATGATGATGCTGGCAGTCAGCAACCATATGGTGAGGTGGTCACAGCTGAGACCAGACAGAGTTTTACTCTGAGACTGTAGATTACACAATGAATATGTCTCTACTTAATAAACTCTACAAATACCAATGTGCCGCTCACTTCCCTGAGCAGGAGACTACTCACCGCTTCCCAGTGCTGAGTGGATTTAACAAGCCTGACAGCCAATCACTGTCTACCCTAGACAAGCTGTGTGGAGACTTCCATCCCACATCACGTGACCCACAGCCTACAACCTCTGCTGAACAGTCAGAAGGCGCCATATTTCTGAATTACATTCCGTTCACTACAATACAGTTTAGTCTACAGAAACATGGCCGTCACGTCATCTGTACAGAGGACATCCTGTTTCCTAGCATGAGCAGACTTTTGTTTTTTGAACTACACTAACCAGAATGCTTTGCGGTGTGGCGGAAGTCGCTTGTATTAAGCGTCACTCCACCGCCCTATTGGTGTGGGTTTCGAAAAAAGCGTGTTTTTCTCAGCATCCCACAGGGCTCGGGTCGGCGGCATTTGTGAGTCTTGATTTTCGGCGCGTGTGACCGGGGTATCCTGCGTCCGAAAATATGGCGGCCGTTCTGCAGCAAGTGCTGGAGAAGACCGAGCTGGCCAAGTTGCCCAAAGCCGTGCAGGGCAAGCTGGAGCGGTTTTTGGCGGAGCAGCAGAGCGAGATCGACCTGATGAAGTCCAGGCATGAGAAGTTCCGAGTGGACTGTGGTACGGCATAGTGGCCTGTGGCCTGTGGTGCGGCATAGTGGCCTGTGGCATAGTGGCGGTGTAGTCGTGTGCCTCTCCTGTAGCCCTGCACGACATGCTGTGTACGCCCCATGCTCTGCTACATGGCAGGCTTAGCAGCACGGCCCAGAGGGACTTCCTAGTGATGGCCATAGCAGACTGTGCTGTCACTGGTCTGAACTGCAGCAGAATAACATCTGCAAACTACTCTCCCCATTCTCCCTGTGAGGTTATTCCAGAGTTGTATTGTAGTGTTGGTCTGACATCAGAGAATGGCATTCTGTTTAATAGGGGTTTCCTGCTATCAACACTTGACCCCTAGACTACTGACCACTGTGGGTCCCATCAGTCAGTGGTCTGTAAGTTCCTCTCTGAATAGAATATGTGTGTGAACACTGCCCTATTTACTACTATGGGTCTGTCGGAAATAATCTAATGATCCTTTAGCCAAATAGGAGTGAATGGAGCTGTCATCATGTATAGTATGTGTACTAGTGTTAGGCCTCCTGCACACTGGAGAATATGGTTCATACCTGAGCTGTCAGGAGACCCAGGCTTCAGGAGTCCCTGCCTTGCCACAGCTCTTATGTCCCCTTCTTTATATAACATGAGACGGTAAAGGTACAGAAGGCATTGTCTTCTACCATCATAGAAACTAAGGTGCAGGGAGACTTGTTCTCTGAACCATATTCAGTCTAGGAAATGCAGGTAATATATAGGCAAGAATGATGAACCTGACCCGCCTAATACAGAGCATCTGTAGCAATGAATCTGCTGTATTCATTAAGCTTTTATTATACAAGTAGTTCAGCTTTTTTGTGCTGTTTGTATAACAGACATAATAGTTGTCATAATGTACTGAAGTTCAGCCATATCTTATTACACATCCGCATGTCACACTTCTAATATCTTGGCTGAGCTTCTGTAACACAGAGGGATAGTTTCTGATTACACACTTTAGATGGCAGATTGAACATTTGTCCGATACACTTGTTGTCTGCATTGGAAAGTCTTTTCTTCTGGTCCATTGGAGAACTAGTAAAAAGGACAATACTTGTCCTCGAAAATAGCACACACGAATGTAGCCCAATGGTTTTGTGTTGTGTTCATTTTTTAACTAAAATCGCAGGATGAAAAAGTCAGTGGTCTGTAAGTTCCTCTCTGAATAGAATACGTGTGTGAACACTGCCCTATTTACTACTATGGGACTGTCGGAAATAATCTAATGAGGAGTGAATGGAGCTGTCATCATGTACAGTATGTGTACTAGTGTTAGGCCTCCTGCACATTGGAGAATATATCCGATGATTTATGACAGATCTGCACCGGAGGAACACCCTGTGCCAGAGGTCGCATTACATATTTCCGGAAAAGTAAAAATTTTCCTCTTATTTTCGAGAAATATATATATATATATTTTTTTTTTTTTTTTTGCCAAGGAGAACATTTGCAGTAATGCAAATAAATGATCTGTAGGAATAATAATGCTAAGGGTTCACAGTACCGTAATGTTTGTTGCTCTCATCTATCACAGGATGAGTCCAGCAGACATTAAAAGACAGGTTCAGATGAAACTACCTCTGTCAGGTGTCTGTCTGCATTCACCCACATGTTAAAAAAACCATGACGGAAACTTTTTTTCATGTTGTGTTTTTTATTCTTCTGCATGCAGTCGGTTTTTTTTTTGTTTTTTTTACAATAAAGTCAATGTGAACGTTTGCTGACAGAGGTGGCTCTGTCCGTGTCATTTACTCTACTGCCATTAATGTCCATTGCTGTCATTTTGTGATGGATGACAGCAACGGATTGTAATAATGTTAGTGTGAACACACCCTAAGAGGTGTCTATTTAGACATGGAAATAGGACATATTCATTGTGACCAACAGTACATGGAAGATCATTTATTTATAAAATGAACCAAATTAAAGAACTTGATGGGAAATATTTATTAAGAGTATTGGAGCATCAGTCTTCATTTCGCCCGTGTTGGCGGAAGAGCCGCCTCATTTAAGACAAGGTGCATGCCTCTTCATAAATGTGGTGACTCCATGGGCCTGTGCTGGAATCAACACCATCAAGCAGGCATAGATTTCAGTGATCATTTGTGCCAGCAAACTGCCATAAATGATATTAAATGTAGCGCTACTCCCACGCCGCTTTCGCTGTTTTATGAAAGAGTTATGGGAGAATTCCAGGTACAATTATTGTTGCAACTGGCGTTTAGAAAGTCTTGGCCAAGTGTGCTTGTCACTTCAATGAGAAGAAGTGTCTGGCAATGGCTTATTTCCCTCTTGACTGCTGGTTCCACAAAAAGCAACATGTTTGGTTTTTATGTAATGCGTACAGACAACATTAGACTCCTACATTAGATTATAGCAGACACTGTTCATAAACCCTGCACTTCTCAGAATACAAACAATTAGCACTCGCTGTGTAGTCACTGAACCAGCAAGGAATGCTGCAGAATTATAACTGCTGCTCTGGTGTAATATACAAACTATCTTGGGTTAAAGGGGTGGTATAAAGATTTGAAGTTATTTCCCCATTGAACACATTTTCTTGTCTTGATGGAGAGGCAGGCCAAGCATGTGCGCTTCCACTGCATTCACTCTATCGGAGTGCCAGAGCCAGCAGATCTATCAGTAGGGGATAACTTCAAATCTTGGTACAGCTCCTTAAGTAATATTCACAAAGTAATGTTAAAGTAAACCTGTCACATAAAAAAAAAATAAAAAATCTCTGCACTTTCTATGCTGAGAAGTTAAGCAGTCACAGAGGGGAGACTGTCAGACACTGATGGGACCTACTTCTCACCTTAGAAAGTTCCTAAAGAAACTACAATGAATAAAGCCAAACAATAGGAGAATTCCCCAAGAAAAAAAAAAAACAATGAATAAAGGTCAGGTTATACTGAATCTTTTTTTTTTTTTTCCCCATTTTTGACATCAATCATAGCAGGGAGGGTTAGAGCGATTTAGGCACCCTTGTTGCACCATATCAGGGGAAAAAAGGCTAATATCTCTTAGCTGGGGTTCACACGAATACAATGCTATATGGCTGTGCTTATAGTTCTACATAGTCCATTCTGATGACAAATTGCCTTTTAAAGGCAACCAAGCAGTTTCCAAATCACTCCCCAAAAATATTTGTGTAGGGGCTTTTAATAGCTTTACAGATGTAGCTTTGTTTCTAAACACTTTTAATTCAGAGAGAAACTGTATCACTCAGCTCATATGTGGTACTGTATACTACAACAGAGAAGATGCAGTACAAGCCGTGGGCCTGCTGTGGGTTAGCTGGCACATGTGCAGGATTACAGACAGGGAGCTGTGACACGGCTTCCACCTGGGATTGCCAGCCTTTGTATTAACGCTCTGAACTAGGTGGTGGTTAGTTTACAGAAAGTTTACATGTGTGCTTCAAAAATGTGTGACAAAATGTAAACATACTGAGCAGAATGTAGTTGTGTGAACATACTGTTAGTTGTATTGCTCATGTATTATTACAGGCCATCAATATGTAGTCTTGGACAACGCTTTTAATTATGAGCTGGTGCTAGTGCCCAAGGTTGTGGACTGTACGGCACAAAGCTCAGCAGTCTTTTGAAGCATTGCCATAGGAAGTATTTTTTGGATGATAGCAGATTATCCCCACCATTGTAGTATTTATCACAAAGTACCAGAAAACAAGATGGCAGGTGCAACAATGGAATGAGGTTACAGTGCATGCTTCCATTGTTCGGACATGACTTCTATTGATGATGATATCAGCATTAACTCTACTCCTTCTCTCCCTGTAGATCAACAGTACTTTGAAATTGAGAAGAGACTAGCGCAAAGCCAAGAACGTCTTGTATCCGAATCACAAGAATGTCAGAGTCTGAGGGAACAGCTTAGTAAGAAATGTATGTATAGGTTAAACTCCCTGCATTTATATGTGTGTGAGAGTAGTCTTTATTTTCCATTGATGCCTAGCAGACATGGCATTAGCATTTAAAGGGAATCTGTCAGCTCCAAATCTATATTAATGTATAAGGCCATGTAATGTGATCTGAAACTCAGTCATAACTTTAATGTGACTATTATGAGTTGCAATCTAGAGAAATTTTTTTATTCATTATGCATATTAGATTTTTAGAGCTCCGAGAACATGTAATTGAAGCACAATCCCACCCATGGTGTTGCGGCTCAGTACCACCTCCATCACTATTGATGCCTCTTTTCATCCCTGCGTCCTCACTGCTTTAAACCAGATTTTGTGCCTGTGGAAAATCCGGACTTGCGCAGTGAGGCCGCGAAGTGAACAAGGCTATATTGCATTTATACCAGAAGTATAACTGCCGTGAGATTTGTTCAAAACGGTGGATGTAAAGAAGCATCAGTCAATATAGATGAAGGCAGTGTTAGGTGGTGATACTGAGAGAGAGGCAGTGCTCAAGGCCGCAAGTCTTCAGTGTTCCAAAAATCTAATTTGCATATTGTATAAAATATCATTTTCTACAGATTGAGGCCCAGGCTATTTAAACAAATGGTATGACTTTCATGGTTTCAAACAGTACATGGCCATATATGTATTTTAATATAGATTCGGGAGCTAACAGATTTCCATGCTAATTAGGAGCAACAGAGGTTCCAATGTTATTAGGAACCTGGCGCGTTTGTTGTGACAATCTAATAACATGTAGCCACTTTAAAGCAGTATGCTGCCATTTAGCAAACTGATCACCGCCATATTTTGGTGAATATTTGTGGTGGGAATATCACTGCCTCAGTCTAGTATCATTCTGAGGTGTCTATATTCAGCTACATTTGTTACAATTTAACACACTATTATAGTGTGGGATTAGTAGTTGTGGCTGTTACCTAGATACTCTGTTTAGAGATACAGTTTCTATTTTAACATTCAGTGGAAACGAACAGTTGATCTAGTAAAGGGATGATTAATACTGGATTATAAAAGGCACTATGGGTATTCCCTTTTAGACCACTGTTCACACACTTTACAGTATTTAACAGGAGCCACTAGTACACCATTGAATTCCTACAACACCAATTGAATGCTGTGACTGCTCCCAGGGGAAATTACACAAGATCTGGTATCACCAGTTGGATCTCTCTTATTTTGAGATCCCAACCTCTAACATGCGACTGGTCGTTTTATTATATGTGGTTTGTTTCATTTGAGAATTTTTAACTAAATCCAATTAGAAAAATGAATTTAGAACAAAATACGTGCAATTTAATAATTTTAAAAATCTGTGCCAAAGGTATTCATGGTGTATAATTTATTGTATTTTTTCTAGTCTGACGGATGATTATGCAGAAGGTATATTGACAGTTTGCATTGTTTATTTAAGGTGAGGAACAAAAAGAAGTGAATGAGAAGGTTAAAGATCTTGAGACGTCCAATGACCGACTTGTTGCCTTACAGGTTTGTTCTTTAACAGTTTTTCAGTAGACCTACATCTAAAGTAGATGGCCAACCCATGGGTTTTACATGAATTTGTTTAAGGTGGTAACACGTTTAGTAATTCATTTGTATAGTCTTGGTCCGATGGATTGGCACATTTTACTAGATGCTTACCCTAAAGGTGTTGTCCTACTTTTGAATATTGGTGACCTATTTTAAGGATAACTCATCAATATAAAAGTCTCAGGAAATACTTTTAAAACTAAGGCCCCACATAGTGGGCCGCAGTGCAAAACCACCGCAGGAAAAACCGTGAGAGAAAAGCATTGTGGTTTTTCCCGCTGCACTTTTCACAGAAAGTCCGCAGAGCTTTCTTCAGCCCCAAAATCATTGGCTGATTCTGCCTCCCATTGTTGTTCAAGCAAATAAGTGTTCTGCTCTATCTGCTGAGTCCATGGCTCAAGACTCCTCGCTGATTAGGCCCATTCATCTGTCAGAAAGCCGCAACGGCATTCCACCAGTAGGCGGAAAAGGAATTTGAGGCGGATGTCCACCGCAACTTCATTTTCCGTTGTGTGAACATACCTTAAAACTAAATACACAGTGTATTCCCATACCATAATGATATACATTTTGATTATTTAAGAAATACTGAAAACTTTGATAGTTATGCTGTGCATTTAATATTCACAAGTCTTTAGAAAAGTGTTGCAATCCGACACCTGTTTTTAACATGGCTGCAAAAAATGTGGAACTTAAAGTGGTTGCCCGGCATAAACTAAAACTTTAAACACTAAGCTAACTTCTAAACACCCGCCTAACTTCTAATCTACTCCCTTTAAAAAAAAAATGTATATTTACCCATATACACATTTTCTGATTTCCTGGTGACGTTCAGTTTTGCTGTTTCTGGAGACGGAAGGTCACCAGTTCTCTCACACCACTCCCACCTTCGCCATCATACTCACCAATGCTCACGTCCTCTTCTGCTGGGCATCGCTTCCTTCACAAGGGATCTGGAGCTGGCACCTGCGCAATAGAACGCCGGCAGAAGCGCAGAGAAGCTTCTCTTAGCTTCTGCTGGCGTTCTATTGCGCAGGCGCCAGCTCCAAGGTGCTGACAGAAGAGGGGACAGCGGCACCGACGAAAGTCATCAACAGGACGAGAAGACAGTTAAGTATGATGGGGTGAGGAGGGGGTTGGGGGACTGAGTTAGTTAGCTAGCTTGGTAGGTAGGGTTAGTAGTTTGTGGGCTAGCTAGGGAAATGGGGGGGTTGTGAGGGAAGAAGTGAGAGGGAGGATCTGAGTGAACTGCAATGCATCATGGTAGTTGTAGGCTAAGCCAGAAATCTCTCAAAACACTGCTAAAGGTATTTGGGTGCACTTATTAACCCATTGATAGCACTAACAGACCTTTTTTAAAAATGATTTTTTTGCCCGGAAAACCACTTTAGACCAAAGACTGAAGAGTGCACTAGTGACCAGAAAATACTCACTGCATATCTGTTTCACACACGTTTTTGCAACATTTGCATTGATTTTCTATAAAGGCTAGTTAGTGGTAGAAATGTAGGCAACAAATATGTCATATGTGACTCACTTAAGCTAGAATCACATGTGCCGTTTTTGATTAGGCAGAAAGGATTGGAATAATATAAAGAAAAGACTTGTGCTCCTTCCTGCCGGGAATTTAATTTGTGGTGGATCTACCCTTAAGTATGAATTTTATTTCATTTTGGCAAATGCTCCAGAGGTGTATTCATATCCAACAAAGGACAATGCATGGTATGTTTACTCAGCTTTCCTCCCACTAGGTTGTGATCCCTAGTTGGGACAGTGAGTGATGACCATGTCTGTAGTTTTTACTCATAAAAATATAACATAATATTAATAAACATAGAACATAATAAGGCTGATATACATTATGACAGAAAATTATACAAATAACTTAAGTGATTAATCTATAATACTATATACTCACTAGTAACTTTACCGGTCCAGCCTCATTCACACCATACACTCCTCAACTGCACTAATACCTGTAATACAAATGCACTGACTGCACATGACACCAAGAAACAATACACTAGTGACTATTCTAAATATATACACATACAAATATAAGCCAGAATGTCTGTAAAGCACTGTGGAGTATGTTGGCATTTTATCAAGGGAAGTAAATGTGTGCAAGAACGGTGTCCACACCTTCAGCCTTATCTGAGCGAACAGACTTTTAGTAAACATGGTTTTGCAACTTTGCATATAGTGGCAATTCACTGTAATGTTAGTATGCTATTTTCTTCTAATGTTATTGTCACTTTGCGATTTTTCAGAGTCAGTTAACCAGAGCTAAAGATTCTGTTGAAGCTGAAAAGAGAGATCTAGTTCGGACCAGGGAGCGCCAAGCCCAAGAGCTAGAACATCTCAACGGTGAGGGATTTAAGTGTGACCTTACATTTGTTTTGCACTTCATCTACCGCAAAATGTGCTTAATTTTGGGCACAAGAAGGGGTTTAAAGAGGTTATCAAGCTTTAGATATTGATGACCTATCTTTAGGATAACCTATCCTAATCAGTCAAATGGTGCTGTAGCAAGAAGCACCTCCACCCATCAGCTGTTTGCAGCACTTAAATCGGAGCTGACCTGAACTAACCCAGAGACCAGTGTTCAGACCAGTGTGTCTTCAAGTGGTGCGCCTCTCATGGTGAACCCGCGATCCCTCAGACAAGAAGGTGGACTCCCTCTCCAAAGCAACCTTCGTAGCGGCTGGATCCACCCTGTGGCCTTCCTTTGCTGCATCTTGGTTCAGCAAGACCTGCATTTCCTGGGCCAAACAGCTTCTCCACTGGAGCCCCCCTCCACGACAACCAGCTGCTAGTTTCCTAAATCCTGAACGCTCTCCATTCTGCTAAGGTGGCAGCCAACGCAGTGGCAATCTGCGATACTATTTGAATCCATTTTTGGAATGCTGAATCCGCCTGTAAGAAGGGGGTTGTGCCCCTTCCCGGACGAACAGGGACAGCTTTTTGGCAAAAGCCTAGACAAGTTAATCTCTGAAGCTTACAGGGAGAAAAAGCTTTCTCCTACCTCAGAAGCGTTTCAGGCGCCATCCATCCTCCACCAGCCACTCTGTTTTTTAGCTTCTTTCATGGTTCCGCCTCTCGCTCCTCGGTGGGGGAACGGCTGTTCTCCTTCCAGGACATTTGGCTTGCCAGCATTGATGACACCTGGGCCTGAGTGGTGGTGTCGATTGGCTACTTCGAGTTCCTCATAATGTGTGTGTGTGTGTGTGTGTATATATATATATATATATATATATATATATATACTTTGATTTCTTCCTCTGCTCAAGCGACTGCCTTTCTACAGGCAGTCTACGCTCTACAATGGCATTGCATCATTATCCTCGTCCCTGCTTCCGACTGTTTCCAGGGATTTTATTCCAAGCTGTTCACCATCCCCAAGGATGGCTCCCTTTGCCCCTCCCTGCACCTGAAGGGGCTCAACTGGTTTGTCCATGTCCGCCGTTTCTGTATTGAGTTCCTGCGGTTGTTGCTGGAGATCGGTGACTTCCTGTTCTCAATCAACATTTGCGATGCTTGCCTCCATATTACCATTGCGCTGTGCCATCAGCGTTTTCTTTGTTTGGTAGTGTATATACTAGGTATTTACCATGGTGTTGGCGTCCCTCATGGCTATCCTCCCCAGCAGAGGGGTCATTGTGATTCCATACTTGGACAACCTCCTGGAGAAAGGCCTCCTCCAAGATGGACCATCTTACGGATCACCTTGGACCTCCTTTGTCGGTTTGGCTGGCTCATTGAGGAAAATTCCTGTCTCTTGTCAGCACATGGAATTCCTGGGATTGATCCTTGATACACAGCAGGACAAGATTTTTCTCCCGAAGTCCAAGATCCTTGCCCTCAGATCTGTTATGTCCCGCCTTCGGTGAAACTCTCAATGTTTACTTAGTCTCTGCATGCTGGTTCTCTGCGCAATGGTCTTGACCTTCAAGGACATCCCTTATGCTCCATTCCACTTGTGTCCACTGAAAGCTTCTTTGGTGGTTTTCCACCCGAGGCATCTCCCAGGGGGAAGTTCTTTCTCCCCCTCCGTTAGCAAGTGATTTCCACAGACGCCACTCTTTCTTGTTGGGGGACAGTCTTCAGTGCCTTAAACGTTCAGGGTCTGTGGCCCAAATCAGAGACCTCCATCCAGATCAACCTGCTGGAACTGAGCCATCTTCCTAGCCCTGTCTCATTGGACCTCTCCTCCAAGGACATCCGGTCAGAGTCCAGACCGACAACTCTACCGCAGTTGCCAACTTGACCCATCGGGGCACCAGAAGCCGAGCGGCCATGCAAGAAGCCTCCCATGCTCTTCTTTGGGCAAAGTGTCATGTTCTGGCTTTGTCTGCAATCCACATTCCAGATGTGGACAATTGGGATGCAGACTACCTAAGCCAAGAAAAGCTCACCCTGGGCAAGTGGTTGCTTGACCAGCAGGTCTTTCTCCAGTTGTGCTCCCAGTGGGGCATGCCAGATGTTGACCTCTTCACTTCCCGTTTGAACCACATGCTTCCTATCTACTTTGCCATGTCCCAGGACCCTTGGGCCATTGCCGCCGATGGTCTTGTGATCCCCGTTTGGACTTTTCTCGTCTACTTCACTGGGGGACACAGCACCATGGGTATAGACCTGGTCACTAGGAGACAAGACACTAGGAAAAAGCAAAAGCTGTTGGCTCCGCCTCCAGGCTATACCCTGCCACAGCCACTGTGCATGAATCAGTTTGAAACCTAGTGTCATAGGAGGAAGACACGACCTGACTCAGGTCTTCTGTCTTGCATCGTTTTTATTTTTACCTTTCTTTCAGGTGCAGGGGATAGTCAGCGTGTACGCCACACTAGTCGTACCCTCCTGCGGGCGCAGCGCTCTGCAAAAGAGCAGCCTCGCCGGTCACCCAGTCCCCACTCACCATTCGCCGCGGCCGGAGTACCGGTGACCCCACTCCCACGTGCGAGGTCCTACCGAGGGGGTGACCCTGCGGCGCCTGAAGTCGCCAGACTGGTGAGTATGAGAAGAATAGAAGGCTGGTGAGTAAGTTACCTCAGCCCCTCTCCATCTCCCCTTCAGGCCCTCTCCACCTCCCCTTCAGGCCCTCTCAGCCCATCCTCTGTCTTCGACTAGGAAATCGGACATCCCTTCCCTTGACCTGTGTGTCTCCAAGTGGAAGGTGAGCTCGGGCAGTTCTGCCAGGCTATGCTGTGACACACGTCTCTAGCTCTCCCTGGCTGGCAATGATGAACATCCGAGGCAAGGGAAGCAGGTTGCTCCAGTGGTGCAATCGGTTAGCGCACGGTACTTATATATCAGTAACTAGTGAGCGCAAGCTGGCCTGTTTTGACATTTTGTCAGCGAGCCGCCCCATGTGTCCCTTCCTATCACTAAGAGCCTCCCACGGTGGATCCCATGATAGCTAGGCTCTCCAAGGCTTCTAGTCTGCCTTCAGCGGTTTTTGCCTACCTCAGTGATCCCTCGGAGTGAGATCGGATCGCATCTGTTGTATTGTTTGCAATGCAGAACTGATACATTGCATTGCCCTAAATGCTGGCTATTGCATTGCTGCAAGAAGGTGGCTTCCCTCACCAGGGTGGCCTTCGTAGTGGCTGGTTTCTCCCTGCGGCTCTCCTTCGCTGCCTCTTGGGTCATCAAGGTCTTCTTTTCCTGGGCCAAACAGCTTCAGTCAAACCTCCCTGATGCAGTTTCCCTCCAGCCGCTCGTCTCTGAGATCCTGAACGCTTCCCTATAACTGGAGATGCCTCCCAAATCTGCTAAGGCGGCCGCCAATGCAGTGATTATCTGCCATACCGTTGGGATCCGTTGTGGAATACTGGGTCCGCCTCCAAGAAGGCGAACGCAGCCCTTCTCCCTTTCCAGGTCGTCCTGGGCCAAAATTTTTTGTTAAGGGCGTCGAGAAGCTTATCCCTGAGGCCACAGGGGAATAGATTCTTCCTCCCTCAGAGGCGTCCTATGTGTCAGCCATTCTCCTGCTCCAGAAAGCTTCTTTCAAGTCCAGGCCTCCCTGGCGGTTCTGCACTAGGTCGTCCAGGTCTTCCTCTTCCTAGCCTCCTCGGCATGAAGTTTTTTCCCCTCTCTGGGCATCTCAAATGGCGGGACGTCTGGAGCCTGGGCCTGAGAGGCGGTGTCGTCCGGCTACTCCAGTTTTCGCTGGAGTCTCTTTGCCCTCGCTATGTCGGACAATCCAGGCTGTCTCCAATCTCCAGCGGCAGGGAGTCAGCGTCCCTGTTCCCGTTGCAGAGTGTATCTGGGGTTACTATTCTTACCTGTTCTCCATTCGCCTAGAAGGACGGCTTCCTCTGTCCCATCATGGACCTGAAAGGGCTCCACAGGTTCTTCCATGCCTGCAGGCTCCGTTGTAGTCTATGCAGTCTGTGGTGGCATCCCTGGAGATGGGCGAATTCTTCGTCCATCTACATCATCTCGCTGTGCCGTCAGCGGTTTCTTCGTTTTTGCTGTGGATCCTTGACCTTTCCAGTTGTCTCTCTCCCCTTCAGGCTGGCCTCTGCCACCGGGGGTTTTTTTCCCTCAGTGATGGCGTCTCTCATGGCCATCCTCTGCGCCAGAGGTGCTGCCGTGTTTTCAGACTTTGACGACCTCCTGGTGAAGCCCCTCCAGGTCAGACAATCTGACCAGCTTGTGGTTCACCTTGGATGTTCTTCGCCGGTTCTGCTGGCTCATCTATGAGGATGTCTCGTGTCCTCTAAGCACATGGAATCCGGGACATGATCCTCTGCTCGCTCCAGGGTGTGATTCTCCCTCCGGAGGCCAAGATCCTGAGTGTCCCACCTTTGGAGGTACTCTCCTTGCTGTCTTTGAATCGGCATGTGGGTCCTGCGCACGATCGCCTCAACCATCTAGGCTGTACCTTTCATTCACTCTGTCGTTCTCTCCTCTTGAAGATTACGGCCTGCTGGGACAAATCTCCGGACAGCCTCATCTGCTTGGTTCTCTTTCCACCTTGGTTCACTGAGAGATTCTTTAGTGTATATTCCTCCCCAGGAATTTCTCAAGGGAAGTCCTTCTTCCCCTCTGTTGGTAAGTGATTCCCACTGCCGCCAATTTCCCCGGCTGGGGAGTGGTCCTTGATGCTTTGATTGTTCAGGGCCTGTGGTCCAGGGCCGATTCCTCCCTCTGGTTCAACCTGCTGGATCACAGGGCTATCTTATTTGCCCTTACTCCTTGGACCTCTCTTCTCCAAGGACATCTGTCACAGTCCTGACTGACCTCTCCTCCATGGTCGCCTACTTGAACCCTCAGCGTGGCACCAGGAGCCGTGCGGCCTTACTAGAAGCCTCACAATTTCTTCCTTGGGTGGAGCGCCTTGTTCCAGCTCTTTCGGTGGTCAACCTTTTTCTGGGTGGCAGACTACTTGAGTCGAGAAAATATTGCTCCGGGCGAGGGTCGCTTTATCTGCAGATCTTCCATCCACTGTGCTCCCGCTGTGGTGTGACAAACGTCGACATTTTTAGCCTCCGCCGGAACCACAAGGTCCCCGGCTAAATTGCCAGGTCTCTGGATCCTCGAGCCATCACCGCTGGCGCTCTTGTAAGTTCGGTTTTTCACTTCCTCTTCTCCCTTGGGTCCTCCAGAATCTCAAGACCAAGGGGGTTCAAGCTATCCTGGTGGCACCAGATTGGCCCTGCCGGGTCTGGTATGTGGATCTCATTTTCCGGTTGGCGGATGCTCCTGGCCTCTTCCTCTGCTGGTCGACCTGCTGTCTCAGGGACTCCCACCTTGACTCAGCTGCGTTCACGACGTGGCTGTTCAATCCGAGGTTTGAGGCATCGTGGTTTTTTCGGAGTTTGTTATTCTAACATACTCAAGGCCCGGAAATTCCAGATAGCTTAGATCTGCCATCAAACGTGGAAGGCTTACGTCCACCGTTGGAAGAGTAACGATTCTCATCGGATCTTCTCCAGTCTGGTCTGGATCAAGGTCTTAGTCTTCTTTCTTTTTAAAAGACTTTCCTACAGGAGTGCCACTCTGTGCTCCTTTGGAACCCTTGGATCCGTGGGATCTTAACCTCATCTTTAGGGTGCTTCAGGTTCTCCCCTTCGAGCCTATGATACCCCTTTTTTTGCCTTCTGTCCTGGTAGAATGAGTTTCTGGTGGCCATTACCTCCATCCGCAGGGGTCCCTAATTGGCTGCCCCTTTTTTTCGGCAGTCTCCCTTTCTGGTCCTCCACAAGGATAAGGTTTTCCTTTGTCTGCCACAGTCTTTTTTTCTTAGGGTGTTTTTCCTGCTTCCACTTCGAGGACTTGGTCTTGCCCTCCTTCTGCTCGGTCCCCAGGCTTCCACGTGAGTGCTTGCTCTTCCCTGCCCGGTTGTTGCCCGGGCAATTTGCGTGTATACTGTCCCTCACGGATCCTTTCTCTTGTTCGGACGCTTTGCTCATTCTCCTTGAGTGCCCTTGCCAGGGCCTGCCTGCTTCCAGAGCTCCCATCTTCCGATGGCTTTGGTCTGAGATTAGGGAGACCTATCGATTTAAGAGTACGGCTCTGCCTCCCGTGTGACGGCTCTCTCCTCTAGAGCTGTTGGAGTTCCCGGGGCCTCCGGCATCAGGCTTATGCTTCCCAGGTCTGTAAGTATCCCACTGGGCCTCCATCCTTTTTCTCTAAGTTTCTCCAGATTCATTCTGTAGCCTCTGCTGATGCCAATTTGGGTTGTAAGTTTCTGGAAGCGGTTGAGTATTACAGGTTTGCATGGCCGTGTTATTCCCACCCTCTGGGACTGCTTTAGGACATCCCATGGTGCTGTGTCCCCCAGTGAAGTAGACGAGAAAGTGGGATTTTTGTGTACTCACCGTAAAATCCTTTTCTCGTTGTACTCACTGGGGGACACAGATCCCTCCCTTGTTTTTTTCAGTGTTCCTGCCCGAACTGTGTTGGTTCCTTTTTGGGTTCAGGCATTGTTGTTGGTTCCATGTTCCTTTGTGTCTCTCTCTCTCCTACTGCTACGGTACAAACTGATTCATGCACAGTGGCTGTGGCAGGGTATAGCCTGGAGGCAGAGCCAACAGCTTTTGCTTTTTCCTAGTGTCTTGTCTCGTAGTGACCAGGTCTATACCCATGGTGCTGTGTCCCCCAGTGAATACAACGAGAAAAGGATTTTACGGTGAGTACACAAAAATCCCACTTTTCCGCCTTTACCTGTTTCCTCCTCTTCCTCTTCTCCCTCAGGTTCTTGAGAAACTCGAGACTGAGGGGGTTCCAGCCATCTTAGTGGCTCCAGATTGACCCGCCAACCCTGGTACGCAGATATCTTGTTCCTGCTGGCAGATGCTCCTTGGCTGCTTCCTCTGCAAGCTGATCTCCTGTTCCAAGGTCTGCTCTTTCACCTCTTTCACCCCACCTTACCTCAGCTGCATTTAATGGCATGACTGTTGAGGCCAAGGTCCTGTGGTGTTGCGTTTTTTTTTTTTTGTCTATTTTAGACCATGCTCAAGGTCCGAAGGCCCCAGTCTACTAAGATATGTCATCGCACGTGGAAGGTCTACGTGTGGTGGTGCGAAAGTAATGACTACCATCCACTCTCCTTTTCCCTTCTCAGGATCCTGTCTAACCTCCAATCTGGCCTAGACCAGGGACTCAGTCTTTCTTCTCTTAAGGGGCAGGTGTCTGCCCTTTCCATTCTTTTTCAGAAGCCCCTGGCCTTCCACCCTCAGGTGAAGACTTTCCAGCAGGGAATGGTGCACTGTGTCCCTCCCTACCACCCTCCCTTGGAACCATGGGACCTCAACCTCGTCCTCAAGGTGCCACAAGCTCCTCTCTTAAAACCTTTGCGTGAGATCTCTCTTCGCCTTCTGTCCTGTAAGATTGCCTTCCTGGTGGTGATGACTTTCATCTGCAGGATTTCAGAGCTGGCTGCCCTGTCCCGGAAGCCTTTTTTTTTTTTTTTTTTTTTTTTTCTTCTTTACAAGGACAAGGTTGTCCTCCATCTGCCACACTTTCCTGCCTAAGGTGGTTTCTTCCTTCCACATCAACAAAGACATAGTCTTACCTTATTTCTGCACGGAAGCATCCGCGTGAACGCTTCAAGTGATACGGGTTTAATTGTTTCTCGAGGACCCCCTTCAGTCACTCAGACACCTTGTTTGTCCTCCCTGAGGGCCCTCGCAAGAGCCTGGCTGCTTCCAAGGTGGACTTTCATCTTCCATCTCCAGGTAGATTTGGTCTGCTGTCAAACAGGGCCTTTAGGCTCAAGGATAGGCCGGCGCCTCTCCGTGTGACAGCTCATTCCATGAGAGCTGTAGGAGCCTCTTGGGCTGTTTGGCCTCAGGCTTCCACCACCCAAGTCTGCAGGGCTGCCACCTGTGCTTCTATCCACACTTTCTACGATGGCCCTACGACATCCCATGGTGCTGTGATTGGCTATTTTCCGTGACATCCACTTTTTATTCCCTTTTGTATTCTTTCTCCTGTTGTTGGCAGCATAAATCTTCACTGTTTCTGACAGGGCCTATTGGTGTAATTCAGACAGGTTGAGGCTGGAACGGGTGGGGGGCAATCTTCAAACACTTATATCTCAGGCACTAGAAAACATAGAACAGTGGTTCTGATGTTGTGAAAGATGAGATTATCATAATTGTAACTTTATTATTTTTGGATGTAGTTTAAAACAGTCGGGACTGGCATATTTGTATGCAGATGCTCCCAGTCCTGGCGGTGTTTGAAAGTTTAGATATACTTTAAGTCCAAGCAGTCATCCATGTTGAACCAGAGATGGGCAAAAAAACTGAGACTGGCTCTAAATTCCCTACACTAGGGGGAAAATTCCTTCCTTCCATCCGGCCAACAGAATAAATCCCTGGGTGAAATCTACTGATGAAATCTGAAATTCTTCTTCCAATAATTTGTCAATCTTGACTTTGTTCAATGAATTAACCATCACAATATCCTAGGGCAAAGAGCTCCAAAACTGTTCTGAGATTGCATTTACATGGCAAATCATTTTGTTTCCAGTTTTCTTACATTTGTTCCTTTTTCTCCTGTACATTTGTCAGATGACATAAAACGTCTTGATGAAAAACTAACAGATGCCAATGCTGCAAAGGTACAGCTACAGTTAAAGCTGGATGAGATACAGTGCTCTGAATTGTCCATTAAGGTAAGTTTAGATTTGGGATTACTTGTAACTATTTGGTTGTGTGCACCGATTTAAAGGGAACCTGTCAGGTGTTTTTTTTCCTTAATAAACTGGCCCCATTATGTACAGGATGAAATAATTGGACATATGATGTTTTATTCTTTAACACTTAGTTATATTTTAAAGCAGAAGTCATATATAAATTAATCTAACTAGTCGGGAGTGGGGAACAGCTTCAGCCTGGTCACACTGTCCACTTGCTAGTCATGCCCCTTGGGTGTGACTATCATCTCCCTTAGTCCATTCACTACCTGAGTTCACAAAGGAGACGTAAGGCACATCCAGGAGGAGTGGCTAGCAAGCAGACAGTGACCAGGCTGAATAATGCTGTCAAACATGTATAACTTCACTTTGTGCACAGAAAGATTAGAGAGGGGCAGGAATAGAAAGGGAAATACTTGATACTCCATCTCAGCCAATCATGACTAGGAGTTAAGGAAACAGCTGAACATGGCAGTGCTTGGCGATTTCTGTAATTCCCATAAAGGTGACGGTAAGCTATGCACACAGCATGACATAGAGAGCTATGGTATGTCTGTAGATTGTAACTATTTACTTCTATGGGATTTACTGAAAGAATAAAACAGATGCGTTCGACTGTTTCTTTAATCCTAACCCCCATGGGTGACTGGAGACTCAGTTATTCTCATTTCAGACATGAAAGGCTGAGATGAGAATACTCATTTAAGCAGAATAAAGGAGAATATACAGACAAGGTTGTAAATAACGTAAATGATAAAGATAAGTTAAACCATTTGGACTGTTAGTGATACTACCATATATCTGTTGGACATGTTTAGAAGCACGTGAGCTCTAAGTTATTTTCTGCTCTTTTCACAAGTATCGAGAGAATCGCTTGGAACAAGAGAAGGAACTTCTGCAAACACAAAACAACTGGCTGAACGATGAACTGCGATCGAAAACAGATGAACTCTTATCTGTTCAAAGACAAAAAGGAAATGAAATCCTGGAACTTAAAGGATCTCTGGAAAACAAAAAAGATGAGGTGACTGTCATTTTGTTGTCACAAAAGCAGTTTATTAGAATGGACCTTGCTCTACTATTGCACTCCTGCTTTACTACAATTTCTCCCCAGCTGATAAAATGGTTTTGTTCTTTTATAAGGTTATTCGACTAGAGGAACAGGTTAAAAGTCTAAAAGCAAGCAATGAGAATCTACAAAAACAAGCTGAAGATCTAATGAATAAGCTCAAAGAGGCAAGTAAAATTTATTTTACCAATGTATTTGTGACAATCTTGGTGTCAGGTTGCTGAGATACTTGTATATGTGAATATAGTTACATAGCAGTTTTTGCCTTCTGAACCAACAGTGAAGGATCATACACTGGACTTGATGGACCTAGGTTTTTTCTAAAATGTGTAGTCATTAAGCATGTTTTGCTTTTGCAGGCGAAGGAACAGCAAGCAAGTGTAGAAGAAAAGTTTCATAAAGAACTCAAAGCAAATATTAAGCTGTGTAAGCTCTACAAGGTAAGACTAGACATCATAATAGTCCATCAGAAATGCGCCTTAGAAATCATCCTAGTGCGGTCACATTTGGATAAACCTAATCTCCTAGATAAAACCTTTTTTAAAACTACTGTTCAGAATTACATTGAAAAGTTTTTTTCTAGAAGTGGGTGTCTTATGCATAATAGAACTAGAAACCTGGTCCATATGTGGATATCAAAGACTGGAAGGAAGCTCTGTTCAGGGCAGAGCTCCACTGGAAAAAGTGGATCCTACTCAGGTGAACTCAATGCAACCATGTATTATCTGGCTACCTAATTATCACCTAATCATGTAATGCAATATGGAGAACACTGCCAGGAAAATTAGTAGATGCCCAGGCGAGATTAAATGGCATGTCGTCACTGAAACTTTGCATTAAATTTGACTGGCTACTTATTTTGTATTTGTGTAGGACATTATGGTATTTCCAGTGTTTTTACATCTTCCTTTTTATGAAGTATATTTTAAGTGGAAGTTGTAGACAATTAAAGGTGTGTTTGGGTAACAAGAACAGGGATGTTTTCAACCCCATGTGAATAGAGCGTTGGTTGGAAATGCATGTTTCCCTCCCCAGCACTCTATTTAATTCAGTGGGAGCACTGGAGATGGAATGTGTATAGGGGGATCTGAAATACCTCTTTAGGGCAAGTTCAAACACTGGAAAATGAAGAGGAATTTGAGGCCAAGCATCGGCATTCGGCATTCCGCCACTTTTATCTTAGTGTCCTGCTCTTATCTCTGCCCATCTGCCTTGATTAAAATGGAAGGTGGAATCTGCTGCTGATTTTGGGATGGAAGTGGCGGCAGATTCCACTATGTTAATGGGCGCTGAGGCCAACTTTGTGGAAACGCAGCTTTTTTTTTTTTTTTTTTTGTCAGATTTTGCTGTGGTTTTTTGAGCAAAAGCCATGAGTGGATTGAGCAGAAGGTAGAAGTACTTGCTATATATAGTTTCCATTCCATTTGTAACCATTCTTGGCTTTGGCGCAAAGCTTGCAAAATCTGCAGCAAAAAAAAGTGCAGCTGTTAAGTCACAGATTCATTAAAGAAAATGAGACTTATTTTACTGTGTGTTACTCTAGAGCGCTGCCGACGACTCTGAAGCAAAGAATGTAGAATTGACTCGGGCAGTGGAAGAACTGCAGAAATTCCTCAAAGAAGCTGGTGATAGTAAGTTGAGGTTTATATTACCATTGCTGTTCCTAATATATCTAATTTCATAATGGGATTCGTCTTCTGAGAACCATGTGGATCGTTTTAAGTTACAAATTTCATTTTTTTGTGTGAATTTTTTTTAAATTTTTATTTTTTTTTAAGATAACTCCTCTCTCCAGGATCAACTAGCAGAAATGGAGGCTTCAAAGTGTCAAGCTGAGAAAGACCTTGGTGAAAGAATCAGTAAACTAGAGAGAGAACTTGAAAATGCAAATGATTTGCTTTCATCCACCAAGCGGAAAGGTATTGTGTAAATGCCATCCAGTTAATATTTCTAGAGTATCCTTGCAGTTGGTTGAGGATTCCTTCTAACCTTTCAGCGCATTCATTTTCCTTTGGACCTTTCTGACTTCTGTGTGCTGCTAGCCCCATGCTAAAAGAATGCTGTTTCATGTCATATCCTATACTTTCAAATTGCTACTTATGGATCGTTCACATGGTGAACTTGGGGACTTAGAATTACCTGTATACACCTTTTTAGTAGTTCTGATCCCATCCTTCTACCACTTTGTTTTTAAATTTTGCACTATATGTAGAACTAGGTTGAGTACAGAATTTTACCTTTTCTTCCTCATACAATGTATACTGTGTATTAAAGCCATTCCTTGGGCATGGCTAATCTCAATTTAATGAGCATATTTACACTGCTAAACATATGTGCCAACTATATGTTTAAGCAGTATTGGTTTATAAAATATATCTTTGTTTGAAGGACCGCTGCTTTCTATCATAGCGGATTCCTAATCTAGATCTCTCCATGTGGATCCACTCAGATGATTCACACATCTGATATGTACTCCAGCTTAAGCCTAGATTCACACGACTGCGTTTCACCCATGAAACTGTGTTTGCCAGATTTCCCAGCTTGAACAGTTGTGCAGGGAGAGGGACTGTTAGTGTCATACTTAACTATTATGTTTTATCCCTCTCACTGCACACTTTCAGGTCAGGAAATCCAGCGAACACACGCCGTATCAGTTGTTTCCTAGGCTACGATGTCAATATAGCATTATAAGGTCCCAGCTCTATGTATACCACCAAATCCAGCACTTCCAGTTAATCACTACTCCAAGCTAGTAGTACGCTAATTCTTATACTGTTTTGTTTTTTTGTTCATTCAGGTGTTCTGTTGAGTGAAGAAGAATTAACTGCAATGTCCCCAACAGCTGCTGCTGTGGCAAAAGTTGTGAAACCAGGCATGAAACTTACCGAGGTATTGTGTTATCACCGCGTTCTGTGTGTCTACCATGTGTAACACTTAATTCTGGCACATCTGCAACCAGTGCAGTAATAAATTCCCCCCATTGATTTATTTTGGTGCCCCACTGGAGGTGCCATGTTCCGAGAAATTAAATCTGTGCTAGTCAGAAAGTGACTCAGCCTCTGTCGGTTTTCTGTAAATCAGAAAACTGGCCCTTGCCCAGCTTCACCCACTGTTCACAAAAGTAGTGCGGGAGTCAGAAAATTGACTGGCAGAAAGGCCTTATGCCAAAAAACTTGCCACTTTTACGCCCAAAAACTGGTGTGTACTTAATAAATTTGCCACTATGTACTTTTCTACAGTGGACAGCAATATATAGATGCATTTAATGACACAGTCCCATGTTAAGCCACATTTCTTTCTGGTTAATTTGAGTTGTGTTTTATATCCTCCAGTAGTTAATGATACTAAGTTAGTAAACTTAATATTACAAGTTACAGTCCCCAGAGGTCATACTCTATGAGAGGAAACGAGTAAAAGCCTTTTGACAACCGTGGAGTAGATGGCAAGATCAGTTTATGGATGCAGTGTGTCACTTTTAGTGAGAGAAATGGTTTTATTTTCCACTCTCCCAGCATATACCACATGTTGTAAAATGTGAATGTCTAACTTTAGGGGAATTCTGAAGTCTTTGTGACTTAAATTTTTAAGACTGGAATATAGTTGCACTTGTTTCAGCATTCTATGTAAATGATGTGTGTATTTTTTTTTCAGCTCTATAATGCATACATGGAAACTCAAGACCAATTATTAATAGAAAAACAAGAAAATAAAAGAATTACAAAGTACCTAGATGACATAGTGAAAGAGGTTGAGGCTAAAGCACCCATTCTGAAACGTCAACGGGAAGAGTATGAGCGTATGCAGAAAACTGTGGCAAGTCTGTCTGCTAAACTTGAACAAGCTATGAAGGTATTTTTAATTTTAATTTTTCAGTTTTTACATCTTCTCTATAAAGGTTTTTGCTAATTTCCATTTACCTTCAGGAAATTCAACATTTGCAAAATGAAACTGATAAGGCAAACAAGCTTTCCTCTGTTCTTGAAAAAGAAAATCAGAGACTGGAGTTACAAGTGAAAGATCTTTCCCAACAGGTACAATTTTATATATAATGATTCTACAAAATTCCAGAGTCTCCAGTAACTCAGAATTTGCTCAAATAAACTGAACCTACATGTATATTCATCAACAATAAACTGCATAATAAATTATGCAAACCAATACATAAACTATATAATTTATTACATTAATAATGAAAGCCTTTTTTATTCTGAATCAAATATATATATATATATTTATTTATTATTATTATCATTATTATTATTATTGTTGATGGATATATATGTAGGTTCAGTTACAATTTTATATATAGTTCAGGCTTTTGCCCAAACAATTTGCATAGGTACATGTCTCATTTAGT